>CM026287.1:13506328-14106328 GCA_014851415.1 Cnaphalocrocis medinalis | reverse complement strand
AACTTATACTCGTACGTAATATTACAACTGCAAGCATAATCCAACGATATTTTTATTTTCATTTGAGTGCAATGACGCAAATGGCTTATTATAAAAGACTTATTCTGATGGGAAGTTTCCAGCCCGTCAAATGTTGTTAATTTATTTGTTAAGAAATATATCACCATGAGTATTAATATACTAGTGTCCCGCCCTCACTTCGTTTCGGGACTCAATTTTGTTATTAGTTCCAATATTTGACAATAGATGGCGCTGGGTGTCGATTTTATCGCGTAAGTGTTTCGTTTCTTAAAAACTTGTAGGTTGTCTATAGAAGCTATCTCTTTATAAATAGTATAGAAGATCATACCCACTAGTGGGTACCCATTTATAAAGACAGGTAAGTACGGAATCCTTATAAGGTCACTTTGTTGTTTGACTGTTTGTCCGTCTGTGTTTCAAGATCCTTTATTTAGAGAGAGCGCAAAGAAATCGTACATAGTTAGGTCTGCGTACTCTTAAACTTGTGAAAATATATGACCTCTAATACCTCTATGTTAAACAATGTATATGGCTGTGGAATGAGTTTCTTCTAGAGGTTTCCAGAAGGAGAACAGTATGAGTTTCTAAAAAAATGGTTCTTAAGGGGTCGGCAACACGTCACGTATGCTTGCATGCAAAGATACGACATATTACATCTATTCCTGAAAAAAAAAATGCATATTTTCCTTTCCCCAGGGAATCAAAATCATCACTATAAATTTTGGTGTCTGAAAGAAATCGCTACACCGCCTTATTGTACTGTCTGCTGTTGTTGTATCCTGTATGTATTTTGTTTCTATGCAATAAAGAATATCTATCTATCTATCCATGGCATCGCGAGTGGCTCGATGGTCAGCGGCCAGGTGCCCGAGTGGCGGATGAATCTGTTACACCGATATCAGCCAGTAGGGTGCCGAGGGCGAAGCGCTAGGGCTGACACTACTTTAAAGATAAAAGATAAAACACGTTTATACAAATATACAAACAGGCTGGAAAACAAGAACATTTACTCAACATTAAAACTAAAAAGAAAAAACAATGCCTACAAAAAAAAGAAAAAAACAAATTACGAAAAAAAAAAAAAAAAAAAACGGCTGTTAGCTGCGCAAAAGATAAATTTTGTCATGTCGTGGCGCGTCACAAAAAGTAGCTCACTCAGCTTAAACCACAACTTAAGGAAGGTGTAGGTGCCTTCCTGTAGGTCATGGAGCTGGTGTTACTTTGGCTCAGGGTTTACTTAATTTGAGTTATGACCGGCTCGGTGTGCCTTCGGTGGTGCAGTGGGTATTGGGTCGTACTTTTAAGCTACGCGCTTGGGGTCCCGGTGTGAATGCCGGGTCGGGTCAAAGATTTGTATCTTGTGAGTGTTTTCTGCTATGATATTCTCAGCGTCAGCCCGAAGTCTGCAAGATGGCGGTATTGTACCCACGTGCTTCGGAGATTTCATTACCGTGACTGGCAGTATTTAAATCCATACTACTCCAAAATTGACATCAGAATCTGTAAATAATATCTATATTTTAAAAAGAAGAGGTCTAAGCCTTAGTATACGAGTAATAGGTATATTTAAAGATTCTGGTGTCAATTTTGGAATCGACAGTAACGACATTTTTATAAGAACGACTCAAATAATTATTTTACGTCGTAAGACCCAAAAACCCTTTTAAAAGGCATAAAACAATTGAATTTCCATTGTGTCTACTATCTAGGCCTTACGACGTTAATCTTATTTGATTTTCAGCAGGAAAACCTCCTGGCAGCCCTAGGATGCATCCTGCAGGCGCCTCCGAACTGGTTCCGCGGGCACGCCCCTTCCTGCGCAGCCTGCGCCGGCGCACTCCTAATGACGCCGTATTTATAGCGATGCGCTGGGATGACGTTATTGTGGAGCGAGAGTTTTCTTTGTATGTGGGATTGGGGTTGTAACGGTGAAGCAACTATAGCATACTAGATGAAATATGTCTGCGTGAATCTTTGGGTATCATTTTTAATTATTTAACAATTTTCAACCCACCTTTTAACCCTTTACAACCCCCTTTTCGCAATAAAAAGTAGCCTATGTTCTTTCTCAGGGTCTAGACCATCTGTATACTAAATTTCATTTAAATCCGTTTTGTAGTTTTGGCGTGAAAGAGTAACAAACAGATAGGCAGAGTTACTTTCGCATTTATAATATTAGTTTGGATATCTTGTGCATTTGGGTCTGGGTGTTTGTGGTATGGTCGAAGAATTTTCCAGTGTACCAGCAGGAGAAATTAGTTTGCTCTTCGTTGTTCCTAGTTTCCAGTATTAGGACAAAGTGTGTAATGTTGTATACGGGGTGTATCTCTGAACATTTACATCCCTTTTACGACGTCTTCATTTTAACTTTTCGAAATTCGCATAAAAAATATGTCATACGTCGGTCGGACGTATCTAAGACGATCATTTGAAAGATGGAAAATACATTTTTTATCTTTATCATAAGTAAGTAGAGGCAGTACAAGGAAAAGAGATGTCAGGTCCCGATCTTATTTGTTCTTTATCAACCGGTTCAAAAAATATCCAAAGTATTTATAAGACACCCAAACCTTAACCCCATCAATCTTCGCCCAAGTCCATCAACAAAGCATCAAATGTTTTTACACCAAAATGCATATCACGCTTATTATGTAAATTTCGAATATCAACCGTCACTGGCCACCATCTTCCCAAGAAAAAAATAATAATGTTGGTTGGTCCTGACCGCGGCGGGACGTGCGTCTGCGCATCGCAGTGGCAGACGACGTGACCAGGTTGCGTCTGGTCGAAAGTGGGACAAGCAAATTGCTGAAACGGCGGTTTCGCGCTACGTCCTATCCTAATCTGTGAAAATACCGGTGAGAAAATTCGAACCGAATTCGGTTATTGCCCGCTTCGGGTCTAAAACTTTCCTGCCTAACAAAGACATAAGACCTTTCTCCCTATTTTTTTTACTACCTATTATAGTTTCATCTATAGTAATTAATCACCATATAAACTGCGCCACCAGAGATTTGGTTGGAATTGGTTTCCCCTGTGGAAACCATTCCACTCTCTGATGCCAGAGTCATGAGAAAACTGCTGAGTGGCAACCATTTTGGTAGCATATCACAGACACTTTGTGTGTGTGTGTGTGTTTTATTTTTGTATTTTTTCTTATTTCTATAGTAAAGATAAGTAAAGTATTTCTATTCTATTCTATAAATGTCTTGGTCAAACTTCCACAAACGCAGTAGCCATTGCGCAGACAGCCTTCTCATGCCTAAAACTTGATTCAATAATGTGATAAACAAGTTGGGGCTTTATTAAAGCATCTACTATCCCCCCGGCCTACCAGCCCGGGGATCGAGCCAGGTACCCTACGGGCCCGTCGCGAAGTGCCATAAAAAAACACTGCGCCACCGGGCGGTTAGCAACTGACTATTTTCTATCTTAAAGGCGGCATATAGGAAAGCCTATGGTAAGTGATTAACCGCCCATGAAAGCTGAAAGATTAGAGGACTATATGAAGCGTTGCCGGCGTTGTAGGAAGGACATTCCCCACAAACGCCCATCTTTTGGTCACAGAAGTATCACGAGGCTGCCCACAGCATCACTCATCCAGTGGTTGGTTTTACCAACTCATTTTTTTACCTTACAACTCTACCATTTAACCATTACGATTCAAAATTGATTGTCCTAAGCGCATTATTTATATTTTCTCATACCTTTTCTGTGGACAAGTAACTGTTTATTTTAGCCCTTAAATGTGGGGGATAAGTTGTGAATTCGTTTGTGGTCGAAGGAGTGTCGAATGAGTTTGGGCAATGTACTCGCGTTTTTGTGTTGGGTTTAGGATTTGGGGCTATTATGTTGATTGGGGCAATCTGTGACGCGTTGTGATGAGGGATTGCGGGGTGAATGGCTTGGGTTAGTCTGGATGAATAAGATTTTGTGAAGGTCTTAAAGAATCACTTCATGATGTGATGAAGTGCGATGGACTTCATGTATACGAGAGCTTGGGATAAGATAATCTAAACTGATATTCTTCTTGAGCATATCAGCTTCCGGTAGCGGTCATTCCATATTAATTGATAAGTACTTCGACCTGTTATTGTTTCCAAACGTCATTGGATTATAATGCGTTAAAAAGTCTTGAAAACGGATTTTGGAAAATAACGGAGTTACCATGTGTTATATCCAACTAGTGGCCCGCCCTCACTTCGCTTTGGGACCGTAATTCAGAAATGAACTAATAGATGGCGCCGTGCTCAATTACATCGCGCAAGCGTTTCGTGTTTTCGGTTTACCTATAAAACTTGTCGTTGTCTATAGAAGTTATCTCTTTATAAATACATAGTATAGAAGATGGGGTTTATTCCTTATGACATAAAAGGCAGTGGACCATCAATTAATTTCATGACTTCATTGACACATATTTATAAGTATCAACTTGCAATAGGCGTCGAAATAAATGGGGATTCTTCTCGTTTAATAAGTATTGTAAACCTTCTTGCATTCCCGACTGATTTAGATTATATAGACATTTACAGTATAGATATTGTTGAACAGATCGTATTGTGGTATCCCCATAAATCTCACGGGGTATCCGTAATGAGCGGTAGTGACATTTCGCGCGGTCGCAGAATAGCCCCTGGGTTAATTTAGCGCGTTGACTCACAAGTGTGAGCCAGTGTTGCCACCATGACGGTCACCTATGGCATATGCACGGACGGATCACCTGATTGTATGCGATTAAGGCGGTCCATGGGGGAAATCCAAAATTTGTTGAAAAATGCAGTCCGAAGACCTCTGTTTCTGACATAGAAGGGGGCACTCCGCCTTTGAGGTTCGTCCAAAGTATGTCGAGATGTAGTCAGTTGCTTTTTTTATGTGATAGGTGGCAGAGGAGCAGACGGATCACCTGATGTTAAGCGATTGCCGCCGCCCATAGACACGCAACACCAGTAGAGTCCAACCTTTATCCCCCTTTCCACCCAATTGGGCCTGCGGTACCCACACTCACTCGATGAAACACAGTTACTATGATTAGCTAGTTGCTCTGATTTTTGTAGTTTCTCAATGTCTGCCTTGGAGCTCGTGCTGATGATGCCTCCACCATTTTTAGTTTTCCGAAGACCTCTTACCTGAAGCTTGAATTGTTCAGGGCTGAAATTTTTTGAACGATGTTTTTAGTTCCTTCTTCAGTAGCTTTTTAACAGAAGGATAAATAGCTACTGAGCTAATATTTACCGGGTGTACAAATTATGATCACTTTTTCCATTTGTAAGAAAAAAAAATCGTTAATTTAAAAGCGCAGTTACATTTTCCATTAGTTTTAACTTAAGTAGTAAAGTTATAGCCAAAATTTCAAATAGATAGAACCCACACATTTCACGTTTTTTACTCTGCCATCCTCATCATCATCATTTTTTAATCCGCATTGGGCAAGCGTGGTGATTAAGCCTAATCCCATCATAGTAGCGATGACTAGATTTCTATGATGGAGGCCTTTGCCCTGCAGTGGGACAGTATATAGGCTAATACTTTACTTTATACTTTACTTTACTCTGCCAGCCCTGCAGGGACATCGAGGGCCCGCGCAGCGCCGGGGGAGTTGCTTAGTCACACCGCTTTGTGGACTACGCGTTATATTTGACCGACGAGACATAGGGGGCTATTCTGTAGTCGCTCGATAATTAACACCTTTAGATTTCTTATTTCACAGTTCAGCTAGGTTTCAGTACGTGTTGCAAACATTAAAATGATGATGATGGCAGTCCACTACTGTGCGCTTTACTCGACATTTTCTTCCAAGTACCAATCCACCTCTTTGTGGAATCAGATTCCCGCACATACAGGGTGTATCTGTGAACATTTACATCCCTTTATCCACGTGTTCTAACAACCATTCTGAACAACATTTGTTCAATGACTTTTAAAAATTCGTTTAAAAATATCATCTTTCCATACAAAGTCGGTCACGTGACTTTGTCATTTTGTATGAGGAGTCGAAAAAAATTTCAAAGAATTATGGAAAAGTTGTTGAACAAATGGTTAAAGGGATGAAAATGTTTACAGATACACCCTGTATAAGCAAAGTCCACAAATCCTGAATCGTCTAAACGAACCCTAACTCAAGGTAGCAAACGACTCGCTTATATGGCCAAACATATAAATGTAAATTAATTCATCCCATTCTCACTTTAATATCTAATAGATATTTCGTTCAATATCATTTTGCAACAATAAATATTGACACGATCGGGGATCGAACCCGGAAACGCTAACAAGGTCGTATTACTTTTTACTGTTGTTTCGTTGGCCTTTAAATAGCATCATATTTTGAACCAATCAGCAGATGTCTGTTAGGTAATAGGTAAGATAATGCAGACAAAAAATTAAGTTATAAAAAGTACGGATAACATGTTCTGTTACAACGAGGTAGTAAATTTCTACAACCAATTTTTATTTCAATGTCAAACCCATGAGAGTATCTACTACTACTCATCTTGGCGTGTGATTCCCGGTTGCGTCCAAAGCGGTCGCTTTGTGGCCTGGGATACGCCTAAACGATTAGTCATTAGAACGAAGTGACTGCCGTCTGACCGTCGCAACCCTTCAATAGGGGGATCAAACCATCTGGATCATGGTAACAAATTTCGGAAATTATCTGAAACGCGCAGGTTTCCTCACGATGTTTTCACCGTAGAGTTAATGGAAGAAATACGCACATAGATTTAAAAAAGTTGAGCATGCTTGGATGCGAAACTACGATCTCCCGCATGTAAGACGCGTTCGTATACACGGTGCCACCATGGCTCTATGAAGGCGAAGGCAATTTGATACGCCTCCAAAAAGAAAATAAACTCATGCAACATAACAAACCGCCCAAAAGTATGACGAAAGGGTTCAAAAAACTCAGACAACGCACTCAGTTCACGCCTCAACGGGTCCTTGGACCACTCAATCGTCCTTTGTCGCAAAAAACGAATGAATCACCGACGCAAGCGCAAGTGAATGCGAACGCGGAAAAGACATGTGAATGAAGACGCCTACAAAAAGCCGATACGCGTAAAAAGTAGACAGCCGAAAAATTTCGCTGTGAAAGACGAGAATTTGCTGTCCAATGGCGTTTAAGTTTGAAGATAAGTGAATGATGTTGTGTTCGAAGTGGTAATGGACGGTGCGCGGGGAAAGTGACAGGTCGTTTTGGCGCGAAGGCGAGCGTCTGCGCGAGCGCATGCCGGTACCGGTTGTACGCGCATGACACGAGACGCGACAATTTATTTCGGTTCGGGGCAATGCACTTGGCTGCAGCCCTGGGACGGCGGCGAGTAATGAGAGTAAACATTAAATGAGCAAATTTACGATGTTAAAATTGACCTCTCTGGCCCTATGTGACCATAAATTGGTACCTTGTCCAACAGGTGAATTCAATAAATAATAAATTAAGTAATACAACATCTCATACATGAACCTACAAGTACTTGAAATGGTGCCCATGTATCTTTATCCTTAGAAAACCTACCAAAAAGTAATCATAAAAAACTAGTACAATACACAATTGCTTGCCTACTTGATTGTCGCTTAAGAAAATGAAACTGATTTACATGGCCACCCGAAGCAATATTATAGTATGTTGCCACTGCCATACAAAAGTCACTCGCGAGATGGACTTTACATTCTACATGAACATGAATGTGTGTTCAAGGACTAAGCGTCCATAATTTTTAAAACAATGAAACTGTCTTGCTTATAAAAGTCAAAGTTGTGTTTTTTTAATACTGTAATATTGTGTTGTAACCTATGTGTTCATCTGATAGAGAGTGAGAGAATTTTCTAAAGTTAGTTTGCACAAAAAATCACTCGAAATTACGTTATAGAAAATACCAACCTAAAGACAACATTATCATCGTATGATTCGTATGTTGCCAGTACTGTGATGGTCCGAATTCCAAAATTAAAAACAAAACAATACACTGTTAGTGCCAACATTACGTATCATTACAGGCTGTAAAATCAATTCCTTTGCATCGTAGAGTAAAAATAAAGCGAGTGCACAACGACAAATCAAGGCTGGTAAAATTAGCTGACGCGGCTGTTAGGGTGCGCACGCTATGCCGGCATACACCTGGAGTGGCAATCGATTGAAGGACTTTAATTGGAGAGGTATTCCCTGATTGGGTGTAGGAAAGGTGGTCTTAATTTTTTTTTTAAATTTTTGAAACAGCGCTATTCTGAAACTTCTTACAAAAAAAATCTTTGTTTATCCCACCCGTCTTCTATTGCATCTACAATGAGGTGGTGTGAAAGAAACATAGGAAGAATAAATGTTGAAAACATATTCGGTCTTATTTCAATTTTCTCCAAACATTAGGTCATTGCTGGATTCTGCTAGATGACTTGTGTTCTTGGCATGCGTCAAAAAAGCAAGGCATGTCAAAAATTCTTACAAAAAATGGATTTGGTTCCAGCAAATCCAGCAATAATCACACATCACTTCTTACTGTGCCGTGAAACTGTGGAACTTGCAACACATATAGTGCCGAACTATTACGATCTTCAAGAAAAGACACATCTGCGTCTACTATTATAGACGTTACCGGTAGTTACTAGATATACCTTCAAGAAAACGTATTCCATTCCAAAAGGCAACGCATCAGCAACATTTACCATCAGGTGACCCGCTTGCTTGTTTGCATCGCCTATAGCATAAAAAGAAAATGGCGCGACGTGCGGAAGACACCGAAATAAATAACTACCCTTTACAAGTTTACAAGACAACGGTTCAGAATGACAGGCAGAATAAATTAATGGGGTTTAAGTCTCCAATCAGCCTTCCTTGTAGTTATTACAATGTGGCATTGCAAGTATATCTTTGTTATCTTTAATTTACTAGGGAGATGAGACGATGTTAAAAACTTGCAGTCATAACTCCATATCGTAAATGTTATCAGCAACATAGTAAAAGACAGCTTACAGAATGCAGATTGCAGATTAACACAAACAAAAACGGTACGTTTCTTTGTTCTTATTGTCTTTAAAATATAGTTTAACAGCAAGACATTATTTAAGTGATACGTTGGAAAGGGACAACATAAATCTATGGAATGGAATTTGAAATCTTTGACAAGAATCCCGTGAATCAAGCTATCATCCATAGAGAAGAGTGATGACTTAATAAAGCCAACACAAGTACAACTTTTGTCAGGAGTATCATTCATATCCCACTGCAGGGCAAAGGACTCCATCATGGAAATCAAGTTATCGCTACTATGACGGGATTAAGCTTAATCACTACCCTTGCGTAATGCGGATTGGTAATCACAAACCGAGCTATATTCGGAAAAATTCGAAACATACTTTTTGCTCGATCCGGGAATTGAACCCAAGACCCGAGATCACGACCCGGTACTTAAACCACTAGACTGGGGCGAAAAATGTCGCCCGCTTGTCTTCATCCGACACGAAAATGTTCACTCCTGACAGTTGTTTGGACCAACAAGTCCGAAAACTGTCAAGAAGAGAAAATTTAAAACGCACTGTTTCAATTTCGAACATAAAAATAATGGATCAGAGCGTTAATCATGGACACGCCAGGATATCCGGCAGTGCACGTCAGTGCGGACTGCAGTTTTAAAGAAAAAAGTAATGTATTGTTATTCCCTGATTTCCATAAATCCTCGACTGCATGTCACAAAACAAACACAGAGTTTTCATGCTCTTTTAAATTTTCGGAATAAATATAATAAATCTTTTAAATGGTTTTGTTTGTAATTAATGGCGTGTTCGCACACTTGTGCGACTGAAGAATGGCACCGCACCACAGTGTAGCGGCTTGTAGTGAACTGTGTTCGATTGAGTGTATTAGATACAGACCCCCTTACAAAACGGAGACTGTAAGGCATGGTTTAAAAATGATGCTGTCACTTTTACAAAAGTCACAAATGAAAGTGACAGCATCATCAGTTTTAAACCAAGTCTGCCTTTAGACCACGTTTGTAATAAGGGGGAGATGGTTAACAAGTAAACCGTCCCGTAACGTAAGAAAATGTATGTACTTGTCGCAGCACCATCGTTTCAGTGTAAGCACAATAACTTAACCAAAATTACAGTTAAATCAACCTATCTCAAAAACTATAAGAGATACTTTGATCAAACCAAAAATCGTTGAAAGAGTTAATTAGCATGCATCACCTCTATTTTTTTTAGAATTTTATACCCCGTAGTTATAAAAATAGAGGGGGGGGGACATACTTTTTACGACTTTGAGAGCTGATATCTCAAAAACCGTTCACTTTAAGAAAAATGTTTTTTAGAAAACTTTATATCATTTTAAAAGACCTTTCCATTGATACCCCACACGGGTATGTACATCGAAAAAAAAAATTTCATCCCTCAGTTACATGTATGGGGGGCCCCACCCCCAATTCTTTTTTTTACTATTTAGTGTCATATTTTTGTAGCGGTTCATACAACACATATTCCCATCAAATTTCATCACTGTAGTACTTATAGTTTCCGAGTAAATCGGCTGTGACAGACGGACAGACGGACAGACGGACAGACGGACAGAAAGATGAACAACGCGTGTAACGCACCCCTTGTGCGGATAATAATGATTCGATTGTCAAACGTTACGTTGTAGGGGCCATACTCTCTGTGAACCACTGGCTGATTGACTTGGCTAGAGAATTTTCTGATTTCATGTTCGTTTTGGCACTGTTTGGCGTAGGTATAGTTACATATAACGCCCCCAACTTAAATGGCTAAAAACATCCGTACTATCGATTTCGTTGAAGTTTTGGTCGCATGACAATAAAGTGCCAAATCTTTAAAGAATATCGAAAAACAATATTTTTCACAATTGCAACAGTGTTGCGCCGAACGTCCTTTTGATGTCTTAAGTAAAAAGAAAATGTAAACCTTGGTGGAAAGGGTTTTTCTTCACTGTGTATGCGTATACGCTGTGCGCGAACGCAATAAAAGTTTAATACAGACGATGTTGCATCGGCCACTTTGTTATTCTGGACTTAAATGAAGTGCAGTTTATTTAACAAAATCGCCGGACCAGCGGCTAAATTATTCTAATTGATATATCCTTGCTTTCCCTCACCACATAAAGTACAGGGGAACGATTGCCATGGTCCAGAGTTCAGGTGGTCGTAAGTTATTTTAACTTATACTCTGTGAGATCTCTATAGTCTATAGCCATCTGTCAAGTACAACAGCGCACTAAAAGTGACGTTTGACAAATAGACAAAATGGAGTTTGGCGCGCAATAACGGCCCATAAAATAGTTACCATTGGTGACACATTCCTTTAGATACAGAGTAGTAAAATATCTAGTTCCAGCACTTCCAGCTAATTTCTGCTTTCCTGGTACCTATTACTACTAGTTTAATTCTAACGTTTTAAATGTTTTAATTTTAAAGGCATTTCTTAAAACTGCATCCCCAGAATATTTTTTAGCGGGACGCGGTCGCAACTGAATTTCATTGCGCATTAAAGATGCGCTCTGACGAATGCCTCCATCTGTCAAATGCGACAGCGCGCCAAAAGTGACATTTCACAAATCTCCAAAATGGCGTTGTGCGCGCAATAAGTGGCCATAAAGCAGGGAGCGCATTGGTGACGCGCCGCCGCGCTATTTCCGTCCACGACGCCCCCCGACAAATGCTAATGTCCTCTAGGACACTCCAGCGTAGTGATGCGACTAAACCCTTTAGTACTAAATTCTTACGAACAAAATGGAAAGTGGAATGACAAACAATTTTAGTTGCGAATATTGGATTCTTCAAAATCCCACTCTAGAAGTAAGTGCACTAATGTGCAGGTTATCTGCAATTCACGATTCTGTCAGTTCCTATTGGCGGTAGTTATTGTTAGTATTTTCAAGTGATTCGCTCATCCTTTGCAAAAAAAGTAATTAAACTTTAAAGTCACCCCACTCGCAGAAAAAGTCCACAATCCTTACTCTACAAAATAATCTAAATCTAAGAATAAATTATTATTCGTTAGCTATGAACAATCTGACATTCAAATTCATTCCAATTTCAATTCATCATTATCATCCATACTTGGCTGTCAAGTTCCATCATTACCTCATCCAGCTAGCCGGCCAACTGCTAAGCTAATACAGATATCACTTAGATACATTTTGTACGCTGACATTTTGACATTAAGCTAAATTCTATGATAAATAACACCTTATAAGTGCTAAACTAAGCTAGCATAGCTTTCGGTCTGTCATTATAAATCTTTGATAATGATATCTTACTTGGAAATTAACTTGAGTAATATTAGTGGCTGCGGTTACAAAAACTTGAGTAACTCGAAAACTACAACTCAATCACTCGAGTTGCCGCACATCACTACTTCAGCTGACTTGTTCGCTGTCACTTCTATTTCAATTTGTTTCAAACCTCTTTCATTCTAATGTCCGTTTTTTGCGCTGTGATTAAAGGCGACTTTTACGCGCCAAAAAGTTGTGTCAATTAAATTTATGTCTTATTAGCTGCGCATGCGCCTGTTTGGAACACCTGTTTCTGTCTTTTAGATATGCAGACTTAATGCATTGGCTCCATTCAAGTGGAAATTAGAAAGTTAACGAGAGTAATTGATGAAGTATTTTTAGTAATCTAAAGCACGAGACATTAGGTATAATATTCAAGGTTTTAATTTGAAAAGTCTCGCGAGGAAATGACGTAAGGATTTGCTAAAAAAAAAATGTTTTTTTATATTGTCATACTTAGTAGAAATTATAAACTCTTAACTCATCTGTTTTAGGTGAAATAAGTTTTGTAATGAAGCTAAAAATGCTAATGTCGATACCCCTCTCTTAGAAAAAATCTGGCCAATGTTTAAAAAGAGATATTCTATTTTTGAACAATGCCGTATACGACATAGGTAACAGTTAGAGGAAAAGTCAGACTTTTTGCTCAATTTTTAACAACTGCAGACTTAAAACGAAACAAAAAAAAACACTTTCATCGATCAACGATAGTGCGAATCGAATTAAATTTAGTTTTAATGTTTATAATAACACATATTAAATTTCTATTGGAACGCCTCCATGGCGGGTTTTCTATTCTCCTGGTGAGGCGATCATAAAATTATAAATTACATACATTTGATTTATTATTACATACGACCAGTGGATTTGCTTAGCCAGGAAACAAAGTATCTGTTTATGTCATTATTACTTGGTTTAAGACTCTTATTATCCGGTAATGATGATATGAGAATATTTTTAGTGAATTTGAACTACTTGACTTTATATGAGTCATCATCAAACTTTTTATTATAGGATGATAAAATACCGGCCAAGTGTAAGTTGGTCTCGCACAACGCGATGGTTCCGTATTTACTTAACGTGCCTACCGATTTCATACATCTAACGAAAATGTCTACTATTAATTTTTACCTAGAAAAAAATAAAACTTATTTTTTAAGATTGCTTTTTGCTTGACCCAAAGGTTGACTGGTAGAGAATGCCTCTTGGCATTAAGTTCACCTATTGTACGAAGTTTTGTGCTATAAAGTTTTAAATAAATAAATAATTGTTTTGGAACAATAAATGACAAAGTTATCAAATTAATATGCGGTTTATAAAATGTGCTTTATTTTAAAAACTATTACTGCTTTCAAAAAAATATTTTCGGATATTTTTTTCACTCTTACACACAGACATAAAAAGTGTTGATATTTTTTTTTGGAGAGGATCAAAATATGTTTGGTTGGCTAACTTCAAAACGTTGGAAGTATTGAATAATCAAATGATTGTTCGGCGATTTGCTAAAGTTGCAGCAAAATCTTGTATCACAATACAACTGACCGCAACTCGGTTTTCCCCAATTCTCCAAGTTACATTATAGTGTATGATTGGGCAGTTACTTAGGTTCTTGATTTACAACCACTGAGAGTGATGTTCAGAGCTGTGAGTCACTTGGCAACAAAAGTTTAAAGTAAAAGTAATATCGCAAACGTAACCAAAGCATACTTCTGACCGAAAATCGTCTACGGTGGTCAATTCTAATGATTTGATTGCTATGTTGGATTGTTTTTACAATAATTTCATGAGCAAAGCGTACTCCTTTCTAAAAGGCTCGCAACGCATCTGCGACCTATTTGATTTCGCAGATGTTTTTCGCTTTTACCGTGGGAGAGCCACGCTTCGGCATGAATGGGCCGGCTCGACCGTAGTGATATCCTACCACAGGCCACTTCCATCGTTTCTTGTTTTGCCAATTTCTTGATTTAATCTTAATGTTATTGAAAAAATATTTAAAAAGAAATAAAATTAATTACTACTGTTTTAATTCAATAATTACTAGATGCAAAATTCAAAAATATATGACACACACTCAAGACACACTCGAGATACCAAGGAGATTTCCCTAGTCTTAGAATCCCTTCAAGGAAAACGGTAAACAAATTGAGAAATTCGTGTGACGTGATTTATAAATGGCCTATTGCGCAAAGCACTTTTCTAAATTGACCAGGTAGGGTCTAACATGCAGCAGTGATTCACACCAGCTAGTACTCATGGGACTTGCTTAGTACAGGACTTGCCTAGTAGAGGACTAACTGATTGGTATGTACTGTCTGGCGCTTTAATTTACTTTATTTTAAAGACGCGAATTAATTAATTAACACCGCAGACAGTAATATTATTCAAGTTTATGTATATTTTTCTGCGGAGCTAATGAGAATCTTCCAAATATCAGAGTGAGGTCATCTGTTTTTTATTGCTTGCATCCATTTTAGTTTCCATAACCTGTTATACGAATGGCCATGCAACAGTTCAGGTAAATACCTAGAATATGTTTCTGATCACAAAAGACTAAAATTAGGTTTTTTTATTCTGTTTTATCGAGTCGAGATACGATGAAGGGAACCCCAAACTAGAAATAATAATTGTATAAAAAAACTGTGTTTCGTCGAGTGACCCAATTGGGGGGAAAGGGGGTTAAAAGTTGCATGCGCACTTGTGACTCTACTGGTGCTGCAGGTGTTTATCCTACCTACCTGTTTACCTATCATATAAAGATACCTTCTCTATACTGATGTTACCAAATACGTTCACATTTTAACTTGAGAAATTTAAGACAACTTTTATTAAAAGCTTGCTCCTGAATAATTATACTAATGCAAAAGCTATACGTCTAATATATGACTTCCTATACGCATTAATAAATATTTCTGTAACAGAATTATCCTTCCGAGAATCGAATCTGTAGGCGACCATGACTGTGACTCAGAAGAAGAACTGGTCTAGCGTAGTGTTGTTACTTTAAATTGTATCGATACTCGACAAAAACGCAAATAACCGCATTATCCAAATACTGAGAGCAATGGAGGAGGTTACCTCATCAGTGGCGGATTTAGACATTTGCCGCATGTATTGAAATTTTGACGCCCCTACTGGTATCATCATCATCATCATTTCAGCCAATAGACGTCCACTGCTGGACATAGGCCTCCCCCAAAGTTCTCCACACAGATCGGTCCTGTGCCACCCGCATCCAATGGACTCTCGCGACCTTCACCAGATCGTCGGTCCACCTGGTGGTCCTACTGGTATGTTACTTGAAAATTCTAGCATAGACTGCTGTTGGTGAGGAAAGTCAAACTTCCAAAATACGTTAAATATCGACATTTTGAGTTTCTATGAAGCTACATATACGAAATAAGTACCTATACCGCCAAGAATCTACTGCCCAAGGCTCCAGCCTACTTAAAACTATATGGTGAATCCACCTCAAAGCGGTGTAACAGATAAATGGACACCCTCCAAAGCAACAGCTATGAGCATAACTGGGAAGACAGCCTTTTCGGTATGAATGGGCCTGTTTACTCGAAATGAGACTACATCCTCCCGAAAACCGGTGTGAAGTAGTGCTTTTGTTGTGTTTCGTTGAATGAGGATGGAGACCCAATTCAGGGGGAAGGGGAGTTCAAAAGCTGGCACCGCACTTGTGTCTCCATTGGTGTTGTAAGTTACTTCGATATCGTTTATTACTTAACAGCTGGATAATCGACATTCTTGACTATCGATATGTTTACGTCTCTACATTAGCGCATCGGATGTAGTCATAGCTTTGACTGACATTTAGCGAATCTTTTCATAGTTAATAATTGGATGTTTATTTACAAAAACTATTGATGAATCTTTTCATTTGATTTCCTTAAAGAAGTTTTTTTACATATCCTAGGCTGAGCGAACTGATAACTTATTCAATTACTACAAAGTATAAAATAATACGTATATGGTTCTCAAAATTGGTCTATACATGTCTTATTGTAACGTCATTCAACATTGATTTATACACACTCGTATACGAGCCATTCTGAACAACATTGTTCTACAACTTTTGAAAATTTCAGGGCATCGCTTGACGCTTCTGGTTGTGGTCTGCCGTTTAAATGATGAGGTGGATCTATCTAACGTTTAAGCTCTAATTTCAAACACCATTCTAACAGCCGGAACATTTACCACCCAAAGCTTCAAAAGTTTTATTACAATTTATTCTCCGTCATTATAAGGTGTGACAGAGACTGTTCGCCAGGGTGCGGATGGACGAGTCTAGTGATGTACCGGATAGAGAAAACAAGAGTCGAGTTTAACTTGAGTTACATAACTCAATTTAATTAATATTTCTGAATACTTCTGAACAAAAAAATCTTTTTTTACTTTTAACTATAATAAGTCTTAACGACGTAACGCCCAGACAGCAGACACAATGGAAAATCAATGATTTATACCTTTTAAAAGGCTTATGGGACCTTACGACGATAAAATATTTGAAAGACCATAAGCGGCAAAAAAATATTGGCTAAAGCTTGTTTAAATTTTGAAATATTTTTGAATTTTGATCATAGGCGACTCGCCAGTCTTAGACAATTTTGGTGTAACCCGCATCTCCTGTTTATATAAATTTAATTTTAGTTGTTGCTCAATAATACGTAGATTATAATTAATATTTATTATTAATAATCATCATCAATTCTTATGATGATAGATGTTAAGAAGGAGGAAGTGTCCTTAAGGATGTTTCACCTATGTTGGAGATCCAAGTATTATATATCTTATTTTAAATTCATAAGTAAACCCTTACTCAATGTACTTAGTTAATTTAAGAAAAAATACTCGCAACTTATCCAAAAATGCCAATGACGTATAAGATGTTGTATGAAATAAAAATAAAACAATAGTCAGAAATAATTAAACTAGACTAGAGTTAAACAAATAAAGTTATATTTTTTGAGTTATGAAGTTTGACAAATCACTAGTCGCCTCTGAGTAACCGATTGGCGAAAGCTGGAAGAAGAGTTAGTCTCTCGAGTCGGAAGAAATAACTCAAGTTGTTTGCATTAAGCCCAACTCTAGTTGACTTAAGCCACTCAGTTGACACATCACTCGACGCGTCTATTCCTGGCCGTAGGCAAGGAAGAGACATCCGCCTGATATATCACTCAGCGAAGGGCTGCAGGAATTTATCGGAGATCGGGCCTAATTAAGACAGAAGGGTTTTATTTAGTTCGTCCGTTGACTTATCAGATTGGGAGATGCTGATTTTGGTGAATAGGGAGATTCACATTTCTTGTACAAAAATGGTATGGTGTTTTGATAAAATCGAAACGTTTTTTTCGACTGTGGGAGAGCCACGCTTCGGCATGAATGGGCCGGCTCGACCGGAGTGATACCACTGCCTCACAGAAAACCGGCGTGAAGCAGCTCCTGTGCTGTGTTTCGCCGAGTGAGTGAGGGTACCGGAGGCCCACCCGGGGGGAAGGGGATAAATAAAACTTATGGTGTTTTGATAAAATCGAAACGTAATTTCAAACTATTCAGATAGGTCGAGCAGGGATTATGGGGCTTTAAACGGGTACCAAGGGCTCTGGGCACGGATATGAGAAGGTTCTGTGCGTTCTAATATCTGTTTTTTTTTAATAAACGATCTGAACTGACAGATGTCAAAGTGTCATCCACATACATATATACTCCTTTTGACATACCTATTCCTAACGCTAAAATGTAAGGTAACTTGACATTTGCAATTTTCAATTCAGTTCGCATAATTACGGGTACTACTTAGAATCATTCTATACGGGCGTCCAGTCGTTTTTACAAAAACTTCAACGGGACAACAAACTTTATTTGAAAACATTTCTGTCACAGTAATAATATACGTCTCGCCGGTACACCGTAGCCCTTCGCCAGAGACAAGAGGTCTATTTTTACCGGATTATGCACCGCGGCCACTCGCTGACGAAGCGTGCTTAAGACTTGTCTATGCCTGTTTTTTTTTATAAAGCGAGGAACGAGGACGAACTTGACTGAGGGATATGTTCTTCAAGTTTTGCATGAGATGTCTGGACCGGAACGGTTTTAGGGTACCGTGCATAGCAATTTCAGTAGCTTCTACTATTTGAAAACTATTTTCAACCACCCACCTTTTTTGAGTCCAAAGCACAGAATACTTAATAGTACTCCAAAGTGATGTTTGCAATTAGTAACGTCAGTTAGCTAATTTATATATATTTCGTCCTATGTTTTTTTTTAGTAAAATATGATCATATTCAACTAAATACTTTAAAGGTACTTTCCTGAAAGTAGGTCCTACTAATTAAACTAAACAAGATCGTTTGGGAATATGTAGTCAGAAGTCAATTTGTCAAAAAAAGACATATGCATTGATTTAATATCTTAAGGCTGTGGTTTCAAAAATATCGTGACACATTCAGGAGCTTCATTATGTCTGGCAGATGCAAAGATGACGTGTCCCGCCACAGATAACAAAAGTGGAAGTTAACGAGCCCGTGCTAATAAGATTAGGCCCCAGGGAACCGGTCCCGATGTCCAGCTCTAGTGATGGGAGTGGAGGATGTCGATAAACTGTGGCGCAAAAAGCTCGTTCGTTAAGTTACGCGAAAATGTTATGTACCTATTTATAAATCTTAGTAAATTATTAAGTGGCTTGGCTCGTGTTAAAATAAATAAGCAATATAAGTACATACTTGATATATGATTATTGATTTATATTTTCACATTACACAGTGATACAACTTTTTAAACTATTATACCTATCTAAACTATTAAATTACAAAATATTATATTTATAACTATACGGTTCGGCAGGTTAACAGCTTCATTTCATTTGGTTACTACCGTTAATCGATAACATAAACATAATATGTTTATATGACAAATTTTGTTGTCAAATTATTAATTTGAAAAACTATTTATTTCAGACCATGATCCATACCTACTAAATTCAAAAACTCGTGGTAGACATTTTACAGTCTGCCACGACTCTCTGTGTTTAGTACAGTTTACTATACGGTCTGTATTTTTTATGTGATAGGTGGCGTTTGAAGCAGCTTTAAATCACTCAGATGTTTATCGATGTTTTTATCGAAAGTCTCCCATCTCTCACCTATTTCGGCTGCGCTTCAGCCTAATGCAAGGGTTCGCGTGTCGAGCAAAACGTTCGTTGATCCCTTATTTATTAGTTTTACTTTTAATTTAACGACTTGTACACGCGAGCTTCCGAGAATCGAAAGATTTAATGTAATTGTTAGGGCATCGGCTACAAGATTGATTAACGATAATGCTTTGTTAATGGAAATCTGGTCGCCAAATTTTTTCATAGCGTTAAATAGCATTTTTATCTTTTGCTCTTTTTTACTCGTAGTATAAATAAATTAAAATAATCACATTTGTGACGAAACCCGGTTATAGATACAACATTATCGCATACGTAAAGCTCGAATTACACGCTATTGTTGTATTAAATTAAGCGACAAAACGTACCATGTAACAAAACTTTTAATGTAATTAAATGAATGAATAAATAAAAAAATGTAGTAATTTTTGTTTTTGTATATATATGTATTCAATTAGAATAAATGAAACGCAATATAGCCCTAAAAGATTCCATGTCTTTACTGAACGCATTTTAATTTAAGACATAGACGACGAGGGATCTTAAAAGATTATGATTATTATTATGATTAACGAGGCTTGCATTAGAGTGCAATCGTCGGTAATCATCATCATCATCTGTTTATTCATGATTTATTTATTAAATTCATAAAATGAGTCAATCATTCATGATTTATATTTTTTTCTGCGTTATCCTGTTAGGATATACTTAGTCAACTTTGACGTTAGTTTGCGAAGCCAAATGCAGTTATTATTATTTTGCGGTATACCACGGGATTTGTAGACAACTTTTGGAATACATATTTGACAGTCAGATGTTTATAAAGCCATTTAAAAAATGTCTATGTATTTAACAAAAAAAAATGTGTCCAGATATACGTAAACTATGATTCAGTATGTTTTTTCTTAATTTACTGTATTCCTGAGAACATACGTTAGCAAGAAAAGGTTTAACACGGTAGTGTACACCTACCTATGCTTGAACTATAAATAAAACAATAATCAAATTGTGTCAAGCTGGCAAAGATTGGTACTCTTATTTCTCTTTCTATCTTGTACACACATGTGTACGTGTGAATGCATTCGTAGTCTGCTTCGGTAACCTTGACTCGCGTAATGAGCGGCCGACATCGCGAAGTTAGTTTGCATCCCGCCTGCGAAAGTTTGTACCTACTTCATCATAGCTCATAGGGCTGTACAGAGTTACCGATAAGGGAGTATTTAAGGGAGATGGTAGCTTAATGGATGAAAACGCGCCTTTCATAAGGGGCGTTGAATCCGAATCAATGCACCTTTAGATGCACTTCTACATTTTTCAACACTTAAGTAGGTATCTGTTTTTCTTTGTTCTTTGAAAACATCATGGTTAAACCTGCATGTTTCAAATACGTTTTTGAAACGTGTCACCATAATTTAGTTGGTTGGTTGGTTTGTTAATGGGTTGCGATGGTCAGGCGGCATAGGTAGTCGATTCATTAAATTACTAGACTCCCTAAATCTTGAATAATGGTCTAATAGTACCCTGGGCTCTAAGAGACAACTTTTGGCGCAACCTCAACCAGGCTAATTCTCAGTTTTCGCCTTTTATATCGAGTCGACTTCATGGAATGCACAACCAATAGGAGAACACAGATTACAGTCGACATGCCTTATCTTGTTCTCCTATTGGTCTTTGCGTTCCATGAAGTCGACTTGACATAGAAGGCGAAAACCAAGAATTGGCCTCCAGAACCCCGAGATCACGGTATTTCAACCACTACACCAACAGGGCGTATACAAGTATACCTTCAAAATGTATCTATCCATACATTCGTCCAACAAGAAAGATTGTCTGCTTACAATTGTGCACTCGACGTTTTTCATCGAACTTCCAACTCCTTCAGGAAGGCGCGACGAAACTTCGCGACTTTCAGCGGGTCGTTAACCTCTTGACCCGTATGCGTTGGAACATAAGGTTCAGTTTGGCCCAGCCAGCGAGTATAATGGGCGACCTTGTGGCTTCGGGGGAGTTTTATTTTCTCATGGTTATGGTCTATTTTGACTGGCGTTACTTTGTTTAACGTGTGGTTGGCAAGGGTTTAGGGAATTACTTCACGGGTTCGCGTAAGGATAAAAATGTATGCTGGAAGCTTTGATCATATAATATCTAGATAGACCATGAGGTGATCCGTGTCTTTGTCTACCTCCTATATTATAAAAAAAACATAAATCTATACTGAAAGCGTATAGAAAAAGTGATCCCAAATGCGTAGTCATTAAATAAGAATTCAAGATATTTCCGCAAATACCGTCTCTACTTTCTATTTTCGACATTAATTGATAATAGCAATTATTAAATTCCGAAATTGTCAAATAGCGCTATTTTGCGAATGAAGCATATGTCATAGGGTATGGTATAGCTGGAGGCACGAATGTATAGCGATGACCGTTATTTTGCGCACTTGTAAAAAAGAAGACTTTCTATCAAAATTGGTTTCTGCGCACTCAAGGTCATAACTACACTTTCTTGCCTCGGACTATAGCATTGGTTATAAAACAGGGGAACACCGTTAGTTCCTAAAAATCCGTTTTCAAGACTTTTTTGACGCATTATAGGTACAATCAGTCAATATTGGACCAAATCTTTAGCCATTACGGTGAGAGTTGCCGGCGGCATCCGACAGATCACTATCAGGTGTTCCGTCTGCTCGTCTGCCACCCATCACATAAAATAAGGGTTACATGTTTCGTATGCACTTGACCTGCGTAATGCATGCTGAAGTTAGGCCGCGCTGCATTCAGAAAGCGAAAGTTGCATCAGGGCTGTCAGATTTGACTTGGAGACGTAAATGTGTTAATTCTAGCTTGAGCACTTTTTTATACTAGAAGTGGCAAACGAGCAAGCGGGTCACCTGCTGGTAAGTAATCACCGCTGCCCATGAACATCTGCGAGAACAGAGAGGTCGCTGATGCGTTTCGTTTTTCAATTAATGCTATCAGCATATCCTTGAAAAGATAGAAGTAGATGGAGGACCATCATAAAGGAAAAACAGCTCCAACGGGAGGAATCACGACCCTCAGTAATGAGAATACGTCACTTCACTTTGGTAATCTCAATAGATATATAGATAGATATTCTTTCATCATCATCAGCAACCCACGCTCGTCCACTGCTGGACATAGGTCTCCCCCAATGCACGCCACCGCTCCCGATTTTCGGCCACTCTCATCCAGCTCACTCCAGCCAAGCCTTCGCTAGCCAGCTTTCGGTAAACGTAGTGTTGGACGCCCTGCTACAAGATGGGATGACGACATTCGAAGGCTGGCTGGATATTCTTTATTGCACAGAAATAGAATACATGAGTGAAACAACAGCTATAGACAGTACAATAAGGCGGTCTTATCGCTAATTACTTGACTTAATTACTTGGAAATATTTTAAAATAAGTAGATTCCTGTGGTAGGTCCCCTAAAGGCTGGCAGCATGACCTACATAATTGGTGCCATCACGTGTGACAAATGCGCTAGATGGTGTACTATTAGACTGAGGTCCAACTTCGACGTCATTGGTTGTTTAGTGACATTTTGACATCTCACACCAAAAATATCCAATCACCGTGTAGATGAACCTCAGTTTTACCGTACGCCATCTAGCGGCCTTTTCACACGCGATAGGCCTATTGCACAACGCTATCGGCTACTTCAATGAATAAAAAAACACCAACAATCAAGTGGAAAAACCCGCAAATGTAACTTAATATCACACGATTAACACAGTAGCCCATGACTATCTCTTAACATCACTTAGTGTATCAGAACGTAACTGTCACATCTGACAGCTGTCACGTTGACACAGTCAAAACAAGTTCGAAGATGGCCGCCAAAGTTACTTTCTAGTGGATCGAGCGAAGAATTTCGGCTATAAATAGAACTTGTTACACTTATATAATCTTTCGTACGTTTGTGAAGGTAATTAGCCTTCTGTACTTTTACTTGCGTGGGATTAGCCCACACAAGCTAAGTACCTATTTAATGTTGATTTATCCTCGTTTTAAACGATGGTAAATTAGTACTTTCGGTCTTTTTCTACTAACCTGTCTAGGTACCTAATTTGGAGCTTTAAATGTTTCGTCTAGGCGACTAGAATAATAATCAGAGATACTTTAGATCCACCTGAACTATGTCGGTACAACACCTCTATTTTTTTTTATGTGATAGGTAGCAGACGTGCAGGCGGATCACCTGATGGTAAGCAATTGCCGCCGCCCATGTACACATGCAACACCAGTGGAGTCATAAGTGCGCTGCTAACCTTTTATCCCCTTCCCCCCCGATGGGCCTCCGGTACCCTCACTCACTCGGCGAAACACAGCACAGGAGCTGCTTCACGCCGGTTATTGAGCTGACTCCGTACTTGTGTTACAGATATCAGACAACAGAGGAAACAGAAATATAAAAAGTAATTTACATTTGAAACACCCAGACACTGAACAAATACAAGTGGTCATCACACGAATGTTTATCCAGGGTGAAGATCGAACCCACGGCCGTTGGCATATGAGGCAGAGTCACTGCCAAATGCGCCATCCGGCCAGTCAGCATTCTTAGTTAGGATTTTTTTTTGTATGACATAGGTGGCAGCCGACGGATCACCTGATGGTAATTACCGCCGCCCATGGACACCTGATACACCATTGGTGTCACAAGCGCGCTGCTTACCTTTTAACCCCCCTTCCCTGGACTGAGCCTCCAGTACCCTCACTCACAGCGAAAAACAGCGCATGCACTGCTTCACGCCGGTTTTCTTTGAGGACGTGGTATTACTCCGGACGAGCCGGCATATTCATGCCGAAGCGCTCTCCCACTGCATTTCCGTTCAAAACGTAAAAAGAATACACACGCTAGTCCTCTCTGTCCTGCCATTCTGTGACGCAGAGGAGTGACAACGCCGTCCTAAAAGCAAATTATCCGGCGTTGCCATTAGCTCCGCCATTTTTCAATTATGCCAAATGTGTATGGCACGTATAAATCAAACACAAACACACACAACTACAGGGGGCTGGGGTGTGTTTAATTTGTACACGGAAGCTGGATATATGCGATGTTATCCAGTATCGCGAATGGGGTAGGGTGGCCAGAGATTTTGGGAAAACAGGACAAATGAGGACGCTCGTTTTTTGACGTTGATTTTCTTTTGTCAACGTAAAAGGATTCTAGACAGAGTTGGCTGCTTTTGATGGCAAAGTGGATTACATATTAGAAACGGGAGGGAGACATAGATGAACGCGCTTGCTTATTGTTGGAAGTCAATATGCGAATTGTTCATAAATAATATTAATAACGGCTACTATAGCAAAATAATTGCGATTGGCTTCAGATGGTACATACAATAATAATAAAAAATCG
Source organism: Cnaphalocrocis medinalis (assembly GCA_014851415.1). Classification (NCBI taxonomy): domain Eukaryota; kingdom Metazoa; phylum Arthropoda; class Insecta; order Lepidoptera; family Crambidae; genus Cnaphalocrocis; species Cnaphalocrocis medinalis. The sequence goes on along the minus strand of CM026287.1, from coordinate 14,081,490 downwards.
CACATCATATCATACATTGACCTGACCCTGTTAGGTCACAGGAAGTCAAAAGAGGTGGCAAAGGCGTCCATCGTACAAATCAGGTCATCGGTACTATGATAGGATTAGGATTAATCACCACGCTTGCCATTAGGCAAGTATCCGCTTTAGTGGATTGGTGATCACAAACCCGAAAAATGTTCGGAAAATTCGATTCATACTTTTGTACGACCCGGGAATGGAACCCACGGCTCGGTGCTTAAACCACTAGACCAACGCGTCGTAACGGAGCGTTTTTTTGTTATTACTAAATAGTTAAATATTACGATAGATTAGTTGATACTTTCCGCGGAATATCGGTATCGTATACTGCCCCTACTTCGGACTTGGATGCAGGCGGAAAAAATGAACGTTCGAAAGATTTTTATGCGCTTGGATATTTTTATGAGGTGGTTTTATGGGTGCCATCGCTGCACCGTCGCCGCTGCCAGTTATCTGCTGCACTGCACATTGTACGTACTGGACCGTGTTGGTAAATATCGTGTTGCAGTACGGATTTTTCTTTATGTGTTATGTGGCAGAGGAGAGACGGATTACCTGGTGGAAAGCGCCGCCGCCCATTACGGGTTAAGTTAACACCATATTTTTAACCCGTTTCCCCTCGATTGGAAATAACTATCCGTGTTGCAGTACCATTAGGTGATTCGTCAGCTCTTCTGCCACCTATCTCGTAAAAAAAGTACGGTTTTTTATGTGATAGGTGGCAGATGAGAGACGGACTTCCCTGATGGTAAGCGCCGCCGCCCAGTGACACGCGCAACACCAGCGGAGGCAGAATTACTCTGCCAACCTTTTATCCCACGTTACCCTGATTAGGCCTCCAGTACCCTCACTCACTCAACGAAACACAGCGCAGGCGCTACTTTTTGATTTAGGAAGTACAATACATTTACTAGTCTTCTGAGCGTTGCTAGTAGATAATATTACGTTCTAAACTGCACAACCAAATCCTAAAAGATTTAGAGTTTGGTTCCTTAATTACCCTAGAATGGAACGCGGAATCTACCGGAGTCACACCTTAGTCACTCATTCAACTAGGTAAATAAATATTAAGTGTAAAAGTGCTCAGAAACCATATAAATGGTTTACTAACCTAACGATGAGGAAGCTGAAGGTACGATCTTGAAGAAATGGCTAGAGTCATTTTCTTTGCAACTTGCAACCACTCTAGAGGTAAGTTTTACCTACAATCCATCTTGTAATCCACAAAACACATCTATAAATTCCACGTCATATTTAAAAATTTGTAATTCCGTTCTTAAAAAAAATTCAGCATTCGAAATACAAATTGGTGCCCGGGCCGAGGTGGCCAGTGCGCTCACGTTAATTCCATCGATCATTACTCCCGCTGCAATCCGCCAATCGCGAAAAATAAAAACAGAGGCGACCCCACCTGCAGCCCCCACCCGCCCCCTCGTCTGGGCGAGATGTGATTTTTTCGAACGTCATTCTAGGATAGGGTTGCCCGCTTGCGCGGTATCGATGATTTCGTTACGTAAAAATATACTTTTTTTATGTGATAGGTAGCAGACGAGTAGACGAATCACCTGGTGGTAAGCGAATGCCGCCACCCATAGACATCTGCAACACCAGTAGAGTCACAAGGGCGCCGCTAACCTTTAACCCCCTTTCCCCCAATTGGGTCTGCCGTACCCTCACTCACTCGACGAAACACAACGCAGGCGCTGCTTTACGCCAGTCTCCTGTGGTATCACTCCGGTAGAGCAGGCCCATTCATGCCGATGCGTGGCTCTCCCATGGTTCAGGATTATGTATACCTGTACTAATAGGAGCAAAGGCCCCTCAACGGTCACTTTGTCTTCATAATAGTAATGTGAACGTAAGGGCTATGACGGAAACGCTAACTCTCTTGTGTTTCTCTCGCGTAACTATGTCCGCGTAGCAGTAGCTATGAAGTTTCGCCCGAACATGGTTCTGGGTATGCCTTCTGTGTAAAAAACATTTATTCTCTCACTGCAACTGGGGTGTGCGTACAACATTTACCATTCTCCTACAACTGAGTATTTCCTGATTTGAGGCAGATTTGAGATCATTGTTAATTATTGGGCGCATTTAATTATAGCCTGAAAATTTACATTTTGCTGATATTTCTCCATGGGTAGTATTTAACTGATCAAGAAAAACCCAATCTTTCCCACCATAATTACTAGTCGCACACCAAAATTACAGAGAAGGCTTGATTTGATATACAAATTCATTTTTAAAGTGCCCAAATAGTAATTTTTGTTGCACCAAATACGATATCTGATTCCCGTGCCTTATTCAATTGAAAACATCGACACATTTCGCGAGCTATCGAACTCGGTACATCCCTATCGTAGAATTATACATGACTTTACGGATGCGATCGGATATTTTGTACGTATGTTATTGATTAATGTTTCCAATTTGCATGGAAATGATTTCAATTAAATCGTGTATGTACTGATTGGATGTTCTTTGTGTTATGAGTCGGATGTTTAAATATACAAAACTAGCGAGCCGCCCTCGTGTGGTATTTGCTAATTAAATATGAAAGTACCAGGCATATAGATGCAATGGCACTATTAGATGCGAAGACATATAGATGCTATGGCACATTCGATTCAAAGACACTTTAGATGTAGTAGCATTGTAGATGCAACGACACATTAGATGTAATGACACTTTTGATGTAAATAATAGCACTGAAGATACAATGACACTTTAGATGCAATAGCCTGTTAGATGTAAAGACATCGTAGCTGCAAAGTCACTTTTATGCAATGGCGCTATATTTACACACTCCATTTCAAGGAGGGACTGAGAAAGTTTGTTACTAAAATATTGCCATTAAAGGTCACAAAAAAATTAAACGTTTATAAACAGATAAATCTTAACAAAATGCGATCTAAAATAAGTACCGGTACTAAACTCGATCCAGCCCCTTTTGATATTGCATCTACGAGTAATAAATGAAGATCGCGTTTGGTAATAAAGTGGGTATAGTTATCAGCTGAAAAACTAAAACGTCTGTAATTGAATCTTCGTAACCGATTCAGCCAACCTCTATCCGTAAATAAATCTATCGTGTAACACTGTCATACCACACAATTTATTGTGTTATACCATAGATTATTCTTAGGTAAAAATAGGTCGAATTGGGCATTAGAGTTTTATTAAGTATCGATATAAGACGTTTCATAAACGGACCTCACTTACAGCTTCACGAGCTTACAACTCCTTTTAGCTATTTTTCCCGTTGCTCGGGGTTTTTTCACGATTTCCAATTCAACTAAACGTAATAAGTGTTTTTATAATATTTTATAACGCTACGACTATGACTATACTCAAAAAGTATCCCATTTGGACATTAACTTCCAGTTTCAAAGGATAAAAGTTCCACGTAAACCGTCTAAAACATATTTAGCTCTTGTTTTAATATAAAAGGATTTTCGTCTGTGAATTCCGCCTCATTAACTTCAAAATAGCTTTGCCCAAAACAAAACACGCGCTTGCAATTTTAATGTAGCCAAAAAATATCCGAATATCCAAACTGACACTCGATTAAAAAATAAAAATGCGCGACCTATTCTTTTTCGGGTGTGTGTTCCGTCTATGTGGTACACGTGGGAGTGTGTGCGTGCCTGCAGAGCCGAGCTTGAGCTGTACTCGATCGCGTGCAAAGCCCCATGCAAAAATGTGCATTTACACACAAACACCAGCGGAGGCTGACCTCCCACCGCCCCCGCAGGGCTTCCTCAAAAAGACTACTATGAGGGCGTATTGGTTTTTTAGCAGAGCTCTTTTTATACTGGCCGACACCGCAGGGGTAGATCGACATGCGGGCCCCCCTTCGCTATCATGTATCATGTATCTAGTTTAAAATTCGAACGTCTGATTGTTTTGAATGGAACGCGGAAGATTTTTAATTTTATGAAGATTCGCTTAGTAGCCAGTACCTACCTAATTAATTACCTACCAATATTTTCTTTTTTGTTCGAAACAGTCAAACTTTTCGCACACAATCTTGGTTTTGATTGATATCTCTGGACAGATACAATCAATCAGACCGGTGTTTTATTGTATGAATCCCACTTTTTTACTGTGATTTCGAGTAGCTTATCACAATAAAAGTGGAGAAAACTGTGAGCTTTAAAATGCTTGTAAAATTGTATAGTTAATGCAATAAACGAGTGATCTACATGTCTATTTTAGTCGGGTTTTAACTTTCCGCTTATTAATCAACCGAGAGATTACAATAGCTACCTTAATAATATTTTAGGAGGTTTCAAACGGCTCTTATTACTAAAAGCGAGGAGAATCTGTATTTGCGTGAAAGGTGTTGTTAAACTTGATACTCTAACCCACTTTATGTTGATGAAACGAAATCTCAGGAAATGTAGTCCAATAGTCCATTACCTGTAACAAAAAATAAGAATACATTACTATTAAGTATATCTGCGATAAAATACTGACTACTTAACTAGAGCTATTTTTAATACAGAACACATTTACTTTTAGTCGTAATATATGTATGATAATATAGCCAATAGCTTGAATAATGACTCCGTACTCGCACAAGTACTCGTACCTACTATTTACTTATTTAAAATTTTATTGCATAAAACTTATTACAATAGGTGAACTTAATGCCAAGAGGCATTTATGTACAGTCGGCACACATCATGTTACCACTACTTGTCAAATTTCCTCAATTGATATTCAACCTAATGTGTACGACATAAGATTATAAGATAGAGTCGATTGAAGAAATTGTACAGTTTTGTATACTTTGATGTGTGGCTGTACGTACTATGACACTATTACAATGTAAATATAATCGCCTTTGCGTTCACAGCCCAGTACATGCGTCTTTTGATTAAACACATAAAAACATTTTAGTCAAATACCCAATTACTTATGTAAAATAAAAAAATATATATGAAAAATTATGAATCAAAATGGCCAGTATAAAAATGCCATTTTACTGGCGGAGGTTCTTTTTTTAAATGTTTAATTATTTTTAAAATAATTTACTTAATTTTGTATACAGGAGTTGTTTTTTTTTTCTCCATTAACATCAAGCAAAACTCACAAATATCTTATTCTCTAAGTCAATCCAGCATGGCCGCCAGAGCTCAGTTTTCAGTTTTTAATACCGCTCTTTGAAAGCGCTTTGCTTGAGATATTCAGCTGAGTTTAACGAAGCTGTAATTATATTTAATTCTCAAAAGAATTTTTCTTGTTTTCCTCAGGAGTTTAATGAAAAACCCCTCGTTAATTTTGAATGGCGTATGTAAATGTAAGTAAGGTAAAAAGATGTTTTAAACGGATTAATTAAGTTGAATAGTTGGTGAATAACGCTGATTCGGTTGTTTGGATGTCAAAAGGGAAGGTTTTCTTAACGACTGTGAATTAAAAATAAGTTAAGTACTAACGAGCTTGGCAAACGAAATACCTAGAGGGCGCCCATTAATCAGATGGGTAGAATACAAACAGAGCGGTACGAAAGACGTAAGGCTAGGACTTACAATTTCACACTCACACACAAACACGCGCACACACATCCATACCCACACACAAACTCACACGCACAGTTTAAATCTAAAGCATGTAACCCACGTGCTTACTCAGTAAACTCTATAAGTGTGACTCTTCTATTCAATCATTACGAGTACTATGTAAATATCACTTCGTGGCTCTCTACCGCACGATAAACCCTAATTTGTAAAATAAAAAAACTAAGTTCTTCTTATTAATCATTAATTGCATCATCCGATACGTTGCGTTAAAATGCACGACAGAATCCGAATCCCAATAAAAATAAAAAATCATAGCATCAAATATTAATGAGAAGCGAACTAGGTATTTTGCATAGTACCTGCTTAGTAGGTAGGTACGTATGTACATAAATACACGTCGCTTTTGATTTTTTCCTATTCCTACATCTTAATTGCTATAAAAAAGATAAGCCTTCGTAAAAAGAGTTCATTAACCCCGCTGTGGAACTCATTACAAACTGCAACATTGCATTCCAAAGAATTGTAAAGTCAAAGTCGCCATATTGAAAAGTTGCGCCGCGATGTGGCTAAACTTTTTTCTACACACGCTGAAAGAAAGGAAAAAAGAAAAAGGTAGAGAGAAACTGTGTTATGAGGTAAGGAGAGGCCACGGGCATCGCAATAAAACGATACTTGCGTAAGGTCGGGCGGACTTTTTGCTCGGATCCTTTTTATTCCATATCCTGGGAGGGAAGGAAATTTTCTCGGACACGACTCAACTGTGCGGTGTCCGAGCCGTGAACTCTAAAAAAAACGGTTGTCTCTAACTTTTTTAGCGCGCGTTTTTTTTGTGCAGTAGGCTGTATCGGTTATGATCTTGGTTTGAAATAAGAACAAATGGCGATAGTGTTTTGTGTTTTCGTCGTTATCGATTTGTTGTTTATGGATCGGAAAATTCGGTTTAGGAACGTTGTTTTAACTAAGGGAAGTTAAGATATTCTATTAGCGATAAGATCGACTGTTTATACTACCTATGGCCGTGTTGACTTCTTGGACCTTTTGTGTTTTTATAAATTAGTTAGAACGGATGAGGTTATTTTTGGGTAAAAATATTAGGTAGGACAATTAATACAATTTAACTAGGTTTAGTGACAACTAAATATCATGGTTAGTCTATCCAAGTTACTTATCATATTTAGATAAATAAATAAAAAACATGAGAAAAATACGGCATGAAACCTTTTTATGAACATTTGGCGTGTCAGGAGGATTACCAAGTTAATGCCAATACAATAATAAATTAAATACTAATTTATAACTACTCACAGGTTACACGAAATTAAAATTATAGTTGTCGCTTTTGTCGTAGTCTATTTGAAACTTTTTCCTAAGTTTTTTTTTACTTAACGCGATCTTTTGTCCAGTAGGCTGTATCGGTTTTGATCTCTGCTCGTTGTCTTTGAAATAAGAACAAGATGGCGCCGATAAGTTAGAAAGATATTTGTCTTTTTTTAATCTAGATGTTCACCGACTGAAAGAAAAGAAAGATAATAGCAAGTGTTGGTGAATCTTCATGTTGATTTCGACTTTTTTGTAGAGATTAAAGATGTCTGCCCTATTGCATTCAAGTTTTTTAGGTCAAGCAGGTAAACTTAGTTTTTTTTTGCTTTTTCAATTTATTTATTATTTAGTTACCTATCTAAGTATGCGCTATTTGTATTTTTGGATTTGAGCGACCAGTCTGTCGGTATTGGCCGATGGATTGTTTTTAACTAAAGATACCTTAGAGCATGAATGCTCTAAGAAAGATACATACAATCATAAAGTAGTATTAGGAAGAAATTTAATAATATTGAAAGAGGTAACACTTATCTATAGATAGGTAACGACATCGCTTAAGTATAGGTAATTCCCTTGCACATCGGGCAGGCGCTATTTTCTGTCCGTCAAAAAAAAAGGCTCAAAACATGTGATTATTATTTTATATCTTTATTTGTTTCCTAAAAGAGAAAATGCCAAAAGTCTATCAACAGTGTCTCATCGACTCAAACTGCACCCAAATAATACATCCATACAAATAATTATAAAAGGGAAAAATAATATGTATGTGACAAATAAGCACAAAAACTACTGAATCTGATTTCAAAAAAATCTCCAAAATTAGAATGCTTCATTATCCCAAAATGACATAGGCTATATTTTACTACGGGAAAACGTCACATTCCTACGGGAAAACCTCAGTTGTCCAAGTGAGAAACACCAGCCGCTAAATTATAAGCACTGACCTACCTCAATGTTATAACCCTCACTAAAAATAACAATAATACCATCTGCTTTAATTCCGACCCAGTGGTTTGGTTTGGGCTAGAACTAGTATGGAAATGAGTTTTTTATGATGGCTCCTTATAGAATTATCTCGAGTGTTGATTAGGTATTTTAATATGACATTGGCGCGTTCTTGAGATTAGATTTGTATACAATTTTAACATATTATTTGGCTCACCTCAATTATTATAATTATGAAAATATCATTTTCTCATGATATTTTCTCATTATTCACTTGTTTTGTGGATAGTGTATTTGAAAACATTTAAGTACATCCCTTTAACCACGTCTTCTGCCAACTATTCTGAACAACATTTTGTTCTGCGACTTTTGAGAATTCGTCGAAATTATTTCCGACTCTTCATACAAAATGAATAGGTACCGATACCTACCGATTTTGTAAGGACTCTAGATCTATAGCACTACCATGAGTTTGAAATACTATCCTCGCTATCGAAAACTATCGCCTTGTCTCTTTCATTGTGATGCATTTGAAAGAGACAAAGCTATAGTTTACGTTATGTCAGTTTTCATTGTCAACTCATGGTACCGATACTGATCTGAGGATAAAAAGAGTATTAGACCTTCAATCATGGCAGAAATCGGAGAAATTCGGACGATGAAGTTATGGATGTAGAGTCCAAAACTGTGTATGATTGGCCGTCGTATTTCTTATGTTAGGTAAGTGGCAAACAAGCAGTCAGATGCCAGTGGCCGCCCATGGACCAAATGCGCTATCAACTTTTTTCCCTTTTGAATTGAGCATCCGGTACCCTCACTCACTTAGCGAAACAGTGCAGAGTGCGTTGCTTTTGATTGATGATGATAAAAAAATAAAACACTGAAGAGAGGCGTCGAAGAAGCGAATTGATATGATTGGCAAAAAAAAAACAAAATTGTAGGTAAGTATTGCATGCAGCCAGTGGTTGAAAGGATGCCATTAACAATAAAAAAAACAGTAGCCACAATGACGTCACAGCATCACGACCTGCACAACTCATCAGCACAAACCAAATAGTTATTTTTGCCTAAAACGCGTGCCTTTCTCCTTTCACCGGCATTACCCATTAGCGCTCTGTTAATCTTAGACGAGTTAAGGCTAGTTTTTGTGCGCTCGCGCAGGTTGAACCAATCTGTGGGGGGCAATTCTTGCGCATTGATCTCAGAGTGTTGTTTCCGGTTGCATTCGCAGCTGTCACGTTGGAGCACGGCTTTGGACCTTGATACAGGGTTTGATAAGCCTGGTTATTACAAATTTTACTTTATCGAAAATCAAATATCAATGGAAATAAACTTTAGCATATAGGTCAGAAAATGAACTAATTACTTACCTACTACTAACCTTACTCTATATTTTTGGAGGACTACTATAATTATATTGTACACCATGTTTGTATAATCTATACTATTTATAAAGAGATAACTTCTAATATACACCCTTGAAATGTAACCAAAAAGTCTAAAGACTTGCGCGATTTATTCCATACCTACCGCCATCTATTAGCAAAGATAGGAACTAACAAAACTACTTTAATTTCGAAGCAAAGTGAGGGCAAGCCACTAGTAAATATCTATATAATACAATATTTTTCAATCGTTCTTTTTTATTTTGATTTGACAAAGTTGAATAAATTATTCATTCATTTATCAAACAAAGTATTTAAGCATTATGTATTTGTGATTCCTGTTTGTGTGATATCTGCAACACAAGCACGAAGTCAGGAGGTCATTGTATGAGATGTTGTGTGAATAAAGTGGTAAGTGCAAGAATTGCCCTCTAGTTTTGAGCGCGCGCGCAGGTCCGATCTGATAGCCGCTCGACATTTGAGTGCCCGTTAGTGCGTAATTGGTAACACATTCGACAAATTATTGCGAATGGATGTGGGATTTGTCACTCTCAATTAAGTGAATAATAGATAAAATCAAATACTTTAGGGTGTTTTTTCAATCCACTATGCGCTGTCATTTGATTTTAAATGGAGTTCTACGTGGTTCTATGCAACAGTTTTGTTACAATAGTTCATTTCTTGACAGTATTGCAAAGGGAACTCAAAAAAAGCACAAAACAAAATTCATCAAAATTCATTCAACATTTTTGGTCACAAAATTCATCTTCAGAAGCTGGTAACTCAAAAGTCTTCTTTGATCTCGCTAAGGCGTAAAGCGGCGCCTGCGCTTTGTTTCGTTGAGTGAGGGTACCGGAGGCCCAATTGGGGAAAGGGGGGGGGTTAATGAAACAATAAAGATTTATGATAATGATTAATGTTCGGCAGCGCATTTGTAACTCTACTGGTGTTGCAGGTATAAGCGGCAGCTATCGCTTACCATCAGGTAGTCCGTCTGCTCGTCTGCCACCTATCACATAAAAAAGCTACGATTGTTTCTTGCATACACACTGATCAACCTAAGTATGTAGGTATGTGGTATTAAGCTCAACCTGAAACGACAAATACCTACCAACATACCAACACCTTGAAACTTTGAAAGTATATCCATAATGTTATCTCTATATAATTATTTTATTTATATACCAGAGCCTTTAATGTAGTACAATTTGCAACACAAAACTGTAAATCTTAAGCGCTATATTAATCTTTATACTGTAAGAAATAAGAATGATACAAATGCCTAAGTGTCTACATTGATGTGAGGTTGACTGTATTTGCAGTCACATTATTAAAGAAATAAGGAAGTGCATTACCAGAAATGCAGTTATTATTGATATATTACGATTTGGTTGCATTTAATGTAGAATGTCAAGCAAGTTTTCCTTATAAATAATTGCGTTTTCTTAGTATTAATTTTATTGTGTATTTTTTCATTACTAGAGGCGACAAACAAGCAAGTGAGTCACCTGATGGTAAGTAACCACCGCTGCCCAACTGCGAGATCAGAGAGGTCGCTGATGCGTTGCCGGCCTTTTAGAAAATACGCTCTTTTCTTGAAAGTCCTTAAATCGTCGTCGTTGGGAAATACTGCTGCAGCTAAACCATTCCCAAAAACTGAGGATCAGTAGACAGTAGTTTTTTTTTTGGTTTAATTTTTCCTACTAAGGAAATGCAAAGGATCAGTGAGACTGGATAAGGATCGAAAAAAAAAATATTGTCGTGCTCGATGGCATGTTCGAAATTCAAAATAACTATATCTGTAAAGCTATGTAGGTACAGTCAGTCACACATTAAGTTACCACAAGCTGTCAAATTTCCTCAATTGATACTCAACCTAATGGGTATGACAGTAAGATGAGAGTCGACTAAAGAAATTTGACAGTTTTGTATACTTTGATGTGTGGCTGTACTATTGTTGCGTTTTGATTACTTTTCCAAACACTTGCAGTATGGAATTGTGTACCTATTTAGAGTTTATACCGATGACCCTTTAGACAAGGGAACCAGACTAACATTATGGTAACACGTTCGAATCATTAACTCATACAACTTTCGGTATTCTTACACTTCCTTATACCCACGAGTTTGGCTTCTAGCTCTTATTAGTTATGTTATAGTTTTATATGAAAAGGTCAAGTTTTCAATTACGTAGAAGTTTTTCAATTAACTTTTTTTATACATTTGAGATCAATATTTTAGTAGGTATAGTCTAAAGTTGTTGAGCGATGACGGTATGATGATGTATAGCGAAATTTCGGCCAAACATTGCGGGCAAAAAGTATTAGTCTGTCAATACCCAGAATTTTGTATTTACGAGCCAAAGTTTGGCTCAAAGGCATGTCTGATTATTGTTTACTCATTTTTCCTGCTCTCCACGCTTCGGACTTAAAACACGGTATTGACTTATGATCGGGTAAGCCCTAAAACGAGCATTACCCGGGCACACCACTGCACCCGCCGCCCACCCCCGCAACATTCGGCGTTTTTATATTTTTGCACATTTAAAAAAAGAACGCGGCAGACAAAGATGGACTGATGACGAGATCCCCGCCGGAACAATACCGTGCAAGCGGGACAGAGCCACTTCTATCATTGCGATTGCGAAATAAAAATGTGCAAAGCGTTCCTTTTTTAAATGTGATGCTTTTTTTACGTTAGTCTGCGTTTGCAATTAGTGATGTGCGGTTGTCGCGAGTATTGAGCATTAGGAATAAATGCAAATTATCAGCGCCGGATTAGGCGAGACTTTTTGGGGCTTTATGCTTATTGAATGGGCCTTTGAAAAGGTCGCGGAAGCGCGCCCATTCAGACTATTTGCAAGGTCACAGCCAGCCGCAAAGTATAGACGGCACGCTAACAATCACACTACGTTAGGTTGCTATATAAATAGGGACGTCTGCAAGGAGTTTCCTGGAAGAATCTGTGCCTTATTTCGCCGCAATCCTTTTAAGAGCACGAGTTATGGCGATTTCTCGAGGAGAATTCGTACAAAAGCTTGATGATAGAATGTTTCGAAATTGTTTTCAGTTTTAACATCCCAGAAATACTCGGGCGAAAGCGAACATTGGAGAGGTTTTTTAGAAACAAATCTTTCGTTTTGAAGTCTAGAAGAAGTGAAAGAGTTTTTAAATGATTAAAAGTACTGTTGAATTGGGATTTTCTTTCAAAAATCACTGCGACTCTATGTGAAATACATTTCTAATTTGCATTTTGTTTTATATGGAATTTATATTCAGAAAAGTGTATTAAAACAACATTCTATTTCAAACTACAAAACATCAATGTGATTGAGTAGATAGGTAAATAAAACTGTCACATCCTTTTGTATTTGTACATCGGTATGAAAGGGAATTCATACGGCAAGGGGTGGTGCCAAGAGCATGTTGTAGAAAATAAAGAAAAACACGGTGTTTGCATGGAAATAAACAGGCTATTGCGTAAAGCCTTCAGGTGCATCCATTAATCAAAGATGTTACGTAAGTCGCCACCCTTTAAAGAATGGCGATGACATAAGTAGCACGGAAGTCATGTAGCAAGTTATTTATGTATTCATTTTTTACGTAGTTAGGTAGCTGCTACATTTTCCACATTGATAAGCATCACTATTGAATGTCTAATTTGAATTTGGAAGGAAGTTCGTGAGCTTGAATTACAATAAGTGTAATTTTAAGAATACTGGCTGGTGACATTATCTATAAAAAAAGTTTCCAGCAATCGTTTACCTCTATCATCAAATCTATGCTTGGCAAGACGATTTTTCTTTATTCTTTTTTTAAAGACTTAATAATTACACAAATTTTAAAACTATTGACTTCAACTAGTGGTAAAAAGTGATAACCTAGTGTAGGTAGAAAACTTCAGTGTTTTGAACTGGTTTTAATTAGCTGTCTAACATAACAGTCTGGTATGTGCTTAAAGTTTGAAACCAGGTTTGGAATGCAATGTCTGGCGTACTACTTTTGTTTAATATTAATTAGATTATACTTCTGACTCTATAATTTGCTTCTTAAAAACCGCTACAGAGATTTCAAAGGCGTACAATAACATGACATTTAAATTCATATTTGTGTTAGTGGATAGTTCAGTTGAAGTTGTTTAATTAATTGAAATACAAGTTCTTTAGGGAGCTTGAATGTAGTTACTATTTTATTAATAATTAAATGACTCTTATTCCAATTTTGATTTATATCAAAGAAATCGTCACGTATATCATGCAGTATTTAGTGGACTAGCAAATTGTCGACATCCCATTCCCCCCACTAGCAAGATTCCAAATTCGAAATTCAAAAAAATTCGGGCATCCGCGGATTTTAATTCGGCCAGAAACGCTGGCAACCCGTTGCAACGCGCGCGTGTGTGCGTGGTACACACAGAGACGTGTCGGTGCATGCTTTACGCGAGGAAAAAAGTGCTGCGTTATTGATTTTTCTGTACAGCCACGAGGGGGCTAGGGGGGAACGCCCGCGGCCTGAAAAACCGTCTGCTGAAAAAACCGAGACGAAAAGGCACCCCTCCCTTTTTAATTGGTAACGTAGTGTCAATAGGGCTAATCCTGGTGCGGTAATAGCCTGCTTTTGTTCTGGGAATGCATTTTTTAGTGTTGCCAAGCGACGGTTTGTATGGCGGGGTTTCGGCGTTTTTTTGAGATTGCCAGGTTTTTGTCTTGGACTCCATTCAGGCGCGCAACGCTTCGCTGCAGGAAGTCTGGCGCGCGAAAATAAATTTTCCTATTTATTTATTCATGGTGTTATTTAAGATGGCGTGATGACTTCGACCATTTTTCCTATAATTGGGGAGGCTTTTACCAGTTGAACAACACAGGAAAAAAATATGAAGAAAACTTAATTCTTAAAAAAAACTTAAGTCTAACTGTTGTTAACATTACTTTTCTTGACCTAACCAATTGTTTATGTAAGATTTCATTTAGTACGTGAATCCGCAATAAAATAGTTAACTAGGTACTTAAAACCATATTCATAAACTATTTTTCATGATCATCGATCCCACAAAACCAATTTTGTTGATAGGTACAGTCAGTAACACTTTAAATTAACCCCCTTCAGTGCAAAAAGAGCACTTGTGTCTGAGACATAGAGTCCGAAGTCCAAAACTGCACGTGTTGCCGAGTGTTCATACTCGTCCTACAATTTGGATTAGAATGTGCTTTCTACACCGTATAAAGACATTTGAGACACAAAGTTAGGCAGCTTAGAATATAATGCTGATTTTCAGTAGGTCACTTCGAGTGATATGAGGAGACAACTAAAAATTACAAATTAAACTAGAAAAACATAGGTACGGAGCAGCGATGGTGTTTATAATAGTGTCCAACTGCAGGGCAAAGGCCTTCATCATTGAAAATAAGTCATCGCTACTATGATGGGATTAGGCGAATCTCCACGATTGCCTAATGCGGATTGGTGATCACAAAACCGAGCTATGTTCGAAAATTTCGAAACATACTTTTTAAACCACTAGACCAATGGGGCGTCTAAAGAACCTTTGTTTATTTTGTTTTATTTATTTTTTTATCTTTTGTTTCAGTAATTAGTTTTCTTTTCTTTAGGTGACACCGCTGATGAAACTAGCGCCGCCAATTGATTTAAATTAATTGTGATGATTATGAGATATTTAAAAAAAGCTATCAAAACATTAAGGAATGCATTAACAATTTTTTGAGATGCGCCAAGTAACAATAATTTTCATAATTGCGAAAAGTAGCCACTTTTAGCAATTATGTAAATGTTTGTGAAGAAATTTTTACACAAGTATGCCCCAAAAAATTGTTATTAGGCGCTAGTATTGTAGCGGTGTCAAACAAAATAAAATATAATTTCCATGTTTACGGACAGGACCAATTCAAAACCATACCCAGGCCAAGATACCCAGCCACAAAGCCAGACAGCCAGACCCTGACCTCGGGCCGCAAGTGGCTCAATTGTCTGGCGGACGTGACGTCACCGTTTCCGCCGCTAATTGCATGCGTCTGCGCGTCTCGTACTATGTGGGGTGGCCGGATGTATTATGTGCCAACTTCCTCTCAACTTTGACAAAGTTTAAGATAGAGATGAATAATAATAATAAATCACACAACATCACAACATCTCATACCTGACTCCGTGCTAAGTAGCTTAAGCACTTGTGTTACAGATATCGGACAACAGAGGATCAACAAATAGGTATAATACTTAAATACATATATAACACCCAAGACACTGAACAAACACAAGTGTAGATAACTCCAAGATGATTGTATAATGTGAAAAGTTCTGAGCTTTTTAATTTTTTTTTATACTAAAGGCGGCAAACGAGCAAGCCGGTCACCTAGCTGGTAAGTAATCACCGCCGCACATGAACGTATGCCAGATTAGGGAGGTCCCCTGAGCTGCCGGCCTTTTTAAGAAGGAGTAACTACGCTCTTCTCTTGAAAGGTTTTGAAGGCTGATGATAGGGATCATTAATAGTGACAAATATATGCTCTTGACCGATATATCGGCTATGGCGGCCATTTAAACGATCAGACCTTTATAGTGCCCAAGTGTGTGCACAGCCACAAGTGCACTCTATTCCCTTACCCTCATATTTCGGGACACCCAGTATGACACGACCGAAGAGTGACGTGAGTCGGTGGGTCACACTTAAAGCGACAATTTTTTATAGCTGGGGTCCCGGAATAATAAGTATTTGTCAATGTAACAGCGAAAAAAAAAATTGGCATTGGCATGTAAGTAATAGGTGAAAGTAGCCAATGAAAAAGAACAGTTTTTTTTTATTACTCTTCCTTCGTCTAGTGTTTTGTATTTTCTTGCGTTTCTGTAAATTGTCTGTAACACATATTATATAATATGTGTTATGGTGTCCAAATTAACAAATGTATTTTCTTTCTTGTTTTTCATTTTTCTGAAGTATTCAACTAGGTACATTTACATTTGTATTATCGTATAGCTGGAGGCAAACTTGGTAATGACATATTATATTTAAAAATTGAATTCCCACCTCAGTACAAAGGTAACGTTTATGAACAAAAATAATTTATGCCTAGGTATTATTTCAGACAACTGTATTATGTAAAATGATAAACTTATAACGGCCTTGTATGCTCTTTATGCCGTACGATCTTCAAAAGAAATTGACAATCGAAATCATTTGGTACTAATTTTTGCCCACAGCAACACAAGGCAATCTTAAATTTATTGAAAATACAGAATTATCAGGAAATTCTAAATGCGTGAGTTAGCTCTACAGTATAAGCGGGTTGGAGAGCCTGTAGGCGGCAGTTTGCTGAAGGATCGATGGGCTGAGTGCAGGGTAGATGGCTACAGGGAATTGCGTGGGGCACCCTCAGTTGACTGATGACCTAACGTAAATAAAGTAAAGTATCAGCATATATACCGTCTCCAGGGTAAAACCCTCTATCATAGAAAACAAGTCGACCATTCCTCATTCATGGCCTCGATGGCGCAGTGGCTAAGGTGTTCGCCCGAAGCGCGAAAGGTCCCGGGTTCGATTCCCGGTCAAATCAATTTAGGAAACTACATTTTCTAAGTTGTCTTGGGTCTGGGTGTTCAGGGTTGACGCCCCCAGATTATCGTCATCTGGTACTCATAGTACAGGGGTTGCCCTAATTTGAGACCAGGTTGATTGGTGTGATTGTCTGGCGCATTCATTTATTTTTTAATTTATTTATTTATTCATTTAATGTCTATTCTCGGTCACTAGGCTTTTGTCAGAGCGATTGTGGTCACGTCGAGGCATCTTTGCTAAAGGTAGACACAGTTTTCCTAACGATCTCCCGCCATCTCCCTCTATTCGCAGACAGTCTTGCGCAGTCTGACACGAGGTTTCACAGCGGATTTCACTTGATCAGTCCAGCGCATCGGTGATCTGTTTCCCTCTCCCTTTCTCTAAACGACCAGTTGTACTATGATAGGATTAGGCTTTATCGTCACGTTTGGCACTGCTTCCCTGCTCTTCTGTGATATTAGAAGAAGATTTCTATATAGAAGGCGAGTTCTTATACACCAAGCTACCATTGACCATATTTCCATTTGTTTGATAACCATGTTGAGTATCCACGAGATACACAAATGTAAAGTAAGTATGAGTTAGTGACACAGAGAAGTGTTTGGCTGCACTTTGCAACTGAACATGACCCAGACATAAAATATGAATTTGCCAACGTGATGCATCAGGGTTGTCTCTCAGTAGAATTCTTACAATTAACATAGTCTTTTTTGTTATTTGGTCCTAGATTCTGGCTTACAAGCGGGCCACCTGATGGTAAAACTCGCATGTAAAGGAGTACCTATGTAGTAACAGCAGCGGAAAGGAGGATCATTTAAACATTTTCAACCGACTTCAAAAAGAAGGAAGGTTTTCAATTGAACCCGTGCGTATGTTTTTTTTTGTATGTATGTTAGTCAATTTCTCCGGCAATTATGAATGGATTTTTATGATTCTTTTTTTGTTTGGTAGGCCATCATTCAAAGGTATATAAATTTTATCAAAATTGACTCAGTGGTTTTTGAAAAAAATGCGTGAGCATGTGCAAAAGATACAATTTAAAAACGGCAACTAAAAGCTCAAGTTCCCATATGAATTAAGATCAGTGAGACCCAAAGCTTTTTTAATTATTATTGACCCTTTCCAAATTGGCAGCCCTAACACCAATGTATGAGTGTCGTACATTGAATGAGTGCGGTTCACTTACCCCGCCGTCTGTCCGTCTGTCTGCGAATTGGAGTCAAGTACCAATTGCGTAACGTCGGTCAATGTCGCTATACATACAAACAGTCATACACTTTATGCGTATTTGCACTACCGTGGGAGAGCCACGCTTCGGCATGAATGGGCCGGCTCGACCGGAGTGATACCACGGCCTCACAGAAGACAGGCGTGAAGCAGCGCCTGCGTTGTTTCGTCGAGTGAGTGAGGGCACTGGAGGCCCAATTGGGGGAAAGGGGGTTAAAGGTTGGCAGCGCACGTGCGACTCTACCTGTGGTGCAGGTGTCTATGGGCGGTGGCCATCGTTTACCATCAGGCAATCCGTCTGCTCGTCTGCCACCTATCACGACTAACAAAAATAAGGTTGCCTGGTAGATAATGCCTCTTGGCATTAATTTACCCTAGTGTACGAAGTTTTGGGCAATAAAGTTCCGTTCTATTGTCTGATACACAAGTGCTATTTTTGCAATGTGGCGTGTAGCTAGACGTGATGACGTTTGTACAGGACTGGGTCCAGTTGCATACAAAAAAAAACATTCATTAAGTTGGATAGGTACCACAACACTCAGCAGTAACTGATGATGATAGCACGTGAAATGTTTTTAATGATATAATGGGCAGATGAGCAGACGGATCACCTAACGGTAAGCGATAACCGCCGCCCATAGACAACAACACCAGAGGAGTCACAAGTTCGCTGCCTTTTGACCCTCATATCCCTCTAATTGGGCCTCGGGTACCCTCAATCACTCACCCAACAAAACAGCGCAAGCGCAGCTTCACGCCGGTCTTCTATGAGGCCGTGGTATCTGATCGCAAACACCCATTTTAAAAACACGTTAAAACTTTGCACTGTTCACTGGCATAGACGAGTCATAAACAATCCGTCTAGTAGACCAATAAACCGATATCAAACGGCGAAACTTACTGCAGTCGCGAATATAGAGCTTTCGGGTTGAAGTGGGGTGTCACTTTGAGCGAGAAGCGGAGGCAAAGTGAATAAGAAAATTCGCTACCACTGAGGCGCCACCCTCCTCTGTGTGTTTGTGTCGTGTACGCTTGTTCACGTGTTGCGTGCTTCTGGGTTGAGCCCCAGGGTAGTTTTGACTTGGTCTTGTTAATTCTTGCGTTCACTACTACTGTGGCGCCACTATGCAACCATTATCTTGTGGCAGGGATTATTCACGTAAGTTCTCATTTGGCAGAGGGTGTCATTGGACGAGCATCCTCACACGATTTTTCAGCTCCGGCTAGGATAGGTCGTCCGCTACTAATTAATTGAAAGTTGTGCTAAGTATCAGCATATACACTGTCCCACTTCAAGGCAGGCCATTTCATAGAAATCAAATCATCTCTACTATGATGGGATTAGGCCATCACCCCGGTGACCCAGGAATCGGTTCCAATACCAGAGATCACAGCCCGGTACTTAAACCATTAACTAGCGGGGTATTAAGTATATGACTTTATTTCATTGAGTCTGATGATAGCTGTCGCGGTTCAGAATAGTGACTGACTTTGAGCCCGCTGGCACTGAGGCGCCGTCCCCCCACACAAACGTCTTATGCTACTCCGCTACCACTGCCGCTCCACCCCCCTCAGACAAGCGTGTCTTTGCGCCCGCTGGCACTGAGGCGCCGTCCCCACACAAACGTCTTATGCTACTCCGCTACTACTGCCGCTCCACCCCGCTCAGACAAGCGTGTCTTGCGGCTGGGCTTCCTCACGCGACTTCACGTGCCAGACAGAGCCGGGCGCGCGGCTTATATCGCTCGTGCTCAACCACCCTGTATTATGACTTTATTTCACTGAGTCGCATGATTGAACTCGTATTTCAAACTGGAATTTGATATAAATGGAAATCTTTTGGATGTGAAATATGCTGTTTATCTTTGGGTCTTTTATTTTAATTTAATACTAGCTGTTACCCGGGACTTCGTCCGCGTGGAATAGTATCTTTGGGTAGCATTTTTATTTATTTAATAATAATTTTCACACCCCTTTTTAACCCCTTACAACCCCCTCTTCGCAATAAAAAGTAGCCTATGTCCTTTCTCAAGGTCTAGACCATCTGTATACCAAATTTCATTCAAATTCGTTCAGTAGTTTTGGCGTGAAAGAGTAACAAACAGACAGAGTTACTTTCGCATTTATAATATTAGTTAGGATTTTGTTGATCATAATCCCAAATCAGTGTTGAACTCCATACAAAAAGCCTAGACAATCAGATCCCCATTAGTATGCTAATCAGAACACACCAGAACAAACAGAGGGTCTATCTCTAATAGGGTTGTCTATGAGGGCGATCCTAGGGTAGTGATGTGACACGGATTCTACAATTTTCCTTTATTTATGGGATAGATGGCGAACGGACGGATCACCAGATGCTAAGACTTTTACTCTCTTATTACAAAAACAGACTTTAATGCTGAATTGCTGAATTGAATTCTGAACTAGTAAGTTCATGTTTATTACGTTATTTTACGTTTGTTTTTCTTACAAATTCTCGGCTAATTAATACATGCTTAGAACAGTTTAAAAAAAATCTTTATGTGATAGGTAGGTGATAGGTGCGAGCAGACGGATCACCAAATGGTAAGCGATTGCCGCTGCTCATAGACACGTGCAACACCAGTAGAGTCACAAGTACGCTGCCAACCTTTACCTTCGAAATGGGCCTCCGGTACCCTCATACAGTGCAGGCACTGCTTTACGCCGGTCTTCTGTAAGGCCGTGGTATCACTCCGGTCGAGCGGTTCACTAGATATCTTCAGAATTCTCTCTAGTCACTCGGATTCATGTCTTTTCGAGTCACATCACTAGACCAGACCAAATAGAGAGGGTGTCTAGATCTATAGGGTGATCTAGGAGGACGAGCTGTTTGTTGTCTAACGGTGTGCGACATATGTCGCGGGGGCAGTGGATTCCACTCCGGCATGGTTAGATGGGCGGAAAATTAGATTATAGGGATAGGGGGTTTTGTTGATTTGGGTCAAAACAATATGTTACAATGGATTTAGACGTTGTGAAGGGGTTAGTAGTAATTATCTACCGTTTCAGTGTTGAACTATTTCTAAGAAAATATTGCATTTAAAGATTCATCCACAGTTATTTTCTAAAATTGACGACATTTTATTTTGAAGTGCATTTTTATTATTTTAAGCTTTTTTTCGCCTTTCTCTCGCTAAAAACGAAAAAGCGGGTTATTGAGTATAAATTGGACATCTAATATCTACACTTACTTAAAGTAAGGTTCGAGTCCAAGCATGTCTAGCTCTAGATTTTTCAAATCAATGTGCATATTTCTACCACTAGTTCGGCGGCGAAACCTGTTCATTTCAGAGCGTCTTTTTTATGTGATACGAGACGCTGGATCAGACGTGCAGACGGATCACTTGATGATAAGCGATAAACGACAAGCAGTAAGTGCTATAATGTACATATTTTTAAATATCCCCGCGTTTAGTCCCGTTTATATCAAGTATTTTGTATTATGCAACGCGAAAGTTTAAAAACATATATTATGTACCTCTACCTAAAGGTTGTCTGGAAGAAATCGCTACAAGCGATAAGACCACCTTATTGTACTGTCTGTAGCTGTTGTTTCACTCATGTATTCTATTTCTGTGCAATAAAGAAAATCTATCTATCTATGTAACTCAACATTTCTACTAAAAGTTTTAATTCAAGACGCAAATGCTCTACTGTTCCTAGACGCGCTGTGGCAGGGCATACAAAATCAGAGGGGTTGGCCCTGACCTTGACTCGAATCCGCGCCCTTGGACCAAGCCCTCGGGTCAATACACAGCGATATTCCCTTCAACCCTTAGTTCTAACTTCATTGTTAACGATTCCTTCCAGCTCTTGTTTTAGCTTAGGCTTCCGTTTTTCTTCGTGCGTGGGAATCTTAGGGTCTATAATGAAACGTGATTATGTCAGTTCGTCTTTTTCGTTTCGATGCGATATTTATTTATTTTAAACTTTATTGCACTGTGGGAGAGCCACGCTTCGGCATGAATGGGCCGGCTCGACCGGAGTGATACCACTGCCTCACAGAAAACCGGCGTGAAGCAGCCCCTGTGCTGTGTTTCGCTGAGTGAGTGAGGGTACTGGAGGCCCACCCGGGGGGGAAGGGATAAAAGGTTGGCAGCGCATTTGTAACTCCACTGGTGTTGCAAGTGTCCATGAGCGGCGGCAATTGCTTACCATCAGGTGATCCGCCTTGCTCGTCTGCTATCTATCACATAAAAAAAAGACAGACATACTTTCCCATTTATAATATTAGTATGGATAAGTAATAACAGTATGTTTAGGCTTAAACTTCCGTGAACACGGCAATTGCTTCATCAACGGCAAGTTAGTCAAGCAACGAGTAATGGTTACTCGAGAACATTGCGGCAGGTCAAGTATGGCTCCCATCGGGGTCAAGGCCGCGACCCAAGAGGTCACCTTACAGGTTAACGACAGGTCACTTTTGTATACTTTCCTTTTAAATGAGTTAAGTAATGATTATTACTAACTTTTGTACACTCGGATGCGAAAAGATGGGCTTATGTATACCTTCCGTGTACTATTAAGTATTCTGTGCTTCCGTGTAAGACTTTCAAAGAGCGAGCGTATTTCTTTTTAAAAGGTTGGCAGCACACTTGTGATACCTTGGTGTTGCCGTGGGCGGCGGGGCAATCGCTTACCATCAGGTGATCCGCCTGTTCGTCTGCCCCTTATGTATCATTAAAAAAAAGTAGAGGCACAGCTTACAATAGAAATTAAAAAAAAACATTGAGCCCTGGAGGAAAGTAGGTACCTTAAATCCTTAAGTTAGCATATTCTTTTAAGAAATAAAACTGTTTTTATAGTGTTTTCATTTTGCGTGTATTGCTCGGTAATCAAACTAGGAAAAAATACCAAAATTAAGATAGGTAACTGTAACGCAAGTGCTTAAACTAGCTACTTATTACGGAGTCAGGAGACCTATTTTTGAATTGACGTGTCACTAAAAAATTTGTGACTCCCATTTTGACATCCGCATTTTTGGTTTAAACCACTCGTTTCCGTCAAGCGAGTGGACGCATTTACATCAACGTGAAACGAGTTAAAACTATACTTTGACAAGCTTGGCAATACCCTAAGCGAGTGATTTCAAAAATAGGGAAAATTTTGAATCATGCGTCAATCATCATCAAATTTGCAAAACGTGTAAGTAGTTTTGTTCGGACGAGGCGAAATTTCAAAAATAGGTCTCCAGGTCAATGTTTGAGATGTGTGAATTTATAAACAAAATTACTCCTTTTTTGGGCAGTCATATAAAAACCAAACTAACTGTAACTTTGTCGCATGACGTCACGGATCGGATAAGGAATCCCGAGTCCTTATCATTAGCCCACAAGCTCGAGAGTTACGTTTGTTTACTAACAGCGGCGCGTGCGACGCCGCGTGCGCGCGCGCACCGCGCAGACTAGTGGGCTAGTTAACTTGTTTGTTTAGATAAGGTTGCGGGTTGGTAGAATAATTAACCCTTCAGTATAGTTATACAACTTCATTACAATTAGCAGATGCCCATTTGATTGCCGGCGGTGTTCACTTTCAGGTGACCCGCTTGCTCGTTTGCCGTCCTATATTATATAAAAAAGCAGCCTAGTGACATATCGCACACCTGGTTCTAGAAAGACGTTAATGCCACTACTTTTTAAGGCAATGCTAACTTAATACTTTAGAAAAAATGCTACAAATGTATAAATATTATTTGACACTAGCTTTTACCCGCGACTTCGTCCGTGTGGAATAGTAATGTGGAATAGTAATATAGTAGTAGCATTTTTAATTATTAAATCATTTTCAAACCCCCTTTTAACCTCTTACAACCCCCTTTTCGCAATAAAAAGTAGCTTATGTTCTTTCTCAGGGTCTAGACCATTATCTGTATACCAAATTTCATTTAAATCCGTTCAATACTTTTGGCGTGAAAGAGTAACCGACAGACAGACTGAGTCACTATCGCATTTTATAACATTAGTAAATATTAAACCATTAAAAAGTTTTGTAATAAGCTGGTCAAAGTGTTGTTGTTAACCCGTGTTAACTAGTCAGGTACCTCCAATCCTAATCGGTTACATTGTCGTGTTTTGCTTAAAGGCCATAAAATCGGACTTCTGCTCAAACAAGAAAAAGCCAGGCCAAGTCTCGTGGCCGGACGTGCTATCGGCGTGTTTGTAAACTGCCGCGTGGGGGCGCACGTGTGACAAAGAGTGACTTAACAAGTGACTTGGGAACGGGGGTATTGTGCGTGAAAAATCCGGTAGATGGCGCACTATTAGTGACTTAACAAGTGACTTGGAAATCCGGTAGATGGCGCACTATTAGGCTGAGGTCCAACCCTAACGTCATTGGTTTTTTATGACATTTTTTTTTATGTGATAGGTAGCAGACGAGCAGGCGGATCACCTGATGGTAAGGAATTGCCGCCGCCCATGAACACATACAACAAGTGCGCTGCTAACCCTTTTATCCCCTTCCCTCCCGAGTGGGCCTCCAGGTACCCTCACTCATCTCGGCGAAACACAGCACAGGAGCTGCTTCACGCCGGTTTTCTGTGAGGCAGTGGTATCACTCCGGTCGAGCCGGCCCATTCATGCCGAAGCATGGCTCTCCCACAATTAATAGACATAGGTGGCAGTCCCACATAAGCCGACGGATAACCTGATGGAAGCGATTACCGCCGCCCATGGGTACCTGCAACACCAGTGGTGTCACAAGTGGGCTTAACCCCCTTACCTTTTGGTACCGGAGGCCCAATTCCAGGGAAGGGGGGTTTCCCCTGAATTGGAACTCCCGTACCCTCACTTACGCAGCGAAACACAGCGCATGCACTGCTTCACGCCGGTCTGTGAGGACGCTTTTACTCCGGTAGAGCCGGCCCATTCATGCCGAAGCGTGGCGTTGCCACTGTTGTCAGCACCCAAAGATTGGTCACACAAATGACTTGAGAATGGGCAGTCGTGTGTGAAAAAATCCGCTAGATGGCGTAATGTTAGACTGAGGTCCAACTCTAACGTCATTGGTTGTTCAGTGACATTTTGATCTCACAAAAATAACCGATCATCCCGTGGTTGGTCCTCATCATCATCATCATCAGCAGACCCATCGCTCGTCCACTGCTGGACATAGGTCTCCCCCAATGCACGCCACCGCTCCCGATTTTCGGCCACTCTCATCCAGCTCACTCCAGCCAGCCTTCGAATGTCGTCATCCCATCTTGTAGCAGGGCGTCCAACACTACGTTTACCGAGTCGCGGTCTCCACTCAAGGACTTTATGGCTCCAACGGTTGTCAGTTCTGCGGCTAATGTGACCAACCCACTGCCACTTCAGTTTGCTAATTCGGTGGGCTATGTCGGTGACTCTGGTTCTCTGTCTAATTACATCATTTCTGATGCGGTCCTTCAAAGATACTCCGAGCATAGCCCTTTCCATAGCTCTTTGAGCGACTTTAAACCAGTGGATTAGTTCAGGTTGGTCCTCAGTTCTACAGTATTTTCCACGCGTGATTAGCAGGTGAAGTTGACCCCATCTTCTTACCATCAGGTTAAATAATGGCGCCGTCCCGCTACGAAGATTCCGAATTCAATTTCGGAGTTGTGGATTTGACGCTACAAAAGTTTGATCTCGAAGATTAACCCTAATAATGTTAGCTAAAAAACCGCGCATACGCGTAAAACCCAGCTGTTTTCTAAAACGCTGGAAATAACGCGAAATGGCGGTTAAATTAGTGCAAAAAGGCCAATTAGATGATGGCGGAACCCGCGGTCTGGCGGCTTCATGCCTCGATGACACCACTGCGTTTTATTAGACAGGCAAGGCATTATGGAATCCCTGAGTAAATGTTTACAGTATACCTACTTAAGTATTCTAATGATCTCAGCCTAGGGGTTATGGGCCAACTTGCTGGCACAAAATATAAAGGACACAGAAAGTAGATTGCCTACTAAGAGCTAAAAACATGTCATGTACTCACGCATGCACACTAACGGGCAAATACGCCTTTTCGACCACATTAATCCTAACTTATGACATAAGATTGTCGAAGTGTCGAGGTCTGTGGTAGAGGCCGCGCGCTTATGTACTCATGCCGGGCAACAACCCTAGCATATGTCAACGAACTCTTCTAAATTCAAAATTAAGGCTGAGTCTCCTTTCTGTGTCCTTTATATTTTGTGCTAGAAGCCTTACAGCATCAACGTGCTAAAAGTGGTCGCCGCCAAAGAAACCTTCTTTGTAAAAGAGCGCTATTTGTCACTTTCGGAATTTAAAACGTTTTTTTTTTATAATATAGGAAGGCAAACGAGCAAGCGGGTCACTTGATGGTAAGTGAACACCACCGCCCATGGTCATCAGCTACATTAGAGAAACTTAGAAGAAATGTTAGCTATTTCATCAATTTTATCTGCTATCGCTATCCCCACTATCTACCTATTTATAAGATTGATAGCCGCATAGTCACACAATTGCGCAACGTAATCAACCCCCAGCGTCATTATTTTACTGCGGGTCACCTGATGGTAAGTGAACACCACCGCCTATGAAAATCAGCTACACCAGAAAGAGTGCGGATGCGTTGCCAGCCTTTTAGGAAGGTATAGGCTCGTTTCTTGAAGATTCGAATATATTCAATCATCTATTGGTACTAAGTCTTGGAACGAATAGACGGCCACTGGTATTTCTATAAGATTTGCCAGGAAAAGTAGGCAGATCAACTTTTTTGCAATCTGCAGACCATTTTTCTGTGCGTATTAGCACCTGATCACCGTGACAGGAAGGCCGCTCGGCTGCCTGCGTTGATGGCGCCAATTCTCGCCAATCAATTTGTTACCTAAAGCTTAGCTGGTCTGAATCTTTGTGGTAAACGCAAATTCTGGAGGATGATTCTAAACCTTGTGGCACACCATCTTTTTTACGTTTTGCGTCAACATGTCATTAAACAACCAGGGACCTCATTATAATACGCCATCTAGTTAATTTTTCACACGAGATAACCCCATGCCAGATTTTCCAAAACTGAACCAAGAGTTCAAGATAACCCCGGGTTACCATGACTTAAAGCTGAACTAAGTAATCAATGAGTTTCAAAGTCAAAAATACAAAGGGCTTCGTTCACCACCTCTGAGTAAAGTTTCAAGTAATTTACTCCTCAATTTATGTGGGTTTGGAAGAAACTGGTCCGCGGCCTAGTTAACAATTTAAATAATTTATTCAATACAAAGACCAGGGGCCAATTTTCTCCGAACCCACTTTAATTGACAAGAAAACTACTTGGAACTTTACTCAGAGATGGTGAACGAGGCCTTAATAGTCAAATAACGCCAAAAATATGTTTTTGAACAATAGTTAGCTTAACAAATAGTCATTTATGGTGAGAACCAAATTCTAACCAAATGTCTAATTTTTTTTTATGTGATAGATAGCAGACGAGCACGCGGATCACCTGATGGTAAGCAATTGCCGCCGCTCATGGACACTTGCAACACCAGTAGAGTTACAAATGCGCTGCCAACCTTTTATCCCCTTCCCCCCCCGGATGGGCCTCCGGTACCCTCACTCACTCGGCGAAATACAGCACAGGGGCTGCTTCACGCCGGTTTTCTATGCCTATTCGGTTAACTATTTGCCAATTTAATAAAAAAAAAGGCCATTAAGGATCAAAAAATCAGCCCTTAGCGGAGGCAACGTTTCCTCTACTTGGAAACCTATGCTTCAGTTTGACGTAACTATCTAAATTTGCAAATGACATTGAATTTCCAGCTTTTTGCATAATGTTTTTATTACGGTAATGGCTCAATTTAACCCGTTAGTTGTCCGTTTGATTCCGAACGTGTCATTTCACAAAATCGTACCATGTTTTGTACTTTTTACTGCGCAAAAAATTAGTTTTGAATATTTTTTGCTGGATTAAGATAAGACTTATGATATAATTACATGAGTTTTATTCTAAATTAATTAATCGTCATACTCATGATTATGATAATAATGAGAGATACAAAATTTACCGTATGTCTTTCTTTATTTTTCGGTTTTCTTTACGGATTTCTATTTGCAATACAAAAGTTAAAAGAACAATAATGTCTTTATAGGGAACTAGTACTAGTACCAGACTTTGCCTTCTCTACGTTTGGAAATGTTGTCAGTTTCAAATTATCAATAGATGGCGCTGGGTATCAATTAGACCGCGCATTAGTCTTTCCGATTTTCCTAAAGCCATGTGATTGTCTGTAGACATACAGTTTTACAGATGAAAAAGATTTTAGGGTGAAGTGAGTTTCGACCTTTGACTTTTATGTAAGACTAGCGGCCGGCCGCGACTTCGTCCGCGTGGAAAAGTAACTTTTACACCAGCTACTGTTTTTCCTTTCATACATGTTATTTTGTCCAATGCAGTTATTATCGATTTGTCAAATCCAATTTAAAAAAATATATAATCTATTTTTGCGTAACAAACCAAATTTATAAACAGGGACCAATTTACTAAATAAAATTATTATACAATTTGGTATTAATAAAGTAAATCTATAGTATGGTTATTCCGTGTGGGTGACCGGATTGGACTAAGTGTCGTCTTTCAAAGGACAAAAGTCTGTCCTCTGCGCGAACTGGATAATTAGTTGATTTTTTGTCCAATTCCGAAGATTTTAAAATTTGGTGCAGTTTTGAAACGCATATATCAGTCATATGAAATGTGGGTGGCAAATGATTGGTTGCTTCGGTTAAATTTTAGTCGTTTTGATCCCGAAGCCCTCCTATTTGGTAACCCGAATAAAGGCCCTTTAGCATATCAGATAAGAAAAAAAAATATTGGTAAATTTAACGGTGAATATACCAATAAAAAAACTTTTCTTGACCATTACACATAAACCCTTTCTTGGTTTGAAAATGTTCGGGTTTGTGTGAATTTTATAATTAACAGCGTCTGCGCCTGTGTTTCGCCGAGTGAATGAGGGTACCGATGGCCCAATCGGGGGGACGGGGGTTAAAGGTTGGCAGCGCACTTGTGATTCCGCTGGTGCTTGTGGGTGATGGTAATCGCTTATCATCAGGTAATCCGTCTGCTCGTGACCAAAGGTAACAAAGTTACTTATTTTCATACTACTATAACTTTCAAATTCGATATCCCATACCAAATAACGAAACGTAACTCAGAATTTATTTCTCATTACACCACGCTCTATTTTAATAAACTCTATCATACAACAGTTACACATTGGGCCGTTTTCCTGGTAGAAGGTGGAACCAGCACCTCATCGCACGCCCAATTACTCGCGCCGCAAAAACTGCCGAATCACTCGCACTGAATCACTGGGGTCTTTGTGCGAGACTTGGCTCGTTTTTAACCATTGGTCATTTGTGAAGTTGAATCAAGAGTTGTCTGTTCTTTCATCGTATAGTTGGAAGAAGGGCATACAAGTTAGTAATAATAGCGCGCTTGTGACTCTACTGGTGTCTATGGGCATAGATGCGCGATGTTTACGACTGCCAGCGCCATCTATGGGCGCAGTTATGGAACGAATGTCCCGAAATGATATGAGAGCGGGCCTCTAGTTTAAAACAGTTTTCAAACTTAAGAAATGAAATATGGTGTGCCAAATAGGCTCCCACTCAGCATGTGCCGCGGCGATGGGTATCATCTCGACATGGTTTTCAGTGGTCGCCAAAGTTAGGTAGAAGAAAGCGAGGCCTTGGTAAAAGGTGACGGTGATGAAAATTAAGTTTTAAAATATTATTACATTTTTAATTTTAAACAAATCTATGACTTCTAAAAGAAGAAGCAAGAAAGAAAGAAAAACATTTTTTGACACATAAAAAAAACAGTTTGCAAGCTTTAAAAAGAATAAAATATTATGGTGTGCCAAATAGGCTTCCACTCAGCATGTGCTTAGGGCGAAGGGTGTCACCACGACGCTGGTTTTCAGTGGTCGCCCGAGTAATAGTATAGTTTTATCTATATATTTATATTGTACATTACACATATACCTTTTTACCGATAAATCGCAAGTCCACCCAGCAAATCGCAAGTCCACCCGATAAATCACAAGTCCGCCCGTCGATTCGCAAGTCCGCCCGACGATTCTCAAGTCCGCTCGACTAATCGCAACGACCTTGGCCTTTGCGAGATGCACCGCATTATTAGCATATAAACGCATCGCAGTCGCTAATACTGGTTTGTGTACGCTCGCGACGATAAGTGCTAGAGTTCAGCGTCGGGTGAATGGACAGTGTTACCATAGTAGAGCGGAGGTTCCCTTTTTGAAGGGAAATTGAGGTCCAAAGAAGAAAAAAGTTAGGTGAAGTATCAGCCTATAAGTATATTGACCCACTGAAGGGCAAAAGCATCATAGAAATCAAGTCATCGCTACTATGATGGGATTAGGCTTAATCAAAAATCGACGCATTAAGTGCATTATTTACTTAAGAATAAATTAATATTAGAAACGTTAAGAAATAAAACATTACTAATTATGTAGGTACATGTTAAACATATGGAGGAGCTAAGATGAGAGAATATCAAAAATTACGTATATGCTGCAATGTTCTTTTAACATTTTTAAATATTTTATTGTTTAATACATTGGATTAATAAACAAAATATTTTTTATCATATCATTTTAAAGCACTGTTCACTTCATATAAGGACTTCTTCACAGTTGCAGTAGGGTGGCAGGCTCAGGCTCAGTTCATGCAAACACGTATTGTAGGTTAACGCCCCCCACTCGTGTTACTGGGGAGACCTCTCATGCTCTAGAAACAAACCGGCTAAGTATGGAGGATTTAGGGTACGTCTTAAAATAATAAAGGACTAGGTATATTGTTGTAAAATTCCCCGAAAAACCAAAATAGCTCAGAGCAGTTTTTTTTTGTTTTTAGTTTTATAGTAACTTAACTATCTTTTCTGATTTTCAAGACATACGTGTGTTAAGAACTTCAGAATTAATCTGACGAAAAATACTTAAATAATATAGATCGATAACAGTTGTGATCGCAACTATACAACGAGTTGCATCGAAAAGGCGTGCCGTCGAACACACGGACAAAATATGCACCGATATTTATGAACGATAATGCTCTTAAATACATGCATAAAATGTGCATTCGATCGCATCTACTGACTTTTTTTTATATTGGCTCAGTAGGTATATTGGCTCACCTCAGCCTGATGATAAGCAAGAGGAGAGCCCACGTTGCAGTTACAACGGACGCGACGGCACGGCATCACATCCGTTGGCACTGCCATACTGGCCCGCGAGATACTTCTTCACTAAAGTCTCTCTCTCTTTTCTCTCTCTCTTCTTAACTCGTGTCCCGTTTAAATCAATTTTTATTTAATAATGTCAATGCTATAAAGTCCTTGAGTGGAGACCGCGACTCGGTAAACGTAGTGTTGGACGCCCTGCTACAAGATGGGACGACGACTTTCGAAGGCTGGCTGGAGTGAGCTGGATGAGAGTGGCCGAAAATCGGGAGCGGTGGCGTGCATTGGGGGAGACCTATGTCCAGCAGTGGACGAGCGTGGGTTGCTGATGATGAATGATAATAACTAATTAACGCGTTTTGTTGCATATTTAGTCAGCAGTTTAAAACCGTAAAAATAAAATAGATCTCCTAGGTCTTAGTATTTCATTATACAGCTTAACGGGTGTTTAATTAAAAGTTATTATACTTATTTATAATGGTTTTTATTTTCGCACAAAGGAGGTGTTATCTTAATGAAATGGTAATAAATTTAAGATATAGATTAAAGTCACTCTTAATTGTGGTAAACTGACTTTTATTAGGTACATTACTTTAATGCCGCCGAGGTTTGTGGAGTAGTGGTTAGAGGTCTGGGTTAGATGTCCAGTTGCGTTAGGTGTTACCCGATTTTTTTTGTCTGTGTGTTCAAAGCGTGAAATTATTTTCTTCATGGTTACTAAATAAAAAAAAAACTTATACTGACTTTCCTATACTCTCTATTTATACAAATTGTATCAGTTATGGTGGTAAAAGGAAAAAGACAATAAAACGACTTACGTCTTTTTTAGGAGGTGAGACATACAGTTTTAGGACAACAAAATATTACCAGATTAAATTAAGTCATTAGTGATTTAGGGATACCTAAAAGTCATATATTTTATCATTATTGTTATAAAAGCGAGAATGCAGGTTTATTTTACCGGCCGATTTTTATTTTAATACAAAACCGGTTGTACGGGAAATGAATAAAATAATTGCGAAAAAAAATCTATTTAGTAACTAGACAAAGGGTGTAGAAATAATCTAAACCAAAACCCGCTGCATGTAATGTGTAGTTAACCTTTTATCAAAGTATTAGTTATCTTTAATTTTTGTTTTATAGTTTCTTCAACTATAAAATTAAATTAATATAATAATGACATGGAAATACTTAAATTCACTGCTCTTATGCTGTGATTCTATTATAAAAACGTATACTTATCATATGACATTAATAAAATACTTGTATTATAGGACAAAAGCTTGTTAAATAAGAATATTAATAGGTTTTTAAGACAGAATTAACTTGAAATGAGTGAACTATAAAAACGAATTATACCTTTGTTGTTTTTTAAATGTTAACTCAAATTAAAATCCTACATAATACCTTAAATAAATAAATAAATGTCATAAATTTAACTTAATCACCACGCTTGCCCAATGCGGATTGGTGAACACAAACTCACGCGTCGTTTTCGAAAAAATCGAGAAAATACTCGACCCGGGAATCGAACCATGGACCCCGATAGCACGGCCTGGTACTAAAACCACTAAACTGTAAAAATCTGTAAGTGACTTTCTTGAGTAGGTATAGTAAAAAGAGATTTTTTTGACTGTCTTAAATTCATCACAATAAAAAAAATCAAAATGGCCGCCAGACAAGCACCCATAAACAAGTATAATGTTCAGTTTTCCACTCCTTCAGACATGTAAGTAATAACTGAAACATGAAGTGAACTGTAAATAAAGTGTTTATTTTCAAAGTTGAAATCAATTGAAAGCGCGGAGCTTTCGCGAGCTTTTGAGCGCTTCTCCCACTGTTTGTATAATTTACTCGAGTGTCCTTATTTTCATTGAAGCAAGTGTGAGCTTTTATATAACTTTTATAAAGATGTTGTTAAAAGGACCTAAGTTTAAGGAACTAAGCTTTTGGAGAAGGAGCTTAAAGTGCCTAGTTTGGAAAGCGCTATGATTTTCTTATATTCTGGCTGCCTTTAGTACCGCAGTGGCTAGTTCGCACATTTTTTTATATGATTGGTGGCAGATGAATAGGCGGATCACCTAATGGTGAGCGATTGCCGCCACCCATTAATAAGCTAAGTGGAGTGTGGAAGTCCGAATGTGGAGCCATAAAACTAGTGGAGTCACAAGTGCGCTGCCAACCTTTTAACTCTTGTAAACTACCGCCCCGGCATCGCACAGGTACAATATTGTACATGTATTATATTATTATCAGTGATCCAATTAACTAGTGCAATAGTTAGGGTCAACGACCTCAAATATTACAGTATGGATACGCCCGTGGAGTTCCGAAATTTCGGAAGTGTGTAAAATACATTTTCTCCTATTAGAAATTAAAAAATAAAACAAGTACTTAAGTTGTAAGTGTATAAACAACTTTTATCGAAATTGCAATCCATTTATAAGGCCGTCGGGATGTCCCTGTTAAGATTTCGCCAAAAATTAACACCAAAATCCGATCGCTGAATACATACATATAACATTTTTAAATTACTATAAAAAAACCGCATGAAAACTGTATTGAATTTTAAGTTAAGTTTTAAAGATCTAAGCGACTTTGTATTATATTAGGTATGTGGTGAAAAACATTTGTTTTATAAGTTGACTATCCCACTAAACTATTACTAGAAGCGACAAACGAGCGATCGGGACACCTGCTGGCAAGTAATCACCGCCGCCCTTGAACATAATTATGTAGAGAAAAGCATTAACATCTTTATTTTGTCTCTGTGTAAATGCGTTGCGGTCAATACATGTTTTCTTATTCTTAGGGCCTCGTTCACCACCCTTGAGTAAAGTTTCAAGTAATTTATTTGTCAATTACTAGCCCCTTGTCCGCGGCCTAGTTTTATTTAAATAATTTATTCAATACAATACTAGGGACCAATTTTCTCCAAACCCACTTTAATTGACATAAGTAGAGTAAATTACTTGAAACTTTACTCAAGGGTCGTGAATGAGACCCTAACTCTTTTAAAAAGAAGTTTATTCGATTGTTTTACAAGATACTTAACTATCAGGCTATAGTTTGAGTATAATCATAATAAATACAGTCGCAGTGGTTAAGTTATTTATAGGTTGTTGTCTCGGGATGTCGCTATCGCTTTTTAATATACAAGATGGCCGAAGTTGGGAACTTTCCGGCCGGGCGCCGAAGTTTCGCGGGTAGCTACGAGTCTACAGGGTGTATCTGTGAACATTTACATCCCTTTAACCACGTGTTCTACCAACCATTCTGTACAACACATATTCAACTCTATGAGACTCTCTGTTATTGCATGCCGATAATATTCGGTATGTGAGAAACTAAATAATAATTTGTGTACCTATTAATTTGTGCACATTTACCGCATTATATGTGTTTTATTATATTCTATTCTATTCAACGACTTTTAGAAATTCATCGAAAATTTTTTCGACTTCCCATACAAACGCATACAAAATTACCAAGTCACGTGACTGATATTGTATGAAAACTTGAAATTTTTTAATGCGAATTTTCAAAAGTCATAGAACAAAATGTGGTTCAGAATGGTTGGTAGAACACGTGGTTAAAGGGATGTAATGTTCACAGATACACCCTGTATGCGAAAATTGTGCGTTCCTTTAGCCGAAGAGGGATTATTTTGACATCGAAATATTATTGATACTTAGCGCAGTGGTTAGTCGGTCACATTGCGACGGCCGCGCTTTGGGTTCCAGGTTCAATTCCCGGGTCGGCCCAAAAAGTGGAACCAAAGATTTGTAAGTAATTTTAAAATCAGGTAAATAGCTTGCATCTGTTTGTCTTTTGAATCATTTTTTTTCCTAAACTCTGATTAGATATTCTAACATGATGGAAAAGTAATTTGCAAGCATTTGTCAAATAAGTTAATCCAAGATTTAGGTATTTGACAAATTAAGAAGTTTCTCAAAACAACCAGAAAAGTATTAACATAAAAATACATACAAACGAATTGTGAACCTCATCCTTTTTTGATGTCGGTTAAAAATAATAATAGAACCACTTAATAATAATAGTGGATAAAACTTAATTATACGATGCGCATAGTGAACTCTTTACTTTATAAACATAAATTAACAACTTTATTGGTTAAATGGACGTTTAAGTTTGTACAAGAATTTATATTTTATTTTGTATAGAATAATACCAGTATTTAAATTGATAATTTTATGTAAATTAACGGAACAACAGCAAATATCACGAGTGCGAGCTTTAGAGCTTTTCTGATCGGCCTTCTTGATCGGTATTGTTTTAAATGTTTTTCATATAAAATTTTAGTAGAAAAAAGATTTGTATTTTAACAAAATTACACATCGTTACTCTATTACACATAGACTCAAGATAAAAAAAAATATTTGATTTTTATTTAAGATTCCTTTTTTTGTTTACCAAAGTAAAAACAATTATTATTTGAAAACTTGATGCTCTACTAATATTATATTTGAATTTGACTATTCCTTTAAAATTGTGAATTAAAGTGCTACATCCAGAAATGCAAAATAAAAACAAAAAAAAATAAATTATCATTTATTTTTTACCCTTATAATGTTGTAATTATTTTAAAATGTTTAAAACTTTTAATGTAGGTATATAAATTTCAAGAACCCTCAATTTACAACCCGGTAGTTATTTTAAATTAATGCTGATGTCCTTTTTAAGTTATTAAATAATCAATTAAGTAATTTCAAAGATACAGTAATTTAACGATACGATTATTTTCAGCTCAAAAGTTAATTGTACATTAAAAGCCGATGCAATTATTTTTGTAGGTTTATAGTGGATATAAATAATGTTTTTTTTGGAGGCTGAAGGATTTCTTAATATACCTATATTAATAAAAAAATTTCTTAATTGTATTTGATAATTGTATAAAAAATTAATTTATATAATTAAGATTCCTCTATTAAATTCAGGGTAGTTTTTTTTAGAAACCGAAAATGAGTCTTGGCCTCCGTTGCGAGATGTGTTTTTTTCTATTTTTAAAATAAATATGTTTTTTTTTAAATCCACCGTTGAATTAAAATCTCTATTCATCTCGTGTCCATCCCAATAACTTTCCGCGTCATTTTCCTCTCAGCTTCCATCGCTCCGGCTTTGAAGGGCTTATTATTATTATTAGTTATAATTAAGTAACTGCTTAAATTTATAAAATCTTACCTGTATGACAGTAGTCCTCCAAATAGTGCCTTGCTGCCCGCTGCACTATTGAGTAGTAAAGGCTGACAGAAGATGCGAGCGCCATCTTCTCTTCTCTTCTATCCCGTCTGTCGCTTACAGTTTGATCCCGTACAGTTTGTCAAAATAACCAAAACAACAAAACATACCAACTGATCAATAACAAAAAAAAAATCGAAAAAACCTATTTTTGAACTGCGTTTAGTGCGGTGTTTACCAAAAAAAATTCCGGTTAATTTCAATTGTTAGTTGCATTTTTGTTTGTTTCATCTAAAGTCACAATTTTACATTTCGCGCTAAACAACCGCTGTCCAAAACTCTACGCGAAATGAAACACGTAAGGAAAG
Source organism: Cnaphalocrocis medinalis (assembly GCA_014851415.1). Classification (NCBI taxonomy): domain Eukaryota; kingdom Metazoa; phylum Arthropoda; class Insecta; order Lepidoptera; family Crambidae; genus Cnaphalocrocis; species Cnaphalocrocis medinalis. The sequence goes on along the minus strand of CM026287.1, from coordinate 14,044,731 downwards.
GAACTAAAGTGAGTGTGCGGGCGCCGCGCGCCGCTCTCGGTGCAAGACTGCCGTCGGCCGGCCGTTTTTTTTTATTTTCCCCTTCTGTGTCGAGGATGCGGCCGAAATGGGCGCGGATTAACAGATTTTCATTTGCTGTTTTTAATGGTTTTAACTATACATTTTACTTTATTAATATTTCCCATATTTATTATCAAAAAAACATGTTGTTTAAAAGAAAAAAAACCGTTTTTTTTCATAAAAAATCTATCTAAATGGCATAATAAACTAAATTCAATACTAAATCCATTTGCTCTACCTATCAAGTTTCCAAAAATAAAATAAAAAATTGTAAAATTATTTTTTAATTCCTTCTAAAAAAGTTTTATCATCATTTAGGCACCTGTAAGATAATTAAATACAAAAGAAAAAATAATGAAAATCCCATACGCGAATTCTAATTAGAATCAAATTAGCGTGCCAAAATATGGCGGAGCGAAAAGGCGGGAAAACTTATTTTCCCGCTTCTCGGCGACATCTCGAGACATGCGTACGCAACGCAATGTTTACGCCGGCCTTTTTGCATTCTTTTCTCAACTATTCCGAGCTGTAGGCTGTTTGCTTTTGTTTCCTTAGACATAAGTGTCGGGGATAAAAAGAGATTGTCGCTACTGGATAGTTCAGTTAGACGCCGGGCGTTTTTTTTTTTCATTCGCACTTACGGGTTAAGTTTTATAAGTTATTGTTATCTTTTTCTTTGCTTTTTGCTTCTGAATTTTTACTACTTGTAATGAAACGTAAGTAATTTGTAACTTAGTTGTTTTTTATGTTTTAGTAAAACGTTATGCAACGCTAATTGAGTCTAGATTCAATTGAAGATGAAAGTGATTATGCTAATTAGTCTGCTATGGAATTTCTTTTTTTATTTTTAGAAATTTAATAAGTATTAATTACTTGTTCTTCCAGATTGGCTGTAAACAAACACGTAACGGAAGTCTCCTTACGTTTCGGCGCTTATCGGCCGCTAACGTAATCAGGAGCGGGCGACGCAATTATGACGAAACCCTTTTAAAAACGATTCGCGTAAAAATAAAGGAAAAAAAAATGAGAAAAATGTTCATCAACGCGACACGACTCCCTCCCCCCACGCCCGCGCCCCGGGCGGCGGGTGGCGAGGGAACGAGATGGAGAGCACTCGCCTATATCTGTCTCGGGCGTTGCATCGCGCGCCACCAAGTTTCGTACGAAAACTACCCGCGCTGCGCAGCTTCCAGCTCCAAAAACAAACGGTTTATCCCCATCCACTTCCATTGCATTTTCATTTCTATTTCACATTACTCAGGGTTGACTTTCGATTACAGTTCTGATCAGGATATATGGGGGTTTGTGAAAAAGAGAAGTTTTGACTCTTGCAACTGTGGGCCCGCACACTAGCGCGCTAAGTTTAGCGCCGGTTCCGACGTAATGCACTCACGCACACAGCCGCGACTTCCTTGTGCCTGCCCATGTGTGTACAAGTTGTATCTGTGTGCGTTCAAAAGTTGGTATAGAAGTTTTGGATAGACTTTCTTTGTGTCAGTGATTTTTTCCGCGGACGCGCGCTTGTGTGCGTAGGTCAGTAGAATTTTTTTCAAGTTCTCGCCACGCACACACGTGTGGGGCTATACAGGGCTGTTTGTGTGGGGGTGCACGCCCGTTCTTTGTGCCCGGGGTTTGTAAAAAATGTCGTATTGGATTCTAGATAGTACATCTACTTACTAATGAATGATAGGTACGAGTAGGTTCGGCACTCTACAGTACTCGAAAACCTGATGGTTGTTTTGCATACGTAGTTTTTTTAAGTGGCCGTCTGTATTTGTGCGACAGGAATGATTTTTCACTTGAATTTTGATGTTTAAATGCATATTTTATAAGTTTGAAACATAAATAAACATGTCGTTAGAAAAAAAAGGAGGCGTGTTTTTTTGTTTAAAAAGACTTCAACGCGTCACTAGCACAGCACTTCTATTACAATTTGTAGTTACAGTAGTAGCAATTATTTTAATTTAAAGTATATTATTTTTCAATAAATTTATTTATTTAAATCTGTTGGAATTAAGTGTTTCTCCAATCTCTTTCTCTCCTTTTAGTTGCCTTTAAGTTTAAATTTTAGCGCCCATGGAAAAGACAACTTGTATTTATTAGGTCTAATGTACCCTAAAGATTCTAAAAATATTTTTTCACAACTTATGACTATTATTATCATATGTATTTTTTGTTAACAGTCCTTAATCACTAAGCATTATAAGTACCTGAACTAATTAAGAAACTCATCGTACGTGCTCGTCTGCCACTTATCAAATAAAAAAAAGTAAAAACTAAAATATTATAACATCCAAGAAAATTCAAAAGTGACTTATATATCCTAACAAGGCAATGATTCTTAATACTCTTGTTCACTGCCACCACGCTATAGCAGTTGTCTTATTACTGGTATCTTCAATATTTTTTGTTACTATCCAAGGCAACATAAATCTAGGTACCAAAATTGTTTTGCTAATATCAAGTAAATAAAGAGACACGTTAGACGTTACACATTAATTTAAACGCGACTTAAAAATATTTGACATTAAGTATTAAATGGGTACATGTAATTAGTACAATGAAGATGACTGACTGATTCCGAAAGTTTACATTCACTTGACATTCGCAACATTACCCTCAAAAAGAGGGCACAGACTAATGAAGTGATCCTATAAAGCTGTGTACTCACCTTACCATGTAGCTTGCAATGTATCTGATACTGTATTAAATGAGTACGTTGGCATGAACTCATGCTAGGTATGTAGATACGGGTGATATAGTATCAGATACATTACATACTACATGGTTATGTGCGCGATTAGCGGTACGCTCCAGTCCCGGCAGTGGGGTATCCGACCGCGATTGCACTGAGATGGACACCCCAAGGGTTTTGGTTAGGATTAGAGTCCCACACACCACCTTGTTCCCATGTGGCAAGGTGAAGGCCATGATGGTTTTTCTAGGGAAAACAAAAAAAAGTACCCAGCTCAAAGCTGCTTTTCCACCAGAGCTGTGCGAGGTAGCTAAGCGGTGTGCGAGGAAAAATCCACCAATAGAAATCACTTCAAGAGAGGAATGAAGTCATTCTATTGGTAGATTTTTTCCTCGCTCACCGCTTAACTACTTCGCAAGTCTCTGGTGGAAAAGCAGCCTAAAGGTATCGTTTAACGATGTTTGACAGAACAATTTCTCTTAATCTCTGGCAACTTCGCGCCCTCCACAGAACCCCAAAAAGGGTGGACTTAACCACCCAATCAAATTCACTTCGCTGCACCAACATGGAAAGTTTGAAACTGTTTGCATTTTTGCTCGATGACTTGTACAGATCGTGATTGTAGCCGATAAAGATGCATTCGAATATTTTAGTTGCCGCCATAGTAAAGTTTAAGTCTCGCCGAATATTGAAGTACTGTCTCCAAGCACGCGAGCCAAAGTAGCATTGAATTGTGACAATTTACGACAGTCATAAAACTATAATTTAGTTTACAACCTTTGACTTACGATAGGAGGTGAGGCAGTGCCGAAATTCACGTTTAGTATCCATCTATACAGGGTATGTTTCGCGGCAAACATTCACCAGCTCTTCCACAAATCTGAACAACATTTTGAGCTACGATTTTTTGATCGAGCACAAATAAGTCAACGTTCCACACGAAATCGGTCACGGGACTTTTTAATTTTGTATAAAAATATTCATAGAAACCTAGATAGAGCGTGAACACATTAACCATAGCCTCTAAGTCATTTGTTACTAACCTTTATAGACACTACTCTGAAATAAAGAATATTTAATTTAATTAAAAATGTCACCACTATGTAATGAAGGCTCCATTCACAAAAGAGTACTAATTGGTATTTTCAGAAATTAAAATAAATTCATAGTAAATTAGCGTCGAAAATAAAACACTACCCAAATTTTATATTCGAGCTCGACGGCGTATTCAAAATATCCATTGCTGTAAAACTACTACCTCACCGGATTAGTAAGCTAAAGTGGCAGTGGGCTGGCCATATCTGTCGCAGAACTGACAACCGTTTGGGGTAAATGAGTTCTGGAGAGGAGACCGCGCCACGTCTTGGTAAACGTAGTGTAGGACGGCCTCAGGCTAGATGGAGTGACGATCTGCGCAAGAGGGCTGGCTGGAGCTGGATGCGAGTAGCCGAAGATCGATCAAAGTGGCGAGCATTTGGAGAGGCCTATGTCCAGCAGTGGACTGCAACAGGCTGATGATGATGAAAACTACTAATGACTTGGAAATTGAACTAATGGGAGCTTTTTACTAATTTAGAAGTATTTAGTAGCTTAGCACCCCGGCCTCCGAAATGTCAACACGTTCTGTCATTACGGGTTATTTGAATATAAGACTAATGATCTATATAAAAATCATTTCAACATCATACCCCACACATCACGAGCGGACTCGCAAAGGGGTGGCATGGCGCATAATAATTTAAGCGTCACTTTAAAATGCATGAAACTCCGCAAAAACGTTTGTTTTAATGCATGAAACTTTGATTTATAGTTAAAAGCTAGTGGCGATAACAATTTTCCTATCAACACGAGGCCGTAGAGGTATTTGATATTTTGTGTGTATCCCTTTAATAACTTTGTGTTTTGTAAGTGTGATTTCAAACATAAAGTATCAGCCTTTACTGTCCCACTGCAGGGCAAAGGCCTCCATTATAGAAATCGAATCATCGCTACTATGATGGGATTAGGCTTAATCACCACGCTTGCCTAATGCGGATTGGTGATCACAAACCCGAGCTATGTACGAAAAATTCAAAACATACTTTTAGCCCGACCTGGGATTCGCACCCGGGACCCCGAGATCACGGCCCGGTACTTTAACCACTAGACCAACGGGGAATTTTTCATACATAAACTGACCATATTTTTTTTAGCTAGCATCGGGATTTGGGCTCGAACAATGGGGGGGGTCACTCATCATAGTGACCTAAGACAACTGATGACTTGACTTTATACTACAAGTATGTATGCGTATTTACTATGTAAGTATAAAGTATTGCATTTTTTTTCACGTTGCATTTTTTAACTCTTGTAGTTATGATTCTCTATAGCATCCGTAGTGGTCAGTCAGTGGTCTTAATAAACTGGTTATCGAAATCAATTTGTACCGGATGGGCATTTAAACTAAACTTAATTAACCATTAGAATTATATCTAAAAATAGCCCTACTATCACCATTACTACCATCGAGCTAGTGTTGTACGATATCCATAGACTTTTTTTGTGAGATATTTGTTAGACGAGCAGACGGATTACCTTTAAGGTATGTAATTGCCACCGCCATTAGGCACCCACTAGGCAATTACGCATTAGGCATCAACAACGTAGTCACAAGTACGTTGCCAGCTTCTTTTCTGAAGCAGCGGCTACATCGTGTATCGCCGAGTGAGTGCAGGTGCCGGGGGTCCAATCGGGGGGAATTGTGTTAATTTTACAAAAGTTATAGAACAGTTGTTGTCCAGGTTAGTAAGAAGACGTGGGTAAATTAACGTAAATGTTGACAGATACAAACTGTTAAGAGAACTAAGTTCAATTTAGGCAGTCTGGTCTCTGTAAGTGACCTGTACCAGACAACCTTCAGGTAAAGAAAATGAGAGTAAAGAAGATGCGAAGGATGAGAATGTGATGAATTATATTTGTCACCGTAAACTGTTTTAGGAAATTTATCAAAAAACTGCAATTCCAGGGAAATAAGTGTTAGGTAGGTTAGGTTATAACTGGAGACTCTACATCGACTGGCAAGCTGGGGTTACAACTTTTAACCTAACCTATTTTCAAAAACAAAATTCAGCACTGTTTCGTATTTTCCGTATTGTTTTCATTACTTAGCGCTGACATATCGATAAAATTGCAGCCACGACATCGACAGCGTCTCTTCCCTAGACACGTCACTGCAGCTCATCACATAACATTAACAAAACTGAGTCCGTTCGTATCAGCTCGTCGATCAATCACGTCGTATTTACTCAAATTGCCTCCAAACTGGGCCGTTCGAGAGCATGCGTTCTGCACAACTCATTACACATTGTAAAAAACCGGCCAAGCGTGAGTTAGACTTATACACAGCGGCTTCCAAGTTCCAAACGGTAAGTAGTTCCACCAAAAAAGTAGTGAAAAAGTTTCGGCCTATACAGGGTTATTTTTTAAACGCCGGCATCCTTCATACCACCCTTTCTATTAACCATCCTGGACAACATTTCTTCTACGACTTCTTGAAATTCGTTGAAAAGATTTCGACTCCCCATATAAAATGACCAGTCACGTGACCATTTTTGTATGAAACCTTGAAATTTTGTTTCGCGTATTTAAAAAAAAAAAGTCTTAGAACAAATGTTGTTCAGAATGGTAAATTTTTCTTTGGAATTTTTTCGTAGATAGCTCGGGTTTGTGATCACCAATTCGCATTAGGTAAGCGTGTGATTAAGCCTTACCTCATCATTGTAGCGATGCCGCGTTGACTTGATTTCTAAGATGGTACGACATCCAAATCTTCAAGAAACGAGCCTATACCTTCTTAAAAGGCCAGAAACGCATCTGCACTCCTTCTGGTATAGCTGATGTCCATGGGCCGCGGTGTTCACTTACCATCAGGTGACCCGCTTGCTTGTTTTCCTTCCTATACGAAAATAAAGATGGAGGGAGGCCTTTGCCCTGCAGTGGGACAGTAAATAGGCTGATACTTTACTTTGCCACGGAACCCTAATAAAGTTGGTAACATGCAGTCGAATCATGCTTCCAATTGGTACTCCGAATTTACATTTCACTTTTATAAGTTCGCCGGCACTTCAGTAGCAGTTTTTTATAGTGGTTGAGTATTGGGTTGGGAAAATTTAATATTTTAGTGCCATCGACACGAGAAGAAGAAGGTAAATGCTACAGTATATTGGCTCTCCTTAGCCTGTTAGTCGACATCGACAGAACAATCTCCATGATTCCATCCATACTACCTGGACGGATGATGGCGCTCCACTACCGTGCGCTTTACTCGACATTTTCTGCCACGCACCTCCTCATTGTGGAATCAACTTCCCGCAGCGGTTTTTCCGAATCAAATCTTCAAGAAACGAGCAGACCTCCACACCAAAAGGCTTCTGCACTCCATTTGGTGTAGCTGATGTCCATGGGCGGCAGTGTTCACTTACCATCAGGTGACCCATTTGCTCGCTTGCCTTCCTATGTTATCATAAAAAAATTATAATTAAAAAAAAGCTCACATCTTGACATTCTTCGGACATGTTTCTCGGCGTGGCGATCAGTCCATAGAACGCCTTGTCATCCAAGGAAAAGTAGAAGGCACTAGAGATCACCCATGCGTTGGACTAACCAAATCAAGTCTGCCATTGGGGACTCAGTCAACGAGTGAAGCGGGATGAGCTCGAGCAGCTTAAACTGAATAAAGTTCTGACAAAACAGAGGCACAATTACAAGCAACAGGTAGCCAGCCTCAGGCCGTAAGCTTGTTTGCCACCTAACCTAAACGCTTCCAGTAGCTGTAACCTCTGGTCTGTCAGAACGGAGGCCCATTTGAGACGCACCACTCAACCTAATGATATGCATTAGAGCGCTTCGTATTAATCTTTCAAATACCAGGTTATTACACGAGCGAGACAAAAAAATATCGAGAGAAAAAACGGTGAAAGAGGTCGGTAACTGGACTGAGCGAGAGGTGGCGATACTGCGTGATTTTTTGGTCGTTTCTATTGATAGATATATATAAAATTTAATAATTTTGGCGTGTTGTTCCCGGTTACATCCTAAGCTCTGCTTTGGAATCCAGGGTAAAGTAAAGTAATGTAAAGTAAGCATTTATAGACCACAGAAAAAAGATAGGTATACAGCAACAAGAAACAGTAGCAGACATTTTAACCCTGGGAGAGTCACGTTTCTTCATGGGCCGGCTCGACCGGAGTGATACCTCGGCCTCACAGAAGACCAGCGTAAAGTAGCGCCTGCGCTGTGTTTCGTCGAGTGAGGGTACCGGAGGCGCAATTGGGGGGAAAGGGGGCTAAAGGTTGGCAGCGCACTTGTGACTACTGGTGTTGCAGGTGTGTATGGGCGACGGCAATCGCTTACCATCAGGTGATCGCTGCTTTACGCTAGTCTTCTTGAAACCGTGGTATCACTCCGATCCAATCCGGCTTATTCATGCCGAAGCGTGTCTCTCCCACGGCTTATTAAAAAGTTAGTCGGGTATTTAAAACGTCTCACGCTGTATTTATGTTTAATATTATAGTACCTAGTACTAAGTAATTTATATACAAATTAATAAATAAATAAATAAATTGAGACAACATCACATACATTGTCCTGGTCACAAACTAAGGTTTTCCCTTGTGCTATGGAAACCAGAAACAACGAAGGTATCACAAACACCCAGACCCAACACAAATATCTGTTTTATCAACAAACATTTGTGTCAGTGCGGGAATCGAACCCGCGACCCTTACGTCTCAACCGGCGCTCAAACCATTGCGCTAAACGGGTCGTAATTGACTCTTTATTTTATTCATCTATGTAGTCTATGGGGCTTTTGGTCCCATATTTGGTTGGTTGCGTTGTTCACAGGCAGTTTTCCTACTGCCTAGAGCTTTGTTAGTGGAGTAACCACCTGTTTCCTCAAGCTTGCATGTGTGGGTAAGACGCACTACTCACACACACAGCTTCAAAGTACACACGTGTATTTGAGTTAAGATTCGGGCAGTGCGTCTATGTAGAGTGGATACGCCGATATATAATATACTTTCTTTTAGTGGCACTTCACTTAGATAATCTACTTGTATCTATATCTTATACATACAAATACATACATAGGTACTTTTGCTATTTTGTAGTAGCTCATATCTTTACAGATAGATGGCACTTGGTGTCGATTACATTGCGCCAGTGTTTTATCTTTACGGGTTCATCGTCAGCCTGTTGCAGTCCACTGCTGGACATAGGCCTCTCCAAATGCTCGCCACTTTGATCGATCTTCGGCTACTCGCATCCAGCTCCAGCCAGCCCTCTTGCGCAGATAGTCACTCCATCTGGCCCAAGGCCGTCCTACACTAAGTTTATCAAGACGCGGTCTCCACTCCAGAACTCGTTTACCCCAACGGTTGTCACTTCTGCGGCAGATATGGCCAGCCCACTGCCACTTCAGCTTACTAATCCGGTGAGCTATGTCGATAACTTTGGTTCTCTGCCGGATCACCGTGTTTCGGATTCGATTCGGATTTGTGTTTATGTAGGTAGGTGAGTGTTTTTAAACAAAATAAAATAAATTTCTATCTCTGTCTTATCCTCACTAAGCTCGCATCTACTGTTGGTAATTACGTCGTCAGCGCCCAAAAAGCGCAATTCTTCGCGCCGCCTTCAATTAGATCACATTCGTGGTCTCAATTAGCTCAGTTCAGCTCAGTTCGCTCGCTCAGCTCTCTCTGAGCTAATAGTTTAATCAGGTTTAAGGTGTATGTTACGGCTAAGCGCGGAATGCGGGTGCACTTAGTTTTCGCCGGCTAAAATTAGGTGTAGCCGTAACCTATTGGTTTTTTACGTGATATGTGGCAGACGAACAGACGGATCAACTGATGGTAAGCAATTGCCGCCGCCCAGTGGAGAACATGTTTTGACATTCATAAGTGTTTTGGAGCTAACTAAATAAATAATTGAGACAACATCACATTAGTACATTGTCCTGGTCCCAAGTGGTTGCGTGCGTTTGCACACAAACGGCTTGACATTAGGAAGGAGTTCGATTGATGTGGAACTGCCCGAGCGCGAGTCGCTTGTGCTGTGGTGTTTCACGCCCCATTTGGGGAGAAGTGACATTGAGATGGGCTAAAGACACAGACTTTGTAGGGAGTGAAGAAACTGCACCGGGGAAAGAGCCCTTAGCAAGTACCTGGTGAGCATCTCCCAAGATTCGGTCCGTATGCTGAGACGGTAGGAAGGACCATGGGCTGGTGGAGGGACCTGTGTCTTTGTCCTGGTCCCAAACTAAGGTTTTCCCTTGTACTATGGAAACCAGAAACAACGAAGGAATCACAAACACCCAGACACAATACAGTCTACCTTTAGACTACGTTTTGTAATAAGGGGGATTCAGTTTACAGAATGATCTGGAATCTTTCCCCCCTGAGTTAGTTCTACGACGCTTAGCAAAGTACAACCGTCGCCATATCTAACTAAACAATAATGCCGTCGTCGTCATTATTCTAAACTCGAAGAAGATCAGGCTGCGGCAGAAAGTATGTCTTGAACGCATCCAACAAATCACCCAGAACTTGACATTAACATTGCGCGACCCAAGTCACTTTCTGAAAGCGACGAAGCCAAAGAAAATAAGCATGCATAGATTCGGCAAAATGAAAGACGGGTTAGTATACCTACACTCAGCGAAACGAAAGCGATGGCTTATTTTTATACACTCGGGAGAAAGAAAGAGACAGTTTATTATTATACAGTCGGAAGAAGGAAAGGTTACGATTAGGTACGCTAGTAGGTACTCAGCAAGAAGTAATCTTTGTCGACGCATCGTATCGTACGTACAGCCTTACATTAATGTATACAAAACTGTCAAATATCTTCAATCGACTCTCATCTTACTGTCATACACATTAGGTTGAATGTCAATTGAGAAAATTTGACAGGTTGTGGTAACCTGACGTGTGACTGACTGTATATGAATTTCCTTCAAAAATGTATTGGATAAGTAAGTACTTGTTACGTTAGAAGTTTAGTGTGTGGAAAGGCGCTCTAAAGACTTTATAAAAATATATTTAGGTATAAAGACTTTGACTCTGATCACAATACTATATTTTCTGACGTATGTGCTGACAATTTTAGTCCTGCGCTCAATCTCTTGTGTCACACTGGTGACCTATCGAATTAAAGGGGTAAGAGAATAGAGAGTGAGTGCACCTGTATTTACGCACACACTTGAGCACTACAGCCGAATATCGGTTAGAGGATTTATTTTTATTTCTCGGTGGATCGCTCGTGGCTTGCGCCGGCGCCGCTCCAGAGGCAAGAAGCCGGGGTGGGGACCGGTCGTCCTTGCGGCGACCACTTTCCGTTTCGCCGGCCGTGGCCTATCAATAGCCTAGACACTCGCAAGGCTTTGTGCCTTCCCTGTGCGTGCGCAGTTTTTGTGCAAGCCTGCGGGATTGAGGGATATTTTAACCTGCTGACCGTGTATTACTTAGGAAAAGTACTAGATACTACATTATTATATTAGTATGTATTATTTACTAGTTTTTGCCCTGCGCTCGCGCCCCCCACTTTACCTAAAATGTGGGGTTAGAAAGTGGCAAAAAGTAGCCTATGTTACCCTCCATCCCTTCAAATATCTCCACTTAAAAAATCACGTCAGTTCGTCGCTCTGTTTCGCCGTGAAAGAAAAACAAACATACAGACACACTTTCCCATTTATAATATCAGTATGGATAAGCCGCCATCGATCTTTCTGCCTCGCTCAATGGTGGACTGATAGAGAATGCTGTATAGCATTAAGTCCGCCAATTGTACTACTTTTATGTGCAATAAAAAAAAATACTGCGTAAAAATTTTTGTGACATTTCTCGGCTTCATACGGGTGCAATATTATGCATGTAGTATACCTACTTAACTCTAGGAACATTTCCATCCCTTTTACCGGCGGTGAGGGGACCTTGAGGAAACCTGCACTTTACGAATAATTTCCGCAACGTGTGATTAAGGGAATCAGAACTGGATCAAACCATGATCCAGTTTTGATTGCGAAGGTTGGGTGGCAGAGGTTTTACTGTAATAACCAGACTCCCCATATACTGGATCAGGTTCAAACGTACCCGAGTGATTTCGGCGCCCTGGGGTGCATTCCCGGGTCGAGGAACAAGTATATAATATATATTTCTATGATATAGGTGGCAGACGAGCCGACGGATCACCTGGAAAGCGATTACCGCCGCCCATGAACACCTGCAATACCAGTGGTGTCACAAGTGCGCTGCTTACCTTTTAACCCCCCTTTCCCTGGATTGGGCCCCCGGTACCCTTACTCAAGCAATGTTGAATTATTCAAACAGACAACAGGTTCGTGATGACCAATCCGCATTTGGCAAGCGTGGTGATTAAGCCCAATCCCATCTTAGTAGCGATGACTTGATGTCTATGATAGAGGCCTTTGCCCTGCAGTAGGACTAAACAGGCTGATACTTTATTTTATGTGTTACATATTTGAATCGATATAAACACCTACTTACATACAATAATACAAAATATGTAAATTGGTTGAAACAAAAAGTGGTTTGAGCGGCAATTAAACGAACCGGTCAAGTTTGTAGTTTGCACTAAATGTATTTATAGTTTAATGAAATGCACTATTTTACGATTCCTGTTGAAAATACACTAGATTAAAGTATAATTTTACAAGATAATATAATATAATGGGCTCTGCGAGTAGGTACTGTTTTTTCATGATATAGGATGGCAAACGAGCAAGCGGGTCAACTGATGGTAAGTGATCACCGCCACCTATCATATTATGGACATATAGAAGGAGTGTGGATGTGTTGCCGGTCTTTTAGTGAGATGAACATAATTATGTGTTTTTTCAGTCTGGGTGTAACGTGTGTATTTAAGTATTAATATTTGTGTTCCCTTCTGTGTCTGATATCTGTAATACAAAGTGCTTAAGCTACTTAATACGTAGTCAGGTTTATGTATGAGATGTTGTGTGGATGAGGGGGAAGGGGAAGAATCGACAATAGTATTAATTAATTTTAAAACACAAGAGGCAAGGTTTTTGTTCTAATTGGACAATACATAATCATATTTTTTGTCTATTATCTCTCACAACACCTCTCCTTTATTAGAAGCCTTTCAAATCTAACAAAGAACATCAGACTACCAGTTTACACTCCGAGAGTTATTGAAGCTCCTGATTTTAATTGTCCATTTTTAGTTCTCTTAGCTCGCTCATTGAGCTGAGAGCTGGACCATCAATCTTCGTCACCATCCAGACGCACCGTGCATTAGCCAGACGGGTGAAGCCAAACCGACGAGCCACTAACCATCTCTTTCCATCCCTTTGTAACGGTATGGCGCTTTTGTGTTCTCGTCTTTGTTCCACGGCGAATGATTCAGCGATTTGGCTTCAATTAAAACGTCCTAAGTCGAATAACGGCTGCAATTGAAATTCAACTTTGTTTTTTCAAGTGATGGTTGATATTTCTCTGATGGGAGTGTTAACGAAATGAATTTCCAAAGCAAGTGTTAATGCAGAGTGCAACAATCTTTTTCTCGTACTTCTTGCGTGGTTCAAATTGGTCAGTGTTATTCATTTGTGTTCTTATAGTCTTATTAAGTGATTACGGCTTACGGGCTCCCGTCTGTATCGAAAGTGAGTTTTTGGGCGAGACTTTAACTACTTAGTGAGAAGTTTAGTTGAGGCGGCTCACTGTCCCCTTGCGTTTACTGTACAGTCGTTGAGTTTGAAAGTGAGTTTTATGGTATGTTCTATTAGAACATCACTTATGTTTATGTCCTAATTATTTTGATGATCTGCATTCTGATGATTCTGATATTAAGATGATCCTTGTTTTATCGACTTTAAGTTTTTAATCCAAGTTCAACACGAAATCTTTTAGAAGTATAAACTCTTTATTGCGATAATACTTCAAATCGTTTTTAGGACCTTCGCGCTGCTTTATAATATTATTAAGTACACAATACAAAGTAAAAGTACTTATCTATAAACGTCTTGTTAATTCCCGTTTTAATGTTTTATAATAATTATATTTTCTATATTTACATATACCTACTACCTACTGTTTATAAAGAGGTAAATTCTATAGACAATGTTTTTTTTTAATCTCCCTTTGATGGGTTGAAGGGGGATGTAAACCCGTTAAGTTAGATGTTAGGAATTTGAAAATTGGTATTTAAAGTTATTATTTGCAATCAAAAGTACCTACCCTATTTTTTCTTAGGAGAATCAACCCAATAGGCCCTACATTTTAGGGGGTGAAATTCACAATAAAATGCATAGATTAAACTGTGGGCGCAGTCTAGTAAGTCACTCAAGTAAACCACACATTCAATCAATCATCTACCAATATTGAACCATAATCAGTTTAACATTACGGTGAGAATCGAGTGAAGACTTTGACAGACTGTAGTATCTTCTCTCGGATTCTCTGTACACGACACGTAAGTTTACGCTTCTGGAATGCAACAACTTTATCTCCGTAATGAAAGATCTCTTGACCGGTTTCGTAAAGAATATGATAAGAAAAAAAATACCCTAATTAATTAAAATAATGACTACGAGGAAATATTCCGTCCATTATGGCTTGCAATATATTTTTATAGGCATATTTTATGCTATAACATGAATCTTCGCAATGTTTTACAAAAAGGTCAGCAGATAATAAAATTAACATATAAGTAATATGCATATTACAATGCAATCTACATTATCCATCCATATCCATACTATTTATATAGAGACAAAATCTATAGACAAACACAAGCCTAATTCAAATAACCTGAAAAGTCGAAACACTGGCGCAATGTAATCGACACCCAGCGCCATCTATTGCCAATTATTGGAAATAATATCAAAACTAAGACTAGAAACGAAGTCACGAGCAGACGGATCACCTGACGATAAGCGATTGCCGCCACCCATAGAACAATTCCAGTAGAGTCCCACAAGTGCGCTGCCACCCTCTAACCCCTCAGCCCCAACTGGGCTTCCGGTATCTTCCCTCACTCGAGGAAACACAGCGCATGCGCTCCTTCACACCGGTTTTCTGTGAGGCCGTGGTATCTCTCAGGTCGAGCCGCCCATTCATGCCGAAGCGTGGCTCTCCCAGTTGTCGCCAACCTTTTCTGCGGCTTTTTCAAAAGCGAAAACTCCTGAGTCCTAATGGCTAATAGTAATTGCATTCATTTGAGCTGGAATCAAGTGTAAAGCGATCGCAGCGTGACCGCTTCGAACCCGCGATCATATATTAGGGATCCGTCCGCGGGAACAGGGATTAATGCATCATGCAGTTTAGGACGTGGTGCAAGCCATAGGCGACCCGCATGCAATCTGTAGGACGATAAATTATACCTAAACTCGGGACCATGCGCTGTGGGAATGTCAGCTGTATGAAGAGGAACGGCAACAGATGCTGAATGACTGGAACAGGAACGAGATAGGACCAGTATACCATCAAGAGATGGTCAACTCTGCAGAAGGTTTTCGACGGTTGCGTGCGTTTGCACACAAAAGGCTTGACATTAGGAAGGAGTTCGATTGATGTGGAACTGCCCGAGCGCGAGTCGCTTGTGCTGTGGTGTTTCACGCCCCATTTGGGGAGAAGTGACATTGAGATGGGCTAAAGACACAGACTTTGTAGGGAGTGAAGAAACGCACCGGGGAAAGAGCCCTTAGCAAGTGAACCTGGTGAGCGTCTCCCAAAATTCGGTCCGTACATGCCGAGACGGTAGGAAGGACCATGGGTTGGTGAAGGGACCTATACGGGGGATGAGAGGGACCCTTTTTTTTGTTTTCCCAGGGGAACCACCATTACCTTCACTTTGCCACATCTAACTGTGAAGCAATATCGAAACGCAGAGCATTATTTTTATTGTTTTCTGTGGTGTCCACCGGACAGAAAACTTTTTATTTCGGCGAGGGAGTCCTCACTCCCTTTGCGAAATAAAAAGTTTTAGACCTCTTACTTATTACGCTGGCTCAGCGGCCCTAGGTGGGTCTTGGCCTCTTGCTGGTCCTCCGATGTCAAAGTTCGCCATTTTAGTCGGTTGTGTGCCAATTCCGACCAATCATGCACGTTTAGTACTTTAAGGTGTAAGCTTTTACGTTGCGCTGCGGCCCACACCGCCCCATTGCGGCCCGATATAATTTGCTATCCATTACACACAGTTTCACGAAATGCGCTGCGACCCTGTCCGTCACGATATGCTAGGTAAGCCATTTACGCTGCGTCCCGAAATAATATGTAATCCATAACACACTGTTTCACGCAATGCGCTACGACCCTGCCCGTCATTAGATAGATATATAGATATTCTTTATTGCACAGAAATAGAATACATGAGTGAAACAACAGTCATTATACCTATGCTATAAGCCATTTACGCTGCGCTGCGGCCCGCTCCGCCCCGTTGCGGCCCAACTTCTAAATGACCCTAATACCTACCCAAAACTGGAATTCGAGACCAAAAAATCTACTACAATGTTGCTAATGCAATAAAATGATCGTACCATAGTATACCCCTTTTTTCTAAAAACACTAGCTGATGTAATTTATTTATTGGTAATTTTGATTCTATAATTAAAAAAAATATTTTATTTACTTTTTTTCACGTAAATATAAGACACTTTAATAAAAACTTAACCATCCGTAATTTTAGTTTTCAAAGATGGTATTGCGCTTGTAAGTAACACTTCAGGTGTTAATAACATTTGGTATCTACCCATAACATTTTAACAAAGTATGGAAACTTGACATTTTAGTCTGCATAATAAGAAAAATAATGCCAAAAAGGTTGGCGAAACCTAAAAACGTCACTTGAGAATGACATAAGTGACTTTAACGGATTCGACAGTGACGTATCTGTCGTAGATTTTTTGGTCTCGAATTACAGTTTAGAGTATAGTCTCACGCAAAACGCTAAGTACAGTTTGTCGCTCTCGCTTAAGCTGTTAAGCCACACGAGCTGCACCCCGCCTCCCGCGTCGAGTCTGAAGTAGATGGATTGCAGTCCTGAGCGGTTGTTGTACCACCGCTATAAGTACGTAGGTTAGGTTTTATTGAAACCCTACGTTATTGATGGGCAGCTGGTTAAGTGCCGCACATCGCTTGGAAAATGAAAAATACAATGTCTATGAGAATTGGTGTAATGAAGATGCTGGCGAAGCTTATCGTCAACATCGATAATCCTAAGATTTTTTATGTAGCAGACGAGCAGACGGATCACCTGATAACCCGTAAGCGGGGTCATTGGGCGATTCACCCCACATAGGATTCGCCCCGCGGGGTGAATTCCGCCGGGCCATAGACACCTGCAACACCAGTAGAGCTCACAAGTGCAATGCTAACATTTAACCTCACTCACTCGACGAAATCACTCCAGTCGAACCGGTCCATTCATGCCGAAGCGTGGAAAGCCCTTTCCCACGGTTTGGGGAGTCTGGTCAGATAATGAAGCGACTGCTGTCTTTCATCCAGCCCACACCAGCCAGCCTTCGAATGTCATCCCATCATGTCGAAATCGGGAACGGTGGCGTGCATTAGGAGAGACCTATGTCCAGCAGTGGACGAGTGTGGATTGCTGATGATGATGATGACTGTGTCTATGATGTGTGTATGTGTGATGTACTAAAGTGGAGATCGAGCAGGACACCTAGGCGCGAGGCTATGTGCGGCGGCAATCGCTTAACATCAGGTGATCCGTCTGGTCGTCTGCCACCTATCATATAAAAATACTGGGGATGACTCACTTCGATGATGGTGATGGATCACTAAGCCGTACGTTGAACCTCTACATTTACAAGAGAGAAGACTGCCCGTCGCTTTGATTAGTCTGAATTTCAAATTTCTAAACATGCGAGACATATTAAATCAGCAAATAAAGGATGTGTAAGGAATTCAATTTTAGATAGGGCTATTCTTAAAATCGCCGCCATTTTTTTTTGGATATGAAAAATCATATTATCAGTGGGATTGGTGGCAGTTGATTTGACCGTAGAGAGCCACGCTTCGTCATGAATGAGCCGGCTCAACCGATAATCCCATCATAGCCTATTTTTTTTATGTGATAGGTGGCATACGAGCAGACGGATCTCCTGATGCAAGCAATGGCCACCGCCCATAGACACCTGCAACACCAGTAGAGTCACAACCCCCTTTCTCCCCAATTGGGCCTCCGGTGCCCTTACTCGAGGCGATGCTTCTCGACGGTCTTCTGTGAGGCCGTGGTATTACTCCGGTCGAGCCGCCCATCCATGCCGAAGCCTGTCCCACGGTAAAACTTAAGTTATATTTCTATGATGGGGGCCTTTGCCCTGCAGTGGGACAGTGAAGGCTGATACTTTACTTTTGATATACCTAGAATGACTCTCGCATTTGCATTTATGATACGTTATTTATGTTGTCGTGATTGAATAAAAAGATATTCTGAATGCCGGCCAGTCAAACACCTCAAACTTGACCTATGTTTTTTTCATTTCACCGGGTCGTCTGCATAAGCTAGTACAAGAGGTGACTACTAAGTATCTGGGAGTAATTAATGTATGTATTTAAGTATTAAATGTTTGTTTCATCTGTTGTCTGATATCTGTAACACAAGTGTTTAAGCTACTAGTACGGACACAGGTCAATGTCGTGTGAATTTAGTCATATTTTTTTTTATGTAATGACAAACTGATGGGTCACCTGATGGTAAACGATTGCCACCGACCATAGACACTGGAACGACAGCAGAGTCACAAGTGCGCTGCCTTGTTTGTATTGTCTGCTCATCATACTTACTTCGTTTCGGGAGATTAAGTAGTTTCAAACCAAGGCACTGCACGTGCATTATATTGTATGAGTGTTTCTGTTTAGTTATTTATAAGCCTTTTCGTTATCCTAGGAAGTTACTTCTATATTTTAATTAGGTAGAGTGAGAGTATTATAGGTACTTACAATCAGAAAGGTCGGATATAGCTTAGCAGTTCGAGTTACAAGTGTTATTGTGAGTTAACCATAAAATATTGATATATGATGTCGTGGGATATTTTTTAGGTTCTTTTATGAAAACATTTCTTTTCATTATGGGACGCAAATGCCTTAATCACCTCTTGCACTACAAGTATGCACATAATGCAACCAGTTGCACCGCGCGACCTCCACACATCCTTGTAACCTCGTTTGATCTTTCGTAGGTAAAATAATATTAATTTTTGTTTACAACTTGCAAGGAAAGTTCAATTCTCGAAATTAATTTTAGGTGATATTTGACCTTTGAAAGACTTAACATATTTTAGCAGGACGGTATAAAAAGGTGTAATTAAATCGTACCTAAGATAGTTTTGTAGACTTTCGCGTTGAATTACTACTATTATAGCTTCAATGACTTTTCATCAAGTAAAAAATAAAAAAAATATCAGCCTATACTGTACTGAGCAGGCCAAAGGTATCCATCTCAAAAATCAAGTCTTCGCTACTATGATGGAATTAGGCTTAAAAACCACGCTTGCCTAAAATGCAGATTGGTGATCGGTAACCCGAGTTACTTAAAAAAAAAATCGAAACATACTTTTTGCTCGGTCCGTGAATCGAATTCAGGACCCCTGAGATCACGGTCCGGCACTTGATCCAATAGACCAACGAGGCGTTTCCTCTCTTTGTGATTTTACCTATAATCTAGGTCAGATTCGCTGCCGGGTCTAGCAGACGACGCCGTGCACCGCCAGTCCGCTTGTGACCACGGCTGCTGTAACATAGCCGATACGTCAAGATTGCATGACATGTGTGTCTTTAGCTAACATACATAGGGTTCCAAAGCAACAACTAGGGAAAACACCGTGAAAACACACACTATGACAATTATGAAACACTATGAAAACACTCAAAAATACTATGACAATTAACCCTACTCTTCGCCTAGGTATCTACCAATTATAATAAAAACAACGATCAAATTCCTGCACTAAATAAATGCAGTCGAGAACAAATTGGCAATTACCAGAAAGTTCCATTTTTACATTAAACGATGGCTCGACAGGCTTATCGATGGCCCTCATTCCGGTAATCCATCCCTTTTATTTACTCGCTCATGTACTCAAATTATTACGGTAAACAATTCGATGCATTTTTTTTTGTGATAGGTAGCAGACGAGCAGGGAGACCACTTGATGGTAATCAATGCCTATGATCAAAGTCAATGATGGTAACCTATGGACACGTTCAACACCAGTGGAGTCACACGTGCGCTGCCAACCTTTTATCCCCTTCCCGCCGGGTGGGCCTCCGTACCCTCACTCACTCGGCGAAACACAGCACAGGGGCTGCTTCACGCCGGTTTTCTGTGAGGCAGTGGTATCACTCCGGTCGAGCCGGCCCATTCATGCCGAAGCATGGCTCTCCCACAATTAGGTAAAGCATTTACGCACGCAGTGCTGCAGTGGATGAAAAGACCGAAAGAGACGAGTTCGAATCTTGCAGGTTGCTATTTTGGACTATGATCATCATGCTTGACTTCAATGACATTTCATTAAGCCAGCCTCACCCATTGCTTCTCCGCTACCATTACAATATCATCGGACCAACGGGCAGGTGGTCTACACACAGGACGTCGTCCCAATCTTGGCTGCCATTCGTTAGACTTTATAACCTATCATCCTTGCGCCTTGCCAGGTGTCCTGCCATCTCTACTTTAGCTTACACATCCCTATTACTACTACATAACTTTTTTTTTAGCCTGCTTGATCCCACTGCTGGGCAAAGGCCTCCCTTAAGGTCTTCCACTGGCGCCTATTTGCTGCCGTTATTTCCCAGTCCCGGGAGTGATGATCCAAATCGTCACGCCATCTTTTCTTAGGCCTTCCTCTTAGGCGACGGCCATCTGCAGGCTGCCACTGCGTGACGATTTTGGTCCATCTACATAACTACTACATAACTATGTATGTATAAAACATCTGCATTCGATAATTAACTGTTCATCGTATTTCGTAGGCCCTCAATTTCCCCTTACAAAAGAGTTCGGAATTAATGGGTTTCCCATGGATTATATGTGTGTGCGGCTGTTTCAGCTGGTCAATGTTGATTTTTCAGATTAAGCGCAATGCGGATCGTCTGACTATTGAGTGGGTAGGGTCCCGTAGGCGAAGGAAAGGGCTCTTTACTTTTCAGAAGTACAACTGAGAGTTACGAAAAGACTATTTACAGGTATTCAATACTACTACAGACAGCGTGTTATATGGACTGGCTGCAATGGTGCATTTGGTAGTGACCCTGCCTCATACGACAAAGGTCGTGGGTTCTATCCCCATCCTGGATAAGCATTATTGTGATGATGAACACTTGTGTTTGTTCAGTGTCTGGGTGTTATATAGAGGTAAGTATTCAAGTATTATACAGGATGTAGGTATCTGTGAACATTTACTTCCCTTTGACCACGTCTTCTACCAAACATTCTGAACACTATTTGCTCCATGACTTTTGGAAATATACATAAAAAAACGTGAGCAACTTTGTATAGAAGTTTCGTAATAGAACAAATGTTGTTCAGAATGTTGGGTCAAAATGCAACCGACGTCCAACGCCATCTATTGGTAGACAGTGGAACTATAGTCCCGAAACGAAGTGATCGGGCCACTAGTTGATTAATAAAACTAACTACGGAACCTCTTCTCGCGCGCGCTATCGACACTGGCCGGAAATTTTTTTCGGCAATTGATTGGGCGGCAAACAGAGAAAATGAAGTCGGATTGAATCTGTGATGAGCGCGCCAATTTATGCGCTGCTCAGTGTTGCGCTATGTACTGCATGTGTACTGCGCTTATGTACTGACGTAGTGTGTACTGCGCTTAATGTACTCATGTACTTTTTGATGCAAACAGCCATGGATTCAGATTCATCCGCCAAATTTGAAAAGAGTTACCTAACTGAGTTTTTTGCTGATTCTTCTCGGTAGAAATCGACTTTCTGAATCAGCGGTAGCTTCCATAGTATTTGACATTCATAAATGTGCTATAAGGGCTTAAATTGAATAAACAATATTTCTATTTCTAATGTATTTCCTGAATATAACCGGGACCTTTTTAAGGCAAGAGTGTAGGCTTATCACGGGTAAGCATGGCCCACCTTAGACCTCATCTTTACTTAACATTAGGTGTGATCGAGGTCAAATGCTTGCTTGTCGTAAAATATAAATTAAAATAACGTACTGCATTCATACAGGGTGTATCTGCAAACATTTATATCCCTTTAACCACATTTTGTTCTATGACTTTTGGAAATTCGTATGAAAAAGTTCAACCTATCATACAAAGTTGGTCAAGTCACGTGGACTTGGACATTTTGTACGGGGAGTTAAAACTCTAACTAAATCTAAACCGCCCCCAGGTGGTTTTGGACCGATTTGGGACCCCGAGTACTAGCGACTGCGCCAACGAGGCAGTCATACAAAATACACTCTCATACATAGAACACATTTTTCCGGCCAGGATTTTTCTGACGTAGCCGGATGCAGTTTTTGTGGGCTCTCTAACTTCCGTCATTCCTCTCCGAGAGGCATGAGGAAAGTTACTGACAGATTGCTACACTGGCGGCCGAGGAAAGTGGCCAGAACTGTTTTTACACCTTTGAAATTATTTTATGGAATCTGACTAAAAAGTCAATTAAGTATCAGCCCATACTACTGTCCCACTGCAGAGCAAAGGCCTTCATCATAGAAATCAAATCATCGCCACTGTGATGGGATTCCTTTTTGGAATCTGAATAACGTGTCTTTTATTTTACCCACGCTTGTCAAAAAGGTGCTAATTGCTAGGACTAAGGTGCTTATCAAGGATGAAAAATGTACTCTACAAAATCAAATAAAATAAAATAAATAAATAAGAAAAGAAAATTACATTTATTTCATGCAAAATAGTACCTTAACTATTGCATATTCTTATCATTATTATAGGACTGCAAAATTACTCACTTACCTACAATATTACATTTACATCATCTTAATTTTTTATGTATAAGCTACCTGACTAAACTAAATGGGTTTGATATTAAGGTAAGAGTCGATTAAAGGTTTTTTTTGAGGCGAGCAAACCAGTAAGCTGAAATCATCTAAGTATGTTAAGTAGTCACCAAGTTGTAACTAAGTTAACGAGCTCTACATACATTATTTTTGTTGGTGCGGGAATCGAACCCGCGACCCTTACGTATCAACCGGCGCTCTAACCATTGCGCTAAACAGGTCGTCAAACCTCATCTTTACTTAACATTAGGTGTGATCTAGGTCAAATGCTTGCTTGTCGTAAAATATAAATTAAAATAACGTACTGCATTCATACAGGGTGTATCTGCAAACATTTATATCCCTTTAACCACATTTTGTTCTATGACTTTTGGAAATTCGTATGAAAATTTCAACCTATCATACAAAGTTGGTCAAGTCACGTGGACTTGGACATTTTGTACGGGGAGTTAAAACTCTAACTAAACCTAAACCGCCCCCAGGTGGTTTTGGACCGATTTGGGACCCCGAGTACTAGCGACTACGCCAACGAGGCAGTCATACATAATACACTCTCATACATAGAACACATTTTTCCGGCCAGGATTTTTCTGACGTAGCCGGATGCAGTTTTTGTGGGCTCTCTAACTTCCGTCATTCCTCTCCGAGAGGCATGAGGAAAGTTACTGACAGATTGCTACACTGGCGGCCGAGGAAAGTGGCCAGAACTGTTTTTACACCTTTGAAATTATTTTATGGAATCTGACTAAAAAGTCAATTAAGTATCAGCCCATATTACTGTTCCACTGCAGAGCAAAAGCCTTCATCATAGAAATCAAATCATCGCCACTGTGATGGGATTCCTTTTTGGAATTCTGAATAACGTGTCTTTTATTTTACCCACGCTTGTCACAAAAGGTGCTAATTTGCTAGACTAAGTGCTTATCAAGGATGAAAAATGTTATTCTACAAAATCAAATAAATAAAATAAATAATATAAGAAAAGAAAATACATTCATTCATGCAAAATAGTACCCTTAAACTATTGCATATTCTTATCATTATAAGGACTGCAAAATACTTACTACAATATTACATTTACATCATCTTAATTTGTTTATGTATTAAAAGCTACCTGACTAAACTAAATGAGTTTGATATTAAGGTAAGAGTCGATCTAAAGGTTTTTTTTGAGGCGAGCAAACCAGTAAGCTGAAATCATCTAAGTATGTTAAGTAGTCACCAAGTTGTAACTAAGTTAACGAGCTCTACATACATTATTTCTGATAAAGTAGTATGTGATTCAATTTATTCATAAATGATGTACTATCATATGGACCATTTTGGTGCAGCTGCGTGCCTGTAATTTCAATCTGAATTTTGTACAAAAAAATAGAGTCCAATTTTCGCTGTCCTACAGTGTAATGTAGAGCGCCCGTCGCGACACCGACGCGCGCTAATTTATGGAAAACCTCTAAAGCTGCGCACACGCTGGCGACAAAGTTATGCGCACAATCACGACAAATAAAAAAATAAATCCATACTAAGTAATATTATAAACGGGAAAATGTGTCTGTCTGTATGTTTGTCTTTCTTTCACGGCAAAACGGAGCGACGATATGACGTGATTTTTGAAGTGGAGATAGTTGAAGGAGATGGAGAGTAACTATAGGCTACTTTCTATACCCCCCATTTTGAGGAAGTGGGGGGCGCGAGCGAAGCTGCGGGCAAAAACTAGTACAAAATATGAATAAAAAATAAATGCGCCAGACAATAACACCAACCAACCTGGTCTCAAACTAGGGCAACCCCTGTACTATGAGTACCAGGTGACAATAATTAATTGGGGGCGTCAACCCAGAACACCAAGAAGCCAAGAAAACTTAGATATTGTAACCTAAATTGATTTGACCGGGAATGGAACCCGGGACCTTTCGCAGTTCGGGCGATCACCTTAGCCACTGCGCCATTGAGGCCGTCATTTGGACCTTTTGATATGTTGTAATATACGTACTTAGTACCTACCGTGATTAGGTTTTAAGAACGGTAGCGCTACCATGAGTTGACATCTAAAAGTGACATAACGTAAACTATTGCTCTGTCTCTTTCAAATGCATCACAATGAAAGAGACAAAGCGATAGTTTTCGAAAGCGAGGATAGTAATCCAAACTCATGGTAGGGCTACTGATGAAAAATCCTGTACGTGCAACTAACTTTACAAAAAGAAAAGAGTTTGTTTACGAATTTAAATACATAAGTAGTTGTATTTTCTTGAATGTCAGCTTTAAAAACTCTGTACTATTTCAAAGGTGAATGTTCTCTGCCTCCATCTTATTTCGAAGGATTAAGGTTGAAAATGCAATGACCTTGGCATGTTTAATTAATTCGAATTTGCGGACAAAGATTAAAATTCTACAACAAAGTACAGTCAACGGGTAAGCTGTTAAAGGAATTGTAAGCTGTATTCGATTGAGATAAGTAATATTATGTGTTGCGTTTTGGATTTTTCTTGGAACTTTTAAATAAGTTATGCGGCTGTGATATACATAGTACGTTACGGGTGACGGATTTGCAATTATTTAGTCATAGTTATTAACATTTTTATTTAATGTTTCTACTGTCCTTGTGCGTAGGAGCCACTCACCTCGGCGACCTATCTCAATGTTACTGATTTAAATCTATACTTCTTTCTATAAAAGTATACAGAGTGTAAACATTTGCATCCCTTTAACCATGTGTTACTTATAGATTTCGCATTAAGTAATTTCAACTTTTTCATACAAAGTTGTTGCACATGATTTGATCATTTTGTATGGAATTGTGTACATATGTATATAGGTACCTATTATATCGATTAATCAATGTCTAATCTTCTATCTATACTATTCATAAAGACATATAGACAACGACAAGGCTTATAGGTAAACCGAAAACACGAAATGCTTGCGCGATGTAATTGGAGCACAGCGCCATCTATTGGTTCATTTCTGAATTACGGTCCCGAAGCGAAGTGAGGGCGGGCCACTATTATTATTAAAGTCAGTCAGTAAAATATCAGTATTTTTTATTGGCTTCTATAACAATACCACCACCACGCTACTCTACACAATAAATAATACCTATGTGTTAGCTACTGATACTTAAAAGTCTTCTTGAGTATTTCGAACCTACATCAACAAGGGTATAATAGAGTTGCTCGTGAGATACTACCATTAAGACAGACCTGAAACCGGTCGCGGTATGATAATATGTGATAATATGTTCTCACTTACGCTTTCATATAAAACATACAATAATCTTGCTGTGTGAGTCTCTTCGAAAACGGGAATGATTTTGTTATAAAAACTGGTTGGTGGATGACTGGATGTGCATCATTTAAAAAGCTGGTGAGTTCATTAATAAATGCAGGTTTTTTTATATATTACAAGAGGCGACAAACAAAAAATCGGGTCAGCTAAGTAAACCTCACCGCCAATAAACATCTACAAGATCAGAGAGGTCGCTGATGCGTTACCGGCTTTTTAAAATGAAGTAAGTACTTTCGTCTCTTGGTCCCTAAGTCGTAGCCCTCGGGAAATATTATATAAATAAATAAATATGTCAGACAATCACACCAATCACCTGTATCACTACCGTGAGTTTAAAATACTATCCTCGCTATCGAAAACTATCGCTTTGTCTCTTTCATTGTAATGCATTTGAAAGAGACAGAGGAATAGTTTACGTTATGTCAGTTTTCGATGTCAACTCATGGTAGCGCTACTGGTCTCAAACTAGGGCAACCCCTGTACTATAAGTATCAGATGACGATAATTAACTGTTGAACGATAATTGCAACAAAAATGAGTTCAGGTGTTTTTATTTTTTACCTCCAAATATCTTTGTTATACAGTCAGCCATACATCAGGTACCACAACTGTCAAATTTCCTCACTTGATATTCAACTTAATGTGGATGACAGTAAGATGAGAATCGATTGAAGAAATATGTCAGTTTTGTATACTTTGATGTGTGTACAAAGTGTATTATTAGGTCACTGCATTTAACTAATTTTCTATTCTATTCATTCAATATCATTGTTGGTTCCGGACGTTCCATTCAATGATATGTAGCGTATCCGCCAAGTTTTTGTCCCGCAGTAAATTATATCATCATCATCAGCAACCCACACTCGTCCACTGCTGGACATAGGTCTCCCCTAATGCACGCCACTGCTCTCGATTTTCGGCCACTCTCATCCAGCCCACACCAGCCAGCCTTCGAATGTCATCATCCCATCTTGTCGCAGGGCGTCCAACACTACGCTTACTGTGTAAATATATATATTTTTTGGTCAGGACAATGTTAAAATACATACCAACTCTATGAGTCCTCAATTACAGGTACCTACCAATAAAGGGAGCAAAACAAGCCTGGCTGCGTGTAATAGGAATTCCTTGTAGTTTAGTCGATATCAGGTTTACGGAGAAAGAATCAAGGAAAATGGCGCTCTGACTCACGAGGGAACTAACTATACCTACATGACTATACTATACCACTATGCAACACGGGGAAGCTTCGGGAAAAACGCCTATAGATAATAACTCTTTAACCTATTCTTCAACAACTTCAACAATAATTATCTTAAACATTGTTGGCAGATTAAAAAGAGTAACTGGCGAGTTTCTTGCCCGATCTTCTCGTCAGAACAAACTTTCTGATTCCCGTGGTTGAATCGCATTATGTCTATTTTAAATATTATGTTGAAAAAATAAAAGATATCAATAGATTAGAGAAGTTACACATAACATTTTGGTAGGTAGGTTACATACATTTGTATTGTTGTCCATAGGTAAAGTTGTTGTACCTGTCAACAATATATCAGAGTTTTTAAAAAACTTTTTAGTACCTTGAAATTTACACCAAGTTTTCATTTATCTGTTGATTTTTGTAAGTCATTTCATTGTCTATGTGAATCAATACAGAGTTTTAATATTTAACTCTTTATTAAGTAATATTGTTTTATGAGCACTTTTGTTAACAAATGCGGGAAGTGCCCATAGGAAGAGCACTTGCCCGTATGATTTACATCGGTGATTCTTCCTTACCCAAGAATGTCATGTCAAGCCTTACATAACCCCGGGGCAGCTCACCTCAAAAATTTCGAGCGGCTAATCGATCTAAAAAATATGAATATATTATTAGGGCATTCTGTTCGACCGAATGATTCTCGGATTCGAGCCCGAACCGACCGGTCTGACTGCTTTTTGTCGGAATCCACCCTCACTTCGACCTGGCTAGCTCCCAAGAACGCAGCTAACTCTCGACCTAATTAATGCACAGATAAAGTGCAGTTTAGTTTATTAGATCTCCGTTTGACAGTCACGACCTGTGCGCAAGGATAAATGTAAGGATGCGTTGATTGATTATCCATTTTGAGCCCTGTTGTTGTATGTTAAGGTTGTTTTTGTTTGTGTGGGTGTGAGATGAATAACTCCTTTGATTTTTATCGGACACTTGACCCGTCAAGCCGAATGTCCTGAGAACGTTCGGGAGGCGATTAAATAGTTATTCGCCGGGGATTATGAGGAGATGCGTTCTTGTACAAGGAATTTTTAATTAGTCAATTTGTCGTCGGGCGCTGATGCGCATGAGATGACGCGCATGAAGATGCTGCGCATACTCAACTGAGTTAAAAGTGTTTGATGAATGATATCAATCTTTCTTATACTTCGATTTGGACTGGCTGGATTGCGTATTTATTTGGTAGTGGCCCTGTCTTATACGCCAAAGGTCGTGGGTTCGATCAAGGGATTTAGGTTGGTAATCGCTTACCACCAGGTGATCCGTCTGTTCGTTTGTGACTTATACATAAAAAAAATATCATCAAGCAACATCTGTTGATATGTCTCTCCTTGTGTGATAATAACACTGTTCTTAAAGTTCACACATGTCACCCTATCACCCATTTAAAAACCTCATTTGGTAGCTAATAGCATACATTCACCCCTTTTCACTCAACAGGACCGTTTTTATCACCCTTGACACTTTCTTTAATATTCCAAGAAAAAAGTGATGTATGGCATGTGGTTCAAATTATTTTGACATTAATCATGGGAATTTATAAGGCGACAATCTAGTTTTGACTAAAGATAAGTCGATCGCACAAAGTGGCTCGAGATCTGCTATTTGGCGCCCCCTTTCCTATACCATTTATATCTTCAATACTCTATCATCCTAATCCTAACTAATAAACTAACACAAAACATACATACTTACTTTCGCATTTACATATATAAATGCGAAAGTAACTCTGTCTGTCTGTCTGTCTGTTACTCTTTCACGCCAAAACTAAATGAAATTTGGTATACAGATGATCTAGACCCTGAGAAAGAACATAGGCTACTTTTTATTGCGAAAAAGGGGGTTGTAAGGCGTTAAAAGGGGGGTAAAAAGTTACTTTTCCACGCGGACGAAGTCGCGGGCGGCCGCTAGTAACGTTATTACATCTATGAAGAGAGAAGAAGACTATCAGTTTACTATATTTTTTGCAAAACTCTAAGCACTTAAGTAGGTACATACAAATAGATGTTTCGATAACAGCTGCTGACGGCTGCGCTTGTAGTCTTAGGTTCGAACCGGGTCGGGCTAAAACTTGTACTTACCTGTGTTTTTCTGTTAAGAAATTCTCAGTGTTAGCTCAAAGTCTGGAAGATGGTGGTATTGTACACACATCAGGTTACCACAACCTGTCAAATTTCCTCAATCGATATTCAACCTAATGTGTATGACAGTAAGATGACAGTCGATTGAAGAAATTTGACAGTTTTGTATACTTTGATGTGTGGCTGTACGTACCCCCGGGAAGGGTGCTGGTTTGGTCCCGCGCCTGATCCTTCTTCAGTCGTGCCACTTTGGTGTCCCATCGAAATATGAGGGTAAGGGTAAGAGAGTGCACTCGTGTCTGCGCACACACTTGAGCATTATAAATGTCCTGCGGCGATGTCTTATCGTTGAGATTGGTCGCCATAGCTGTATTATTGGTTAGGATGACATTATCTATACTATTTATAAAGAGATAACTTCTATAGACCACGACAAGGTTTATAGGTAAACCAAAAACACGAAACGCTAGCGCGATGTATCGACATACAGCGCCATTCTATTGGTTCATTTTTGAACTACGGCCCCGAAACATCGTGAGGGCGGGCCACTAGTTAATAATATATAGTCCGTCACATTTTTCGCCTTCCAATTTTGCGTTTTCCTGCAATCTTTTTTTCTAGATGCTATTATGGTGGTCTTATATCTACCCTAAGCTGAATTACTTGCAATTACTTACTTACTTAAAACATTCTGAAGCACCACAACGCATTTCTGCCCGGCGACGTCTTGCGGCTTTGTCTTGGCGTATTGTCTGAGCTTCCATTAGACAGCTGTGATTGCCTGTTTTTGTTCCTATTTGTGCATTTCCATAATTTGAGGCCAGTTCCATTACTTTAAATAAGTGCAATCTTTTCATCAACTATCTGCCCTGTTGTTTGGTTAGGGATAGGTTTACTAACACTGGGGGATTCTTGACAAAAATGTACCTGGTAGTTTTTGGGTCTCGGAGAGGGTCGTCGAAGCTTCCAACTGTTGATATGATCCCTCCTCACTTGGATTGAAAGAGCTTCAGAGAGTTTAGTAGCCTCTGGGAAGTTTATTTCTGAAGACACAGGTTGTATCTGTGAAAATTCTACTCTTCATACAATGTCGGCCAGGAGGCCAATTCTCGGTTTTCGCCTTCTATGTCGAGTCGACTACATGGAACGCATAGACCAATAGGAGAACAAGATAAGGAATTTCGACTGTAATCTGTGTTCTCCTATTGGTTGTGCGTTCCATGAAGTCGACTCGACATAGAAGGCGAAAACCGAGAATTTGCCTCCTGGTGACATGTTCAATTTGTATGGGGAGCTAAAAAAAAACTTCGAATTTTCAAAAGTCGTAGAACAAATGTTACTCAGAATGACACAGGTCCCTCCACCAGCCCATGGTCCTTCCTACCGTCTCGGCATACGGACCGAATCTTGGGAGACGCTCACCAGGTACTTGCTAAGGGCTCTTTCCCCGGTGCGTTTCTTCACTCCCTACAAAGACTGTGTCTTTAGCCCATCTCAATATCACTTCTCCCCAAATGGGGCGTGAAACACCACAGCACAAGCGACTCGTTACTCAGAATGGTAGAAGACGTGGTTAAAGGTAAGTAATTGTTCACAGATACACCCGTATATCTCAGATAACTCTATTACCGTGGGCTGGTAGGGTATGATGTAGGTTCTAGGCGGTTTCAAAAGACAGGGTACTTTTTGGCCTGAACCGGATCAAACCTAAAGGTCCGTTTTCTCAATTCACCTCAGTGTCTACTCCAAGGTGCCTCCAAGGAGTTCTGACTCAGTCCGGCGCTGAGGAGTGAAGCGGTAGAACCAATCCGAAGGCTCTCTAAAACAATCTCCGGGTACAATATCCGGACGCGGCCGAACTTTCCGCAATCTAACTAACGTAAACGACACAGTGCGCTTGCTTGGCAGTGAAACACGAATCAAAATGCTAGATATCCTACAGGGTGTACCAGTGAACAATTACATACCATTTACCACGTGTTCTATCAACCATTCTGTACAATATTTGTTCTATGACTTTTTGAAAATTGGCATAAAAATTAAACTGCATTCAAAGTTATGTGAATTTGGCTTGTATTGCCTGGGAATCGGACCGGAAATAAAATCAAAAATAAAGATAGACCATTTAATTCCAACAAACGACCCTATAGTAAAATGTATATAAAAATACTACATTGTTTACCCCCTTTTAAAATCGACGTTCTTAATACGTTTTGAAATATCCTTATATATTAAAACGAAACTTTGAACTTATTTTGCTCGAACTCAGAGTTTTGCGACTTAGGTATCAGATTTATCCTTATATGTCTTCAATTGTTAAAAATATTTTTTCTCTATGAAACCTTAGTCTGACACTTGTCTGTGGTTGATTGTGACCTAAAGTTTGCCTAAAGTAATTAGGTACTTTGACGTGGAG
This sequence comes from Cnaphalocrocis medinalis, assembly GCA_014851415.1. NCBI lineage: Eukaryota > Metazoa > Arthropoda > Insecta > Lepidoptera > Crambidae > Cnaphalocrocis > Cnaphalocrocis medinalis. Next base: position 14,012,899 of record CM026287.1, on the reverse strand, counting down.
GAAAACTTCCCTTTATGTTTTTTATCTATTCTGTAGAGTAAATTCAATTTGTATGCTCTTTAATAATTACGTAATTAGTTTTAGATCATTAGAGAAAGATTGCTCAGGACCAGGATGAAGGCCAAATGATCAATTGGTCTTTGTCTAGATACACAATCTGGTCTGAGCTAGAGAAAACACAGATCCACAGATACAAACTTGTTGTAGAGTTATATCACTGTCTTCAATTTTGTTGTATTTTTTATTATTAAGTAGGTTTGAAAGAAGTAGAAAAATATTGACTGATGTTACTAAGTTTATTAAAACAAAAGGTCGAATATGTGTATTCAGATAAGGTAAATAGTTATACAGAAATAATTTAGCAGAGTCCACCAATATTGTATTCACTTTGTGACCATAAAACCATTTTTTTATGCTGCTAGACGCTAGAGGTAAACTATGGTAAAGTGATTTCCCCCGCCAAATTTGGGATTGAGTATGAACCTCTCTGGTAAAAGTGGTCGTTTTTAGCAATTATTAACATTATTGTTACTTGTCGCGTGTTAGAAATATTGTATTGCATCTTGAAAACTCCAATTTCCTTGGATCAAAGTCTGTAATGTTTTATTTTCTTCAAAAATATCGTATTTTCGCCACAATCAGTGTAAATAGGTTGGCGGCGCTAGTTTCAGTACCGCATAGTAGCGACGCCAATATATTTTTATTTTAGTGGTTATTTTAAGATATATGTAGATACAGGGTTTTTATGTGATAACTATCAGACGAGCAGATGGATCACCTGATGGTAAGTGATTGCCGCCGCCCATAGACACCTGCAACACCAGTAGAGTCAAAAGTGCTTTGCCAACCGCTAACCCGCTTTCCCCCATTTGGGCCTCCGGTACCCTCACTCACTCGACCAAACACTGCACAGGCGCTGCTTCACGCCGGTCTGAGGCCGTGGTGACACTTCGATCGAGCCAGCCCATGCATGCCGAAGCGTGGCTGTCCCACAGACTACTCTCCTGGAGCGGAATTGCGAGACCAGATAAGTACCTGATGTCCATTCGATCCAAAACCTAGAGTACTGTTCCGGCAACCCTGCTCCGAAGGCCCCATCAAACAATTAAGGCGAGCGCAACACCAAACAGGCATACATGTGACCCGTGATCAGTAAATTAGCAATTAATGAATGCAGCCCGAGGGTGGAGGGAGAGGGCCGCGTTTTTGTTGCTATATAGGTAGCCTGCGCCGGACACTCGCCTGCGGGCGTATGCTCTAGAGGACGGATCTCGAGATACGCCGTCTGTTACGGGCTTTAGAATACCATAGTACCGATGACTTGGTTTCTGTGATGGAGGCTTTTGCCCATTGTAATTACTTGCGTATAGTCTGCAGGCATGAAACAATAGCGATGACTTTTAGTGCGCAGAATCCAATTTTAGTAGAAAGTCTTCTTTTTTACAAGTGCGCAAAATAATGGTCATCGCTATTCTTTCGTGCCGCCAGCTATAACGCCCTGTTGGTCTAGTGGTTTAATACCGAGCCATAATCTTGGTGTCCCGGTTTCAATTCAATTCAATTCATTTGTAGCGGGTGGCAGCAATCCGTTCGCTTAGCATTAAGGGATGTTTGCAAAAATATTTCAGCGCGCAAATTGTTAGTGTAATTCGAAGTTTAAAAAGTAAAGAATCTGCCTATATGAGTGAGACAGCTCAATGCAAGGCAAGGTATTCATCATATAAATCAAATCATCACTACTATGATGGGATTAGGCTTAATCATCACGCATACAAAGCAGATTGATGATCACAAACCCGAACTACTTGTTCGAATATTTCGAAACATACCTACTTTTTGCTCGATCTACAACGTTATTGGTGAACCCATTGAGTAGCCGTAACTTTTATCTACGTGTATCAATGTGGCCCCAGTTTAGTTAGTATGAAGAGTCAAAATAAAACCCTTTCCGTCATCTAGACTCTTTAATAGGCTTCGTTATATGGAGCCACACTCGCCCACTGCTGGACATAGGTCTCCCCTAATGCACGCCACTGCTCCCGATTTTCGGCCACTCTCATCTAGCCCACACCAGCCAGCTTTCGAACGTCATTATCCCATCTTGTCGCAGGACCTATGACCTATGTCCAGCAGTGGATGAGGGTGGGTTGCTGATGATGATGATGATACGGAGCCAGCCCAGGGGCTCCTCCTAGAGTACTTGAAAAACGGGACTAATGGGACACTATTAAGCTAGGAAAAAAAAATATATCTTCGCACCTATCTCGTGACCTCTCGCCACAGTAGAGCCGACGTTTTCAGCTTTTTTCGTAGCGAGCCCGCAGCATTCGTTTTTCTCATGCTACCCCCACCTCCGCTCCCCCCCTACCCCCCTCCCCCGATAGCGCCGTGCGCGGAATTTGATTAATGCAATGTTCACGATAATTATTCCTGTTACTATTTTTTGACAGCGTAAAGTTTTTTTCAACGTTGATTTTTGTATTTTTTCGGCGCGGCCAGTGCGCTGTTGCGTCCGTCATTTCAATTTTTACTTCGAATTTCGAATACAATTGGCGTGTCTTTTGTTTATTCTTTTTAATAGGTTTTATTTAGGATGCTCTTGGAAATAACAAATGATGGTTTTCAATATGGGAAGCTGTATTATGAACATGTAAGTGTGTGCGTGACGTTCGCTATGAAACCCTGGCTGATTTTTGAAATAAGAATACTTTCATTTGGTTTCTAAAACAGTCATTCCAATAATTTCGAAATAAAACGCCTCATAATAGGTGTCCAATTCTTCATGAATCTTCACACATGGGTACCTACTTTGCATGTGTACTCCAGCCATACAGTTAGGAGCTCCCTGTTGACTCTTATGTCTTACAGCATAAGGGTGCGTGAACCGTATAGCTTGTTAGTGTGACAGAAAGTAGTCCTACATTGCAAGGACTTGGACACACTTAGATGAGGGCTATACTTAAATATACAGGGTGGGTAGAAATACTGGTCTTGGATGGAAACTATCTTAAATGCTTATGTTGGCTCATTTTACTTTAAAGGAATTAAATTTAAAATTACGCTTGTCTGCACACCAAGTTTTTTTACGTAATAGGTAGGTGGCAGACGAATAGATGGATCACCTGATGGTAAGCAATCGCCGCCGTCCATAGAACCACGCAACACTAGTAGAGTCACAAGAACTTAATTTATTTACCACGGCCTCACAGAAGACCAAGAAGCAACACCTGCGCTTTGTTTCGTCGAGTGAGTGAGGGTACTGGAGAACCAATTGAGGGGAAAGGGGGTTAAAGGTTAGCAACGCACTTATGATCGTACTAGTGTTGCAGGTGTTTACTTATGAGCGGCGGCAATCGCTTACAATCAGGTGGTCAGTCTGGTCGTCTGCTACCTTTATATAAAAAACTAGTGGCCCGCCCTCACTTCGCTTCGGGACCGAAATTCCGAAATGAACCAATAGATGGCGCTGTGTTGAATTACATCGCGCAAGCGTTTCGTGTTTTCGGTTTACCTATAAGCTTCGTCGTTGTCCATAGAAGTTATCTCTTTATAAATAGTATAGAAGAAAGGATAGCCTCCTTTCTTCCTCACGCATTTTGGCCTTTCAGCTGGTGAGGGGACAGTAAAGTTTAGCGGCGCATTTTTGATAGCAGTATTACCAGCAAGTGATCCATTAGCTCATCTGCTACTTATATCATAAAAAAATTCGTGAATAGCTGCTGTCGTTTGCCCAACCACCATCTGTTACACCTCAGTCCGGGTTCCCCCAACTCCGTAGAAATCAATGAACCTAATGTGTACCTAATACAAAATTAATTTAGGTCGTACTTGATAGACATCTGAGTTAGGTTCGGCATAGGGTCCGGGCAGGGTCATGTTTAGGCAAGACCTGAAGTAGTACAATTACTAATTTAGGGTTGGACAAAATGTTGCCAGGACGTAGAAAAGCCGGAGACAGAAGATTATTTATTCCGATCAAGTCTATGACTGGCTGGATGGAGCATGGTAGTGACCCTGCCTCATACGCTAAAGGTCGTGGGTTCGATCCCCACCCTGAACAAACATTTGTGTGCTTGTTGTTATGTAGTATTTAAGTTTTATACCCTGTTAAATTTTATTCGTTTTAATCCCGAACATCCCATGCATGAATGCCCGGTGAATTATCCTTTATTGTATGGAACAGCTGATTTTTATTTTGCTTATTTTGTTGATCTAATATGCTAAAGGGGCCTCATTCATGTTACCTATTATGAAGGCTTCGGGATTAAAACAAAATGCACAAAAACTGTGGGAGAGCCACGCTTCGGCATGAATGGGCCGGCTCGATCGGAGTGATACCGTCGTGAGGCAGTCACAGAAAACCGGCGTGAAGCTGCCCCTCTGCTGTGTTTCGCCGAGTGAGTGAGGGTACCGGAGACCCACCCAGGGGGGAAGGGGATAAAAGGTTGGCAGCGCACTTGTAACTCCACTGGTGTTGCAAGTGTCCATGAGCGGCGGCAATTGCTTACCATCAGGTGATCCGCCTGCTCGTTTGCTACCTATCACATAAAAAAAAACACAACTTAAGAACTAGACATTACAGAAATCTAGTGTACAATTATCTATACTATTTATAAAGAGATAACTTCTATAGACAACGACAAGGCTTATAGGTAAACCGAAAACACAAAACGCTTGCGCGATGTAATTAAACACAGCGCCATCTATTAGTTCATTTCTGAATTACGGTCCCGAAGCGAAGTGAGGGCGGGCCACTAGTTACAGTAATAAAGTGATATAACTGTTCACCAATACATCCTACATACAGTACCTAAATGATGATGATGGACAGTAGGTACATTAAGATATGAATATATTTTTTCTATTGTAGACTGATTAGTGCTTGATTTAGATCTCTAACCCAGTGGGCAGACGAGCCAGCCAAAAAAACTTAACGAAGCATTTGTAAGCTTCGTTGTGACTTGGTGAAAGTCATTCACTTGGCGAACCATTGAGTATTAAATTAAATTGGCAGTATAAAAAGGAAAATAAATTATACGAATAAACATACATAAAATTTGTTGGGTATAGGACACGATGTTGGTTTCAGAATAACCTCTAACTCTCTCACAATATATTTAGGTACTAAAACAGATATTGAAAGGCCAACAAGTGTAAAATGATTATCGTGACAGGTAGGTGAAGTGTGTTGTGTCATGGCAAATCTTGTGCATATATGACGCGCTTTTCGCCACAACTTTATTTTTATTCTGTAGTGGCACAGTATTTAGCGCACCTTAGCCTAATGAGAAGCAAGAGGAGATCCCACGTTGCAGTTACAAACGGACGCGACGGAAACGGCAATCACATCCAGTTGTGGTACTGCCATAGGTTGGCCCCGAGAATGCCTCCTTCACACGTCCCGTATTAATTAGGTAACATAATTGTGCATACCTAATTAGTTATTATCCTGTCATTTCGACGCAGTCAAGCGCAAGCTGCCAGGTACATTATACCTATATTGGTGTCGGGAAAAAAAAATATATCGAGCAAAAAGTATGTTGTAAACATGTGACTGTCTTGGATCCAAAGATGTTATAAGAATGCCATACCACATGATCAGTGGCCGGTTGGTCTAGTGGTTTAAGTACCGGGACGTGGTCTCAGGGTCCTCACGGTTCGATTCTCTGGTCGAGCAAGAAGTAAGTAAAATTTTGAAGCGGTATATCCCGGCCAATTATAATAATAAATATCTTTATTTCAGGATATACCCCTAACAGTGAAAAACTTCACACAGCCAAAAGGACAAACACAATTAAAAAAAAATATCCATACATAAGTAAAATAATAATAAAGCTAAATTAATTTCAATACTAAGTAAAACGAATTTACACAATTAACAATTGGCAAGCGTAATCCCATAATGGTAGCGGTTGACTTGATTTCAATGATGTAGGTCTGTTCCGCTATAGGCCAGCATATAGGTTAATACTTAACATTACATCATCTATCTCATTCCAACGCATAAATACCGGCATAACCGAATATTAGCAATCCAACAAATCAATTTCTAATAGCTTCACAACGCGGCAGCAATTACGGGTAAACAGAGGGGGCAGAGCGCCGGCGTCAGAACCCCCTCCCCCCCGGGTGGGCCGCTGCAATTTTTTTAAGGGGGCTGCCCCCGTGGCAGACTGTTTGGTGACGCTTGCACCTCTGTAGTGCGGCCGGTTGAGATTGGTCACGTGCGTTTTTTGGTAAAGTTTTACTTACCTCATCATCTTGATGGTTGGCGATCTAGCACTGTGCGTTTTTCGAGGAATTTTCTCCCACGAGCCTCAGTCTTGTGGAATAGTTTAGCTGCGGCATTATTTCCTGACGGCTATGACTTAGGGACCTTCAAGAAACGAGCGTACTCCTTCTTAAAAGGCCGGCAACGCATCAGCGACCTCTCTGATCTCGCAGATGTTCATGGGCAGCGGTGATTACTTACCAGCAGGTGACCCGCTTGCTCGTTTGCCGCCTCTAGTATAAAAAAAAATACCTATAGAAAGGCTCACGTTGGGTTAGATACTACGTCTTAATATTATGTTGATATTGAGAAGTCATTTAAAAAAAAGACAGCCAAGTACATAATATATCATTGGTACTTTGGTCAGTCTTCAGTAATTAACTGCACCTCAAGAAGTAGAAGGTACTATAGATGGTTAAACTAGGATAGTCTGTACTGTACCAGCTGAATGCTTGTGTTTGGCTGGCAAGGCTGCTTACTTGTGCCTCGTTTTCTACCAATCATTCTAAACAACATTTGATCTATGACTTCAACGAAAATTATTTCGACTCTTCATACAAAATGAACTAACTTACGTGACCGAATTTCCAAATATTGGAAATTCGTATATCAAAACACTCGTAATATATTACAAAATACTCGTAATATAGTAGAAAATGCTTGGTAGAAGACGTGGTTGGTTTGATGTAAATGTTCACATTACACCGAAGATATCCCGGACGTCAGCCTGTACGAGATTAGCATAGCTCTCAAACAGCTTAAGAACGGCAAGGCACCGGGTGATGACGGAGTCACAGCGGAGCTTCTGAAGGCAGGTGGACGAACGGTCCTGAAAGCCCTTTAGAAGCTATTTAACTTCGTCATCATCGAGGGAAAGACGCCCAAAGCGTGGCATACTGGCGTGGTGAGGCTTTTCTTCAAGAAGGGAGATAAATCCCAATTGAAGAACTACAGGGCCTATCACACTGCTGAGTCACATATACAAGCTGTTTTCGAGAGTTATGACGAACCGTCTCGCACGTAGGTTGGACGACTTTCAGCCTCCCGAACAAGCCGGATTCCGCAAAGGCTTTAGCACCATAGACCACATTCATACGCTGCGGCAGGTTGTACAGAAGACCGAGGAGTACAATCTGCCATTGTGCTTAGCGTTTGTGGACTATGAGAAAGCTTTTGATTCTGTCGAGATTTGGGCCGTGCTACAGTCTCTCCAAAGGTGCCGAAGTGACTACCGGTACATACAAGTGTTGCAGTCCCTGTACGCAAACGCCTCCATGTCAGTCCGTCTTCAGGACCAGAAGTCTAAGCCTATACCACTCCAGCGAGGTGTGAGACAGGGTGACGTCATATCGCCGAAACTGTTCACAACTCTGTTGGAGGACGTTTTTAAGCTTCTGGAATGGGATGGACTTGGCATCAATATAAATGGCGAGTACATGACGCACCTTCGATTTGCCGATGTATCGTAGTCATGGCTGAGACCTTGGAAGACTTAAGCAGAATGCTTGATGACCTCAGTAGAGTCTCTCAACAAGTGGGTCTCAAAATGAAACATGGACAAGACAAAATCATGTTGAACTCTCATGTCGTACCCAATCCTGTAAAAGTTGGAAGCTCTACACTGGAAGTTGTAGACGAATATATTTACCTCGGACAAAAAGTGCAACTTGGTAAGTCTAACTTCCAGAAAGAGGTCGACCGGCGAATCCAACTCGGCTGGGCAGCGTTCGGGAAGCTACGCAGCATATTTTCGGCTCATCTACCACAGTGTCTGAAGACGAAAGTCTTTAATGCGTGTGTATTGCCAGTGATGACATACGGAACTGAAACGTGGCCGCTTACAATGGGCCGCTTAAGAAGGCTCAAAGTCACTCAGAGGGCAATGGAGAGGGCTATGCTCGGAATCTCCTTGCGCTGATCGTGTCAGAAATGATGAGATCCGCAGGAGATCTAAGGTCACGGACATAGTCCAAAGAATTGCGTGGCTGAAGTGGCAATGGGCAGGGCACATTGCGAGGAGAACAGACGGCCGTTGGGGTGGAAAGGTCCTTGAGTGGAGGCCACGCGCAGGAGGCCGCAGTCGTGGCAGGCCTCCCACCAGGTGGACCGACGATCTGTAAAGGTCGCGGGAGTCCATTGGATGCGGGTGGCACAGGACCGATTCGTATGGAGAACTTTGGGGGGAGGCCTATGTCCAGCAGTGGACGTCTATTGGCTGAAATGATGATGATGATGATGATACACCCTGTATTACTTACATGTCAGGGGTTTTATTTATTGCAATTTATGAACGTATTCAGGTGGACCGACGATCTGGTGAAGGCGGGAGTCCCTTGGATGCGGGTGGCACAGGACCGATCTGTGTGGAGAACTTTGGGGGAGGCCTATGTCCAGCAGTGGACGTCTATTGGCTGAAATGATGATGAACGTGCCAGCTCTTTTACTATCTTTTCCCATAGAAAAAAAAACAGTAATTTTGAGTGGCCGTATGGCGCATTTGGTAGTGACCCTGCCTCATACGCCAAAAGTCGTAGGTTCGATCCTTACCCTGGACAAACATTCGTGTGATTAACACTTTTGTTTGTTCATTGTCTGGGTATATATGACAATGTAAGTATTATAATTGCGTTTCTTCTGTTGTCTGATATCTGTAACACAAGTGCTTAAGCTGCTTAGTACGGAGTCAGATCAATGTATGAGATGTTGTGTGAATTTATTATTTTAGTCATGGGCAATTTCCGCCGGCGCCACTGCGCTCGCGTCCATTTTGACGTGTGTATTTTTTTCCGTCGGCCGCATGTTTTTGTTTATTTCGGTGCACGCGCGATCGGCTCGATCGATCGTCCGTCACCCGGGACGGATGCATGCGCCAACACGCCATTATACGCAGATACTACCTTAATAACATCTGAGAGATGGTAGTGGATGAAAACACGAATGGAAAAACGTAGGCAACCTAACGTTTGCATATTCTATGGGCTTCATACTTTTGATTGGTGTGGAATTTGTCTAATAATCACATTTTTTAAATTATTAATTAATCATATAAAGTAAAGTATCAGCCTATATACTGTCCCACTGCAGAGCAAAGGCCTCTATCATAGAAATCAAGTTATCACTACTATGATGGATTAATCATATACTGAACTAAAATTGTTTAGGCAACTTACTTATATTTTGTTTATTGACATATTTTATTGAATACTAGTGGCCCGGCCTCACTTCGCTTCGGGCCCGTAATTCAGAAATGAACTAATAGATGGCGCTGCGCTAAATTACATCGCGAAAGCGTTTCGTGTTTTCGGTTTATCTAATAAGCCTTGTCGTTGTCTATAGAAGTTATCTCTTTATAAATGGTATAGAAGATAAAATAATTTTCAGCCATTAACCACCTCGGTGAAGGTCGTTTCAACGTGGGATCTTCTACTATTATGAATTCTTTAAAATGATCGTACTAGCCCCTCAGGTGATCCATCTCCTTGTCTGCCACTTGTCACTTATAAGTAGTAAGATCTGAATTAGGGTAACATATCGAGAATGTATGGAGTGTGTCCTAATTCCTTAAAAGGCGCTGAACTAACGTGTAAGAACAGCTTGAGAGTTAGTTACTTAGTACTACCATGATTTGGTTCTAGTAAAGACTGAGCAAAGCTTCAACATGAATGGGCCGGCTTGATCTGATGCCAGGGCCTAACAGGAGACCGAGTTAAGCAGCGCCTGCGCTGTTTCGTCGAGTGAGTTAGGGGAACGGAGGCCTAATCGGGGGGAAAGGGGTTTAAGAGGCTGCTGACCGCCGAAGCGACGCGGAGCGTAATCCGCCAACATTTAATTTGTTTATAGGATAGGTGGCAGACGAGCAGACGGATCACCTGATGTTAAGCGATTACCGTCGCCCATGAACACCTGCAACTCCAGGGGCTTCACAGGTGCGTTGCCGGCCTTTCAGAGCGAGATATGCCCTTTTCTTGAAGGTTTGTAGAATGGCATAAAAACTCCACTACTGGACAAACTTCTTCTATTGGTGTGACAGGCAGCCTTAAGGTCCCACAGCTTCAGCTTCAGTGACTTCATTGGTCACTAAGGGCGGCGGCAATTGCTTACCATCAGGTAATTCATCCATCAGGTAATCAGGTAATCCGCAGAAGATCTAAGGTCGCAGACATAAGCCAAAGAATTGCGTGGCTCAAGTGGCAATGGGAAGGGCACATAGGAGAACAGACGGAAAGGTCCTTGAGTGGAGGTCGCAGCAGTGGTTGACCCCCGACAAGGTGGACCGACGATCTAGTGAGGGTCGCGGGAGTTCCTTGGATGGGGGTGGCACAGGACCGGTTTTTGTGCAGAACATTGGGGGAGGCCTATGTCCAGCAGTGGACGTCTATTGGTTGAAATGATGACCTAATCTATCCGCTTGTCTGTCACCCAAGTAAAGTAAAGTATCAGCCTATACAATATGTCCCACTGCGGGGCAAAGGCCTCCATCATAGAAATCAAGTCATTACTACTATGATGGGTTTAGGCTTAATCAAGCTTGTCTGTCACCAACCACATAAAAAAACTCACGTTTCTTGATTTATTCTCCCAGGACCGGGAGCTGTTTTTTTAACCTGGGGAAACAGACAGGATATTTTTTTTATGTGATAGGTGGCAGACGAGCACAAGCGGATCACCTGATGGTAAGCGATACCACCGCCCATAGACACCTGCAACACCAGCACAGTCACAAGTGCACTGTTAACCTTTAAACCCCTTTCTCCCAATTGGGCCTCCGGTACCCTCACGCACTTGGCGAAACATAGCGCAGGCGCTGCTTCACGCCGGTCTTCCGGCCGTGGTATCACTCCGGTTGAGCCGGCCCTTTCATGCCAAAGCGTGGCTCTCCCACGGTTCGGAATTTCGGGACAATGTTAACGTGTGGCCACCCCTTGCTAGTGTCCCATAAATCCCTCATTGGCAAGGGGCCAGGCACCACGGTTAGCGCCTTACGATACGTTAATTTATATATTTATGGCTTTCTGTATTTTGACATAATATGGTAAAAATGTGGCGTCGCAATGCAGGAAGCTGGATAGATAAAAAACTGAAAATACTCTAAAACTATGTATGTATTTTTATTTAATTTACCTTTTACTGTGTTGTTCTTTTGTTTTTTTTGTACTTATTTTTTTGTAATTTACGAAAGGGGATTAAACATTGGCAGCGCACTTGTGATTCTACTCGTGTTGCAGGTTTTTATGGGCGGCGGCAATCGCTACCAGGTGATCCGACTACTTGTCTGCCACCTATAAAAGAAAAAACTGCGACTACTAACTATGAAATATGTTGCAGCAGCCGTGGTCACAAGTCGACCGCGGAGTCCGGTTGTGACCACGGCTGCTGCAACATAGCCGGTACGTCAAGCATTACAAGCACTAAACAATAAATATCGCGTTAATTCCCGTTTTAATATTTTAAACCTAGATACTTTTTTCTCGACCGTCAAACAAGGCTCCATAAAGATTCTTAGCCCGTTCGCTACCACACAAGTCCTGAAGCAGTGTTCTTGTATTGGCAGCGGAGGCTGGCCAAGAGCCAGGGTAACTGATGGATTTATGTGCGTGCCCTGCCCGGGGGGAGGGGGACCCACTCGGCATAGTACATACCAACCAAAACCAAATGCAATGCATTCTAATTATAAATTTCATTCAAAAAAAATTACCATTACTTCAAAATGTGTTGTGCAATAAAGAATATCTATCTATCTACCATGGAACAGCCACGCTTCGCCATGATGGGCTTGATCAAAGTGATACCGTGGCCTCATGGAAGACCGGCCTGTGTCTTGTCGAGTGAGCGAGGGTACCGGAGGCCCAATTGTGGGGAAAGTGGGTAAAAGCTTAACAGCGCACTTGCGACTCTACTGGTGTTGCAGGTGTCTATAGGCGACGGCATTTACCATCAGGTGATCCGTCTGCTCGTCTGCCACCTATCGCATAAAAAAAACTGGAAGTTTATGGCAAAGCTTAAATCGCGGTGTTATACCTACCATGCAATGCGCCACCAGATGTTACACCTATTAGATAGGCGGACTAAATAACGAGCGTAAAACACTATTGATGTGGAACCATCGATAGTTTCAATATCGATGTGCGGCATCATTCTTATATCCGGGAAGTAAGTACCGACTTAAACCACTAGATGACTATACTCAAAACTGGAATTCAAGACCAAAAAATCTACGACAGATACGTCACTGTCAAATCTGTTAAAGTAACTTATTATGCCATTTTCAAATAACGTTTTCAGGTTTCGCCAACCTTATTGGCATTCTTATTCTTATGCATAATAACTAAACCGTCAAGTTTCCATACATTTTCTATCTGTATTAGTATGTAAGTTAAATGTTGGGTTGTTTCATAAGAACTAATAAAATTAGCGATTAAAAAAGAAAGCCTTTTTACAGGCTAATCACCACGCTTGCCTAACGCGGGTTGGTGGTCGAATATCTATACTATTTATAAAGAGATAACTTCAATAGACAACGACAAGGCTTATAGGTAAACCGAAAACACGAAACGCTTGCGCGATGTAATTATACACAGCGCCATCTATTGGTTCATTTCGGAATTCCGGTCCCGAAGCGAAGTGAGGGCGGGCCACTAGTTACCGATAAAATATTATCGATACTGCAGCGCAATGTGCGCTATCGATAACCATCCCATCCAGCAGTAGGCGTCTGTAAGAACTATAGCAGAACAAATCAGCGACTGGGCTGTGTCTAAAAAGTCGTTTGGGCATAACGGGAGCTACTGGCGATTTTTTGTTGGCCAAGCAGCCATTATTTATGTTCGTCCATCATTTACCCGAGATGATGGAGTGTTTCAAATTTACTGTGCACCTGTACTTCGGAAGAGATGGACCGGAACAACGGTACACAATTGTATAGGTGTTTGGGACGCGTTAAAAGGCTCTTGGACAACGTTCTGAAAACTATCAAACTACTAGCGGCCGCCCGCGACTTCGTACGCGTGGAGTTAATTATTGACACTTATCGTCATATTTTGGACAATCCACACAATATATTTTTATAAATTGTAGCCTATGTGTTATTCTGATGTATAAGCTATATTGTGGTAAAGTTTCATTCAAATCCATTCAGTAGTCTTTACGTGAAAGAGTAACAAACATCCATACATCCATACATCAATACATCCATACTTACAAACTTTCGCCTTTATATTAGTAGTAGGATATTACGGTTTTACGGATATTATTATATTGACGGGCCTCGATGGCGCAGTGGCTAAAGGTCGCGAAGGGTACCAGGTTCGATTCCCGGTCAAGTCTATTTAAGAAACTACATTTTTTAAGTTGTCTTGGGTCTAGGTATTCTGGGTTAACGGCGATGACGCCCCCAGTCAATTATCGTCATCTGAGACTCATAGCCTACATTTAGGTTTGAGACCAGGTTTATTGGTGTAATTTTCTGACGCATTTACTAATTTATTTTCTTATTCATATTTATTTGGATTACTGGAAAATTTTAAATTTATAAACCGCCCGACAAGTTGAATCGCATTATGTCTATCGCACTATGTCTTATGTATCAACATATTAATATATTTAATTACTTGTAAATTACTTATACCTTATCTAAAATTTTAATGTATGACGATTTGTAAGTGCTGTGTACAATTTATGCAAAATAAAGATTATTTTGACTCGACTTGAAGATACAACTCACAACGTGAGTCGCTAGTTCCATACAAATTGAATCATACTCCAATCTTGCGAAGTGAGAGCGTCTTATTGTTTTAAGTTAAATCAACTCAAAAATAAATCCACACTCATCTACACTCACGATTCACTCACTCCCAAAAAGGAAAACTTAGATAACGTAAACAGATTGACACAGTATATACAGGACGGTAAGGTAACTCTGTTATCTGTGGGAGAGCCACACTTCGGCTTAAATAGGCCGGCTTGACCGGAGTGATACAGAAGTCTTACAGAAGATAACCGTGAAGCCGCGTCGGGCACAGTAAGTGCGTCACCGAAGGATAGGGGGCAATTCTTATGGACTCTACATTGTAGTTGACTTTAGAAATCTTATTACATTTACATTCGTCCTTACAAATTTTAAATGTCAAATTCGACTTCTATGTCGAGTGCACGAGAATTGCCCCACAGGTTGGGGGAATAACTGATAGGTTCGCAGCGCAGTTGTGAATCTACTTGGTGTTTGCAATGGGTGGTAGTCTATGTCGCAATCGCTTAACTTTAGATGAACCGTCGGCTCGTCTGCCACCTTTTCACATCAACATGAACACCTGCAACTCCAGGGGCTTCACAGGTGCGCTGCCGGCCTTTTAGAGCGAGATATGCCCTTTTCTTGAAGGTTTGTTGTATATGAGATAACTTTAACAGTTTTTGAGTGAAAAATATTGAAAATCGGGACCTCTCTCGGGATTTTAGGGGAGGCGCAGCCACTCTAAACCTCAGTACTTCAGGGCATACTTTTGGGGTCCTAAAGAAGGTTTTTGCGTAAGCATTCTTTGGGTGTTTTTTACCTTTAAACCTAACTTTCCTGGACTAACTGATAAGTTGGCAAATAGAGTACCTCTTTCTTCAGTTAATTGAGTTCCTTTTTGTTAGTATTATTTTATACTTATACTCTGGTTCATAATCATGTGTAGTAAACTGACACATGTCCACGTGTCATCCCCATACATTATCACTCAGTTCTACAGATGCAAAATGTCAAAATGCATAGAAATTTGTCATTTTCATCTGCCAGTTTAAGTACTACACATGATCAAAAACCTGTTATAAGCAGTTTTGGTGGATGACGAAAATTGAGATAATGTATTGTTATTTTTATATCAGCAATTCTACAGTACTTTTCCTTGTCAATACCATTCGCTAAAATATCTAACAGTAGGTAGTAAACTGATTCAAGATTACCCATGTCAGATAAATTTCCATACTGTACTTTTTTGCAATGTGATTTAACATTGGATTTAATTCAAATGCAGCGCATGCGCTTATTGCGATCACCAATCAGATGCAACCGCGGGAACGGGCAACCAATCAGTGTAAAGGAAAATGCGAGTAGCCAATGGGGGAAGATGATAAATCAGCAATAATGGACATTTACACAAACAGTACACTTTTAGATCTCATTTAAAGCTAAAGACGAGATAGATTCTTTAAAAAAACTTGAATCACGCGTCGTCATGAATGGGCCAAACTGAGTGGTACCACAGAAGACCGGCGTGGAGGGAAAGGGAGTTAAAATGTTGGCAGCTGCACTGGTGTAACCATTCATGGATGTCGGCAATCACTTGCCATCAGCCTCTATTTCATCACGCTGACAATAATTTTCGGTGACTCGGTGACTTATAACTTAACTTAACTAGGTTGGCGCACCGACCCATAGTGAGTCTTGGCCTCCGATAATAAGAGCCGCCATCTTGGTCGATCGTGTGCCACCTCCTGCCAGTCATCTGACGAGAGTCCGCGCAAGTATTTTTCGACATCATCCTTCCAGCGATATCTCGGACGGCCTACTGGCCTTCTGCCATTCCTTTTGCCATTGTTTTTTCTTCGGTGATGATGCAAAGTGATATTTATCAAGCGACATTTATAATTCTATAAAATTATTTTATACTTATAAAGCATTTTAGGATTATCTTGTGGGTAGAGGAACAACTTGCACCGGCTGATGCAATTCAAACGTGTAGAATTAGTATATAGGACCGAATGCGCCACTGAGGCAGTCATAAACATAAAAAAAACATAAATAGACTTGTAAAAATGAATTTCTTCGAACTTTCGAGGTCATCATCATCATCATTTCAGCCAATAGACGTCCACTGCTGGACATAGGCCTCCCCCAAAGTTCTCCACACAGATCGGTCCTGTGCCACCCGCATCCAATGGACTCCCGCGACCTTCACCAGATCGTCGTCGTCAACTTTCGAGGTCAGAAATCCTAAAACTACTACAATCATTAAATCAATGTCGCTACGTAAAATCCTACTCTGTCGTACACAAAAGATTTAGCCATTTAGAACGAGGGCCAGACAAAAGTCCCAGTTACAAGCTCTTACTATGCTCATGCGCATGTAACGTGACATATAAGGTAACTGTAGGAGCATAATCGCGAATTAATGGCCAAATTCTGCAGACGCCAAAAAACCATTGCTAATGTCCGTAGTGTTCCGACTGTTGCTGGGGCATGAATTTTGAACGAGAAAATAACCGATGGGAGAGCCACGCTTCGGCATGAGTGGGCCGGAGTGATACCACAGCCTCACAGAAGGCCGGGAAGACGAAGAAGAGAATTGCAGGTGGCCATGGGCGGCAGCAATCGCTTACAATCAAGTGATCCGTCTCGTCATCTGCCACCAGTCAGAAATATGGTAAAATATTAAAAGTGCATCTTATCTTACAGTCATCATAGTAATTAACAAACGTGTCCGAAGTTTCTAGCATTTTGTCCTGCTTCTGTGCGCGTGCGCGCTATGTAAATTCACAATAATAACAGCTATTCTATTCTAACTACCTGATGTTAGAATGAGAGATTAAACTTCTGTGTTAAATCGCTCAGGGTACAATAAAATGAGGAATTCAGTAAAGCAACATCTTAGAATAATAGCTAAATGAATGAACTTTACTCAATTAATATAGTACTTTTATTGCACAAGAAAAATAATAATAGTGGCGATATTTAATAAAAATAAATAACATTTATTTGTTTAACGCACGTGACACATATTTTATACCTAAATATATACAAATAGGCTAGTATAGTCTGCGGCAAGAAAGTGTAGTTATGACCTTGAGTGCGCAGAAACCAATTTTATTTTTTTTCAAGTGCGCATATAACGGTCATCGCTATTCTTTCGTGCCGCCAGCTATAACAAGAACATAGAACTAAAAAATTAAAACTATAAAAACAAACAAAAAAAATGCTTGTGTGTGCATATAAGACGTAATCACGTCTAAATTGAAACGATAGGATAGTTCAATTTACTTTATCTTCTTTTTAACTTTCTAAACTTATGTTACATCGCTGCGCGGAGTTGCTTCACTGGTATTTACTCGTATTTGTGTATGAAGTTATTGTAACATGACTGGGGAATTCCTAAGTATGAACTGTTTCATGCAAAATGGATTTTAAATAAGCAATTAAGATCTCACCGTGAGGCTAAATATGTCGTCTTCATTTAGAGTTTTGGAAACTGCGAATTCTTATACACTATACTCTGGTTTTTAATCATGTGGAGAAAATTGACAGATGGAAATGTGTCATCCCCATACATTATCACTCAATTTGACACATGCAAAATGTCAAAATGCATAGAAACTTGTCATTTTCATCTGTCAGTTTACTCCACATGATTAAACACCAGAGTATAAGTAGGACTTGCAATGTTCAAGTGCGATGGTAGCTCAATGGATAAGACCCTTCCCTACGAGGGGTCGTGGGTTACATCCGAGCATTACCTTCGCATTTCTTACATCTAAGATTTTTTTTTTTTATGTGATAGGTAGCAGACGAGCAGGCGGATCACCTGATCACCAAGCAATGCCGCCGCTCATGGACACCTGCAACACCAGTAGAGTTACAAGTGCGCTGCCAACCTTTTATCCCCTTCCCCCCGGGTGGGCCTCCGGTACCCTCACTCACTCGGCGAAACACAGCACAGGGGCTGCTTCACGCCGGTTTTCTGTGAGGCAGTGGTATCACTCCGGTCGAGCCGGCCCATTCATGCCGAAGCGTGGCTCTCCCACAGTTAAAAAATCTACGGATTTCTACCATTACCTTGGCGGTGAAAGAAACATTGCAAAGATTCTTCAGGTTTTGGATAGCTTCTGAATTGTGTAACCATGATTCAGTTGGTTTATTTCCCTTGAACGGTTGCGAAGGTGAGACGTTAGTCGCTTCATTGTAAGTTACCAGACTCTCAAAATCCTGAATAATGGTCTAAGCGGACCCTGGGCTTCAAAGAAGCAACGTTGAGAGAGAGCAGTCGAATTATTTAGTAGATTGCAGCAGTCCAAATCAATTCATGTTGAAAAGCCTCATATACTTTTTGCTCCTTATAAAAGGCGTTTGATAAAGGTTGTTGATTTTGTTTTTTTTTTCAACTATCAAATGTGTATATACAAGTGCTAATGAGCTGACGACGGAATGAGGTCGCTAATCATCAATGACCAGACTTGATGATTTATTCTCATGTCAGCAATAATAACGTGTGTTAATTCGGTTCATGTTATCTTCTCAGGTGTTTTGTAGATGCTTTTAATTAAGCGGTGTTTCGTCCACCAGCCACCATTTAGCAGATACGACTTTCTGATCTTCAGGTCTACGGAGAAGAAATTAAGGAGGTTAGACTGAGTCCACTGAAGGCTTTTGAATCAGTATAGTTGACCTTATCGAATTTAGGTATGAAGAGTAGGTACCCTGACCTCTCTCCAACTTTTTGGGGTGAAACACTGCCAGGCATGCTTGAAAGCTGATGGTGAGGTACCTAGTCTATTAAAATCTTACATCCCTATTGTAAAAGTGCACGGAAAATATTGTCTGCTCCCGCCCATGTATGGCCCATTCACATTTTTGTGGGGTGATCATAGTAGGCAGTGTTCTATTCGTGCATGGATGGATGATTGGTGTACGGTCTTCCACCATGGTGGCTTGTGTGGTGTTAAATTGACATCCTAGTAAGTGTGCACTCAGAAGTGTCCCGTAGGTTTCCCCCGATATGTTAGGCCGATGTGCACTCGCCTTGGGATTTCAGCTGGTCCAAGAGCTATAATTTGTTCCGAGATGCTAGTCGACATTGCCAACCCATCACGTACAATGAACCGAAAGAGGTCTAAGTGTGGAAAATTGAGTCCACCTTACATTACATTATTTACATTAAATTAGATTAAGGCTGGCTGCGTGCTGGTAGACGCCTCATCGCCAGGTTTGGGGCCCGGTTTCTGCAGTGTTGATGGTGATACCTCCTTTTGCCTCGATGTATCGTCATTGCCAGGGGGAGTGCTCACGAACCTCCCCTTGGAATCCCTGAACTTGACGAAGACGGATCCCAAACAGTAGCACAGCCTTCTCTCTCTAGCAATAATCTTAATTTTCTCATCTTCGGGGATAATAAAGACCATAAAGGTTGAGTTATTTTCTTTTTGTCTCATGCTATACACCAACCAGGTTCTAATGTCCGCCCAGGGGTTGGAAATGAGCAACCTTTTCCTAATCAAGGTAATGTCTAACTCCAAGCCTGGGAGATTGATGCCGATGTGCACTCGAATTGGTATTTCACCTGGTCCAAGAGCTATAATTTGTTCCGGGTGGTCAAATTCTTCAAGGCACTTGTTCACCCACTGCACAGTTTTCTCATCTTCGCAGATGAGACGTAGACTGCCATCCATGTATGTCGGTCTCCCATGAAACATGGGGCCTTTGCTGTTTGAAGACAATGTTGCAACATTCGCTATCTTGTCGATCTCTGCGAGTAGAAAATCCTCGATTTTGGTAGACGTCTCTCCTTGAGATGAATCGACGCGTGGAAGACGTTACGGCTAACCTCCATGCCTTTGCTTGCTTGTACTGCCGCTGCGTTAGACATGGGCCTGGTGTTGTCACGCGTCTGGTTCAGCTTCTGCTTTTTGGTGTCAACGTTCGAAGAGATCGTCTCATTCGGTCTCACCCTCTTGGCACTGGCCTGGCCATCTTCCTCTACCCTGCCCCTATCTTTCGCTGACTCTTTCCTCGAGTTATCAGATGGCCCCGACTTATTAATAGGTTTTGTCTCCCCGACATTGGAAACTGGCGTCTGAGCTGCGGGTTCCGTTGTGGTGGGTGCTTGAAGCTCAGGACCGCTACCATTTTGCTCCTGGCTCCGCTCACTCACCCTCGTCTCGGCCCGTTTCGCCTTTCGACCCGCCAGCATTCTTTACAGTAGGTTGGGGTTGAGTTTGGATTGGTAACCTGCTACTTCCGGACGTATGTCTGATGCGCTATTAGCAGGTTTCTTTGTCGTCACTCCCTCAACCTCACCCGAGCGGGTGAAGAGGGTCGTTGTGAGGACTGAGCCTCCCGTGCCTGCTTTTCTGTCTTCCTGTTTCCTTTCAGGTCGTTTCGCGGTGTTCTGGTTTGTAGGATCCATTTACACTGTGTGAAAACTCTTCGTCCTTCTAGCTTCCCACCCTCCATGGAGCCCGCACATCTGGGAGTGCTCGTTCAAAACGGTGCACTAGGATTACCAGAAGGATATAGGTTTGAAATATAAAGTGAGAGGGCGCGACATCCGGTGCTCGAGAAGGGCAACTGAACAAACACTGCCCGACCTCGCTCCTTCAGCATGGCCATCGCTTCCTACCCCATACCTCGCCACGATCCTCTGACGGATCGTTGGGCCGTTTCCTCTCACATGGCTACTGTGAGGGGCTACCGTTTCGGGAGAAATTCAGACCAAAGGGGCGTGTTGCGCTACCGGAAGTACTACCGCCGACTCTAGTAAGCGCTCAACCTCCCAGGACTCCTGCATCCTCCCTCACGCCGCTCAACTGCGCAGGCCGTAGCGCAGGCAGGGCTGAATAGTCCATCCGGTCGCCCTACTAGGCCGAATGGAACCGAAGCATTGCTGCTTAGAAATACAAATCATTCATTTTCCATTAAATAGGGTAAAAAACATAATAATATAGAAGATTTTTATAGTTTTTTTTGTAATGCTTCAGGACTTTGACCCTAGTGTGCACTAATTCCTAATCTGATCACTGATAATAAAGTTACAAACCTATCAAACTTTTTTAATTAAAAAGAAATATCGAGTAGAACTTCCTCCTTTTTGGAGTCGGTTAAAAATAGAATCCATTGAGGCATTCAAATCGCGTACCTTTCAAACCTTTCCCTGCATTTTGTTTTTCCTTTTTTACCTTTTCTAACATAATTGACTTCCGAACTATTCGCGCGCGTGTGTAAACTGTCCATCTAACTCATGATTTCAGCAGCCATTCCGATCAAAAACCTGTTTTAACACCTTAGAAATAAACTTCAACTTTCATTAGCTATCCCTGCTTGACCATCTCGAGAACAGCACAAAAATCTAGCCAAATAAATTATCCTTTACTCGCAAGTGTTAGAGTTGAAATTTGGTTACATGTGATAGTTCTTTAAGTGCTTTCGGGTTGCGAAGTGTGGAGAATGCTTCTGTTAATAGAATTTTAATGAAGTAATGTCAGGCTTGAGGTTGTGCATGTCATGCCCATCTCCTTACGTGCTCTGACGCGCATGCGTCCACTCTATACCGTCTGCATAATAAATAGGGCAGTTTTTTAAATAAATATCAGCCGACCACGAAACTTAGGACTGATTTTTCAATGCATGGATAACAGGTTCGTCAGATATTGTTTTATACTTCCCAATTGAAAAGTAGTTGTCATTTGTATCTCTTCTTGCTTTAACATTGACATTTACTTTGGTTGGTTATTTATTTAACTGAAAATATCTGCCGCTGGTCATTTATACAGGTTGTATCTCTGAACATTTACATCCCTTTAACCACGTGATCTACCAATCATTCTGAACAATATGTTCTATGACTTTTGAAAAATCGCATAAAAAAATTTCGTCTTTCCATACAAAGTCGGTCACATGACTTGATCATTTTGTATGGGGAGTAGAAAAAATTTTTGGAGAATTTGGAAAAGTTATGAAACAAATGTTGTTCAAAATGGTTGATAGAACACGTGGTTAAAGGGATGTAAATGTTCACAGATACACCCTGTATAGGGCTGGTAAGGAATATCGATTTCCTCTGAGACTTCGATCGTTTACATCGATAGAGAGGCAGACAAAATCGTAAAGCTATACTCTGATTTTTAATTATGTAGAGTAAACTGACAGATGTCAATGTGTCATCCCCATACAATATCACTCAATTTGACAGATGAAAAATTTCAAAATGTATAGAAACGTGACATTTCCATCTGTCAGTTTAAGTAAAATCAGAGTATAGTTTTGTTTGTCGACCATACCTTCAAATGTGAGTGGGCATCTATATTTGCCGAATCTATTCCATCAAAGAGAAGATAATAATTACGTTTGTACTGTTATAGATGGTCGC
Source organism: Cnaphalocrocis medinalis (assembly GCA_014851415.1). Taxonomy (NCBI): domain Eukaryota; kingdom Metazoa; phylum Arthropoda; class Insecta; order Lepidoptera; family Crambidae; genus Cnaphalocrocis; species Cnaphalocrocis medinalis. Next base: position 13,990,516 of record CM026287.1, on the reverse strand, counting down.
GATACGAGCCCGGTGAAAATAGACTTCGGACCAAAGGCTTAACAACTCAATTGGAGATAACGGAGCGAGACAAAAACTCCGGCATTGTTTGATTGGCTCCAAATGAGAAAAAACGATGTGATGTTAATAAATAAATAATTTCATAAAACATTTCATAAATGACCTGACTCCGTACTAAGTAGCTTAAACACTTGTGTTGCAGATATCAGACTATAGATGAATTAACAATATATGTTACTGTAAAAGCTCTAACTACGGTAAATGGTAATGGTAAGTTGGTAAATGTAAGGAATTCTGAAAATAAGAAAATTTCAAGATTTTAACCTAACCAATATTTTTGTGATGATGATACAGACTAAACTCTACTAAAAGAAAAAAAATTGGTAAGGTAAAAACAGTGACCGGTCAAAAAATCTTGAAATTCTCGGGCGACTTGTCGTATAACCCACTTATAATTAAGAATTATTCTTTGTTTTATTCCTAAAACCAACATCTACCAGCTGAAAGTGGTAAATCCTAAGATTTACCGTAGTTTGAGCTTTTACAGTAACATAATATAATACTTAGGTTACACAATACCTACACTACACATACATAATATACATATTAAACATCCTCTCTCTCTCGATTGCCTCGGTGGTGCAGTGGGTAGTGAGTCGCACCCCTGGGGTCCCGGGTTCGATCCCCGGGTCGGGTCAAAAATTTGTACCTGAGTTTTTCTGTTCAGCGTGTCTCGGAAAGCACGTTAGATGTTGTCCAATCTCTTATGGTCGTGTCACACAGGTCCCTCGTCTTAAGAGGGTATGGGAATAGAGAGTGCATCTGTGTTTGCGCACACACTAGAGCATTATAAATGATTGCTTTTTATTGAAAATGGGTTTACCCTTGGCGTCATACTGAACTTTAGAGTTGAGAGGAATCCTACGATAGAGGGGGTTTACACCCAGAAGCAGCCTATTCACTCTTACGTAAAAATAAATACTTATACTAGTATAGTCCGAGGCAAGAAAGTGTAGTTACTAGTAATGACCTCGAGTGCGCAGAAACCAATTTTGATAGAAAGTCTTCTTTTTTTGCAAGTGCGCAAAATAACGGTCATCGCTATACTTTCGTGCCGCCAGGTTCGCCGCCAGCTATAACCTGCGTAATTACGTGGTGATCGTTAAGATTGGCTGCCGTTAGCTGAATATAGTTTTTAATTATTTGTCATCAGAATTAACAATGGGGGCTACCGCGTGTGGAAAATCCGTTAGATGGCGTACGCGTAGACTGAGGTCCAACTTCAATGTCATTGGTCGTTTAGTGACCTTTTGACATCTCGCATCAAAAATAACCAATCACCGAGTTGGACCTCAGTCTACACGTACGCCATCTAACGGATTTTCTACACGCGGTAGCCCCCATTACAATCTTATATCTCTCTATTCAAATTGTACACCCTGAGTAAGTTGAAACGTATTCCATGGGTTGAAAACATTTTCTTTTTGCAATATTTGTCCGAACTGGGCACCGAATCCGCTACCCGGCGGAAGCTGGCACGCAGCCTAGCTAGACGCCGGGAACAGTGGCGCCAAAAGCTTACGCCACTTGGCTTGCCATAGACACGAGTGCATACTTTTTTGGGAACATTTTTCACGAAAAAAAAAGCAGTGAAAGCATAGATTTAGGATGACGCCATTCTAATAATTATATGGGGGCTGTCCATTAATCATGTGATGTTTATATAAATAAATAAATATTCGTGGGAAAGCCACGCTTCGGCATGAATGGGCTTAGCCGGAGTGATACTACGGCCTCACAGAAGATCGGCGCGGCGTGAAGCAGAGCCTGCCCTGTTTCGTCGAGTGAGTGAGGGCACCGGCACCGGAGCTTCAATTGGGGGGAAAGGGGGTTAAAGGTGGACCATCAGGCGATCCATCTGTTCGTCTGCCACCTATCACATAAAAAATGTTTTTGACCTCTGGTGATACCTATGTGGTGAGGTTTTGTAAAAAATATTGCAATAAAATCTTTTACTTTTTAATATACGTAGCCGTGATTATGAGCACGTTAAAATGAAAACTAGGCAATTTTTTGTTGTTTTTTTTTAATATTGAGGATAGTGAAGATGACCCTTATCCGCGTGATGGTAAGCGGCCGTGAGATCCAAATATGAGATTGACAGACACAAAATAACAGACAAAGTGTCCATTGAGACTGTCACTCTCACCCTGAGGGTCTGCTTTCTTACGCTCTTATTTTTTATTTGCTGACCTAAACTGTCCTCTATGTATAAAAGTACTCTGTGACTGTCCTACTGCAGGGCTAACCCTCTGGTTAGCCCCGTAGTAGGACAAATAGAGAATTAGAGAAATGTCGTCCATAAATCAACTTTACAAAATGCATATTTTTCTTATAAATTACGCTATCCCCGACTAAACGTCTACATTAAAGCAAACAGCTAGAGAATCATTACAATCAAATCTACAAACCACACGACCGTTGTCTGCCAAAATGTAGACCTAACCCAAAAACAGTGCAAGACTTCAGCGGATTTTGAACTCTAAGCTACGGTGATAAGTGTGGGGGGTACTCAGAGAGTTGCGGTGAGACAGGCCTATTAGAGTAGGTAATAATTAACCCATTTGTCTGCTACCGCAACGTAAGAAGTGTCGTAGTCTGGGATGCGATGAAAAATATTTTACCTAATCATTACAACGTTTTCTTTTTATGAAGTTTTTTTAGGTGGCAGACGAGCAGACGGATCACCTGATGGTAAGCGATGGCCACCAGCCCATACACACCTGCAATGCCAGTAGAGTCACAAGTGCGCTGCCACCCCTGTAACTTTAACCCCTATTCCCCCCAATTAGGTCACTTACTCGACGAAACACAGCAGCGCTTGCTTCACGTCGTCTTCTGTAGCGTGTATCACTCGGTAGACAGCCATTCTGCGAAGCGGGCTCTCCACGTTAACGTGTAAAGAAATATGCACTCATACGAGACTTACTAGCAAAATATGAGATCAATGTGTGCAAAAAAAGCCAGCTGTTCCGTACAAAATAACCAGCTGGTAATCAATAGTGTCATGAATGTAGTTGAGCAGACATAGCAAGTTATGTATTTATCTTCCTTATAATTGGTAAAATAAATTAATTAATATACTATTTACCTTACAATTGCAAGCTGTGGCAGCCTGTAACTGAATCTGCACTTAGTTTTTCTTTAGAGTTTTATACTATGTTTTATTTAGGTGTAAGATTTTTTTGCTGTCCTATAAATAAATAAATAAAATATAGTGCCCTCTTAAAGCTTCTAATATAGTTAAAAAAGCACGGTGTATGTTTCTTCATTGGATCCCCTACTAATCATTTAGAAACGCGTGAAATGTTTTAAGCTGTAGTGTGGTATAATGCTTCATGCACACTAGTGATGGCAACAAACGCTTCGTGGACTTAGTTTATGACCATAGAGTATTTATACTTTGTCTTATCTGTGGTATGTGTCACGACAGGTTGACACTTTTGCTCGAGGGGGCAACGCGGCAAAACTACTTAATGGTAAAACTAAATTAATTAGAAATTACTTTTATGTTTGTTGTTTAGCGATAATCTTCGTTAAGGAATAACTGTGTCCATTTGAATTTTATACAGATTAATATTTAATAGTTTGTTGTAATATGTGTTGCGTTGTCCATATTATAAATGTATTTTCTTTCTTTCTCTTACAGCCCTAGTGGTGAGAGATGGTATGAATCGATTAAGCGCCACGAGACGAGATCTCGATGCGTCGGTCACGAACTGCTGACGAGAGCTGGCTCTTTAGGTATTTACCGGTAGCCGTAAAGCTGGTTCTACACATAAAGATTTTGTTTTACTAAGATTTTAATAACTGCTAAAATTTGAAATGTATAAAATCCCAAGTTGTTATAATGTATAACTACTTCGCTTTACGCGATAAGACCGCCGAAGCTATACACTAAACTTTTGTTCGTTCAGTGTCTGTGTGTATACGTATTTAAGTATCATTTTGTGATCCTCTGTTGTCTGATATCTGTAACTCTGCTTAAGCAATTTAGTACGGAGTCAGTTCAATGTTGGAAATATTGTGTGAATTTTGAAATTTATTATTGAATTTATGAATTTACACTTAGCAATACAATTATGCGTTTTAAAAGTCTTTTGGGTCTTACGACGTTAAAGGTCAGATGGCAATCGCTTCCCCCCCTCCCCCAAATCCTAATCAACTGTTTAAGCGTACTGAAGTCCAAAGCGAAGGAACTACGGAGGTCGACGACGCCTTATGCGTTCGCCTGCATCCAAGACGTGAATCGTGACACCCTGGCGTTGACGCCCGGGAAGAGCGCTTGCGCACACGTCCGCCCCCAGGAGCAGACGCCTACCACCACCTTGTTGTGGTACAGAGGCCCCCCAGGAGTCCCCCTGGCACTGGTCGCGCCCCCCCACGTTGAGCCAGCCGGAGCACAGCATGTTGTCAGTGACCACCGACCCGACCATAGCGTAACGGCGCCTGCACACCCCCTGGTTCACGGTCCAGAGTAGAACATGCCGTAGGTCCTCGGATCCCGTACCTCCAGCCTGAAAAACATTCAACACAATATTTTCTCCGATCGTCATCAGCATGTTGCAGTCCACTGCTGGACGTAGGCCTCTCCAAATGCTCGCCACTTTGATCGATCTTCGGCTACTCGCATCCAGCTCCAGCCAGCCGTCTTGCGCAGATCGTCACTCCATCTGGAGGTCTATGGGCGGTGGCAATCGCTTACCATCAGGTGATCCGTCTGCTCTGCCACCTATGACATAAAAAAAAACGATTTTTCTACCGAGTTAGAGGTGGAATTAGGAGAAAAATACTCACAACTGTGCTGCCCCACCCTATTGCCCGTACTGGTTGGCTGTCACCAAGGTGGTAGCTCGATCCTGCGAAGCTCGCCGCCCTCACAATATTGTTGAACTCTATGAAGCTGGTCGTGCGCAAGATAGCCATATCGAAGTCATAGTTGCTCCTGTTTTTACAAATAAATATCTAAGTATAGATAGGGGAACCGAGACAGTGATTGCCCAGGGTACAATGATTGCCCGATTTAAGGTTAACGTACATTTTAACTTATTTTCAAAGGAGTAGTTTTGAATAAAATCCGTTAAATAATATAAGGATATTCTTTATCAGAATTCTAAATAAGAAATTTGGCAACATTGTTAAAATATTATATTGTAGTGGCAATTTTTGGTCAGTAGGTGTGCACCTCTTCAAAAAGTTCGAATTCCTTATTGTAGTTTTGATGTTTGTGTCGCTTTAATTTAATTTTTTGATGTTTAATTTGAAGCAGTTACGATGGTATAAAAAAAATCCATTAAGTAGGTATTTAAAGGGGGTGGGCAATCACTGTATTTTTTAAACTATAATAAGATTTCTTTTTGGAAAACGTTATTAGATAAACATTTATTTAAGTTAGAAAACTTATCTCATAGCTAAACTACCAACATTGTTTAAAAATCACACACTGTTACCCATTGTTAAAATAAAGGATTTATATTAAAATAAAAATATGTACTTATGAATAATTTTTACCTGTTATACTTTTCGTGGACAATTATGGCCCCCACGTTATAGACGCTACCGCCAGTATTGGCTTTCGAAGAGCCAACCCGGATACGCCATCTTGAGGGAATGTCATTCCTGTTGGCAAAACCAATACATCATTAGACCCCTTTAGCCCAGTGGTTAGATCGCCGGTTGAGACGCTATGGTCAAGGTTTCGATTCCCGTACCAACAGAAATGTTTATTCATGAAATAGACATTATTGTGTTGCGTCTGGGTGTTTGTGGTACCAAGGTTCTTCCTTCACTCCATAATACAAGGATCCTTAGTTTGGGACCATGCATGTGATGTTGTCACAATTTATTTATTTTGCATTTGACCCGTCTACAGCAAATCCAAAAAGGTTGGTTGATTATTTTAACAATCTATGTTAGTAGGTTTAAGTACATTTCAAGTGGTACCTAGATATATGTTTGTATGAATTAGATATCAATATTGTCAATCGATTTTATCTACACTCATGTCTTATTCTTCAAATTAAGAACTCAAAAGGTAAACACGTTTTGACGGGCTTTCTTCATATTTTCACTTGATTTCATATGAAATGGCTTGAGTAGTAGATATAATGCATAGTGCATACATTATGACAACTCGTCGGGAGGTATTTTTTTATTATTAGTTCTTCTCGCAGGTAACTTACCAAACACAATGGGCTGCAGTCAGTATGCCCCGGGCATTCAGGATAGCTCCCCCGCAAGCTTGTCTGTGCCCAGTTCCGGTGTATGCATATAACAAAGAAGCTACGTCAGGATACGTGTCCACAGAAGTTACCCAACCACCGATTATTTTTTGCTCATTCAGAGGGACAGCTGGAAAAGAAAGATCAGGTTATTTTATGTGATAGGTGGCAGACGAGTAGGCGGATCACCTGATGGTAAGCGATTGCCGCCGCCCACACCACACCTCCAACCTAGTAGCTGGTTACTGGGGGCGGCGGCATGGGCGACTCTACTAAGCGGGCAGCAGGGGAGTCCTTCTTCCCCGTCGAGCGGGAGGCCGTGCGGGAGGAGGCCCGTCAGGTCCTCCTGGGGCGATGGTCGGAGCACCTCGTCCTCACCCGCTACGGCCAGAGAACGCTCGACGCGCTCGCCCCGGTCTTGCACCGGTTGCTGGAGCGGAGCCACGGCGTCGTCTCTCAACTCTCTCGGCTGTCCCCTCCCGCTCCCCCGACCCCGGGGGAGCACCCGCCGGGCCCGCCGTGTAGGCGGGCCACCGTCCGGGGAGATGGCGTGGTGCTATTTGCCCCACGACGATGAGGGAGAGTCCCAGGGGTTTTAGTCGGTAAACCCCCCGCCGTCATGCGGGGGGGAGTCTGACATAACCCGTTCGCCTCCCGGCGGACGGGTATGTGTAACACATTTCCCCTGGGAAAACAAAAAAAAAAATGGGCGACTCTACTGAGTCACAAGTACGTTGCCAACATTTAACCACCTTTCCCCCAATTGGGCCTCCGGTACATTTAAAAGGGGGTAATTGTAGTTTTCTGAAAAAAGGTAGACCGGGACATACCATGTTTCAGGAACAGACGAGTGTAAGACGGAAGTTTTCAGAGAAACATTATCTTACGGTTCGATCGATTGGCGGAATAATGAAATGAAATGAAATATTCTTTATTCAATTTAAGTCCATACAGAACGTTTATGAATGTCAAATATTAGTATGTAAGCTACCAGTGGTTCGGAAAGTAGATTTCTACCGAGAAGAACCAGCAAGAAACTCAGTAGTTACTCTTTTACATAGTTAATAATTGATCACCCCTCATTTTTGGATTTTTTTCCCGGTTTGATTCCCAGGCAATATAAGCAAAATTACGCTCATGTTGTGGAATGAGCAGTATGAGTTTCTACACAACAAGAGTGTTAAGATTTTTAACAGTCGGCAAAGCGTATGCACTTCTGCTGGATTTGGAGACTCCACATGCCGAGGTAATCGCTTACCATCAGGCTAGCCGCACGCTTGCTTGCTACCGATAAAAAAAGCTACTTACCATTGCTACATATGGCAGCGCAGCCGACCAGTAAAATCACTACTGCTTGCATTTTAAACCGATTCTTAGTGCTTTTCACAAAGGCTCTGCGTAGGTGTTTATTTATAATATCGGGAAACCTCTTGTAAAGATATCTGATTCATTATCGTGAGTGCGTACTGAGTGGCTTGTTACAGATATCAGACAACAGAACACCCATTTCCCTCAACAGGCAGGCAATTCTCGGACTCGACATAGATGTTCCATGCATTTTTTTTTTTATGTGATAGGTAGCAGACAAGCAGGCGGATCACTTGATGATAAGCAATTGCCGCCGCCCATGGACACATGCAACACCAGTGGAGTCACAAGTGCGCTGCTAACCTTTTATCCCCTTCCCCCCGATGGGCCTCCGGTACCCTCACTCACTCGGCGAAACACAGCACAGGAGCTGCTTCACGCCGGTTTTCTGTGTGGCAGTGGTATCACTCCGTTCAACAAATTAAAAGCATACCTACGTCAACATATTTAGTTAGTCATGAAATTTAAATATACGTATCTGGGGCATGTTATTGCCAGTGACCTCAAGGATGATCCTAACATTGAAAGGGAGCACAGGGCTTTGTCGGTTAGAGGTGTCGGTGGGAGGTGAGGTGCTGGCTCACAGGTTTCTTGTACGGATGATGTTATAGTCACACCGTTTAAAGTATACTGTCAGAGCCGTGTTCCCGTGTACATGGGAAATTTGTGGGTCAGACACACCAAAAGATCGATTAAGACCATTCGAGTTCAATATAATCTTTAGGATGATGTTGGGACTGCCGCGCTTCTGCAGTGCTTCCGGGATGTTTGCGGAGTACCAGACTGATAGCTTCGAAGCTGTTCTTAGGAGGAAGACCAGGTCCGTTCTCCACAGAGCGAGGAACAGTCCCAATAGCACCCTGAAGACATTGGCGGATCGCTTCGCATCCCCGGTATGGAGGTATTTTGTGCGAAGAGTGACGATCACGGGAACTTATCCTTTCTCGTGATGGTCACTTTTATCAAAATAACGCCCCAATTTTACGTTATTGTTTCTATATTTTTATTCTCATCATCATCATTTCAGCCCATAGACGTCCACTGCTGGACATAGGCCTCCCCAAAGTTCTCCAAACAGATCGGTCTTGTGCCACCCGCATCCAAGGGACTCCCACGACCTTCACCAGATCGTCGGTCCACCTGGTGGGAGGTCCGCCAAGGCTGCGGCCTCCTACACGTGGCCTCCACTCAAGGACATTTCCAAGGATTTTTATTTTATTTAATTTTAAATAATTATTGCTAACAATAGTTTTTACGGCTGCTGTACTAAAAAATTATGGAAATCTTTCTGAAATAAATAATTTTAATTTTTGTTTTATTTTTTAACCGTTGTTATGATTATCACCCTGCCCAGAACGTCACTCCATCTGGCCTTAGCTATCATCACCATTTCACCCGCACTCCTTAGGTTTTTATCGTTTTGCATCTCGAAAATTCGATTTACTTGCATCTAAGCCTGTAATGTTTTACTTTTTAAAAAAATATCATTGTTTCGCCACAAATTGATTGGCGGCGCTAGTTTCATCGATATACCCCCTCAATGAATTGTTTTCTTATTCAGTAAAAGCAGCGTATATAACAAAAACAAAACATACACATATACAATACAACATTAAAAAGGGATGAGAATCAGAAGATTTGTAAATTAGGTAAGTGTACAGGGTGGAAAAAGCATTAGGCCCTAGATGTTTTACATGAAGGGATTAAAAAGGGAGTTGGACTTTTGTTTGAAAGTCCGACATCTTTGATGTTACGAATGAGAAAATTGGTATTTTGTGTTATTATTTGCAATCAAAAGTATCCTATTTTTTTGGAGTATCAGCCTTTATGACATTATTTAGGAATGTTTGTGTGAAATTCACAATGAAACGCATAGACTTAAACTGCGTGAGCGTCGCTGCGGGCTCAGTCTAGTCTTTTAATAAAACACATTTTTCTTAGCTTGGGTTTTCGTTTTTTATTTTAAAAAGGTTGATCGCTGGCACAAGGGGGATGTACAGACAGGATGTAGATACATAGTAACTGTAATCTGTAGAATTTTTTTAACTCTTTTTGAGTGAAAAAGTTGAAATTTTTTTTAGCGAAAATCTAATAATCACAGACCAATTGTTCAGAATGATCGAGTTCGAATACAAGGTATGCAGGTACCGGTACACTCTGTATTGTAAAGCACGTCGAAGCTAGGAGGCCAATTCCCGGTTTTCGCCTTCTATGTCGAGTCGACTTCATGGAACGCACAACCAATTGGAGAACACGGATTACAGTCTCGAGAATTGGCCTCCTGTACTGCATTAAGAATACTGATCGATCAATGAGCGAACACTGGAAACTTTTGTGTATATGCCAGGGTAGTAGCTCTGGCCACAGCTGCTCCAAGAGGTGATGCCTACCACCACGTTGCCATGGAGGAGGGGACCTCCAGCGTCGCCCGTACAGGTGTCGGCCCCCCCGATGCCTAAAAGGCCGGCACATAACATGTTGTCGGTAACTGATTTCCCTGCTACGGCTAATCGGCGTTGACACTGAACTTGGTCCACTGTATAGACAACTACCGCTCGCAGTGATGACGATAATGAACCTCCTGGAGTCTGAAATAGAAACGAACGTTTTATTACTTCGGCATCAAACAAATCATTCTTACTTTGTTGTTGGAAACCAGAAACAACGAGGGAAAAACACACCCAACAAAATATTTGTTTCATTCACTGGGTTCGGTTCTCGCACCAACACAAATGTTTGTTATTTGTGTTGGTGCGAGAATCGAACCTGTGAGCTTTGCGTCTCGAACGGCGCTCAAACCAATGCGCTAAACGGGTAAATATAGCTGGATGGCCGTTATTTTGCGCACTTGTAAAAAAGAAGACTTTCTATTAAAATTGGTTTCTGCGCACTCAAGGTCATAACTACACTTTCTTGCCTCGGACTGTATGATTAATGGAGATTCCCAGTGGAGATAGTGGGATGTACCGCTCAACTCACTTCTGTCCACTTAAGTAGTATGTAGTACTTAAGTACTACTAAGGCAGCTGCCCCCCCCCCCCTCCCCCCTGGATCATGTTGTAGAAATGAAAAAAACTATTTGGTGGGAAAGGGGTCAAAGGTCGGCAGCCCACTTGTACTCTACTGGTGTTGCAGGCGTCTACCGCTTACCATCAGGTGATCCGTCTGTTCATATGCCACCTATCACAAAAAAGACCTAGGTAGTTAAAGAATTTATGTAAAAACATAGGTACTTATTTTAATTTTTTTCCTTATTAGCACCTAGCTTGTAAAGAATCTGATCTGGCCCAAAACCTGGGTACGGCGAAATATGCAAATAAATACTTGAACTCACCTTATAACCCCACCCAGCTGTGCGAACTATTTCGTTACTGCCAATACTAAGCCATGAACTAGCTAACGTGGCAGCCTGCACTCGGTCACTAAATTGAAAATACGTCTTTGATTTCAATATGGCCACGTTTGCGTCCTGAGTGTATTTGTTGTAGTTGGACGGTATGGCGTGAGTCGACGTATGGTGCACGGTACCCCCGCTGCTGTGGTATGCGGACCCAACACGAATACGCCAGTAGTCATTTCTGCCGTCGCTGGAAAGACCGTTTAAAACAGTGTTAGGATAATACGAATAAGTACCTGAAGAGAATGAAATGAGGGATGGATGACGAGGATAATGAGGGCGATGATGATGACGAGGAGGAGGAGGATCTAAATGACACAAGCATACCACAGTAAAACTTATAATGAAAACCTTAGATACTATAATACAGAGTAATTTGGCACGGGAGGGCTACAACAACTGACGTTAGATATTAGAGACATTTCTTATATATGAATATTGTTTCATAAAGAACACTAGAATTTAAACTCAATCAGTGGCCGAGAAGGTTGGGACGATGTAGGTCGCCAACAGTACCTATAAAAACTTATCCTCAGTTTAAACTTGGAATCTGCAAAATCCCGACTGATAATCTCAGCATAACTCAAACCTAGAATAATTGTAAGAGCTTAGTTCTATTATAAAAAAAAAGTAAAGTTATTTTTAATGTGATAGGTGGCAGACGAGCAGACGGATCACCTGATGGTAAGGGATGGTGATAGATAGACACCTGCAACACCAGTAAAATCGCTAGTGCTCTGCCAACCCTTTACCCCCTATCCCCTCATTTGGGCCTCTGGTACCCTCGCTCACTCATCCTATATACTGTCCCAATGCAAACGGCAAAGGCTTCCATCATATAAATCAAGCCGTCACTCATATGATGGGGTTAGGTTTAATCACCAAGCTTGGCTAATGCGGATTGGTGATGACAACCCGAGCTATGTTATGTTTTGCCATGTCTGTTTTCAACAAATTAAGAACAACGTTGAATTCGGAAAAATCTGTTTGTCCCTTTTCTGCTTATGGCCGAGTGAGTGAGGGTACCGGAGGCCCACTCGGGGGGAAGGGGATAAATGGTTGGCAGCGCACTTGTAACTCCACTGGTGTTGCAAGCGTCCATGGGCGGCGGCAATTGCTTACCATCAGGTGATTCGCCTGCTCGCCTGCTACCTATCACATAAAAAAAATGGAGTAACGTATTCAAATTTTTCTGCACCGCACGCTGACAAAGTCAAGGATGAATGACTATAATACTGTTTATGACACATAGAAAGTGTTAAAAGAAATCACATACAAGCAACTTGCCACCGTCAAGGCGGCGCGTGAGTTGATAATGATGCCTGCACAGCGATAGTCGTAGAAGAACCCCCAGTAGGATGAGATTAAGCTGGCTACTTGAGGGTAATCGGTGATGGTTGCTTCCCATCCCCCAACGATCCGTGTTGACACATGCTGGCTCTGTGGCAGGGCAGCAACTGCTAAAAATGTATATATATGTATACTATTTATAAAGTATATGTACTTAAGAACCGTTGGGGTAAACGAGTTCAGTAGCGCTACCATGAGTTGACATCCAAAACTGACATAACGTGAACTATTGCTCTGTCTCTTTCAAATGCATCACAATGAAAGAGACAAGGCGATAGTTTTCGATAGCGAGGATAGTATTTAGGTAGTAGTAGTGTAGGACGGCCTCAGGCCAGATGGAGTGACGCGATGCGAGTACCCGAAGATCGATCAAAGTGGCGAGCATTTGGGGAGGCCTTCTAGGAGGATGACTATTTATAAAGAGAGCCTCAGACCAGTGAGTTGTAACTACTACCACAGAATACTTAATAGTACAAGTACAGACCCACTCCTAAAAACCGTTTATAGAAAATAGAGACTCAGGCTACCATAACATAAAGTTGAAATTCCGACCGCCCAGCGTTCAACACCTACAATTCTTCATACCTAGAAGTGCGTTCTCTTTCTATCGCTAGCAACTTTCACATGCGTCGCCGCTCGCTCGTGATTTTCTACTGATTAGCCCCTCCGGAGGGGCCGCCACATGTACTTGCAAGTTCGATACCTACACGTGGAGTGGGACAGGCCTGCTATCATCATCAGCAACCCACGCTCGTCCACTGCTGGACATAGGTCTCCCCCAATGCACGCCACCGCTCCCGATTTTCGGCCACAGCTCACACCAGCCAGCCTTCGAATGTCGTCATCCTATCTTGTAGCAGGGCGTCCAACACTACGTTTGCCGAGTCGCGGTCTCCACTCAAGGACTTTATGGCTCCAACGGTTGTCAGTTTCTGCGCCTGCTACTACGAGATAGCTAAGCCAAGTTTCGAAAAAGTGTCGCGAAGGAAGCGGTGGCGGTCATCCGCGGGGGAGAGGGCGAAGTAAGTAAGTCTATCTGTCTGTTACTCTTTCACGCCAAAACTACTGAACGGATTGGAATGAAATTTGGTATACAGCAGGTCTAGACCCTGAGAAAAAACTTAGGCTACTTTTTATTGCGAAAAGGGGTTGCGGCCGATAGATAGTTCGTATAAGAATGTGACACAACTTACCATAGACGGCAGAGCCAACTAGCAAGATGACTAACGCTTGCATATCTGACGATCACGATGTTCAGACTGAGTCCAATCGCAAAATAGGTACTTATTTAAACCAATATGTTGATACACTTGTTGTTCAAGAAGTTTTAAGTGCGTTGTTATCTATCGTTCCTATAATAATTATTAATTGATGTCGTCAATGTATGTACCTCCACTCATCAGGTTACCATAACCTATCAAATTACTCAATTGATATTCAACCTAATGTGTATGCTATTAAAATGAGAGTTGACTGAAGAAATTTTACAATTTTGTATAAGTACTTGGATATGCTAAGGATCCCAGTAGGCCTAACATGTGCACCGCGACAAAATTTTGTAGACTCTCGTTCGCGAGAGCGCATCTTTCTATCCCGCTCATCGCTCAGTCAGGTGAGCGAGACGCAACTTGCGCCGACAAAATACGAGTGTCGCCAAATCATCTCGTGGTGCGCATGTTAGCCCAGCTGGATACATTCCCGGTGAATTTGAGATGGTTTTTTATTTTACTAGCGCATTTCATGTATTTTTTATTAAGAGCTTGTTCCACAATATACGGAAAAGGTTCAACCATGGGAGAGCCACGCTTTGGCATGAATGGGCTGCAACACTAGTAGAGTCACAAGTGCGCGGCCTACCTTTAACCCCTTTTCCCCCCAATTGGGCCTCCGGTGCCGACACTTACTCGATGAAACACAGCGCAGGCGCTGCTTCATGTCGGTCTTCCGTGAGGCAGTGGTATCACTCCGGTCGAGCCGGCCCATTCAAGCCGAAGCGTGGCTTTCCCACGGTTTAAAAAATGTAGGTAGTTGTATTGAAAGCCGCGCATAGCAACACGCCGCTTCTCCCGCAGTGTGCGCACGCGCCGGTCCGCCGGAAGCGGCCCTAAGTGCCTTCACTCATCAGACAAGCGGCTGCAGGTCACTGGTTCAACTCCACTGGGAACTGCTACTGTCAGTGTTATCTCTGCATCTTGGTTATTTTTTTTTTTTATACTAGAGGCGGCAAACGAGCAAGCGGGTCACCTGCTGGTAAGTAATCACCGCCGCCCATGAACATCTGCGAGATCAGAGAGGTCGCTGATGCGTTGCCGGCCTTTTAAGAAGGAGTACGCTCGTTTCTTGAAGGTCCCTAAGTCGCCGTCCCTAAGCCGTCAGGAAATACTGCCGCAGCTAAACTATTCCACAAGACTGAGGTTCGCGGGAGAAAATTCCTCGAAAAACGCTCATATCTGATAGAATATCTGATAGAATTATGCAGGGGTGTAGTGTGGGGAGGGCAGCTGTAGGGGGGAGGGGGGTTTAAGGGACGGCAATTGTTGGCGACAGTACCTTGGGCGTACTCAGATTCTGGGCCAGAGAGGGGCGAATCAGATTTTTTTCAAGCTATCAGGTGATCCGCCTGCTCGTCTGCTCCCTATCACATAAAAAAATAAGTCAAAGTCAAATGGTTTATTGCTAATTAAGTGTACATACAGATCTTAAAGAGAAGTAATAGTAGCTTTGGAACTTAATTACCTTTTACAGGTGTTGCAATATTATTACAAGTTTCAATTACAGATAATATTAGGAACAAATAATTAACTAATAAACAGAAAAAAAGTACATAACAAAAAAGCTAGGTATGTATAGGTAAGATATAAAGAATAAAATACTTACTTAAATTAAAATAGGTATGTTATTATATATATATTTTTTTAGTAGGTACCTAAGTATTTAGTGATAGGTGGCAGACGAGCAGGACCACCTGATGGTTAGCGATTAACACTTGCAACACGTACAAGTGTGTGTGTGTGACCCTTTCCCCCCCCCCTCCCCCCCTTTTTTTTCATTTCTATCAATAAAAGTACCTACTAGATAAGTTAAATTAGTAGGGAGTCGTCAAAATTTTAAAATCGTTCTCGTATTGTTCTAGATATCAAGATTTTATCTAGCTCTATTTCCGTACGATTTTACTGTCAACAAATTAATTTACAACGGAATCGTAAACTACAAAAACGACTCGATCGACAATGGACCAAAATGAAAAACAAAACCGGCCAAGTTCAAGTTGGACTTGCTCAAGAAGGGTTCCGTCCATTCCACAATATTAAATCTCTTTGAATGTGAATGTTGTATAGCCCGTATTTTAAAATTGAATATTTTGCCTGAGTTGTAATAATTTTATGTGGATGGGATATTATTAAGTAAGTAAATTAAATTCTTCAATAAGTGTAAAAATTAAAATTCTGCACTTACAAACAATGTTTCAAATAAAGTGCCGTTACTAATTACCAGCAAAAAACTTGATTTTTTTTCATCTATTTTTCATTCTCAGTTTTTATTTGGTACTTAGGCACTTTATTTGTTATTAAGTTTGTATAGTTACAACAACCATTTACGACAATTTCAGTTACACTTTTTACTTTCTATTACGTTTCATTAGCTACAACCTGGTGACAGATAGATTGACAGACGGCATAGTCTTAATAATAGGGTCTTTTACCCCCAGAGACCAGAGTACCGACGGATTTTTTTTGTTATATATAGCCAAACATTTGGCCGCAATCTCACCTGGCGGTAAGTGATGATGTGGCCAAGGGTGTAGCATTGTGTCCATAATACCGCACAGCGACGAGCCAAAAACGAATCCGCCTGGCAATTACACCAGTCAACCTGGTCCCAAACTGGGGCAACAACTGTACTATGAGGACCAGGTGACGATAATTAACTGGAGGCGTCAACCCAGAACACCCAGACCCAAGAAAAAACAGATGAGCAAAAAACCCCAGAGTACGTAACCCTAAAACGGAATTACCGCAGCGACGGGCCAAGACGCGCGCCAAAAAACGGAAGACCCGGAAAAAAGGTTAGATTACTAAAAAAAAATATCGATATCGAATCGAGAAGCGAGTGGCAATCGAGAGCGCGGCGACGTGCGTGACGCCCCTGCGCACGCGCACAGCAGCGCAATCGCATGCGCCGAAATCGATTTTACGTCGATGCCAGCGTTGCCGATTTGCGACTTGTTGAAGTGTCGGTAAAGTATCAGCCCATACATATACTGTCTCACTGAAGTGCAAAGGTTCATCTTAGAATTCAAGTCATCGCTACTATGATGGGATTAGGCTTGATCACCACGCTTGCCTAAGCGGGTTGGTGATCACAAACCCGAGCTATGTTCGAAAAATTTAAAACATACTTTTTGATCGACTCGAAAATCGAACCCGGGACCCCGAGATCAACGGCCATCTGTTCTCTTTGCAATGTGCCCTGCCCATTGCCACTTGAGCCACGCAATTCTTTGGGCTATCTATATTATATACCTACCCTCGATCCTCAAGATCCATATTAAGAGCTGTAAAATGTGCCATAATGCCTAAGGTTTAGGAGCCTTTTCTATATTTATAACTAGTGGCCCGCCCTCACTTCGCTTCAGGACCGTAATTCAGAAATAAACCAATAGATGGCGCTGTGTCCAATTACATCGCGCAAACGTTTCGTGTTTTCAGTTTACCTATAAGCCTTGTCGTTGTCTATTGAAGTTATCTCTTTATAAAGAAATAGTATAGATAAAAGAAAACATGTGTTTACATTTAAATAATGAGTGTCTTTAGTCACATTTTACATGTTATAAGAACTCGATAAAATATGAGAGCTCTTCAAATTATATCAAACCATACGCGTGACAGACCTGGAAATTGAACCCAGGATTTAAATTAATGTTTTAAACTGCTAGCCAGAAGTGAATAAGCCACTTCTCTCATCTAAATTAGCGTGTAGATATTTCCCGGTTGCGTCCAAAGCTATCGCTTTAAAGCCCAGGGTACGTTTAGATCTTAATTCAGGATTTGGGGAATCTGTTAATTACGAATAATATTATTAATTGTCCAATATATTCGTTGTCAAGTTAATATTAACAATGCTTGGAAGTTGTATAGAACACATGCCGTTCCACTGGCATTCTATAAAATAAAATGAGTCTAAATATATAAGTATTTTTAGTATTATTATTAGTTAGGAAATTGCCATGAAAAAAAAATTAAAGATTCATACAAAGTCGGTCACGTGAGAACATACTTCCTCTTTATAATTCTACCAAAATTTTGCAATCACTTCTCACTTAAGTTATATCTACGTTTAGTTTAGTTTAGTTAGAGAAAACCTGAGTAACCAGATATGTGGTTTTACAATAAGTGTTTAGAAGCACGTGACTATTGTTTACTAACACACCAAGAAAAATATAACATTTAAGGTGCTAATCGCACTTTCTATGTGTTTGGAGAAAGCCTGAATTTCACCGTTAATAGACTGAGCAGAAAAAAGCAAGTAAATAAATTAAATTATTACGTTCGCTCACGATTGAACTTATTGTTGTCTGGAGGCAGTTACTTTCACAACTCCTCGTTTTCCATCCAAAATAATGGAACCAGGTGTTAAAGCAATCCATAAAACTGAGGTAGAGAAAGAAAATGGTCCTTTAAAAACAAATAAAACATCTTTGTAATAAGACTGTAAACAAATTCCTAGTCAAAGATCCATCGAAGGAGAAACACAAAGGACTTGTAACCCAAATTGCCAGCATTATACCTAAAAGTTTAAAACAGTAGACGCTACAGGCCTGAATGTAAAAAAATATACATTTGATGGAGTGTAGTTTATCTTACATCTGGGAAAACACTCTGAAAAAATATCGTGTGCCAAGGAAAATATTCGTAAATGAAAAAACAGCAGTCGCCCGCCCTACTCCACGTAGGGGTGACGCTTTTTAAATGTAAGTGCTCGTGTCTATTCGTTTTTTTATGTCCTAGGTATGTAGCAGAAGATTAGAAGGATCACCTGACGGTATAAGTATTGCCGCCGCCCACAGACACCAGCGGAATCACAAATGTGATTCCAAATCTTTAAACCCTTTCCTCTCAATTTGGGCATTTGATACCATGACTCACTCACTCAGCGAGCACAGCGCAAACGCTACTATAATAATATGTAATATCAGCTTGTAAACGTCCCACTGCAGAACAGATCATAGAAATCAAGTCATCGCTACGTACTATGAAAGGATCGGGCTTAATCACCACGCTTGTTATCTATGTTCGGAACTATGTTCGGAAAATTCGAGATATACTTTTTGCTCGACCCGAAAATCATACCCAGGACCCCGAGATCGCGGCCTGGTACTTTTAAACTGTTGCTTATCCTTCTTTACTTTTCCCGAAACGTGGCTCTCCTACGGTTGAAGTTCCATTATGCACCAATAGATGGCGCTGGGTGTCTATAGCATCGCGCTATTGTTTCGCCTTTTTGGTGAGTATAAGGTTTGTCGATGTACCTATATCGTCATAAGCCCCAGACACCAAAAACAATAGAAAATCAATTGTTTTTGCCCTATAAAATTATTTCATATTAAGGCCTTACGAAGTTATAGAATTACCTCTTTATAACTATTATTGGATTATTGGACTATTGAACTAGCGGCCGCCCGTGACTTCGTACGCGTGGAGTTAATTATTGACACTTACCGTCATATTTTGGACAATACACACAATATATTTTTATAAATTGTAGCCTATGTGTTATTCTGATGTATAAGCTATATTGTGGTATAGTTTCATTCAAATCCATTCAGTAGTTTTTACGTGAGAGAGTAACAAACATCCATACATCCATACTTACAAACTTTCGCCTTTATAATAGTAAAGTAGGATTATTGAATATTTTATTTTTGGATGTTGGAGGGAAGTGATAACCCTATTCGATCAACTTCAATGCGTAAACGGTCGGTGCTCAGAACAGAAGGACGTTAGAGGAGAGATCGAATTATATTTTGGATTGTCGTGACGAATGATCAGTGAACGATCAATAACATCATCCTTTTTAAGAGATAGGGGGCACCACCATCCCATGGTCCTTCCCGCCTTCTTGGCATCCAGTCCCCAACAAATAGTTTAAATAGCCCATTGAAAATATATTCGAGAAAAACAGTAAAATGGTCTCTGCTGTTTTTGATTACCGATTTTTTTTTATTTTTCATTACCGACTTTCTTATATAGCATGGAGGCATCGACTTGTGTTACAGATATCAGACAACAGAGGAAACACAAACATGATACTTAATTATCACAATATTATACCCAGACACTGAACAAACACAAGTGTTCATCATTACAATAGTTTGTCCAGGTGGAGGATCGAACCTACGACCTTTGTCGTATGAGGCAGGGCCACTATCAAATGCGCCGTCCGGCCAGTCTTAGTCTTGTACGATCAGTAGCATAATAAATAAAAATAAATAAAATTCATTTATTTCAACCGATTGGTCATATCATCATCATTACAATAATCAAAACAAATCATTCATTTATATATTTATAAATATCTAAGTAAATAATCATAAATCAAAAATTATAAATTAAATCTGATTAAATAAAATTAAAATGAAATAAATAATAAGTACCTAAATTAAAATTAGTATTTTTTAGAATTTCAGAATAATAATCTCAGTGTTTTATTCCAAGTATAGAGTACGTATAAATAATGGTCCAGGATTTGGCAAGTCTGGTAATTCGTCATAAATCGTCTGCCGCCTGACCGCAAACCTTAGAAAGGGGAAAGAGACATACTGAAACTGTAACAGTGAGAGAGCCACGCTTGGGCATGAATGGGCCGGCTCGACCGGAGTAATACCACGTCCTCACAGAAAACCGAAGTCCTCAAAGAAGACTGAAGCAGTGCATGCGCTGTGTTTTGCTTCGTGAGTGAGGGTACCGGAGGTCCAATCCAGGGGAAGGGGGTTAAAATGTAAGCAGCGCACTTGTGACATCACTGGTGTTGCAGGTGTCCACGGGCGGCGGTAATCGCTCACCATCAGGTTATCCGTTGGCTTGTCTGTCACCTATATCATAAAAAAATGGTTACACGTTTCATAAACTAATCGAAACGTGCAGGTTTCCACACGATTTTCATCACAATGACATGTTCAAAATTCAAACTAGGTACTTAACTACTTTATATCTGTAAAATTCCAGATGCGAGTAAATAGCAGAATACTTAAACAATCGAAGTGGCAAAACATAGGGAGATCACTGCTAACTACTTATAGGCCATATTTGGCAGTGAACTGAAATATGCTGATGATGATTCAAACAAAAGAGCCGCATACGCACAGAGCGTGCGGAAGAGAGAGAACTCCTTTTCTTAGGCCCTCATACTTAATTAAGTATTTCTCCACCAACACTAATACGATTCTGAATTTGGAAAAAACTACGAAAATGAACCTCCGAGGGACGAAAGAGGAAAGCGGGCGTGGGGTGGGGGGAGGGGGTGTTGCGCATACGCCCCTGTTATTCTTCGCTTACCGAGCCTAATATTTTCCAGAGCCTAAAACAACATTGGTCCACAGGATTTTTCCCTCTGTTTTTGTTCGCGACGCAGACTCGCTTCATCTGACAACTCTATTATCTTTGTAATCTCGTTTACCTATATTAATAAAACATTTTTTGGACGTTTTGCACAGTTCTAGGTTATACTCATTGGGGCGAAATGTTTTTTTAATGAGGCGTTTGAAATGTTCGTAGCTAAAGCTTACGCAATAATAAAACGGTAGATAAGTAGGTACAACCAATACAAAAAAAGTTGGTATAAATACTCTGTTTCTAGATAAAACCAAGGTTTGATAAAGATTAAACAACTAAGTAGGTACTCTAAAGGCTGGCAACATTTGAAATTTCAAGTACAATCCAACTGGGAAATGCTTTTTAAAGAAGCCGTAGCATATATAATATACGTATTAAATGTGTATGAAAAATTGAAGTGCTAAGCTCCCTCTATGGTACCTACGTAAGCAAGCATAATACATCCCGCCAGGTGATAGATAGCGTGGGCGCCCCACTGACCGACGACCAGTAGGTTGACCGAGATATGCCTTCTTATATCGTGGTGCTAGGCTCCTTGTCGTGGAACCTGACATCTTCCAAGATGGACGATGAGGGAGAGTCCCAGGGGCTTTAGTCGGTCAACCCCCGCCTTCAGCGGGGGGGGGAGTCAGACATAACCCATCCACCCCACGGGTATGCGTAACGTATTTTCTCTGGGTCAACAAAAAAAAAGATATGCCCTCTTGGCGCCTCGATCTGATCTTCAATCGTAGTCGAGCCATCAGAGGGAGGGAGGGAGGAGTGAGTGTACCGGAGGTCCAATCCGGAGGGAATGATTTAAAGGTTGGTGGCACACATGAAGCGCACTTATGATTCTACTGGTGTTGCCGGTGTCTATGGGCGGCGGCAACGCTTACCATCAGGGGATCCGTCTGCTACCTATCACGTAAAAACAAACGTCACACGTTTGTTTTCCATTGATGTTGGGTGTCCACAGCAATACCAACACGTGATTCGTTTTCCGTCTGCCACCCATTGCTATAAAAAAATCGAACTCAAAATTTCGATACAGCTCATTATAACCGATAGGCGCGAGATCGCGGGCGCGTCGAATGCTCCGGCGCAACCGGGCGTGACGTCACAACTCCCATTGTCTTAGCCTTTTTGTCGGCGGCCCATAACGGGCCCTTAACCACTGGCTATTGTTGCGCTTTTGCAATTAAGTAAAACTTATTAAACACCTAATTGACCGATAGCGCAGTGGAGAAGTGCGCTTTTCGAACCGGCCATCGTAAGTTAGAACTTAAACTTAGAAGTTAAAGTTAGCTTTCAATCGAGTCTAAGCTATTATCAATCTACTAGCTTTTGCCCTCAGCTTCGCTTGCGTTAAATCGGGGTAGCACGGAGGGGCAAAAAGTAGCCTATGTTACTACTCCTTCAACTATCTCCACTTAAAAAATCACATCAGTTCGTCGCTCCGTTTTGCCGTGAAAGAAAGACAAACGATAGATACAGAATGATACCGCGGCCTCACAGAAGACCGGTGTGAAGCAGTGCCTGCGCTGTTTCGTTCGTGAGGGTACCGGAGGTCCTATTGGGGGAAAGAGGGTTAAATGATGCCAGCGTACTTGACTCTACTTGTGTTGCAGGTGTCTATGGGCGGCGGGCATCGCTTACCATCAGGTGATCCGACTGTCCGTGTACCACCTATCACATAAAATAGTATTCATGAACAACCACGTTGAGATAAAGATTCCGAACTGAACTTGTAGGCAGGTAACCAACGACAGCCTCGATGGCGCAGTGGCTTTGATTCCCGGTCAAGTCAATTTAGAAAAATACATTTTATAAGTTTTCTTGGGTCTGGGTGTTTTGGGTTGACGCCCTCAGTTAATCATCGTCACCTGGTACTTAATAGTTCAGGGTTGCCTAGTTTGAGACCAGGTTGATTGGTATGATTGTCAAACCCTACGTAATATTATTTTAATTTTAGATTTTTCTACTTTACTTTTTACTCATAACTAGTTTGAAATAAATATTCACCTATTTCTATTATATTATAAACATCTGATTTGCCCCCTTCTGGCCCAGAAGCTGGGTACACCCATGCCCTCATCTTACCGCAAAAACTTCAAGTCCCAGTCACTCTTATTACCAGCATGAATCAACAACATCCAACAATCCGTTATAACGGTCTACGGCAAATTTAGTAAAAATGAACATCCAAAAACTTCTGTCCAATGCTCATTGCCGCCAATAAATTGGTTCCTTAAATTGTAGAAACGTAAACCCGTTAAAACTTCACAAAAATTAAAGAGTTATTTATGGCAATCTTTTAAACTTTTGACGGCCTCGATGGCGCAGTCTTGGCAAACGTAGTGTAGGACGACCTCAGGCCAGATGGAGTGATGATCTGCGCAAGAGGGCTAGCTGGAGCTAGATGCGAGTAGCCGAAGATCGATCAAAGTGGAGCATTTGGAGAGGCCTATGTCCAGCAGTGGACTGCAACAGGCTGATGACGATGATGATGATGGCGCAGTGGCTAAGGTGTTCGTTTAAAACGCGGAAGGTACCGGGTTCGATTCCCGATCAAGTCAATTTAGGAAACTATATTTTCTAAGTTTTTCTTGGGTCTGGTGGCACTGGGTTGACGCCCCCAGTTAATTATTGTCATCTGGTACTCATAGTGCAGGGGTTGGTCCAGTTTGAGACCAGGTTGATTGGTGTGATTGTCTGGCGCATTTATTTATTTTGCAAAGTACTGCCCTCACTAATAAGTGTAGTGGCATCACGATCGTGTGTCGTGTCACACTGGTGTCTAATCGAATTAAGAGAGTGCATCTGTGATCTTACCGCAAACTTCAAGTCCCAGTCACCTTATTACCAGCATGACAAAAACATCCAACAATCCGTTATAAAGTCTACGGCAAATTTAGTAAAAAATAAATCCAAAAACTTTGTCCAATGCTCATTGACGCAATAAATTGGTTCCTTAAATTAAGAAAGTAAACCGTTAACACTCACAAAAAATTAAAGAGTTATTTATGGCAATCTTTAAACTTTTCAAACTTTTGACGGCCTCGACGGCGCAGTCTTGGCAAACGTAGTGTAGGACGACCTCAGGCCAGATGGAGTGATGATCTGCACAAGAGGGCTGGCTGGAGCTAGATGCGAGTAGCCGAAGATCGATCAAAGTGGCGAGCATTTGGGGAAAACTAGCCTCATTTGCGGGATGCACTTTCCCATAAAAAACCCTCTCCCAGGTGTGTATTAAAAGGGAAAGCTAAGTATAACAATAATGATCTTAGTTGTGGTGGTCGCTGCACAAAATCCGACATTCTTCATTAACCCTTCTAACGCGTCTCGGTATGACGCGACTGTGATCAAATGATCTTGATACTTAGATTTAATTATTTATTTATATAATTACACGGGATAAGCCCAATTACATATTATACATTATACAAATAACTACAAACTACATCGGTTCCAATCTGTACTAACTAATAGATGACACCGGGCGTAGACTGTATCGCGGTAGTTTTTCGGTTTGTTTGTAAAAGATTTGTCAATGTCTACACTTTATAGTTATTAGCGCTGATGTTGGAGAATCATTGATATTAATAAATTAAAAAATATTATATTAAATTGTCCATTTACAAACTATACCGCCCATAGACACCCGCAACAACAGTGGAGTCGCAAGTGCGCTACCTGTATCCCCCTTTCCCCCTAATTGGGTCTCCGGTATCCTCACTTATTCGGCAAAACACAGCTTCACACCTCATGTGAGGCCGTGGTATCATTCTGGTCAAGCATTTACACTGTCTGAGCCAATGATAAGTAGATATCCCTAATATTATTATTATAAATTGACGAATTGACGTGATTATTTAAGTGGACATAGTTGAAGGTATGGAAAGTAACATAGGCTACTTTTTGCCCCGTTCTGACCCCGCAGTTTAGGGAATTGGGAGGGCGCGAGCGAAGCCGCGGTCAAAAGCTAGTTAAGGGGCTATATTATATAAACTAGCGCCGCCAACCTATTTAGTAACATATAATGTTAATTATTGCTAAAAACGGCCACTTTTACCAATAATTAACATTACGGTTACTTGTCGCGTGTTTTATATATTGTATTGTATCTTAAAAAATCCAATTTATTTTTATCTAAGTCTGTAATGTTTAACTTTCTCAAAAAATATCATACTGTCGCCACAATCAGTGTAAATAGGTTGTTTTTTTTTATGAGTTAGGGGGCAGACGAATAGACGGATCACCTGATGTTAAGTGATTACCGCCGCCCATGGACACCCGCAACACCAGAGGAGTCGCAAATGCGCTGCCGACCTTTTAAGAAGGAATACGCTCGCTTGCTTGGTGGCGCTAGTATCGTCGATATAGCCCCTTAATAACACATTCAAGTATCAACACCGCGTTTTCCGCAGCAACCGGCGCCGTAAGATGGATGGAGCACCTGTTCGCGGCGTGTGCGCTCGGGAGACATCGGGACTGGTCGGAACTCTTCGGCTCAACCCTTAGCCACCGAGGAAATGTGCCAGTGAAACACCTTCAGCTTAGCCACGCTTAGGCTTGACCGGAGTGATACCACCGGCCTCACAGGAGACCTACGTCAAGGAGCGCCTGCGCTGTGTTGAGCGAGTGAGGGCACCGGACGCCCAATTGAAGGAAAGGGGGCTAAAAGTTGGCAACGCACTTGTGACACTACTGATGTTGCAGGTGTCTATGGGCGGCGGCCATTGCTTACCATCAGATGATCCATCTGCTCGTCTGCTACCTACGAGGATCACATAAAAAAAATTGTCAACGTCAAAGCTTAGAGCTAAAACCGAAAAGGCGAAACACTTGCGCGAAGTAATCGACTCCCAGCGCCATCTGTGGCCACTGGTTAAGTTTAACGCCGATACGAAGTGAGGGCAGGGCTCTAGTTGAAACAAAAGCCAATTAAGGAGTATCCCAGTCGTGCCATCCAGCCCAGACCAGGCCAGAGGAAAGCAGACAGGACAAACAAAGAATTTTTGACCACACTAAAGGTGACACTAAAAATATGTCAAAAGAATTACAGGGTGTCCGAAAATACTACTACACAAAAACGAGTCACAAGTGACTCTTTTTTGTGTAGTAACTCGAAATACTTATAACGTGTTTACTGAATGCAATACGTGAGAGAAATAAACTATTTATTATTATTATTGCTTTAAATTCGTATTTTGTCTTTTTTTATTGCAGTGAAGTGCCGCGAAATTATAATGAGAAGGTGCCTTCTTCGTATCATTTTTAAGGTTTCCAAGTCCACGAGGCTCTAATGTAGTTTCGCCATTTCCGTCCGTCAGTTACTATAAGCTGGAATGATCATGATAATTAAAGACATTGAAAAAAATTACATTTTTTTGACAGTTAATTTTTTTGCATCTATCTTGTGTATCTGATTTACCCCAATCGCGACTCCTTCTTTCGCCATACGATGCCTATGAGTATGGTGAATAATTTGCGAGATATTTTGTTTGCCCAACTAGCCCCGCCCTACCCTACTTGAGTTGAAAATTATAATTAAAACTGACCACTTCTAACTATACGACGACGGACCTTCAAGAGAACAACATCTCTTTCTAAAACACGGATCATCATAGAAACCTCTCCTTCCTCTGACAACGTACCATCAGGTGATCCATTTGCTCGTTTGTCGCCTTAAGTCCATAAACAAAATACGATTATGACGAAATATGCCTCATACCAACATAAAAACTCTTACAACATCCTGTATCGCCCAAACCCTTTCTTCGGACCAGTCTTTTTTTTCTTTTTGATCCTTTTTTACTCGATTCAATCCTTTTCTTTTTTTGGTGGCCATTAGTTTTTTTTTGTTCCAGGGCTATCGTCGTTTTTTGTGGGGATCCCAAATTAATATAATGTTTTTTTGTGGCGATGCTATCTTGACAGGTTTTGGGCACGGAGTACGGATGTACAGATGTGCGTAAACGTTCATAGATTGTAATCATTCTAGTTTCTAGTGCTGGAAGATGCCTTCATTTGTCATCATTTACCTACTCGTAGTGCAGAGTAGAGCGATGGTAGATCAGAGTATAAAATCGTGCGAATGCCCTAGGTTTAAAAAAAACTTTAATTCACTGCCAGGTACTCACACATGATTAGCATGTAGCGTGTAATGTACTGTATCACCCAGAGTTCGAACCCAGGGAGTTCATGCCACCTCACCTGTTCATGTAGGTACTCACTTCATGCATATCAGATGCGTTACGGCTTGGTGAGCAATCAGCTTAAGATACTTTGTACCAATGGAGCATACAATAAAGAATTTGAGTCTTGTGTATATTTCGTATAGTTTCTGAAACGTGTAACCATGATTCAGTTGGTCTGGTTACCCTGTCTCAAGAAGTTTCAGAGAACTGACAGTAGGTACTGACACTACCCAGTATCCACATTTTATAAAAATTTACAAAAAAAATCCTCCCATTAAAAAAAATGGAGTGAATTGTGTTCATATCGTAAGGCTTTTAAATCACTTGGTGATGCCACACAGTTTAAAGCGAAAGGGTAGCGGCGCTCTTAGCTTGGTTACGATTGCAGGTAACTAATGTTGCGCTTATTATGGAGTTTGCCCTCTGTTCTAATTCTTCTCCAACGGGTTGAAGGCAAACTCGATGGGAAAGGTTTAATGAAAGTGTTTTTTGGTTTCTCGATAGTTTTCGATAGTACTTTCGATTTCGTTTCGGATCGATGCGTCGACGTTTGTTTGGTTGTCAAACCCCGTGCTATTGGGATGAATGGTCAAAACAGTGGTGAAATTACTAAAATTATAGCAAAATAACAAGATAGAAGATATTCTGCACTTGTCAGATTGTTCTAAGCGTGTAACCATGACCCAGTAGGTCTGGTTTCCCTAGCAAAGGATGCATTGTACTTACCAGATTTATCGCAACCTCTATCATGGTCCAAGTATATCCTGGGATTCGAAACCACAGTATTTGTTCTATGAATTTGCGAAATTCGTTGAAAATATTTGATAAACTCCCAACGATTTCCTATATCGAGTGAATATTCTCTAGAAATTTGCTTATTGTACACCTATTTAAGTTACTTTACCTAATTTTATGTAATACCCGTATGTATCATTAATAAGCAATAAACGTTATTTGTATTTGTATTTGCGAAACACAATCCCATACTGCATGCGTTAGAAAAAGTGACTTGTAGCTATTGATATTTTGAATTGCGGATATTATGCTGTAAGTCTGCTTTTTCACCAGAGCTGTGCGTGATAGCTAAGCTGTGTGCAAGGAAGAAATCCACTAATAGCGAGGATAGCAAAATGAAATCATTCTATAGGTAGATTTTTTCCTCTCACAACGCTTAGCTACCTCGCATAGCTCAGGTGGAAAAGCAGCCTAAATGTCGAAAAGAAAATGTAGCATTTCATGTTTAACCCTAATCCATAGTAATTGGTTTGAAATTCTGAAAAAGCCAAGTAGCTACTTTGATACAGGCCTGTGAGCCTAGTTAGTGGAGTATCTATTATAGTCACTAAGAAATTGTATGCTTTATTATGTATGTCAATAAATTTATTCTTATTCTTCTTTGTCATACTTCATTATAAATAATATATAATATAAGACCACTATACTAGTAATACTGATATTTTATTTTGTTTTTAGTGAACGTGCGTTAATTATTGTTTTCGATGACTGCCATTCACTGCGTCTGCGCAGAGCAAAAAGAGCAAGACGCGTTGTCAGCGGACAGACAGACAGACAGGTTCGCAGGCATGTGGTCTAGCCTGTAGTCTGTAGTTGTAGGGCTGTTGTAGTCTAATTTGCGAATCTGCCGGTTAATAATCTGTCTATATTGTATTGTTAACTATAGGTTTACCGAGGATACCGCTGGAGGGACGAAGTCGCCAAGGACCTCAAAGCACTCAACGTGCACGATTGGGCGAAATTGGCACAGGACCGCAAAAAATGGTGAACTTTTGACATCAGAGGCCAAGACCCGCTTCGGATCGCTGAGCCAGCGTAGTAAGTACTTAAGTAACTATAGGTTTAGGATGCCAAATTATTCCAATGAAAGAAAAGAATACTTAAGTAATCAAATTTTTGACAACACATTTTTTTTATAGATACATAATTCACACTTTTTCACATCACAAGTAGCGGACGAGCAGACTGGGTCATTTGGTAAGGGATTACTGCTGCCCAAATACACCTGCAATAGAGTCACAAGTGCGCTGACAACCTTTACCCCCCTTTCACTCTAATTGGGCTTCCAGTACCCTCACTCACGGACGGAACTTTACTTACTATCCTTTTTATTTGGCGTATTCTGCCAACCATTCTGAATAACATCGTTCTATGACTTTTCTAAAATTGTAGCCTAACCTTTTGCCTTTTAGTTATTTTCCGGCAATTCGAATATTTTGTCAAATTTACTTGTTGAATATTGAGCTGCTACATGATAATAATGCAATTTAGCTCTTGATATTTAACTGTACGTAGATCCCAGTAAAGTAGTTAACAGGGGATTGTATCTGAGTTGTCGGTCTATTATGTTGTAGGTCTATTGTACGTATCTTTATTTCTTATGTCTATTTTTATACTGTAGGTAACTAGGTCTTTGTCTATCATTTTATAGAAAAACCCTTAGGGACTAGGGCAATGAATGTGACGTTGTCTTAATTTATTTAGTCATCGTTGAGATAGGTGTTACATCTTCCTTCGTGGTTGGAAATAGTTGGTAATAGTCTAACTGTCGCAGAGACGTAAAGAAAATAATCAATAATTCGATTTTCCCAACTAGTTTCAAAATTCAGTTGCCATGGGGCGGCGGAAAGAGTTAATGGTAAAGTAGGAAGAAATCGGAACTTATGTTCAACCACAATTAGAAAGTTTAATTTCGACATGTTACATAAATATAGTCCATCTATATAGACTAGATCTTGGGGTTTGTTACGGACATCTATTCGTTAACTGGCTCATTGCCAAGGATAAGTCTAAGGATCCCAGGAGAAATGCTTCATTTATGCAAAAACATTTGCTGAAAATAAGTATCTAACAATTTTTCTATTCAAGAAATATTTAGCGATTTGAGTGCGGGTTCAGGCGCAAGCTTACGGGTTCGATTCCCGTAACACAACGTCAATATTTTTTTGTTGATACAACATAGGTACTTTTTCAACAACAGGCAACAAACGAGCAAGTAGCCTAATTGATAGTGTACTTTTAAGTAGGGTCTGGAAGTTCATGACATCTTCTCAGTTTCGTTTTCCATAGTAACAGGAAACTGCCTGACCGTTTAGCGTAGTGGCATCACTTTGTGTTGGGTCTGGGTGTTTGTGGTCCCTTATTATTGTTCCATATGTATCATGGAAAGATAATGGTTTCCACAATACATAATATAGACCACCATCAGAGTGAAGGAACCATCGGCTTAATTTGTCATTAGAAGTATTTTTTTTTTATGGTATAGGTAGCAGACGAGCAGGCGGATCACCTGTTGGTAAGCAATTGCCGCCGCTCATGGACACTTGCAACACCAGTGGAGTTACAAGTGCGCTGCCACCTTTTATCCCCTTCCCCCCGGGTGGGCCTCCGGTACCCTCACTCACTCGGCGAAACACAGCACAGGGGCTGCTTCACGCCGGTTTTCTGTGAGGCAGTGGTAAGTACATGTAAAAATTCGAAACAACTAAGAACTTTAGACCAGAGAGAATTTTATTCACAGGAGGCAGGCAAAAAACCCCGAAAACCTTCACCATCAGTGCGATAGCTCACACACTGCAATGCATTGTTGACCACCAAACGCAATATCGCGATTCGCGTTTTTAATCCAGCCACCATCCTTTATCCACGAATCTCGCCAAACGCCAGACACAAAGCATAAATCCTTATTTAAATATACCTCTTACGAACTAAACTCGCTTAGGCATAAACAACTTCTACTCTAAAAGCGAATGTCCACCTTTGGTGAGCTTACACTATACTCGAAATTCGTTTACTTCGGTTTGTCTTTCGAAAAACTTAAGAAGATCCCAAGAACAGTCACCTACATTAAACTTTAAACTCAAATTTCTTACTTTTAAGGTTGATTTCGGAGTGCAAGGCCATGAATGAGTTTTTATAGCAATAAATAAAGGAATATCGAACTTGGCTGTGTCAACAGCGCGTTGCATTCTTGTGCAGTGTGTACGACACACGCACACAGGGGAGGGCGCGAGATGAGGGCTTGTGTGTGTGTGGACACAAATACTTATTGGTAAATGTTGACTTGGGAACAGAGGCTGCGATGCGCGATGGAGTCGCAAGGAGTTTACGACAAAGAGACCCGTTGTCCTGGGTGTCCGACGCAGTGACAAAATATCAAATGAGTAAGAGTGATCGCATATTTTCGCCGCAAAAATAATGAGTCCTTTTGGTAGAGGAAAGAGAGAGGCTAGCTCCTAACCTAGTCTCTCTCTTTCCTCTACCTTAAGGTTACTTGGAAGAAATCGCTACAAGCGATAAGACCGCCTTATTGTACTGTTTATCGCTGTTGTTTCACTCATGTATTCTATTTCTGTGCAATAAAGAATACTAGGCGGCAATTCTTATGCACTCCCAATTCGAGATTTGTATGGATGAATGTACAAAATCTCTAAATTCGACTTCATTATCGAGGACATGACAATTGCCCTCCTGGTTAGGTATTCTGAGGGCCTAAAACGAACCGGACGCTACGACCGAATCCGAGTTCCTCTCCCTTTCGTAAGCGCTGTGTGTAAAATTTTTGGATGCGACAGATAATATTCTCATTCATTACGGGATAGCTTCGTTATAAGCCACCTGTTGTAGTGATATTTTGCAATATAGTCGTTTCATTGTAATTACAACTTGACTCCTCAAATTCTAAGGGTAGTTACTTCGAATTTCAAAATTTGCATCATTGTATAGATGCACTTTTCAATATTATCGACATCCTGGATAGTTGTTGAGATCAATTAGCAGTAGTGAAACCATCCCTTACTCGCAAACCTTAAAAACCTTAATCGCTGAACATTTTTTCTGAATTTTAATAAACTTTAAATTTTGTACTCGTGTGCCTACTCCACGGTAGCGCTAGTCTCCTTCCCCTGACCTTGAAGCCAGTTGACCCGTTCCCGCGAATCAGCGCAGAGCTGGCCATTCTGTGAGGGCAACGCAGGATCCGTGGTTCTTTAACAAGCCTTCCAGGTCTTTTGGTGTGGTCTAATGAGGATTTAAGCTCCCATGAAGGTTTTTTTACATTATAGCGGACAAACGATAAGACAGCTCACTTGATGGTTTGTGTCGCAACACCTGAGGCGTCACAAATGCGTTGCCGGCTCTTAAGGAAGGAATAAGCCCGAATACCTAATAAAAATGAAAGAAGAAGAAGGAATAAGTTCGTTTGCGCTAACTAGCATGATAATGAGTGTATGGATGGCACTTAGTAACTAGACTGGTGCGCAGCGTCGACCCAAAGTGAGCCTTGGCCACCGATAATAAAAGCTTCCATCGGTCCTGGGCCACCTCCTGCCAGTCATCAGCTCGGAGTCCACGCATATCTTTATCAACTTAAGTATGGACATGGACGTATATAAGGGGGGGGGGGTCCAGGGGATCCGGACCCCATTGAGGCCTAGCTTGACAACAGGTTGAATCGGCTATAGCCAAGGGCGACTTAATTAAGGGGTCGGCTAATCAACAAATCAACCTCACGTTCTTCAAGAATGCGTATCTACAAATCCAACCAGGGGGTTGATTCGTAATTGTTTTGCAACGTGGGACACCCCCTTGTCAAAGCTATATATACGTCCGTGAGTATGTAGATACGTACATATTAACTATGTATGTATGAATAAGGCTTGAGATACTTTTGAACCTAGATTACAAGTTCCGTTGTTCATTCCGTTTAGTCAGTTGGCAATCCTGTGGGGATCCAAACTTTTTTTGTTATTTTTTTATCAGGTGATATATGAGATGGTAAACGATTGTCGCCGGCCATAGACACCTACAACTAACACCTTTTTGTTGAGGTCCTTTTTACAATAGGTGCCAGCCGAGCAGACGGATCACCTGTTGGTAAGCGAAAATACCTAAATCCACGAGATCATAACTGAATGTGCAATAGGAGGAGACATTGGAGGAGACAAACCCAGCAATCTTCAGCAAGCAGTAAAGACTTGGTGCTATTTAATAGAGGCAAACGAGAAAGTTAGACACCTGATGGTACATAGGGATTGCTCTAGTTGTTGAGATGAACCGGTAATTGTGAAATTATCTGGCGCAAATATTAATTTACAATAAACTCTATCTATTCTATTTATGTCTACCAATGTCACTAGAATAAAGAAATCAGCTGGAAGGCTTTATTATAAACGAAAGAAAACTAAAACAAAACAAAAATGTGTTTATTACATTACATCCCGATGATTATACTAAACCAATAACATACTAAAGAAAACCACCTATAGTTCAGCCACCATCGGACCACGGTCTTGAGTCCTTAAAATTAACCGGTTCCCTTCGCCCCTCCTTATCGCACCCGCCCTTAAAAGGATCTGCCCTCCCGCTCTGCCCTTCGGACATTTTTTCATCTCACTCTCACCAGTGGTTAAACTACCACTTTCCCTTTTTAAAGGACGAAGACACCGGCTTAACCCGTCTCTGTCGCGCTCGCCACGGTGTGGTATGCCTCTCTCGCTCAGGCTCCAGGATTTGGCCTTGAGTAAAGATGCAGACTCCAGTCTATTTATACTTTTTACTTGGAACGATGACTAAATGGGCTGAGAGCCGCTGGCGAGTTGTATGTTAGTGTAGCGGACGTCTAAAACATCCGAAAGGTTGATCAAGATCATTATAGTAATAAACTTGTCGTTAGGCGTCTTAAAATGAAAATATCAATACAAGATAACATCTTACTTACTTACGCGATTATCCGAACGCCAATTCACCAAATTGTCAAATATCCGAATCGGTCCTAAGCGAAAAAAAAAGATTAAAATCTAGTACCTACTTTTTAATTAAACAAGTTCTGTAGGGTTGTTATGACCTGGTATTGCAACTTAAATTCTAATATTACCTACTTATTCTTATCTTATATGCTTTTTTGATTATTCTGATCTAGATGTTCTAGTACGAACGTCAACTTAGAGCCACTTAGAGTAAGTTTGATAGTTTGTTATTTTTTATTCCTTACCAGTCAATTTCCGATTAATTATCAAAATACTCGATTATCTGTACTGTAGGTACTTACTGCTATGGCTCAGCGACCCAATGTGTGTCTTGTGCCTCCTAAAAAAGACTTACGTGAATGCCTTTAACCACGATGATTTGATTTCTATGATGGAGGCGTTTACCCCGTAGAGGGACACAGTAAATAGGTATCTTTCATACTGTCCCTCCGCAAGGCAAAGGCTATGCTAAAACCTCTTAGTATTTTTAAAGGATTTACATTTTGTTTACTTATATTTTTCAGATGAATAAAAAAATCTACACTTATCGATTTGACAGATTCCTATTAAATTGATATAAATCACAGGAATATTCACCATCGATGTTAGTGAATTATTAACAGTTAAGCGATAACGCTTGATTGATTGATGAAAATCTTTCATCAGATATTTTCATTCACTGCTCACAATTTTCAATTAATATGAAAACATACGAATTCAATCATTTACAGTTAAGACGTAAGTAATAGTAGAGCCGTTGATTGTAAGAACCAAGCTTCACAGTCTAGCTCATGGAGCAAAGTGGCTTGCCTGGCGGCTTGGGTGCAATTCGTCCAAGAATTTCAAAATATTTTTGCTGGTTACTGTCCTAGCACAATAACGTCACTAATATATTTTGTTTTGTGGAATTTAGTAAATTTATTGTCATGAATTCTGGGGCGAGCTTTTTTGGGACGAATTGCCTCCTAACCCTGCCTGTAGATATTTTACAGACTGTACATCGGAGACTGTGCTGCTGAGCTCACCCCGCCATCCCTTTCTTCCACCGTGAAAACAGACGAACCAGCAAGAAAAAGCAGGTAGTATTAATTTATCCTTTTTTGGTAGATATTCCTCGATTGCATATAAAACGATTTTCGTCCTCTTTCGTGATGCGCACTGCCTAGGAGTGGAACAACTTTTTTATGATATAGGTGGCAGACGACCCGACGGGTCACCAGATGGTAAGCGCTTACCGCCTTCCTTCCTGCGTCTGTTTTCCCAAATGAGTAGAACCTCAATTTTTTTAAAGCTAGAGTGAGTAGGCTACTTCTGGGTAATCCCGCTCCATCGTAGGCTCTTCTCAACTCTAGAGTTCAGTATGAAGCCAAGGGTAAGCCTCATCATCATCATCAGCCTGTTGCAGTCCACTGCTGGACATAGGCCTCTCCAAATGCTCGCTACTTTGATCGATCTTCGGCTACTCGCATCCAGCTCCAGCCAGCCCTCTTGCGCAGATCGTCACTCCATCTGGCCTGAGGTCGTCCAACACTACGTTTACCAAGACGCGGGTAAGCCTATCTATACTATTTATAAAGAGATAACTTCTATAGACAACGACAAGGCTTATAGGTAAACCGAAAACACGAAACGCTTGTGCGATGTAATTTAGCACAGCGCCATCTATTGGTTCACTTCTGAATTACGGTCCCAAAGCGAAGTGAGGGCGGGCCACTATTTTCAATAAATAAAAAAGAATCGAACCACGACCCCTCGTTAGAAAAGCGCGTTAATATCCACTGAGCTACCACCACTTTACTACTTGAGAGCTTCCATTAAGTTATAACTACCATTATGAAGAAAGGGAATTATCGCGACGATAATTTTAAAGTACTCACTTAGATAATTATGTACTTACTTAGATAATAGCGGATAATACTGTACTTACTGCTTGGCCAAGAATTGATTATACATTAACTTAATGTTATAAACAGTAACAATTAAGCCAACTTATACTTTGATATCGCTGAATCAGCATGATTCGCTATAACTTTTTTAAATTCCTTTTCTGTCCGAAAGGTTGGCAGCGCACTTGTGACTCTTCTGGTGTTGCAGGTGTCAATGGGCGGCTGCAATAGCTTACCATCAGGTGATCAGTCTGCTCGTCTGTTACCTTATCATTTTATCACCTACCTTTTCATTTTATTAAGTGATCGTTACTTTGACTGACTTTGGCAGTTGACTACCCAGTAAAGTATCTGCCTATGTACTGTCCCACTGCAGGGTTTGGCCTCTATCATAGAAATAAAGTCATCGCTACTATGATGGAATTAGGCTTAATCACCACGCTCTTGCATAATGCGGATTGGTGATTCAATCACAAACCCGTGCCATGTTCGAAAAATACGAAACATACTTTTGGTCCACCCGGAGAACCGAGACCTGGACTTCCAATATTAATAATAATATAGCCTGGAACTTGAACCACTAGACCAACGGGGCATTTGACTACCCAGTACCCACATTATAACAATCATTTCACTTGACATTGGCAAAGTTATCTTCATAAAGGAGAGTAGAACCATGTTACAAAAAATACAATAGCATTCAGTGTATTAAAAAATTGTCTTTTTCTAATACTAATGACATGCCCCGTTCAATTTGAATTGAAAGCATCGACTGCCCCAATTTTGAGGACACAAAAACGCATCCAATTACAGTCGTCAGCCAAAACAAAAAGTGCAACTAGTCCGTATAAGCAACTATTAATACATATTGCCTGAGCGACAGGCTAAGTGTTGTTAAATAAACCCACGGGTCGTTGACCCCTCCTATAATTACAGTCGCAAGCGCAGGAGCACAAAACGAAGAAGCGACCTTGTAGCATACCTTTGTACAGATAGCCACACATGGTTACCACAACCTGTCAAATCCATCAGGTTTCTATCAGGTGCGATTGTCGTCAAGCGTTGGCTTATGGTCTTTTCTTCTATATCTATACTATTTATTAAGAGGTTTGAGGACAACGACAAGGCTTATAGGTAAGCCAAAAAAACAAAACACTGGTTGTTGATTACATCCCACATATGTAATCAACAACCAGCGACATCTGTTGGTTGCATGGGAAACTAATGTCCCGAAACGAAGTGAGGGCGGGCCACTAGTTTTTATAATATAGGAGGATCATCTGATGGTAAGTGAACACCGCCGCCCATGGACATACAGCGTGAATGCACTAAAAGTTTCGGCGCTCATGAAGACTCCATTCGCAAAAAGGGCTCCTTTATTTTTTAAAAGAAGTTCTTCTTAACTACATTCATAGTGTTTTTGAATTTAGCACTCCAGGGCCTAATGTTTTCTTCCACCTTGTATATAGGTAGCTTTAGTAACGCCTATCTACATACAGCGCTGTTGGAATCACTTTTTCAAAAGCTTGAAGTATCAAATTGTGTAGGTATTTAGAGATTATAATATGATTGAAGTTAACCGCCACAGAAGGGATAGATAGAGTATACCACAGTAGCACGTGGTGCAGCACACAGGAATATAACAATTGTGATCTTAAATTTTAGTCTTAACAGTAAGTGTCATCTATGATAACGATCTTCCTATCTTTTCGGTAAACCAAAAAGTCGAAACACTTACGCAATGTAACCGACACCCAGCGCCATCTATTTGGCACTGGTCTAAGTTAAAATAGTTAAATAAGCGGGTAGAGTCAGTACCACACTGCACCAGTACTACACAACAGGTCCTAACCAGATTCCGAGAGGGTCCCCGCAATGCGGGCTATCGGGTGTGAAAAATCCGCTAGATGGCGTACAAAAGATCGCCAAGTTCCAGACTTCGAGATGACACAGAGAATTTCGGAACAAAAAATCTCAGTTTCTGGCCCGATCCGGGGATCGAACCCGGAACCCCAAGCGCAGCCGTCAATCACTTTAAAGTACGACACAACACGACCTATAACGACCCTTCGATATCAAAGTCAGCTGGAACTGTCGTTCTATGTCTACTTTATGCCAAAAGTAAGACATATCTTTGTTACAGCCCAAACTCCCACCAGCAAAACCAAGTTCAATGCTCCATCCTATAATTACAAACCCGGTCACATCACAAAGCGGCCGACCTTGACGGCGAAAAATCAAAAACATCCTGACCTACATACGACAACTCATGAGTAAAAAGCGACCAAATAAAAGTAATAAGACTAAATAATAATAAAAAAGGAAGAGCGAGACGGAAAATAAAAAGTAATAATCACAAGATTACGGTTAGGTAGCCGCCTAACCGTCGGTGCCGCGGTGTTTTTCATTCACGCTGGGTAGGATAGTTTTCTTTTTAAAGAGACGGTACGTGCCGCGAACTCCTGTCTTGGTCGTTTTCTTTTATTTCCTTGTTTCTTTTTTAATCATTTCTCGAATATGGAGCGTCGTTTTTATCGTTTTCCCGGCTGTTTCGCCTCATTCATGCTGCAGGAGTCAGGGTTAGCATCGATAACTGAGGTCCTCTGGTGGGATGATTTAGGACTGAGAAATAAGACTTCAGTTGTGCACATTAGGCTTAGGTATTTGTAGAAGCCTATTTTACTCAGGCATAGCGTAGATAACTAAGCTTTCCATTGGTGAGACATTCTAAAATCCATCCAGCAGTTTTGGAATTTATCATTAGGTACCTGATTAATATCATTCTAGAACCAAATACATAACTAAAACAAATATTTCGTATTAAAAATTGGAGCAAGTATAAACTTAATTATAATAGAAATGAAGACTAAAAATTCCATCATGACTTAGAGTAGAGCCAAGGAAAAGAGCAAAATTCACGATTTTGTACACCGAAATTTCTTAGTGAAATTTTGGACGCATTGACGACTACGCTCTTTTTTTATGTTATAGAAAGGCAAACGACCAAACGGGTCACTTAATCACCGAATCACCGCCACCCATTGACATCAACTACATCAAAAGGAGCTCTATGATCTTGATCAGGATTTATAAATGTAACAACCACCAAATTGTAGAGGACAAATCACCTTAAAAGAAAAGCGTTCCCAAATTTCTTGTACCTTTTTTGTCGCTGTAAAATACTTATGGATACTCAAGTTGGAGCGAGCAACCACTTGTTATGCCAGGCTTTGGTTTCCTACAAGCCAGAGACATATTCGGCCTGAAATACACGGCGATGCTCCCTTATCACCCATATAGGGAATGGTGCAGTGGCAGGACCGTCAGAGCCTTGGAATTTAGGTAGCACACGTTTGGTGGACTTGGCTTCTTTGGAAACCGAACTCTTGAGAAGTTTGATAACAAACACTTTTTCCATGATATCAATCGTCCCATGGTCTTAATTGTTATTGATTACATGAAAGTTGAACAAAAAGGCCGACTTTGTTTTTTATGTGATAGGTGGCAGCGAGCAGACGGATCACCTGATGGTACGCCAATACCAGTAGAGTCAATTATGGCCAAGTGCGCTGCTTTCATCAAATTGGGCCTCCGGTACCGTCGCTCACTGAGCGAAACACAGCGCAGGCGCTGCTTCACGCCGGTCTTCTGTGAGACCGTAGTATCATTCATGCCGAAGTGTGGCTCTCCCACGATTGTGTATAGACCTTTCAACTGATAAATAACAGCTGACAGATACATCAAGCAACATTTGCCAGCCCTGTTAGAGGGCAGTTTTGTTGCTCTGAAACAATTACGGGATGCGCGTACGATTGTCCGGTTGTGGTATGTTGTTTACGCTTTTTGTTACGCAAGACGCCAGCAGGCTGGCCCCTACCACAACGGGACAAACGGCAGTGAGACACGTCATCAGATCAGTGTGTCATAAATGGCAAAGCTGTTGCTTTAGGGCCCCAAGCATATTTGGACCATGATCATATGATCATGACATACCACGTATTGCGCCGCGTCCCAACGACCGCTCTGTGAACTTTTGCAACCCTTAGGCCTAGCCAACTGGGTCATGGTTTTAAGCTCAATTAAGCTCAACATTATCTTAGCTATTGAGGGTTTGTGGGTGTCCGCAGTTTGAGAAACAATCTGGAAAATGCAGGTTCCCTCATGATGTTTTTCACACCGGTAGAAATGCGCACTCTAGATTGAAAGGACTATAATTAGATATGTATTGCACGTTTTCATTCACTTAGATACATAGTTATCATCGACTTGAGACATGAGCACGTTTTATCTCCAAGTGAAGTCTGCACTTGAAGATAATACGATGGCAACATATGCAGAAATGTGGACTCTACTTCAAATAAACGTGCGAAATTTTCAAAACATTCACAACCGTGATAAGTACCTAGTATCATTTTGTTATCCATCAGTCGCTCAAACTTATGATCAACTCAGCAATTTTTTTACAATCATAGCTGGAAACCTATCTTATAATAGCAGCATATTTGGTTAGCCGTGGTTTGATTGATTAAGGTTACTCGTAAGTACATTGATCAAAAATACCCTAGTGTTTAGTGACTTTATCGTATTTAACTTAAAGTTGTCAATTAGAGCTGTTAGATTTTTAAAATTTTCTTAAACTAGGTACCCCAGCCAACTGGCTTCCCTCCGACTGCTATCTAGGTTGGAGACGATAGCCCATACGTCAGCAGAAATCTGAACTCATGACTATAACGCACCGCTTCCAACGCGGTCCTTCCCGCCTTCTTAGCATATGGACCGAATCATGGGAGATGCCATTGGTACTTGCTCGGGTCTCTTTCCCGTTTCCCGTACTTGCTTGACTCCCTACAATCTCTATTTCCGTCTCATATCTGTTTCGCGATGACTGTGCGCGTTGGTCAACCCACCACCTTTCCATGGCAATACCAACACTATGGTTATACTGGCCGTATCTGGGGAGAAGTGCGCGGATATATAATATTATGAGGACCGAACGTGGGAGACGCATCGGTAGTTGCACGGGGCTCTTTCCCGTATGGCCTTTGCTTGACTCCCTGCAAAAATCTTTTTCGCCCCATATCTGTTTCACCTATTTATTATCTGTGTGTGCTCGGGCAGTGTGGACCCATGACCACCCCAATATTCCATCTCCAAAATGAAATACCCTCAGTTGAACCGCACGTCGCCCGCGCACGTATCCGCGATCTTTTTGCCAGCGCTGGACAATGGGTGCGGGACTGCGCGCGCGCAGCTAACGGTAGACGATCTGATTGTCATTACACGGACCTTTTTGTTGCGGGCATTCTTCGCGGCAAAAAGCCGAGGTTTGGTCATCTAGTGGTCGCGGAGAGTATTGGCGTCTTTGAAAGTTGATTTATTGTAACTGATTTTGTACTAATTTTAATTTATTAAAAATGTTAAAGTTATTGGCGCGCAAAGTGCCGTCCTTTCACCTCTCCTGGACTTCACGGAAGACCAGCGTCGTGGTGTCCCCTAGATTCTGCGACATAAGCTGAGTGCAGCCCATTTTAATGCCATTTTATATTACCTTATTGTTTGTTTGTTTATTTATTTTAACCGTCGTCGGTTTTAACACAGCTTTTTGTGTAACGCTACTAGTTGATAAAAAAAATAAAAGGTGTAAAGACATCATTTCAACCAATAGACGTCCACTACTGGACTCACGCAGTGTTCTGCATACAGAAAGTCCTCCGCCGCCCGCATCCAAGGAATTTCCGTGACCTTCATCAAATCGTCGGTCCACCTTGTGGGGGCCTGCCTAAAAAGGGGTAAGGCAGCAGATCTGTTATTTAATAGATTGGCTAGGTAACAAGAAACTAAATTTACCTATAGGTAATAGTGCTTAATTACAATGCAAAACATTGCCGATAGATGGCGCTGTGTGTCGATTACATCGCGTAAGTGTTTTGCATTTTCGGTTTACTTTACCTTGTTGTCTGTAAAGTATATATACCTAACCCTACCTAATCCTGACAAACCCTACCTACCTAAATATCACCTAATAATCGTGTGATGTATGTATACTCTGATTCATAATCATGTAAAGTAAACTGACAGATGAAAATGACAAGTTTCTATGCATTTTGACATTTTGCATGTGTCAAATTGAGTGATATGTGTATGGGGATGACACATTGACATCTGTCAGTTTACTTTACATGATTATGAATCAGAGTATAAGTAGGTGTGTTATTTTACCACCTGTGGCCCTAGTAAACGGCCAATTTCCTCCAAGCCCAGTGGATCGTTGCCACGCGAGCGACAAGTGTTAAATTGGTACTCGTCGGAGAAAAGGAAAAACTTCGGAGATAGCCGGCAAAAAAACGCCCCGCTGTGCCCAGGTCGGAAGCTTTCTAGGGTCGCGGGCTTGTGATACAAGTACGAGAGACTTTGACTTGGACACCTCAAGGCATCATCTTCCTACCTTCATCATCAGCCTGTTACAGTCCACTGCTAGACATGCTCGCCATTCAGATCGATCTTCGGCTACTCGCATTCAGCTCCAGTCAGCCCTCTTGCGCAGATCGTCACTCCATCTGGCCTGAGGTCGTGCTACACTATGTTTACCAAGACGCGGCCTCCACTCCAGAACTCGTTTACTCCAACAGGGACCGTTGTCCTACCCTATTGCTATGTTACCTGGGGTCGGCGCTCCAACCCCTGGCGGACGGATATGCGTAACGCATTTCTTCAAGTAGGTATGTTTTGTTTTTCTATTCGTCCCTGTTCCTGTCCCTTATTCGTTATTGTATCATCAATCCCCTTTTCAGTCTTGTCATTCTTCACACATTTCACCAATCTCCTTTTCGGTCGTCCTCTGTTCCTCAACCCATTTACATTCATACATATCGCTCTTGTGGTTGGTTTGGTTGGGCACCTCAAGTGACGCTGGAAAAGATCGCCCCGCTGTGCCCAACTCACATATAAATTCTAGTATTACTAAGTTGACCTACTGTTAAGTTTAATTTAATTATTTTAATCAAAATTAGGTAAAATTAATGCTGAGTAGGGTCCGATTCGACACTTAGCTCACTGTTTTAAACTGTGAACTCTTTTAAATATATA
The DNA here is from genome assembly GCA_014851415.1 of Cnaphalocrocis medinalis. NCBI lineage: Eukaryota > Metazoa > Arthropoda > Insecta > Lepidoptera > Crambidae > Cnaphalocrocis > Cnaphalocrocis medinalis. The sequence goes on along the minus strand of CM026287.1, from coordinate 13,947,593 downwards.
ATGCCAAGATTCGAATAAAAATTATTTCATTTACATACTTATTTCAATATTTTCATAGTATGTAGTTGTTAAACCACAGGCGCCATCTATCCTCCCACAGCGAAACTAAAAAACCGCCGGCAGCGCAACACCTTTACGAATCAGCATTACTGTAATAAAAATCAATTACCGAACTGAGGGCCTGTAATTTGTAGCTACTTACTATAACGATTGCCGTGTACGTCCGTCCATCTGTCCAAATGTTCTTATCGCGTGTGAACTAACGTATGTGGTATTGAATAAGGGACCATTCAAGTATTACGTAAGCATCAATGGGGGGAGGGGGGGTCTTGGCTTTGCTTACTTTTGGTAAATTCAGGAAGAAAAAGTATTTTTATCGCCAATTTTTGCTGACAATGGGGGGAGGGGGGTTAAATTTCCCAAAAAATCTGCTTACGTAATACTTGAATGGTCCCTAACCTCTTACGGAGCTTAAGAATGTTTCAGTTCACTAGCGCCGCTATTCGATTTTTATTAATCTACAAATTATAAAAAAAAATCTAAACATACTTTTGCTTTTACCTGGTAATCGAATCTAGGACCCCGAAATCACGGCTCGGTACTTAGACCACTAGATCATCGGGGCGTTTTCAAAATTTTGGAACGTAGCTCGGGTGTGTGATCCGTAATCCGCATCGTATTAGGCAAGCTGGTGATTAGGTCCCACTCGGGGGGGAAGGGGATAAAAGGTTGGCAGCGCACTTGTAACTCTACTGGTGTTGCAGGTGTCCATGAGCGGCGGCATTGCTTACCATCAGGTGATCCGCTGCCTGCTACCTATCACATAAATTAAAAAAAAAAAAAAGGTACCTAAGTCTAATCCTGCCATAGTATCAATAACTTATTTAAAACGTTAAAGATTTTACATAGTATAACTTTACTATTGTGATATGTATGGTGCAAGAAACCAATAAAAAATAAACAATAAATATTGATATGGTCGCTGTAAGGTGTTGTTAGGTTTGATAATTACGTAAAAACTAAAGACAAAAGGTCCCCTAGGAACTGAATAAATTGATGACCTAATTAGTATTACTTGGGTCTCACAACTTTTTACGGGGAACAACTGAGTTGCGAGACTGGTTTTTTTTTACAAGTATTGTTCTTTATAGGATGTATTCTTCTTCTTCCCAAAATGCCTGTAATGCATCTGCGTTCCCTGCACATTTACCTACCTAAAATAAAAACTAATAGCGGCTATAGTGGACGTAACACGCGCTCTTAAGATAAAATAAATAAGCACTTACAGACAGGCTGCATTAACTGTTATATGACGTGTTAAAATAACAGATTTATTTAAATAATATAAATAATTCAATGTGGACTCGATAGTGAATTGATTTACTTTTAATGAATTGCCAAAATTGGCAGTAACAATTTAAAGTAAAGAAAGCTTGAAGAAGTTTGATACGGATATAAGTAATTAAGTATTACCTACTTACTTATTATATCCTACAGCACCACCGAGACATTCGAATGGGTATACCTACTTATAAGTGGCTGCGACGGCGCTTGGGGTCCCAGGTTCGATCCCCGGGTTGGGCCAAAATGTGTCCTGAGTTTCAAAAATTCGTAGTGTCAGCCCGAAGTCTAGAAGTTGGCGATCTTGTACGCTCGTGAATCATAAAGCACGTTAAGCCGTTGGTCCTGCGCCCATGGACGTATAATAAGGGGGGGGTCCAGGGGGTCCGGACCACCCCCCCCCATTGAGGCCTGGTTTGACATAAGGTTGAATCGGCTATAGCCAAGGGCGACTTAATTAAGGGGTCGGCAAGGTTGGTGGGGTAGCAAATTGTAGATAGCCCTGGGACGGCAAATCAACAAATCAACCTTACGTTCTTCAAGAATGCGTACATGTTACATACATTATAAAATATTATTACAATTAGGGAAATTATTAAATACGAGCAGGGGGGGGGGGGGGGGGGAATTCGTAATTGTTTTGCAATGTGGGACAGCCCCCTTGTCAAAGCTATATATACGTCCGTGCCTGCGCCCAGTCTCTCTCGGTCGTGCCACACGGGTGTCCCATCGATTAAGGTAAGGGAATAGAGGACGCACTTGCGTCTGCGCACACACTTGTACTATAAATGTCCTGCGTCGATGGCTGATACTTGAGATAGGCCTCCATAGCCGGATTATCGGTTCATCATCATCATCAGCCTGGAAGTAGGTATCCACTACTGAATATAGGCCTGCTTTATTTTTCGCCGAAGTACCCGGTCCAGGTTACCAATTGTCGTGCACTAGACATTGAAGTTGAATCGGAATTTTGTATGGACGAATGAATGAAATCTCTAAATTCAATGTAGCGTACACGAGAATTGGCCCCCTAAGCTGCTCGGATCCAAGTAGAAAATTATCAATTAGGAGGTCATTATTTCTCAAACATCGAAGCATCTGATTAGCTAAATATATGCAGTTGCCATGCCAACTTTCGGTAGACATAAGTTAGGTCTCGACCTTTTGTTTTTTGGTCCCTAAGCATTCGACCTACAGACGTTCTGAGAACCGAATCGGTGACCATAGACTCGAGGTTGCGCTTGAGCAAAACATGCATAAATGACAGTCATAAAATATCGAAGCTTGACGGGGGTTTTGTGAGTTGTGTAATGTTGTTGTTTGACCGTGGACAGCTTCGCTACGACATGGATACCATAGCCTCACAGAAAAAAGCGGGAGAGCCACTCTTCGGCATAAATGGGCCGGCTCATCCGGAGTGGTACTACACCGCCTTACAGAAGACCGGCTCTGAATAGAATAGAATAATAGAATAGAATAGAATAGAATAGAATAGAATAGAATAGAATAGAATAGAATAGAATAGAATAGAATAGAATAGAATAGAATAGAATAGAATAGAATAGAATAGAATAGAATAGAATAGAATAGAATAGAATAGAATAGAATAGAATAGAATAGAATAGAATAGAATAGAATAGAATAGAATAGAATAGAATAGAATAGAATAGAATATCATTTATTTGCGTGAAAGTGGTACATAAAAAGATGATACAAAATGATTTTGATTTTGCGCTGTGTTGTGCTTTTGTTTTGTTAGATCACGTGACTCACTTAGAGAATTATTCAAGGAAATAAATATTTTGACGGTAGCATCCCAATACATTTTTGATTGTATTATGTTTGTACGTAAAAACTTGCATCTTTACTCGCGAAAATCTGATTTTCATAGCTTTAACACACGAAATAAACATAGGCTTGCGGTCCCAAATCTAAGACTTCATAAAATTGGCAATTCATTTGTTGGATTGAGCATAAAAATGTTTAATAAGTTACCACAAAAACTTATTGACTTACCATTACATGAATTTAAAATTCATATCAAAAACTGCTTAATGCAGAAAGGCTACTATAATGTTGAAGATTATTTAAATGAAGTGGATTCCTGGACTTGTTAATTTCTATGCCTATTATTTATATGTATAATTTGATTCCATAATTTTACTTTGACGATTATCTAAACGATAAAAGCATTGATTATCATATTGTAACTGTAATCTTAATAATGTTTTTTTAATGAAAATTGTAATGATTATAATTTGAAAAGAGTAACTACTGAGTTTCTTGCTGATTCTTCTCAGGTAGAAATCAACTTTCCGAATCAGCGGTAGCTTACATAATATTTGACATTCATAAATGTTCTATAAGGACTTAAATTGAATAAAGAATATTTCTATTTCTGTTTTATTAAGCTTAACGCACTTGTGGCTCTACTGGTGTTGCAGGCTATGGGCGGCAGTTATCGCTTTCCATCAGGTGATCCGTTTGCTCGTTGGCAAACGAGCATATAGGTAGCAATCTAACACATAAAAATCCTATTTAACTAGGTATAAAGAGTTTGTCCTATAGGGGCAGACCGGCTATGTCGAATTCCCTCCGCTCAACGGCGGTGGTCTATCGACTAAAACTCGGGGTGCTTCCGTCTACGTTAAATGGGAAAGGAGACAAGAGAAGCTGATTAAGAAGTCCGCGAGTAAACTAAGTTTTTTGATGACCCAGGTGAAATGCCGCCGGCCCGAAGTGTAATGAGCCGACATCGCCACATTTCGGCGGCGCCTTATGCACACCCTCGGTTGGGATCTCCCATGCCTGGGGCCTCAGCTATTCTGATGCCGGTCAATACATACCAACTAAAACACCTGGGGCTGTTCCCGGCTTATCCAGGGCTACGGGGTATACGGGCTATACAAATCACCTACCTTACCTCTTTACGACGATACATACTATACTGTAATTATTTTATTTTGTTATGTAATTTGCTTTTGTGGCCAATAAATGTTATCTATCTATCTTATGCATAGCCGACCGCTGGGAAACGACCAGGTAGTGTGGGGCTCTCCCCTAGATTGGGCCTCTGCTAATCAGAGGCCGTTCAAGGGCATACCCACTAAACACTCTGCGAATTTTCCCGGCAAGTCCAGGCTCGGGGTGGGAAAGCGGGAAATAGGACGAACCTCATCGCCGCAAACCCTCCCATAGACAGCGAGGCACGCCAGCACGGCTTCTATCAACGCCCGGGGTTAAAAAAGACCCGGGGGCAGCTCCCACTGCCCTCCTACAAAGCCCTCACAAACCTACTTTACCTACGTCAATACCTAAACCCGCTATCAATCTGATCTTAGTTACTTGCGCCTGATTTCTGTTGTACAAAAAATTGGACGGTAGAACGAAGAATTTAGATACGGTGGCGCGAAAAATACCGTCCACCCATTCGTAGAGAAATTAGTTAACGGGACGGTCGGTGGCACCATTGATAAGGAATTATATTCTCATTGCTATGTCCGACGCCTATTGCACGACAATAAAAAAGCGAGTGAGCAAGTGAGAGTTGGTATTTCTATGGAGGGTTCCGTATAATTATTATTTATTAATACACTAGCAGCAAAATGCTGATGCGTGTATATCACTGCACTTGTGTAGTCTGTTTGTAATTTAAACTGTCCAGTCTATTTTTAAAAGAGTTCACTGTAGGAGCACTTATCACAGTTTCAGGAAGATTGTTCCACGCATTTACGACACGGTTTGGCAAAAAGTGATATCTGGGATTGCTCGCACTTCGAGTGCGTATTATCCTTAGTGAGTGCCCTCTCAAATTTTTGTTCTCATTCATAGTGAAAATCCCATTCAGATCATTCACGTCGTAGTATCCTGTTAGTATCTTATATGTCTCAATCAGGTCGCCTCGTTCTCTTCTCACCTCCAGTGTAGTGAGACCCAAAGCCCTGAGCCGCTCCTCGTATGTCAGGTTCCGAATGCTGATTACCATCTTTGTAGCTCTTCTTTGCACTTTTTCCAGTAACTCAATGTCCTTTTTAAAATATGGATTCCATATCTGAAATCCATATTCCAGTAGTGGGCCGTATGTCACACTTTCTTTTTTTAATGTGGCTCTACCACTTATTTTACTTGATATTTATTAGCGAAGTCATCCTTTTATTGTTTTATGGCAGACAAGCATTTGACCTCGAACACACCTGATGTTAAGTGATGAAGTGAAGATGAGGTCTAAGGTGGGCCATGCTTGCCCGTGAAAAGTCACTCTTGCCAGAAAGAGGTCCAGGATTGTTCAGGAAATACATCGGCGGGTAAAGACCTCCTCCTAATAGGATAATCTAAACAAAATAATTGATATATTGGGTAGTCAACTGTCGAAATCAATCAATGTCACAGTAAAAAACCGACGATTAAACAATGATAAACGCACACAATTATAACATCGACGAAGACACCTACGGTACTCGTACCTAGTAAATTAAATCATCCAACCTTTGATAAAAGATTTTTGATACTAGTGAAAGGCCCTCATTGCGTCTCGGTACATTAGTTCCACTCCGAAACAATAGATGGCGCTAGGCGTCGAATGCATCGCGCTAGTGTTTAAGTGATAAGCTTTGTCGATGTCTGTCGAATTTATTCCTATATAAATACTTAGATATAGTATAATTTCAATTAACTAGATACAAAGTTTGTGGAGTTGTCTGTTATATTTATATTTTACCATCAAGGCACGGAACTCTAAAGTATTTGGGTTCTTAGAAAGGCATATTGTTGCGTGCAATCGCTTTTTCGATCGTCGATATCTTGGGTGCACCAGTTAAAGTGTTTTAGATCAGCTGTTTGATAAGAAATCAAGGATATAAGTACCTACCATTAGAATTTAGATAAACCTTGTATAAGGTACTAATTCGATTTTTGATTACTTACCTATGTAGGTATAGCTAACTATTTGACATCTGATATGTGCCATGTTTGAGGGTAGGTAGATACTGGATGAAGGCCCAATCCGGTGGGAAGGTTGGCAGCGCAATTGTGCCTCTATTGGTGGGAGTGAAGCGGGCCTAGCAGGAACCTTTCAAAGAAATCGTAGCATATGCCTACGTATCGTAAACGTTTAGAGCTCCCTCTACCGTAGTACTTAAGCATAACTATCATCATCATCATTTCAGTCAATAGACGTCCACTGCTGGACATAGGCCTCCCCCAAGGGGGGGATTTGGGCCTACACCCACCACGCTGGCTCAGTGCGAGTTGGTGGGGAACGCCAGAGCCTCTTCCGTTGTGCAGCAGGGTGCGCCACGTGCAGGTGAGGTTGACTTTGGTCCCGTAAGATGTTGAGCGGGACCCCTTGCACCCCCGGTGATCCGTCCGATCCGTGAGGTGATCCGTCTTGTCTGCAAGCATAACTATATTGACGGCATATTTGTCAGAACGAGTAACTTCGACAAAGGTACTGCTTAGCTTACTACGTGCTGTGTACTGGCGTAATTGTAAAACGAGGACACGGTACCTTTATCGTTACGAATTCTCTAAAATGTTGGTCCAACCCAAAGAGTAGTAAAGTCCAACCCCTCGCAGTCTGCTCGTCTTCCTATCAGGGACCATTCAAGTATTACGTAAGCAGATTTTTGGGAATAACCTCCCTCCCCCCCTAGTCAACAAAAATTGGCGATAAAATATAGTAACTTCTCTTCCTAAATTTATCAAAAGTAAGCAGAGCCAAGACCCCCCGTCCCCCCATCGATGCTTACGTAATAATGAACGGTTATATAAATGAAGCCTTGAGCGCCAATCGTCATGAAACCTTAAATATTGTTTTTGAAGCTGCGTGATCCAATACCTATCTATAGCTGCTATATCTGTTTCCCACAGTCGTTCCCTAAAAAGCGTGTAGAAGAACAAAAATCAATCCACCAATCCCATTAATACGAATTCTATGCACAAAGCGCAGTTATGTAGGTAGTCAAACATTTTTGGTGCAGGGAGAACGGGTGCGGCAGTTGCCATGGCAACCACGTCGTTGTTTTGCCGATCGGCCGTGTCTATTCACTCATTTTGCTTCGGTTTTACTTTTTTCATACGGGATATAGGCACATGGCACAGCCGTACAATGCCTTTATAGGCCCTGTGTTGCGTTGCTAGAAAACTAAAAAGGCCTTTACTTTTTTATTACTGAAATGTTAGTTTTGGAATTATGATGGTCCTCAAAGGCGGTAGTTGGGGCTTGAGTTTGTACAAATGCTGCGATATTTTTCATTTCGACTGCCTCAGGTCGCAATAATGAATGTAGGTACGGGTAAAATGACTTTGCTGTTGAGATTTTTTTTTGTGTCAGCCCAGAGTCTTAAGACTGCTGTAACTGTTGGTTCTGCACCTGATCCCTTTTTGGTCGCCTACTACTATCCCCCCTTAATGGAGTCGATAGAGCACCTATACTTGTGCACTATAATTTAATTAAACTGCGTTCTGGGCTGACCTCTGATTGTTAATTTTCATCACAATTTTTATACAGGGTTATTCAATATATATTTTCTATTCTGGGTATTGAACCTACTTGTTGGTTAACAGCTGATCTCGTCTCGGCAATTCCTTAGACTTTTATTAAAATTATTAGGACATTGGTGTGGGTAGAGGAGGAATTAGACTTATGTAGGTACAGCAACAGCAAAAGTAGCTGAGCAAGCCACATAATTTTATAATCCGCGGCAGGAGGTAGTACCTAGAGAGTCAATTAATACCTAGTGCTTCGACTTTTGTTAATCAAATTAAACACGTCTTATTACAATAAAATTGAATAGTATTTTCACGCCCTCTAATGTAAAGCGGTAGGTAGTTTACTTTGAACCTACCTACTTAACTTTCCTCTCTATTTCTTGGGACGTAATCTTTGCTATAAAAACACTGTAGGCTTTATTTTCATGTTTAAGCACACGTCCAGAAACAACTTGTCACGATGTCCGCTCAAATAAAATAAAACTTAACGTCTGAATAAAAACTTATTGTTCATCATAATTTGCTGCAATACTTACAGTCTACACCAACATTAAAAAATTGCGTCACTTTATTACTTAACTAATTTAATTTATTTGGCTACTTATGTACACTTCATATAAAATACTGTTGAACATTTAGATTCGCAGTCGTTTTACTATCTAGGTATTTATTTGTTGGTATTTTTGTATTTTATATTCCTACATTTCCCGCCAAAATTTCACCAAATGAAGTTAGCAGCAATAAAATCTGCTATACGTTCAGAAATAGCAGCTGTCATCTAAAAAAATAAATGGCAGCTTTGGCTATGAAAACCAAAGGAAAGGTTTCTTATCTACAAAATGTAATATTTATTTCTTTAAACAAAAACTTCAAAGATGAATTTACCCTTGGTTTTTTTATACATTTTAAAGATTTAATCATTCTGTGGGGCAATAGTACAGACGCAGCTTCCCTGTTCACCCTTCAAAAAAGTTGATTCGAATTATCGCCAATATAAACCAAGAGAAACATGCAAACCATCTTTCATTAAATATAAAATATTAACTCTGCCAGGCTTATACATCTTCGAAATGTGTAAATTTGGTCCCGAAAATTCAAACAGTTTTATACACAACGTGAGGATGTGCCATGTAGATACACATTAAGAAATAAAATAAATTAACTGTCCCAAGTTCCCGGCTAAAAATTAAACTCGTCAAGCACCTTCAGTTCCTCTATTAAAATATACAATAAATTACCTGATAAACTACAGAACGAAAATAGCGACAAAATTTTATACGAGAGTTAAAGAAATACTTAATTGACAAATGTTACTATACTATTAACGAATATTTTATTGATCACACATATATACGGCTTTACAAATAATAAAAGTAATTTAAACTTATATATATTTTGTAATTTAAATTGACACTTATATACTAGCTATTACAATCTCCGTCTATAAACATAAATGTCATCTGTCATCTTGACATTAGTAGACTGAAGTTAGCTACAGGCTAAAATCTACTTGTTCGAGTTGTTCGCGAACAGTGCTTCGCAATATCATTTTAGTTGAATATCCACTCAAATACTTCAGCCACGATGTTGTCCAGCCTCAGAACTGGAGTTCAAGGCTTGGTGCGTGTGTCTAATATTTACCAGTGTCCAAAAGTTCATAAATTTGTAAACAAACGCGTTATATAATATTAGTTTGACACTTGATTTTGTCTTGACCATCTCGATATGTTGGTTTTCAGTGGCGTGCCTCGTCTAGGGCTCTGCAGACGAGCTCGACCCTCCAGCATGACAGCCTGTTTGTGCACAGAGACACTCCTGAGGATAATGCCAACACGCCGTTTGAATTCACCCCACAGAACCAAAAGGCAAGTTGATACTAACCTTCATTTGTTTTGATTAGTTATTGGTTGGTTCCTTATTCAAATGTTGTACTTTGAGAATTTTAGCTAAATAAGGTTTGGTCTTATTTTTATATGCCAACAAAGTTTTGACTTGATTTAAACAATTGGCATTATTACTTTGGCGAACTGAACCTCAAGATTCATTCAAACTAAGTTATCTTCTTAAGAATAAGTAAACAACTGTTTATTAATTTAGTCACTTATAAGTTCTATGTTCTATCAAACATTTTAGTATGTTTCATCTTTAAAATATAGTAATGATGTAAAAAAAAGTTTAATTTAATTTTAGTTCAGTATTATTTCTGTTCTAAGGAGTAAGAACCTAGAAAAGTAATTTCAATGAAGTATTTAGATAATTAATAGTAATTAGATAAGAACCTCATTAAAATAATTCTAATTATTGATTCATGTATTTATTTAATTTAGTAATGCAACATAATGTCTACCCTATTCAGTTTATATTTAAATGGCATATCATTTCAGAGGGTCGAAGCATTATTAGCGATTTATCCCGAAGGTCACAAAAGAGGGGCTATGATTCCCCTCCTCGACCTGGCACAGCGTCAGAACGGAGGCTGGCTCCCGATCGCAGCCATGCACAAGGTAGCTGAAGTCCTAAACTTGCCACGCATGAGAGTTTATGAGGTGGCCACCTTTTACACCATGTTTATAAGGTAATATGCTTACAAAATGAGAATGCTAAAAATTAAAAATAATAATCCAAGCCCAGATATTTGTAGATCTTTGGCTTCCACTTGCACAAACACTGTCCATCGCCTAATTTTTTTTAGATTACATTCGTGTTAATCATCTAACTATTACTCTCACTATTAAAAGATAATGCCTAAAAATACAAATTATTGCAATTTCCTGCATTTAGGCAACGTTTTTGAAGATACCAATTACTTGTTTGACCATTAAGTGCCAATTACCTACTAACATATATTTTTTCCCGCAAATTAAATTCTCAAATACGTTTTTTTTATTTATGTGATCTTAATTCATTTATTAGATAAAAGGTATTGGCACCTACCTATATCTTATACAAATCATTTATACTGATATAAAGACAAATGTGGTATATTTAATTTGTGCTGGACTTGGGTTTTTTCTGATGATGATGATAATGTTTCCAGACGACCCATTGGCAAATATCATGTGCAAATCTGCACCACAACCCCTTGCTGGTTGCGAGGTTCCGATGCCATACTGAACGCAATCAAAGAAGAAACCGGCTGTGAGTCGGAGGAAACAGCCCGTGTGGAAAGTTTTCTCTTTCTGAGGTAATGAATCTTCTATACTATTTAAAAAAGGTAAATTCTATAGCAAACGGCAAGCTTATAACTAAATTCGAAAATGAAACGCATGTGCGATGAAATCGTGCATTCGACTATTGAATTCGAATTTTAGAGACTTCATACATTCGTCCATACAAATGTCGAGTGCACGAGAATTGCTACCCAGCGCCATGGTATTCATCCCCAAATTCTGGATAGATGCATATTTGTTTTTATTATTTGATTGGTGGCAGACGAGCAGACGGATCACCTTATGGTAAGCCTGCAACAGTAGAGACACAAAGTGCGACTGCTAACCTTTAACCCCCTTTCCCCCAAATTGGGCCTCCGGTAGCCTCACTCACTTGCATTCAAATTGGTACTACTGTTATTCTAGGCAACAGGTATTAATATTTTACATTGTTAATTACAGGTAGAATGCCTAGGAGCTTGTGTCAATGCACCAATGGTTCAAGTGAATGATGACTATTACGTAAGTATACAAATTAATACTACTTATATACTATTGATAAAAGAGGCGCTTGCGCGATATAATCTACTCCCTGAGCCATCTATAAGAATGTTTTCGAACTAATACAGAGAAGGATTGGGTCCCGAAACCAAGTGAGGGCGGGCTATTGGTACTAAGTAATATGTCATCATATTATTATATTATCGTCGTAAGGCCCAGACAGCATATACGTTACGTTTACATATAAGTTTTAATGCACATAGCATTTTAACTTTTACTTACCGATATTTTATATATTTTCAGGAAGATTTAACTGTTGAAGACACAAAAGAAATTATCCAGAAGCTGAAAAATGACGAAAAACCCAAAGCTGGACCAAGGTATGTACCGTCAGCAAATCCAGGTGCAAAACTTAGTTTCACAGCTTGTCGCCAATGGCGATATAGCTTTCTTATAAAGTGCCATTGTAGCATAACACACACAATAACAGTTATTGCTAAAATTTTACACTTTTAGTTTTATAACAATTTTGGTGAGGTACAGTCAGCCACACATTAAGTTACCACAACCTGTCAAACTTCCTCAATTCATATTCAACCTAATGGCAGCGCACTTGTGACGCCACTGGTACTGCAGGTGTCCATGGGCGGCGGCAATTGCTTACCATCAGGTGATGCGCCTGCTGGTCTGCTAACCTCACTTAAAAAAAATTGGCGTCGCCATTGTGCAGATTCTCAACTGTGGGAGAGCCACGCTTCGGCATGAATGGACCCTCGACCGGAGTGATGCAGCCCCTGTGCGGTTTCGCCGAGTGAGTGAGGGTCCCGGAGGCCCACCCGGGGAGGGAAAGGGATAAAAGGCTGGCAGCGCGCTTGTGGCTCCACTGATGTTGCAAGTGTCCATGAGCGGCGGCAATTGCTTACCATCAGATGATCCGCCTGCTAGTCTGCTATCTATCACATAAAAAAAAAGATTGCTTAGCAATAAAGAAATAACTGTGTTATAACAACATAACTGTATAACTGTGTAATAATAATTAACTTCTTTTTTTCTAGGAGTGGAAGGTTTGCCGCGGAGCCCCTTGGAGGGCTCACCTCCCTCTCAGAGGAACCCACTGGCCCTGGGTTTGGGTTGCAGGCAGGAATCAAATCTTAGACCGGTCGCTGTTTTGTAATTTTATTTGATAGGCAATATTTAAATAAATCATGTTAGATCAATGACTTATTTCTTTTTGCTTGTTAAGGCAAACAATATTAAAACAACTGGTTATTTTGTAACAATAGGCAAATTTAATTCCAAGAGGCAATTTGAATAATAAATTATTTATTTATTTTAGGGCCTCGTTCACCATCTCTAAGTAAAGTGGCAAATAATTTACTCCCCAATTTAAGTGGGTTTGGAGGAAACTGGCCCCTGGTCTGCGGCCTAGTTAACAATTAAAATAATTTATTCAATACAAAGACTAGGGGCCAATTTTCTCGGAACCCACTTTAATTGACAAGAAAACTACTTGGAACATTACTCAGAGATGGTGAACGAGGCCCTTTGTCTCCATATTCGCGGCCGGGTGTCACCGCTAATTGGGTGTCACCCGGGGCTACACTAATGATATTAGCGATAAAAAGAAATAGAACATTTATAAAGCTTTCTAAAATATGTATTTTCATTGGATGGATTGTAAGAAAATATAATCGCCATAAAAATGTTCAGTGAACATTGTCCACTCCATTTTTCGGTTTCCCGCGCATATCATACTTTTTACATTAACTGACAGAGAACGTCAGTAAAAAATACTCACAAAAAAGTTTTAACATCTTTGAAAATAATATGTAGCCAGTAGCCAGGATACTTGGCATGTTTAGTTCAAAAAAAATATCGAAACGCCATTTAGTGCATGAAAAAAAAAGCTGACACTAAATGTTTTCTCGAATTTTATTTAATGCAGCCAGCCGAGTTATTGACTAAAGAAAGACCAAAGAGTTTTACCATGTTTTTAAAATCATGAATCAATTTTATTTATTTCTATGTCGGAGTTTCATCAAAAAATAAGCTACAAAGTAAATTAAATGATTGCCGAAAATTCATCAACACCAAGTTGTACAGAGTCACCTTATTAATAATTATCTACCAACTGATCCGGCTAACACGGCGGCCAATCTTTCCGAGGCACGGGGTACAGTCGAGTTCAAAAATATGTATACACTTAAGGACCTTGTCACAGTACATATGTATAAGAAAACGACTTCCACTTTCTTATAAATATGTATTGTGACAAGGTCCTAAAGTGTTTACATATTTTTGAACTCGACTGTACAAGACCTCTTTCATCAGATCATTTTTGAAGACTATCAACAGATACGTACCTACCTCGTACCTTTGAGCTGGATGAAAAATAAAATAATTAAGTTTCAGTTCTAATCATGGAGCCTAAGTTAATTGCCACGCATGGAACCTAGGTACATTAGAATCTTTTAGGTTTCTGTGTCTTACTATTTGGCTAAGGAACCCTAAATAAGAGGTTTTGGGTAAGTAGGTAGTGAAATTTTCGAACCATATTATTTTTAAAACTGAATGATAACAGTCAAAAAGTAAACAAACTCAGAAGGTTGACTTTAGATAACATTGATTTAAGAGTTCGCTGACCAAACACCTGACGCCCCCTGTTGGTCTAGTAGTATAAGTACTGGGCCGTGATCTCGGGGTCCCGAGTTCGATTCCTATCCGCATTAGGCAAGCGTGGTGATTAAGCCTAATCCCATCATAGTAGTGATGACTTGATTCCTATGAGGCCTCCACCTTTGCCCTGCAGTTGGACAGGCTATTTATCCGTGGTCGTCAAACTGCGGCCCGCCGACGTTATTTGTGCGGCCCGCGATATAGTAGATTTATTTAATAACTAGTCAACTACATATTCGTATTTATCAGAAATCAGTTTAGTACGCATATACTGCGGCCCGGGCCCTGATGTTCATATTGATATGTGGCCCTTGAAGATTAGAGTAAAGTGTGACGACCACTGGGCTAGATGGTGTAGGCTGATACTTTACTTTTTTTTTACCAAACCACGGCGAGATCTTACTATGCGCATACCTACTAGCTACCAACCTACCAACATGTACGAAGCCGTTTAGCAAGCGGTTTGGGCAGCCGTACTCTCTGTCTCGCTATTTTGTAAAACGACACAACACGGCCTTGATATAACTCAGTAACATGGTGTGATCATGAAAATGTTTCTTATCAGAAGCGCCCAAATTGATAAGCCCACGTAGCACAATACGAGTGACTAATTTCTAGTCAGTTTCTGCTCTGGGTAGCTTTATCCTGCTTGTGTCATTGTAATATTGTTTACAGTTAAACAAAGTCTTGATTTATTTTAATATAATTCTCTATTTGTCTTCATACCTAGTTAATTTAAATATTGAGAAGTGACTTAGTAAGTGAGTTTAGTTAGTTATAATTGTCGTTTCGTTTTAAGAATAGGAATCTTAATATGCAGTGTCAGTGAACTTGAAAACAGTGAAGTGAAAGATTTTTTACGGCAAAGATATTTATTTTATGTGTATCCTACAGTGAAAAGTTTTAATTAAGAATATGATTTGGTTTGGTTACATGTACAAGTTACGTATATTTTAAAGTGCTGATTAAGTGATGAGGAAAACAGTGAGTGCTTCGTGGCAGCATTAAGATCAGATGTTTCGTCGAAATCTTAAATTAAATGACGAAAACAATGCAGATTATACGAAGATACAAATGTGGGAGGACCGGGAGGCAGAAGGACAAAAGTCTAATAAAGTAAGTTAGTAGGATACCTACCTTCTGTGCTACATTCTTTACCTACTTATTTGGATGCGTTGCGGTGGGTTCTGTCTGCTTTTATTCTATAACACCTACTATCCTTTTTGTTAAATCTATAGGGCCAAGTCGATGTTATGTAGGGTACCTTTGTGTTGTTCATTGAGGTATAACATTTAGGTACCTCAATGGTGTAATTGTTGTCTAAAATTTATTTACAAAAACTTGCCTCCCACCGATTTAACGAATTACCTTACACACTACATAGGTATGCACTTTTGTTTAAAGTAAGAGGTAAGTAGGTACCTAAATCTATTTTTTGTATTCATCATTATTACCTATGAAAGATAGATCTGTGATAACCAAGCAGAGCCAGAACAATCATTACCTACCTACCTACTGAATTTACATTGTCTTGCCACCCCTATACAAATGAAATGATGCCGCATGTAGGTTACCTTACTATTTATAATAATAATTTGGATAGTAGGAGATGGGATATTATTTCTTTGGTATTTATTGCAGCGCGGCGTGTTGAAGGAGAGCGGTAACGAGTACCTACTCTCACGATTTGAAAAGAACTTTCATCTTGGGCTGAAATTGGGACAGTTGTTACGTTGTTATCTGGCATTGTTTGTATTGAACAGAGACCAAAAAAAAGGTATTGAACAGCGTTTACTACTAAAAAAACAGAATGATAATAATAAAGATTAATTTTGTATTATTGAACTATTGGCTGTATAGATAGTCATATCTTGTTTTACCTTATATAAAAAAAATAAGTGTCAAATCGGCTCAGCTGTCAAATTGACATTTTCTTCCTGTGCGTCCGTCCGCCGCTGCTGTCAGTCAGTGGATTTTCTTGCGTTGGTGTTTCGTGTTGTCCTTTCGGTGCATAAAAATGTCTTTCAAGGCTTAAGCTGCAAAGCTTCGTGTGAACAATGAAAAGTAGTCCCACGCGCAAATATGACAATTTTTCCAACGACCACCAAGGGAAAGAAACGGACAAGTATTCGCTAGACAGCCAAGACACCGCAAGTGTGGTTCGTAGTTTGTTGAGATTATTGATTTTGTTTGTGTACCATTTAAGAGATATTATTGATTAACTTGAGTGTTAATATTTAATGTATGTTGAGTGGAAGCTCCAACTATAAGAATTTGAGTGGAGGTCTTTGTTATTTTAGGTGGTTTTGATGATGAGAAGTGTATAGGCGTAGGGGGGAGGTTCGCTAGCGTTTTGGGCGACCTAGATTTTTCTGCGGTATGTTAGGCGACATGGTTTTGCAGGCAGGTGTACAGGGAGGTCTAGGCCGAGGCTGGGTTGACGAAGGCATGCCCCACATGTGCGCGGCGATGGATTACCGTTCACTTTCTCTGCGCGTGATTCTACTTTTACCGCGATTTTTTTGTCTGCTGGATGACTTTTACTAATTCATTCTCTCATTATCATCATATTATTCTCTATACTGTTAGGTTACAGAACTACCCTTACTTGGAATAGGTATGCAACATTTATACTCCCCTTAAAATAAACTATGAATTTGATATAAGAATACACTAAATCTGTACATACAATTTAGAACATCCCATACATTATAGTTGTTCCTGATAATACTTTGGACACCAGAGCTAATGATATAAAAAATGTGTCACATGAATCTTATTATAAAACTACTCTTTATCTATATTGTGTTATTCATACTAAAGAATAATAAACTTCACTCTTCATCTATACTGAATTATTCATTACTATGAATAAGATTTCTACTATGTACTCAATGTGGTTCGCAATATAAAGAAGATTTGGTACTAATTTTTTTTAATAAAAAAATTTCAACAATTCTTTACCTATGTAAATTCCTTTATAGTGACTAACAGACATATCAATTGAGTACCACCATTAATACCATTGATCCCAAAGTATCCTTGTGTCAGTATTATTAGTTAATTTACTTAGCTGCTCAAAATATCTTGTTACTATTCTAAGGTTCATATACTTACAAAATCATGGACATATAAAGAGCTGAAACAAACTGCATTTCAATCATATTTATAAATATTGTGCTATCATTATTGGGTGGTCCCCAGGCACAACCGCAACAAAAACTAAGATTATGTTTATAAATTTTCTAAGATCTGGGAGGTTTACTTACTTTCTCTTCGTACAGCCAAATTCTCCATCACATTTTGTGCCCAACATTTGGTGCAGGACTCAAGTCGCTTGATGTCATGTTCGCATTACTCCACACCACCTTGTAACATGTCGCGATTCGTCGCTCACCTACGACGAAATGGTAGGAAGCCTTATCATTCATCAACCACATACCTCAAAAATAATAAAAAATATCTATTAATGCATTTTGGGTTGGCTTTTTTATTTTATAAACTTTTGCAACCTTTGCTATTTGTCATGAGTTAATTACCTATTATATTTTATTGATATTGTCATGAACCCAGAAAATTATTACCTGATAATTTTTTGCAATAATGACCTTTACTGACTTACATAATGTTCACAAGTGACTTATCATGTTTTAAACCGTAACGTCTTAAGCATAATGTTCCCATGTTTTAAAATAATAATGTTGATAATCGATAGCTTCAGAACGGTCATTGAAATATCGAATTTATTACAATGAATTATTTTACTTTTTAAAACCTAACTGTCGAAACATGCCATTAAAGAAGTGGAACCTCCAACCGTTTGGTTGTGTTGCGTCCTCCGAATGTCCAACATAGTTTACGATTTAGTAAATTGCATGGAGTGAATAATTAACGATGAATCATACCTATCTTACAATCTTATTTCTTTCTTCTTAGCACGTAATTTCTAATACGACTTAGGGTTTCGAGAGTCCAGGAATTACAATGAAATGGCTGCCGTGTAAACTTTGCAACCCTTTATCTAGACAATCAGACTATCTGAATCATGGTGAGGTACATGTTTCAGAAACCTTTTCCTATAGTTCAAAATAGATGGCGCTAGGTGTCGATTACATTGCTTTGTCTTCGGGTGTTTCGGATCAGTCTATCAGCCGTTGTCTATAGAATTTACTTCTTATAGATTAGTTAGCGTATAGGTGATCCCTATAGGCAATTTGTCAATCAGTGTTTTATGACCATTATCTAAATACGCGAGCCTTTTGTTGATATAGATAAAATAATAAGCAAATAATCATATCAATTTGATATAATATAGAGCTAATAAATAATTACATTATGTAGAGAACAAGCTTAACGGTTGTATCGTTTCTCTTCGTAATTTTATCGTAAAAATTAAGATTATTTACTAGAGTCTGCCTGAAAGTTACTCAGTGCGTATCATAAGTACTGCGGTTATAGGCTAGCGTTTTATACGCTCGTAGAAGCTCTTTATGGCGTACGAGTGTTGACGCGCTCCTAAGCTCGTATTGTAAATAGAGAGACGTTGCTATGGAAACGTCATGCCAATTAGGCATTACTCGGTTCACGTTAACTCGCCAAAATACGATCGTATACGCGTGTCTGGTTTTTTGAACCGCGTTTTTAACACGCGTGTAAACTCGTATGCGTATACGGATACGCGCAGATAAATATTTTTATCTAAAACATCTCTGCAAAGCCTCCTGACAGTTGGGTGTCATAAATTGCAGTCGAGTTCAAAAATATGTATACCTACACTTTAGGACCTTGTCACAGTACATATGTTTAAGAAAACGACTTCCACTTTCATAAAATATGTATTGTGACAAGGTCCTAAAGTGTATGTACATACTTTTGAACTCGACTGTACAAGTGGTCCGCCTTCACTGTTTCAGATGACTAGTTTCAAACTATACATACCTAGTACCTACCAATAGATGGCGCTATGCGTTAATTACATCGCGCGTGTTTCGGTTTTTCTTTTTTCCTTTAGGCCTTGTCGTCGTGCAGAGATTTTGCCTCTTTGTAATGAGTAGAGATACCACCGTCTGTCTCGAGTCTTTGGGTTTTATTACAAACTTTAATAAAAAAAAGTGACCACGTATTTACATTTTGTAATAATATTATAGATTCCCGATGTAAGTAATAAATTAAATTAATTATACCAAACGGCGATTCTTTTTAAAAAGTTAATGTCGACAAAGATAATAATAAAAATAGTCGACATTAGGTGTATTTATTAGGTGCTGGTTTATGTAAATAAATCTGCTATATTAAGTCTATTATTTTCCGTATGGCTGGTGTCCTTTTTATTCGCATAGTTGCCAGTACCTATAAATATATATTTTTTAACATTGGACACTTTTCACAAAAACCTGAATGATCTATTTTACTTTTTAGAATAAACTAATGTTTTTGTTTGATATTTTACATGGTCAGTGTGTGATTCAAGTTAACCAACAAATTATTGATAGTGTATTGTTATCAGATGTTACGATATATTTGACGAATTGAACGTCTACGTGAAAATGACAACTTGAATGTCAATAATTTTGTTACAATCGAAGTGTTAATGTTTCGGACACCTTATCGACTAAGGGCGTTAGGGACAGCCGAGAGTGAGTAGCCGTCCCTAACGAGCATGGAGGTGACCGGTGCAATGCCGGCGCTCTGGTACAATTAGTTAGAACTACTGGTTACTGGTTAGAACAACAACATCTTGCTTGATGTAATGTGACTTCCAATCAACTATTTATAAATAATAAATAAATTGAGACAACATCTCATACATTGTCCTGGGCCCAAACTAAGGTTTTCCCTTGTACTATGGAAACCAGAAACAACGAAGGAACTACTAACACCCAGACCCAAGACAAATATCTGTTTCATCAACAAACATTTGTCTTGATGCGGGAATCGAATCCGCGACCCTTGCGTCTCAACCGGCGCTCAAACCACTACGCCAAAGGGGTCGTCAATTTGAATTTGAACAAAAAGAGGATAACATAAACATACTCGTACGTCATTTTCTACATCTTACATTCTTTTTTAGCTTGCCATAGGAGAATTTACATAATTAACTTATACTTTTTTTTGCTTGTGTATAAATGACTTAGGTTTGACTAATTCTTATCGCTTCACTTGATACGGCTGCCTTTTACCACTTCGTCCTCAGTCGACTTCGGGCGTATGGGGTAATTAGTTGTGTGCTGTGATTGATGATTTATTTCGATGTTTCTGTGGAGTCGTGCGCGCAGATATGCTCGTGGCAAGTTATATTCGGTGTGTATTTGTGTATTAAATTTATATTGTATTTTAAAGTGCTGGTACGTAGTGAAATATCGCGCGTTTTTATTAATGTTATTTTATTTTATTGATAGTTATATATTTTAAACTTGTTACTATAATATATTAATTTATGAAGTATCGTACGTATCTACGTGTCACACGTTTTAGCTGTTGTTTATATTGAACTGGCGGCCGTAGTATCCCTGTTTTACACCCTTAGGGGGACTTTTTTAAATTAGTTCTGGGTATACCTATAACCGTCAAATCTAAAGTTTGTATGTGTTATTGTTTCTGAGATTTTATGATTAATCAACGAGGGGTGTGTTTCGCTTTCTATTATAGATTGGTATTATGTGTGTTTATAAATGTCAGTTAGTTAAGGGGGAAACAATATGACTCTAAAATATTGTCTCAAAAACACCACTGTGCTTTATCTCCTGATCTAATATAGGACGGCAAATTAATTTTACGAGAATCCTCAATTTTTTTTTATGTTTCTTCGGTCTCTTAGACAAGATTCCATACTTACTAGAATTTACGGTAAAAGTTGACTGTAAAAAGTTGAATATTGTTTGTTGTGATCAGGATTACTGACATTCAGAGGATACCAATTAGATAGTTTTTATGCTTTAAGATTCCGTAGAAATTGCGCTTCCTTCAGCCTTGAAACGTGAAGGCCAAGTACTTCTCCATTCCAGGTAAATTTGTACTATATTGATACCAACTTTAGGATACAGTCAACAGCAAAAGTAGATGATCAAAATGAAAAACTCTAAACTCACTATTGAGCGGAAGTTCGCGCCAGAACTGTATGAATCACTTTGAGGCTATACGGAGTTTGCGTCAGAACTGTATGAATTTGACACCATACCATTGGGGGAAAGGGGGTTAAAGGTTGGAAGCGAATTAGTGACTCTACTGGTGTTACAGGTGTCTATGGGCCGCGTCGATAGGTTAACATCAGGTGATCCGTCTGCTCGTCTGCCACGTATCACATAAAAAAAATAATTCGGGGGGAACATTAGGCGGACAGACATGACGAAACTATGTTCCTTCCTTATAGTAGACTACGGAACCCTAAGAACACCATAATGTGCTAATACTCAATTTGTACTCTCGATTGTGAATTGGTTTCCCTAGTGTGACGTATGAAGCGAAACGAATATCTATGAATTAATTTCACCGTTTAATAGTTATTGTCGATCTGTTGTTTGGATCGCGTGTGTGTCGACGCGTGCGCAGCGAAATGTGTGGTCTTCATTCATGAAGTACCGTGTTATTAGTAAGATGAATATATTTTTTAGATTTTCGCGTTGCATTGTGGACTATAAAATATTAAAGCGATAGTTAACGCGACTTTTATTGTTAAGTACATTATATTGTACTTACTGCTTGTTGATGTTTTGGCTACGTTGCAGCAGCCGTGGTCACAAGCGGATTCCGCTACAGTGAGTACAATACAATGTGCCTACTTAACAATAAACGTTGCGTTAATTCCCATTTTAATATTTTATAATAGTAAATTTAGGTCAGTAACGTCGGTGGCATTTTACTACATTGGAAGTGACTCTCAAACAAACTAAACAGTTTAGAAAAAAATACATTCGTTACCTCAATAAATTTTTTGAAGATCTATTCATTCATAGTATACATATGTATACCCCGGGTGGACAGGTGACACGAATATTTAAAACAATCCCGCTGTCCACCCCGTCCTGGTACTGAAAAGGGGGTCACTGTCCGCTCGGGGTGGACATCGGCAATAAGCTCTCTTACATTACGCTTGTCCTGTGCCCCGGCATGACAGGTGACACAAATGTTTACAACAATTCCTTTGTCCATACCCTCTTGGTACCGATAAGGTGGTCGCTGTCTACCCGGGGTGGATAATGGACATCGGGAATAAGCTCTTTTTAAGCCTCAAGTTCCGATTGGTGGCAATGCGCATCTGCATTGCCACCCCTGAAAAATATAAGGCAGGATAGTTTTGTTAGTTATGGTTCTGTGTTGGCTATTGATTGTCGCCATATAAGGTGGTCGCTGTCTACCCGGGGTGGACAATGAACATCGGGATTGGAATAAGCTCTTTTAAGCCTCAAGTTTCGATTGGAAGATGCGCATCGCCACCCCTGAAAAATATAAGGCAGGATAGTTTTGTTAGTTATGGTTCTGTGTTGGCTATTGATCGTCGCGGGGATGCCTCTCGGCTGCATCGTGGACAATGTGCACTCGACCTAGAATCGCTTGCACCAGTCAAGTGCAGGGGAAAATGGGCTGATATTACTTAGCTAGGTGCTTGAATGTGCTTCGCTTTTGCGGAGTTAATTATGCCGGTCAGCGTTTTTACGATTCGATGGGTACCAGATACTATAATATCTAGATACCAGAGAATAAAGGTTTTTGACTGGCCTGATAACGCATTTGGTAGTGAGCTTGTCTCATAAGACAAAGGTTGTGGGTTCGATCCCAACCCGGAAAAATATTTGTGTGATGAATGCTTGTGTTTGTGCCGTGTTTGGGTGTAATATATGTATTTAAGTATTATATTTGTGCTTCCTCTGTTGTTTGATATCTGTAATACAAGTGCTTGTTACTTAGTACGGAGTAAAGTCATTGTATAATAAGATACACATCATACCTTAATTTTACCCAACATCTCATACATAGACCTTACTGCATATTAAGTAGCTAGCTCCGTACTAAGGACATAGGCTGATGTCTTATATACTGTCCCACTGCAAGGCAAAAGCCTCCATCACAGATGTTGTGTAAATTTATTTGTTTATTATTAATTTTACAAATTAAAATTCTGATAGATAGCATTATACATACCTACCGCATAAAGGCTCTTTTTTCTATTGTGCTACATAGGTTGCCTTACAATGCAATGTCATAAAATTCATTAAATATCAGGCAATTAGCCGTGAGACGTATTATTTTATTTTTAGTGGACAATAGATGGTGAGTTGCAGTCTTTTGCAATACGATGCGGCAAATTGCTATGCGCTCGTTCACGGTGGCTGGGCAGCAGTCATGAGATGACAGGGTGGAATTGCAACACTGAGAAGTCATTAGGATCATGATGTAGGCTTCATATTAGTGTCGGCTATAGATAGGTTATAGATAGTGACCGGTCGGTCGCTTTTCGTGATATCAGTGTCCTTCATCATCATCAGAAACCCACACTCGTCCACAGCTGGACATAGGTCTCCCCTAATGCACGCCACTGCTCCCTATTTTCGGCCACTCTCATCCAGCCCACACCAGCCTGCCTTCGAATGTCATCATCCTCATCTTGTCGCAGGGCGTCCAACACTACGCTTACCAAGTCGCGGTCTCCACTCAAGACTTAACGGCTCCAACGGCTCTCAGTTCTGCGTCTAATGTGGCCAGCCCACTGCCACTTCAGTGTGCTAATTCGGTGGGCTATGTTGGGTGACTCTGGTTCTCTGGTCGGATTACATCATTTCTGATGCGGGCCCTTAGAGATACTCGGAGCATAGTCCTTCCATAGCTCTTTGAGCGACGTTTAACCAGGGATCCTTAACACATAATAAAAATACCAGGGTCTCATCGGTCGAGCAAAATATATGATGCGAATTTTTTTAACATATCTCGGGTTTGTGATCACCAATCCACATTAGGAAAGCGTGGTGATTAAGCCTAATCTCATCATAGTAGCGATGACTCTATTTCTACGATGGAGGCCTTTGTCTTGCAGTTGGGGATGGGACGGTAATAATAGGCGGATACTTGTACTTCAATAGTTTTGTAAATATGGTCTCGTTGTTGCACAGCAATTCTAACGTGGAGGAGGGCGGAGGGGGGCGGCGTGGCGTGGCCGACGTGAGCGCCGGCGCCGGCGACATGTGGATCAGCGCCGTGGAGAGTTCCATCCTCACCTGGGAGGAGGTAAGCCATCAAACCCACCGTACCGAGTAGACCGGAGTGATACCACGCCTTACAGAAGACCGGCCTGAAGTAGGGCCTGCGCTGTATTTCGTCGAGTCAGTGAGTGTACCGGGTCCGGAGCCCTAACTGGTAGCGCACTTGTGACTCTACTGATGTTGCAGGTGTCGATGGGTGTCGGCAATTGCTTACCATCAGGTGATCCGTCTGCTCGTCTGCCATCTATCACAAAAAAAGGCTTCGAGGACTCTGCGGAGCTTTTACCATACCAGGACTAGAGGCCGCGGTGATTGGTTATTTTCGACGTTAGATTTTTAAATGTCACTAAACAACCATTCCTATGAATTGCATCAAGTAATACTTTACTTCCGAGTTTACATAACATAATGGGGGCTGTCGCGTGTGGGAAAATCCTAACTAATATTATAAATGCGATAGTAACTCTGTCTGTCTGTCTGTTACTCTTTCACGCCAAAGCTACTGAACGGATTTAAATTAAATTTGGTATACAGATAATCTAGACCCTGAGAAAGAACATAGGCTTCTTTTTATTGCGAAAAGGGGGTTGTAAGGGGTAAAAAGTTACTTTTCCACGCGAACGAAGTCGCGGGCGGCCGCTAGTGGTAAATAAATGGCGTGCTGTAGGACTGAGGTCCATCTACACGGTGATTGGTTGTTTTTGATGTGATCAAATTCAAAAATTCTTTATTCTATTTAATTTCATACAGAACATTTATGAATGTCAAATATGCAATCTACCGCTGATTCGGAAGTCAATTTCTACCAAGAAGAAACTGTGACTTTGTGATGTCAAAGTGTCAACTAAACAACCTAACCTAAGTGACGTTGAAGTTAGACCTGAGTCTTAAAGTGCCATCTAGCGGATTATTCATACACCATAGCCCCATTGCAGAATCAGTTTGTTAATCCACGGATTCAGTATTCTTGCGAAATGAACGAATGAAAGTTTTATTACTTAGAAGTTGGCATTATTCCATGTCTCTCAAAAAGTGATCAATATTATTTTTGTCGCTTTCATTCAGTTTATCTTTACACTGGTGACCCGCCCTCACTTTGTTTCGGGACAGTAGTTCCATTGTCTACCAATAGATGGCGCTAGACGTTGATTGTATCACGCAAGTGTTTCGTGTTTTCGGTTTACCTATAAGCCCTGGCGTGGAATATGAGATTATCCTCTTTATAAATAGTATAGATTGGACAGCGTTTGGCGTCCACTGACTTTGATCGAATATGACGATCACGCACACAGCACACTCATCAATTGAGCCGTTATCAACTCCCTGATCAACTCGCTCATTCGGCCAATTTAGACTTATTACTGATTATAACACCGCATGACGTCTGTGCGACCTTTGTGTTTATTATCATCTGCTAGCTGTGCCCCGATAGTCTAGTGGTTTAAGTACCGGGCTGTGATCTTAGGGTCCAGTTCGATTCCCGAATCGAAAATCCCGGTTCGAGTAGTACTAGCTTTTGCCCGCGGCTTCGCTCGCGCCCCTACTTCCCTAAATGAGAGGTAGAAAGGGGCAAAAAGTAGTTATGTTACTCTCCATCCCTTCAACTATCTCCACTTAAAATCACGTCAATTCGTCGCTCCGTTTTGCCGTGAAAGAAAGAAAAATATACAGACAGACAGACACACTTTCCCATTTATAACAATATTAGTATGTATTAGTTAATTGATACCTCTATCTTTTTTTAATCATCTTTAAACAGTTACATCCCTTACACAATAGCCTGCCTACCAACTAAGGCGATTATAGGGTTCCAGCTGTAATCCGAACTTTCGATTGTAATAACATCCCTGAAAGAGACCCTGCGGTCTACTTTCATTATTTTTATGTTTGAGACTCGTACAACATTTTCATTTCTTCTTCTGTAGCCTTACCATGAGTTTGAAATACTATCCTCGCTATCCAAAACTATTGCTCTGTCTCTTTCAAATGCATCACAATGAAAGAGACAAAGCGATAGTTTTCGATAGCGAGGATAGTATTTCGAACTCATAGTAAGGCCACTGTTCTTCTTTTACTTTAACCGTATTAACGTTGTACAATAATCTATTGTCATACATTTGTATGCTAACATGTAACTGATAGTAATAACATGTGGATGATCTATCTCATCGCATAAACATAAAATTGACGTCACTAAAGAAATCGTATGACAAGTAGACACAGTTAATAAGAAAAGGACAGTAATAATCTTGTTATCAAATTGACTGGCCGGATAGGGCATTGGTAGTGATAAGTGGGTTTGATCCCCACCCTAGAGAAACATTCGTGTGATGAACACGTGTGTTTGTTCAGTGTCTGGGTGTAATTTAAGTATTATACTTGTGTTTCCTCTATTGTCTGATATCTGTAACACAAGTGCTTAATCTACTTATTACGGAGTCAGGTGTATGAGATGTTGTGTGAGTTTATTTATATTATTATTAAACTTATCACATTAGATACACCCTTAATTTGGTGAGTTTCAGGGCAATTTATTTTCGGAATTTAAAACCAATTATATAACTATCTGCCGTTTTACTACTATCTACTGTTTTTGAGCTCGACGGCATATTCGAAATTAAGAACATTTATATTATATTATATTCTATATTATAGCTATTCGGATCACTTTTTCAAACGCTTTCATTATGGAAATTGTGTATCTAGAGATTGTATCGATGAATGGCATAATAGTTATTTCATTACCTAAATTTACATTCTTCTTATCAGTCAAATACATCGCACAGATAACACAATGCAACGACTTATAGAGGTATAGGCTACTACTAGGTTACTATGGCAACTTTGGTATGTAACAATGACCGCAGATCATCATCAGCCTTTTGCAGTCCACTGTTGGACACTGTTGCTAATATTTGCCACTCCGATTGATTTTTCGCTACTCGCATCCAGCTCTTGCCAGCCATCTTGCGCAGATCGTCACTCCATTTGGCTTAAGGGTGTCCTACATTACGTTTACCGAGACGTGTCTCCACTCCAGAACTCGTGAACCCCAGTGGTTGTTCGGCAGCTAATATGGCTAGCCCATTGCCTCCTGCTTGCTAATCCAGCGGGCTATGTCAATGACTTCGGTTCCCTGTCGGATTAGCTCGTTTCGGATATGATGGCGTAGAGAAAAACCGAACACAGGAGGCCGATTCTCGGTTTTCGCCTTCTATCGTCGACTTCATGGAACGCATAGACCATTAGGAGAACAAGATAAGGAATGTCGACTGAAATCTGTGTTCTCCTATTGGTTGTGCGTTCTATGAAGTCGACTCAACATTTATCGACGAAAACCAAGAATTGGCCTCCAGCTCTTTCCATTATCTCGCTAAGCGACTTTAAACTTGTGGACTAGCCGTACCGTTTGTGTCCACGTCACGGCACCGTATGTCATGATAGGTAAGACGCACTGATTGTATAAGTAGACCTACTGTAGGTAACAAACGAATATAAATATTTCTAGTTCATATCTATAATGTACACATCAATATATTAAAAGTAACGTAAGTGGTGCATGTTAGCATCAAAATCATCTTAGCTTTCACACCTACCAAAAATATCTGAGTAATGTCACTGCTATTTAATTAATTGGAACTGGTCAACCAACGTCCGTATAAAAACAAATACTTTGTTGTATGACTATGTTGTTTCAACAAAGATAATGTTTATAAACTTTTGTTTCGTAGCACGTGTTGCTACGAAAGTGTCAAGTCCAATACGGAAGGGAGTTAAAGAATCGAGACATATCGATCTCATCGGGGAATCTAGTCTTGGCTCCTCAACCTCTCAGGTGGATGCCGGGTAGTAGGGTAGTAGGCGTTCGCCCAAAACGTTTTCCCCCAGAGTACGGGCCGACAAGTATCTCCGTATGCACCGAATATCTATTCTAGTTGCTAGTGGAGAAAGCCGACACCAGAAAGTTGCAGCCTACATCCCTCGGCTGCGGCTATGAATGTCGAAATACTCTCTAGATTTAAAATTCCATACAGAATGTGTGCTGAAAACGTTGGAAATAGTGATCCCAACAGTGCTGTCATTATTATTATAGCTATATATTAATCGATAACTTCAATATCGAACATTCCGTCGAGGTCACAAACAAAATGTAGGTAGTATTTTGGTTTCTCGACTCCAATCCATAGTCATTGGTTGGATTCCGAAATTGCCAAAACCCGCTCTTTTGTGAATGGAGCCTTCATTGGCGGCTTCATTTTAACGCGTTTATGCTGTATCTATGATTTCTATGATTGAAGGTTTAAGAACTCTGTCTGTGCCTAGTGTACTATATCGATCCTATTTGACATTGGCAAAAATAAGCTCAAGGAGGTTCAGCAGCTAAAGAAGCATTTTATTGCATTAACAAACTAACGTAACTAAATGGATGCTTATTTTTCCTGCGTACTAAGTAGTCACGATAAAATAGCACGATTTACGATTCTTTTATGTTGCTAAGGTGTATCGGTAAGCAGCTATTTTGCTCTGAACTAAAGGTATAAAGTTATGCCATTAGCTACAGGTAGATTCGATGGGTTCCGATTGCTAGTACTACACCAGTGGAGTCAACATTATAACCCCCTTCCTCCCTTTTCGGTTTGC
Source organism: Cnaphalocrocis medinalis (assembly GCA_014851415.1). Classification (NCBI taxonomy): domain Eukaryota; kingdom Metazoa; phylum Arthropoda; class Insecta; order Lepidoptera; family Crambidae; genus Cnaphalocrocis; species Cnaphalocrocis medinalis. The sequence continues at coordinate 13,918,603 of CM026287.1, read as the reverse complement.
TTATAAGATTTGTTGACATCTATAGAATTTATCTTTTTTTTAAATGTAATTGATGAAAAGAAATCGTCATATTTTGCCGATAATGCACGGCCAGGTGTTGTCAATGTCGCCTCGATAATAGGACGTAGATAGTTCCAGCACCAATGGGCTGGCTGACCTACTTTCAGACGATTAATTTGCATTGGTCGGACTATACCTGTTTGATAGTCCTTGACTGGGAATAATAAATTGACACAACATCTCAATACATTAACTTGACTCCGTAAGTAGCTTAAGCACTGTGTTACCAGACAATAGAGGAACACACAGACACTGACCAGACACAAGTGTTCATCACACGAATGATTATCCAGGGTGGGGATCGGACCCAGAACCTTTGGCGTATGACGCAGGGTCACTACCAAATGCGCCATCCAGCCAGTTTTTTTTTAATGTGATAGTTAGCAGACGAGCAGGCGGATCATCTGATGGTAAGCAATTGCCGCCGCTCATGGACACCCGCAACACCAGTGGAGGTACAAGTGCGCTGCCAACCTTTTATCCCCTTCCCCTTCGGGTGGGCCTCCGGTACCCTCACTCACTCGGCGAAACACAGCACAGGGGCTGCTTCACGCCGGTTTTCTGTGAGGCAGTGGTATCACACCGGTCGAGTCGGCCCATTTATGCCGAGGCGTGGCTCTCCCACAGTTAATAACCAGTCGAATAACGTGTACAATAACACTTACCATAAACTTTAGCGAGTAAAACACAAAATAGAAACTACTACGCTTGTCCTCCAGAGATTGATCCCCGAGTGGATTCAAAAATGTTCGCATAAGAACCAGCCAAGAAATTCTCAGTGTCTGCCTAAAGTTTGCAAATGAGTGATCCTGGATTCCTGGAAACACCTCGAAAGGCACGCTGTCCTTTTCTGACCAAGTCAGATTGTTGTATCATCGTTCTGTCAAGAATGACACAGTCCTAGGTTCTTATCCAATCAAGAACCTCATTTTTTGGATATGTGGCAGACGAGCACACGGATCCCCTGACGGTAAGGAAATTGCCGTTGCACATGGACAGGTGTCCATTAACAACATCAGTATTTTTCTGTAAAATTACAAAATGGGTAATAAAAACTTTGTTGCACCGAAGCAGCGTCGTGCTTTGAAAACTATAACTGTTCAGAAAAATAAAATAATACACCCTGTATAAGTAAAAGCTACGACTTCAATAAATTAAGGTTACTCACATGTTCTACCTAAATATGTCGGTCTCATTCTGACATGAATTGTCAACCCTCGTCACTCTCTTCATATTCGAGCCATCCATAGACATAATTAAATTGTCATGTTAATGTATGAGGTTTAAATTTCGTGAAGCGTTTTACGACGTGCCCCGGTTAGTGGTTAGTGTTGCCAGCCTGAGATATAAAGGCGGACTTAGGCTTTTTGGTTGTGTCCTCCTCGCTTCGTAAATCTCATGACTGAGGGTCGTGATTCCCAGTTGAGTATCTTTTTTTTGACCACATTTTTCCATCGGCGTCTGTCTTTGGCGACATGAAGGGCATCGTGAAATTTGACTCCCAAGGCATTACAAACCTGCCGGGCTAACATGCGCACCACGAGATAATTTGTCGGCACTCGTATTTTGTCGGCGCAAGTTGCGTCTCACTCACCTGACTGAGCGATGAGCGGGATAGAAGGATGCGCTCTCGCTAACGAGAGTCGACAAAATTCTGTCGCGGTGCGCATGTTAGGCCTACTGGTCAGACAACGAAACGATAGTTGGGCGCTGTACATTAATCACGTGATGTTTTGTGATTCGTATAAGTAAATACATTTAGCTGGAAGCAAGGAATTCCCGCGATCCTCACTAGATCGTGGTTCACCTTATGAGGGGCCTGCCACGGCTGCGACTTTTACTCATTTTACAATAACATCTTAACTCGTACATATGTCGCAGGTCATCTGGTTGAAACAGCTATTTGATTGGATGACTAGCGCGTTTATTGAATGCGACGTTTAATTGAATGCCTAGACCGAAACGTTAATGAACAAACCTCACTCAACGTCCAACAAATTAGCGGATTGAAAACATAGCTCTTTAAACATCGCGGACGTCAAATCAGTCAAGGTGATTGTAATTAGTTAATTTTTTTCCACTGCGGCGTTGGTGCTCATCAAAACGTCGCCATTCAATGAACGCGCTAGTCATCCATCAAACAGCTCATTAAGAGAGCTCAGATGACGCGACACATTGAACTCTGATTCCGTAATGAGAAGCTTGACGATAGCTTAGACTGACGATACTTAAACTTTAAATGTGATTACCATCAGGTAAGCGATGGCCGCCGCCCATAGACACCTGCAACACCAGAAGAGTCGCAAGTGCGCTGCCAACCTTAACCCCCTTTCCCCCCAATAGGGCCTCCGGTGCCCTCACTCACTCGACACGATCACACGACGAACACAGCGCAGGCGCTGCTTCACGCCGGTCTTCTCTGAGGCCGTGGTATCACTCCGGTCGAACTTAGGAAAATATAGGTTGTTTGACTTTTTACCCAAAAGTCTGACTGATGGAATTGGGTATTTGACTAATATAGTAAAAAATATTGATACTCTATCAAATATTGGTAAATAAGAACCAATGGCCAACATTTTCAGTTAAAAATATAACGTCTAGCTGGTTTTGTGAGCATTCAAGTTTCATGGGCAAGTCCCATTTTAAAGTATAAAATTAAAAAAAATATAGGTATATATATCACTAGCGGCCGCCCGCGACTTCGTCCGCGTGGAAAAAGTAACTTTTTACCCCCCTTTTAACCCCTTACTACCCCCCTTTTCGCAATAAAAAGTAGCCTATGTTCTTTCTCAGGGTCTAGATCCTCTGTATATCAAATTTTATTTAAATCCGTTCAGTAGTTTTGGCGTGAAAGAGTAACAGACAGACAGACAGACAGACAGACAGACAGACAGACAGACAGACAGAGTTACTTTCGCATTTATAATATTAGTTATGGATTAGTATGGATTAACTACCCGTACATTTTCCACCACTTTTATTATAAAACCATTTACTTAAACGAAACATTGATATAGCTACCAAACAAATTTACTCGACGCGCACACAGAAGTTTAAGTTGTGACCTCACAATTCAATAGCCCATTTATTTGTATAGATCATATTATCTTTTTAGTAATGGCCCGCTGTCACTTCGGGTTATTAGTTTCAATCTGTACCGATAGATGGCGCTGAGCGTCGATTACATAGCGGAAATGTTTCGTTAACAGTAAAGTATAAGCCTATATAGAAAGCAAGTCATCGCCACTATGATGGGAGTGCGCTTAATCACCACGTTTGCCTAATGAGAATAGGTGATCATCACAAACGAGCTATGTTCGATAAATTCGAAATATTATTTTTGCTCGACCCGGGACCCCAAGATCCCTAGTTCACGGCCCGGTACTCAAACTACCAGACCAACAGGGCGTTCGTTTAGTTTGGCTAACAGTAGTACATTTAAAATCCGTACATTACACCTCGTATTCAGCTATTTAAAGACAACACGGTCTCCGTACCTGTTAGACACTGTATCTTATCATTGTTAATGCGAAATAAAAATGAAACCAAGCCACAAGCAGTCTAGAATGCACGTTTTAAAAGCAAAGAGAATAATAAACGGCGCCGAGAAGTAATAATACGTGGTATTAAGATAAACAGTCTATATTTATTAGTTCCACTTTTTGCCTAGTGGCGTTGTTTGTTTCTATAAAACTAAGAGAACTAGGATGTAAATTAGCAGTTTATAGCTCAAAGAATTAATTGGTTGAATGTAGTAAGAATCTGCACTATTTATAAAAGAGCAAATTCTATATTCATCGCCAAGGTTAAATGAATAGGTGAAACACTTGCGCGGTGTAATTAACGCACATCGCCATCTATTGGTTATCGTTTGAAACAAATGCCCCGAAACGAAGTGAGGGCGGGCCACTAATATTCCCATAGCTTAGCTTGATACCGGTGACAGTTCTCAAAGTAGTCTCTTTCTAACTTAAAACTCCATTCTGCTGTCTTGCGTAACAAGCAACGCAAGCTTGTTCAAACGATAACCAATAGATGGCGCTGGAAATTACACCGCGCTAGTGTTTTGCCTTTTCAATTAACCAAACTGTGGTTTTATTTCTCGTTACTTTATAATAATCTATCGGCTTTATTTGTCACAAATCAATGTTTTCATCGTTGTTATTATAAATAAGACATAGTCATATTCCTTCATCAGACTTTAATTTTGACTACACGATGTCTGACGAATCCGTTACCTTATAATAACACAGCGTCATACTTGATTAACGATATCAAACCTATATTTGGTGGTAATTAAGTCCATTCTCGTCCGGCAGGTGGCTGAGAGGTTGAACGTGGACGTCCGCCGCGGGCTGTCATGGCGCGAGGCGAACGACCGCATGAACTTCGTCGGCCCCAACGAGTTCCAGGTGAAGGAGCAGGATCCGCTGTGGAAGAAGTACATCGAGCAGTTCCAGAACCCGCTGATTCTTCTGTTGCTAGGTGAGTTTGATGCAATCTACAGCCAGCGCCATCTATTGGTCCAATTTGTAACTAATCCAAACAGCAGCGCTGAGTGCTGTCGTGGCGAGAGGTCGCCGCGATCGACGCGGTCGCAGCAATCGACACAGCGCCGTCTATTGGTTCAATATGGAACTAATGTAAGCAGCAGCTCTGAGTGCTGTCGTGGCAAGAGGTCGACGACGCCATGTGCTTCGTCGGCCCCAATGAGTTCCAGGTCAAGGAGCAGGATCCGCTGCGGAAGACTTCTTCCATGTATGTACATGAGTTTCACGATTCGTTTGCTCGATGCAATCGACACACAGCGCTATCTATTGGTTCATTAGGGAACTAATGCAACCAACAGTGCTGAGTGCTGTTATGGCGAGAGTTCGACTTCGTCGGCCCCAACGAGTTCCAGGTCAAAGAGCAAGATCCGATGTGGAAGAAGTACATCAAGCAGTTCCAGAACCTGCTGATTCTTCTGTTGCTGGGTGAGTTTCATGATTCAGCTGCGCGATGCAGTCGACACCCAGCGCCATCTATTGGTTCATTATAGAACTAATATAAGCACCAAGCGCTGAGCGCTCTCATGGCACCCAAGAAAATAAAATTAGACAATAATGTTGGGTTGGTGGGGCATACTTGGGTACTGAATTGGGAACCCTACAAAATAATCAAAACAACATTGAGATACATACAGAAATCTGAAACGTGTCTCATTATTTCCTACCTACTTGTAATAATTATTCTTATTTATTGTAACAATATTAACTATTGATTAGTTTTAATTGTTCCAAAGGCGAATGAACTAAAAGCAAATAATGTCTGGTTATAATCCACGATAGCGGACTATTTAGTTTATAATGTAGGTTTTGTTCTTGGTATCTCAATACATGTTATTATTTTATTAATAGTGCTTATATCCTCCTGTTTAAATCTACGTCAGATCAATTATAATACCTACTATTAAAAATCCAGCAACATGCGAGCCGGATTTACATTGTAGTATTTGGTAGGACATTACCTATCTTCCCGTGTTATTCCCGGTTGCGTCCAAAACGATTGGATCCCGAAGTACCTACGATTAGATCATGATTTAGGATTTGAGGAGTAATGATGATTAAAAAATAGCCACTAATACTCACAGAAAACCGGCGTGAAGCAGCCCCTGTGCTGTGTTTCGCCGAGTGAGTGAGGGTACCGGAGGCCCACACGGGGGGCAGGGATTAAAGGTTGGCAGCGCACTTGTAACTCTACTGGTGTTGCAGGTGTCCATGAGCGGCGGCATTGCTTACCATCAGGTGATCCACCTGCTCGTCTGCTACCTATCACATAAAAAAAAAAAAAAAAAAAAAAAAAAAAACTAAGATTTCGCGTCAGTACGATAATATTTTCTTTCTTTTTTATGTTAGATAAAGTGTCCTAATAAATACATAAATTAAAAAGCTCGACGCCATAGACGTTAGCAACGAATAAAATAATGTTTTGCATACTCGTGATATGATCTGTGTTGCGGGTGGTAAGATGATTATGGGTGTGAGTTACGCTAAAACTGTGACTAAAACTCAATCAATAGTTCGGTATGTAGAAGTATTATTGTTCCTCTATGGTTTTTAGCACGCCCCGAATAAAATCGCATCATATATATTATGATTTTAAACTATCGCGTTACATTATACAAATCATTGCCCTTGTATCGCAGTCGAAACATCAAGCAGTAAGTAAAATACTATAATGTACATTATTATATTTAAATATCGTCCCATTTATGTCAATTAATTGTAAAATCTCATATTTACTCTTGCCCTATGAAGGGTTTATGGTCACCTACAGTTTAATTATATCCCCGTTTCGTTTATTCCGTTTCGCGTGTTTTATTTAAACTTCAATTCAGAATTGCGCTTAAGAGTATTTACTCCCAGTTTGGCTTTGAAGGGATATGTATCCGGGGTCTTATTTGCTCAGAGTCGTATTATGGGAGGCAAAGGGCCTAATATCCCCCATAATCTTCCGTACTCGTACTATACTATATATATTTCTAATTGGGAACGCAGGGACAAGGTAGAAATCTCGTTTCAATTGGATTTTCGTAATAGTGTTGCCGAAGTAATTTTATCGAGTGTCGATAGTACTAAGGACTAGTGACGTAATACGAGTAAGTATAGATTCAACCACCGATTCGGCTACGAGAGCCGATCTCAACTTGCAGTGTTAAGCATGAAATAAATGAATTTTATTCTATTTTATGTGATTTTTTTACGGAGTATGCTTTTCACTACTACGTTTACCAATACGCGGTCTCTACTCTAGAACTCGTTGACCCCAACGTAGTGTAGAAAGGCCTCTGGCCAGATGTAGTGACGATCTGCGCAAGAGGGCTGGCTGGAGCTGGATGCGAGTAACCGAAGAACGATCAAAGTGGCGAGCATTTGGAGAGGCCTATGTCCAGCAGTGGACTGCAACAGGCTTACCTACCTGTCGCCATAAGTGAAAATTCAAAACGTCAATGGTCAATAAACACGCCCCTTTTGCTATGCGACTCGACGTATTCAGCGATACGACTGCGACGTCATTTCGTTCGTACACCAAACGTACAGTTTATAATTCGACACATATTTTTTATCTCGTACGTACTGTCTGTTACGTAGTTGATGGATGACACACGGTAATTCGTTTTACGGTACCTCGGGTCGTTGTCACGTGCACTTGAAACGGACCGGTTTTTGCGAGTTTTTTTTGACGAATGTTCACATAGTGTAGTAGCTGGTTGAATTTTGTTCATCAGACATGTACCTAGTAGGTAAATGACGTTATAATGTTTACAATTACAACTATAGGTCCGCTTGCTTCTAATGTTGATGATTAATTCATTAATTTCATGATAGTTATTCCCATAGTAACTAATTTAACACGCCCGGTAGTAAGCGATGTGGCTCAAGACAATTTAAAAATGTTGTTCCGTGTTAGCGAATAATTTCAGATTTAAGTGCTCAATCCTGACACGCGCAAGTAGACCTTATAGTCTGTACATTAGGACTACGAATAGAAGGTCTCTCATTGACATTGGCAGGGGGCGTTGTACAATATTTTTTCGGGAAAAAACACTAAGTTTGCCGGTCGTTGGTATATCGTCGGTGGTTTAAGGGAAACAGCCTTAACTCCCACTTTTTCCAGAAGCCAAATAACCTTATGACAACGTATGGTAGCTATGATGTATTTATAGTGGTTGCTCTCTTTCTCTTATCCTAGCGTGTAAACTCTGATTTTTAATCATGTGGAGTAAACTGACAGATGTCAATGTGTCATCCCCATACTCGACATAATCGACACCCAGCGCCATTTATATTTATAGATAACTAACGACAAACTTAAGGCCGAGACGAAGTGAGGGCAGGCCTCTAGTTGAGCTATATTATTATAAGATATTAATTCGAGTATTAATAATATTTTTTTATCATCTCGAGTTTAGTCAAAACACCCTGTTATTGATATAGCACGTTATTGTGTTATATAAATACGGCCTCTATGTTGTTATCAATGGCTGCCTCTCCGATACATACTATGTATATAGAACAATAAATTAGGTGTATCACCATTGTCTGCCATTAAACCTATTGATTATTACACTGTTGGCGTCAGTATTATGAGTCATATGAATTCGTTTTAATTCAAGTGTTTTTAGTCATTTCTGTAGTATTCAATTGTGGAATTTACAAAAGCATAATTTAACAATCACAATTTGTTGGCACAGCTGATATCTTCTTAATGTATTCATTTAGATATTGGTGTTTATATACGTATGAGATGTCGAATAAATGAATGAAGAATACTGACAAATTGAAAATAAATGAGAAATTGTTTTTTGTGGGAGCTATAATATATTTTTGGAAAGAGGTTGGCACCAAACTTGTGACTCTACTGGAGTAGTAAGTGTTCATAGGTTGCGGCGATTGCTTACCATTAGGTGACCCGTCTGCTCTATTCTTGTTGCTCTCTGTTCTGTGTGTTCTACTGTTTAATAGCTTTGCTATTCCGTTTACATTAAAAGGCAACCGGTCCAGGGGGCAATTCTCGAGCAGTCGACATTAAAGTAGAATTTAGAGATTGCATACATTCGTCCAACCAAATGTTTAATTCGACTGCAATATCGAGTTCACGAGAATTGCTCCCCAGTCCTCGTTTAAATGTCCTACTAATCTCTTTATCCTGTAATGTTAAGGTTAGAATCCCATTATTACCATTACCATTATCGTCATTAAGAAAAGGACACTTGAATCTTGATAAGTCCATCTATTTCAGCCTCTGTCCTTGTTTAGTGCTATTAAAACCGGCTAAGTGCGAGCCGGACGCTTCGCACGAATGGTTCCGTATGTTCCATCCATCCATTGTTTTGTATGCATAAGGATTATGTTTGTGAAATCAAATGTTTTTTATTTATTTTTATATTTGAGTTGTTTAAATTATGGTAAGGTAAATTGCGTCTTAAGATTTTATTTACTCCACTCTGGAAGTGTTTCTCGCGTAAACTATTCAGATTAGAACAAGAAAAAAAATAGAAACCTCAATATAATTTTTAATGATCTATCCCTAAATACCCCACATATGGGTTTGATAAATAAAAAAAAGAGTTACAGTTGTAAGTACGGGGAGCGGGCCCCCTATTTTTAAAGGCTTTTTATTTAGCCTACGTTGTTCCATGGGCAAAGGAAGCCCCCAAATGCCGCCATTGCACTCTGTTTGTGGGCGGTGTGATTTGCGATTTTTTTTTTATTTATGTGCGGAAATCTTAATGTGAACCCACAGAACATAGTAAGTTTTTCCATTTGGCTAAGGAACCTTAAAAACGTTTAATATTAGCCTGATAGTCCGAAGAATACAATTATGGGAAAATAAAGTTGATAACTTGTACAAGTCGTCACGCTAGGCCAAGACTAGGTAATTTGCCCGGTTCAACCTTGTTGTATCGACTATTATTATACTTCATGCTATATTTACAGGGTGTAATAAGCCGTGGCATTGAATCGCAAATCATAATGTAGAATTGAAACTTTTAAAGTGACGTGTTTACGTCGAATAGTGACGGCTTGCGTCTCACTTACGGTTGCTATATGGAAACACGAAATTTTGTTGCAATTTGGGAGTTATCTTCTATACAGGGTGTATCTGTGAACATTTACATCCCTTTAACCACGTGATCTATCAATAATTCTGAACAACATTTGTTCAACAACTTTTCTAAATTCGAAAAAATTTTCGACGCCCATACAAAATGACCAAGTCACGTGACCGACTTTGTATGGAAAGGTGAAAATTTTTTATGCGAATTTTCAAAAGTCATAGAACAAATGTTGTTTAGAATGGTTGGTAGAACACGTGGTTAAAGGGATGTAAATGTTCACAGATACACCCTGTATTCTAAGCTCTTTAGAAATAGAGATTAACTCCGTAGAAAACGACATAGCTTAGGTATATGAAACCCGAAAACACGAAACACTATCTCGATGCAATTGACACCCAGCGCCATCTATTGGCGAAGATTGGATCTTATATCAAAATTTGGTTCCAATACGAAGTGAGGGCGAGCCACTAGCACAAAATATGCCAATAAAAAGCGGACTCTAAAACGAAGGAGATTTATTGCCAATGGCGCCTGTGAAGGCGTGTGAAGAACTCGTGAGAAAAATCCGCTAGATGGCGTACTGTAGAACTGAGGTCCACCTACACGGTCCTTGGTTATTTTTGAAGTGAGATGTCAAAATGTCACTAAACAACCAATGAGCCAATTTCCCCATCGATACTATTTGTACAGTGGCCAGCACATCAAGTTACTACAATCTGTCAAATTTCCTCAGTTGATATTGAACCAAACACGTTTGACATAAAAGTGAAGTTCGATTGAAGAAATTTGACAGATTGTAGTAACTTGATCTGCAGGCCACCGTACTTTCTAATACTATAGATAGTCATATTCAAAATAGTTTTCAAAGTCGCAACACTATTACAGACAGTACTTTAACGTATATTGTTTTTTTTATCCAGGTTCGGCGGTAGTGAGCGTGTGTATGAAGCAGTTCGACGACGCCATCTCCATCACCGTGGCCATCATCATAGTGGTGACGGTCGCGTTCGTGCAGGAGTACCGCTCGGAGAAGTCGCTGGAGGAGCTGAACAAGCTGGTCCCGCCTTCTTGTAACTGGTGAGGAATGTGGCCCAAATGCGAATGGAACCATTTGCGAAGTGGACGTTATGCGAAAGGGATGTTTTACGAAGTGGCCGTTTTGCGAAGTGAGCAATTCGCGAAATGGACGTTCTACAACATGGACGAAGTGGCCCAAATGCGAAGTGGGCCAAATGCGCCAAAACGGATATCTATAATAAGTATACCTTGGCAATAAAGTCAAAAATCTAAAATTTATTTTTGAGGAACTGTTACGGAGTTCCAAGTAATATAACCAACTAGCTTTTGCCCGCGGCTTCGCTCGCGTTGAATTCGGGGTAGCACGGAGGGGCAAAAAGTAGCCTGTGTTACTCTCCATCCCTTCAACTATCTCCACTTAAAAAATCACGTCAATTCGTCGATCCGTTTGCCGTAAAAGAAAGACAAACAGACATACACATTTTCCCATTTATAATATTAGTTTGGATGTTCACCCCCCTACCTTTTAACCCCTTACAACCCCCTTTTCCTAAAAAAAAGTAACCTATGTTCTTTCTCAGGGCTTAGACCATCTGGATACCAAATTTCAATCAAATCCGTTCAGTAGTTTTGGCGTGAAAGAGTAACAGACAAACAGACAAAGTTACTTTCGCATTTTTAATATTAGTTAGGATACTTCTTCAATAACGTCAAACATCAACATTTATTCTTGAGGAACTATTACGAAGTTCCATATTGTAACCAATGGGGCTACCATACTCTATGACGTAAGCGGCAGTGGCGCCATCAATTTCATGACTTTCTTGATTGATTTTGAATTAATTTAAAGCTATTTTGAATTTGGATGAATTCAATGCTATATTGATATTATTATGCTCAATCCCCATTCTTCACAGTCTCCGAGAAGGCAGCCTCGAGCACTTCCTAGCCCGCAACCTCGTGCCAGGCGACATCGTCCACCTGAATGTCGGCGATCGGGTGCCAGCGGACCTTCGCCTCTATGACACCACGGACCTGGCCGTCGACGAGTCCTCGTTTACTGGGGAGACGGAGCCGGCTGGGAAGAGCGTGCTGCCGAATAAAGCGTCGGCTGGACGAGTCAATAAGGACAATGTTGCGTTTATGGGCACGCTCGTGCGCTGCGGGAATGCCAAGGTAACTCTTTCTTCATTTCTTTCTGTCTTTGTCTCTCTATTTGTTGACCTGGCGGTGAAAGAGTCTTCGATTAATGGGGAGACGGAGCCGGCTGGGAAGAGCGTGCTGCCGAATAAAGCGTCGGCTGGACGAGTCAATAAAGACAATGTTGCGTTTATGGGCACGCTCGTGCGTTGCGGAAATGCCAAGGTAACTCTCTTCCTTTCTCCTTGTCTTCTTCTCTCTTCCTGCTAACCTGGCGGTGGTAAGAGTCTTCGATTAATGGGGAGACGGAGCCGGCTGGAAAGAGCGTGCTGCCGAATAAAGCGTCGGCTGGACGAGTCAATAAGGACAATGTTGCGTTAATGGGCACGCTCGTGCGCTGTGGGAATGCCAAGGTAACTCTCTCCTCTCTCACTTCCTATCATCTTGTTTTTCTCTCTCTTCTTGTCGTCCTGACGGTGAACAAGCCCTCGTTCACCGGGAAAACGTAGCCGGCAGGGAAGAGTGTGCTGTCGGTCGCGTCAATAAAGACAATGTTGCGTTTATGGGCACGCTCGGGCGGTGCGGGAATGCCAAGGTAACTCTCTTTCTTCATTTCTTTCTGTCTTTGTCTCTCTACTTGTTGACCTGGCGGTGAAAGAGTCTTCGATTAATGGGGAGACGGAGCCGGCTGGGAAGAGCGTGCTGCCGAATAAAGCGTCGGCTGGACGAGTCAATAAGGACAATGTTGCGTTTATGGGCACGCTTGTGCGTTGCGGGAATGCCAAGGTAACTCTTTTCTTCATTTCTTTCTGTCTTTGTCTCTCTACTTGTTGACATGGAGGTGAAAGAGTCTTCGATTAATGGGGAGACGGAGCCGGCTGGGAAGAGCGTGCTGCCGAATAAAGCGTCGGCTGGACGAGTCAATAAAGACAATGTTGCGTTTATGGGCACGCTCGTGCGTTGCGGGAATGCCAAGGTAACTCTCTCTCCTTCTCTATCTCTCTCCTTTTATCTTGTCTTTTTCTTTCCTCTTGCTGTTAGAACCGCTTTCGCAATAATGATTACTATCTGTCCTTCTGACTTCTGGTCCGTTACTATTTCTTTTTCTCACACACATCGTTTACAATAAAATTTATCTTTTTCTTTCACTATATCATTTCCTATGCCAATATCTCTTTCTTCCGCCCTCTCTCTATCTCTCCCTATTCCGTCTTCTCTCAATCTTTCTTTCTTTCTACCACCCCATCCCCTTTTATCTGTGACCACGCCTTTCTCTTTTTATAGCATTATCCTGGGTAAGTCTTTTGAGACAACAGCTCTTCTGGATTATGACTAACGCATTTCTGCGACTTGCATAAATGCTCTTTCAAAATACCTGTCTCAAAATCATACTATATCTTCTTTCCAGGGTATCGTCGTCAGCACAGGAGAGCGTTCAGAGTTCGGCGACATTTTCCGCATGATGCAAGCCGAAGAGGCGCCGAAGACGCCCCTCCAGAAGTCCATGGATACACTGGGAGCGCAGCTGTCTATGTACTCGTTCTGTATCATCGGGTTCATCATGGTGACGGGCTGGCTGCAGGGCAAGGCCTTGCAGGACATGTTCACCATTGGAGTCAGTCTTGCGGTCGCTGCCATCCCTGAAGGTAGACTTTCAACTTTGTTACTAGTGCAATAGAGTTAAGTTTCCTTTGTTCCATATTATTCAGAACTGGTTCACCATTGGAGTTAATTTAGCAGTCGTTGCCATTCCTGGAGGTAGACTTTCAACTTTGTTACCAGTGCAATAGAGTTAAGTTTCCTTTGTCCCCATATTCTTCCGGACTTGTTTACCATTGGAGTCAGTCTAGCAGTCGTTGCCATCCCTGAACGTAAACATTCAACTTTGTTTACGGGTGCAATAGAGTTAAGTTTCCTTTGTCCCCATATTCTTCAGGACTTGTTTAACATTGGAGTCAGTCTGACGGTCGCTGCCATCCTTGAAGGTAGACTTTCAACTTTGTTACGAGTGCAATAGAATTGACTTTCCTTTGTCTCCATATTAATCAGGAATTGTTCACTATTAGAGTCAGTTTAGCAGCTCGCACGTTGTATCGAGAAACATGACTAATGAAGTTCAAATGTATGTCACGTGTCTACTGGTGACATACATTTGAACTTTGAATTGATGTGGTACCTAGCACCGTCTATGTGGCAGTAACTATAGGTAGCACTTTGTATTAAGGCGACACTATGACGATACTAACGCCGCCAATTGATTTATATTAATTGTTTATTTTTGTAAAAAATATTGTTAGATATTGTTACGCATCTCAAAAAATTTGGCGGCGCTAGCGCTGCTGGCTAGTATCATCACGGTGTCGTCTTAATATGACTAAAAATAAATAGCACGATCGCACGTCGATGTGCAGTTGTGCTTCACGTTCCCTATCAAACGTGTAACCTGATTGTGCAGTGTCCTCCTAAAATATGTATACAGGGTGTATCTGTGAACATTTACATCCCTTTAACCACGTATTCTATCAACCATTCAGAGCAATATTTGTTCAACAATTTTTCCAAATTCTTCGAAAAATTTTTGCATTCCCCATACAAAAGACCAAGTCACGTGACCGACTTTGTATGGAAAGATGAAATTTTTTTGTTCGAATTTTCAAAAGTCATAGAACAAATGTTGTTCAGAATGGTTGGTAGAGAACGTGGTTTAAGGGATGTAAATGTTCACAGATACACCCTGTATACTATATATTATATTATAAAATATGAATTTATTATTATTTGTAGGTCTCCCTATCGTGGTGACGGTGACGCTGGCGCTGGGCGTGATGCGCATGGCCAAGCGCAACGCGATCGTCAAGAAGCTGCCCACCGTCGAGACCCTGGGCTGCGTCAACGTTATATGCAGCGATAAAACTGGTAAGATCACTGTATAAATCTATATTTATATTCTACTAGCTTTTGCCCGCAGCTTCGGTCGGGCAGAAAGAGGCAAAAAGTAGCCTATGTTACTCTCCATCTCTTCAACTATCTCTTTTTAAAAAATCACCTCGATTCGTCGCTCCGTTTTGATGTGAAAGAAAGACAAACATACAGACAGACAGACAGACACACTTTCCCATTTATAATATTAGTGTGCTTGAAAATCATTACATGGCTTTATGAAGACATTGGGTCTATCGTCAAAGTGTTGTATAATATTTCTGACATGACCTACAATCCTACATAACGCCATCTATCGGATTGTTCATTAAAAAACTTATTAATTATAGGTCACAGAATCTCAATATTTTGATGATTAGGTATTCTAATTGATTCGTATTTAGGTACCCTTACGAAAAACGAGATGACAGTGACGACTATATCCACTTCCGGCGGCCATATTGCCGAAGTGACAGGAACCGGATACAATGTTCGCGGCGACGTACAACTCCGCGCGTACAAGGGACGAGATCTGGATGTGGCGAGGATGGGTGTCCAGAGCATGCTTGAGGTAACGATAGCTCTCATTAGATATATAATTAGACGTCACAATATATTAATTAGACACAGAGATGAGATGTTATCTGAATTTATAGCTTTAGAGCTGAGTGAGGATTTTTTTTTATGTGATAGGTGGCGGACGAGCAGGCGGATCACCTGATGGTAAGCAATGGCCGCCGCCCATGGATACCTGCAACACCAGTGGAGTTACAAGTGCGCCGCCAACCTTTTATCCCCTTCCCCCAGGTGGGCCTCCGGTACCCTCACTCACTCGACGAAACACAGTACTGGGGCTGCTTCACACCGGTTTTCTGTGAGGCAGTGGTATCACTCCGGTCGAGCCGGCCCATTCATGCCGAAGCGTGGCTCTCCCACAGTTAATAGGAAAATGAAGTGATTCTATTGGTGGATTTTTTCCTAGCACACCGCTTAGCTACCTCGCACAGCTCCGGTGGAAAAGCAGGCTTAATGGCAAGACTATAAGGTTCATAATTAAATGAGGTGGTTGCACGTGACTGTACTTTACTTTTCGTACTTCTGCCAAAAAGTAAGTTATAATGCGCCAACAGGTGGCGATACTGTGCAACAACGCGGTGATCCGCGACGAGACGTTATACGGGCAGCCGACAGAGGGCGCGCTGCTCGCCTGCGCCATGAAGAACGGCATGGACGACATCCGCGACCACCACACCAGGCTGCACGAGATACCCTTCAGGTGAATAAAAGAAAGAGAAAGCGAGATTTTAAAATCTGATTAACCCATTGGCAGTAGTTATAAACACAATTCATTGGTTTTGGACCTTATCTCCAACACATAAGGTTCAAAATATAGTGTCTAACATATTGACAGAAACCCATAAAGGTTTATTATTTATAGTTATAATGCAACGCGAAAATTTAAAAAACAACCCATAAAGGGTTAAAGAAGTGGGACATAACGAAAATGACTTAAAAGTCATCAAAACGTTTACCTTCAGTGACATTAAAAATAACATAATTTCAAATCTCCGAAGTGGGACCTAGGCTCCACGAGTTACCCTTCAGGTGACAAAAATAGGGAACTTCGTAATAGTTCCTTTAGAATAACTTTACAGACACAGGCACACCACATCACAGACAATAACCATACGATGCACTGAGACACAACAAAATTTATTAAACATAAACATCTATATTTATATCTATACTATTTAT
The DNA here is from genome assembly GCA_014851415.1 of Cnaphalocrocis medinalis. NCBI lineage: Eukaryota > Metazoa > Arthropoda > Insecta > Lepidoptera > Crambidae > Cnaphalocrocis > Cnaphalocrocis medinalis. The sequence continues at coordinate 13,902,108 of CM026287.1, read as the reverse complement.
AAAGTGACAACGACAGGGCTTATAGGTAAACCGAAAACACGAAACGCTAGCACGATGTAAACGACGCCCAGCGCCATCTATTGGTTCATTTTTGAACTACTTTCCTGAAGCAAAGTGAGGGCTGGCCACTAGTAGAAGAATAATATCAATTTCACGACTTTAAAGATAGAGTATTTTTGCCCACAGTTCCGAGACAAAGATGATGGTAGTGAAATGCGCGCCAAAGTTCTCGGACGGCAAGCTCAAAGAGGAGGTGTTCGTGAAGGGAGCCATAGAGAAGGTGTTGCCTCTCTGCACGCGGTACATCGACAGCTCCGGGAACTACGCGCCCATGAGCAAGGACAAGCAGAACGACTTCATGAGCGAGGCGTATAACATTGGACGGATGGGTGAGTGCCAAGTAGATACTATCATTATTTCAGCCAATAGACGTCCACTGCTGGACATAGGCCTCCCCCAAAGTTCTCCACACAGATCGGTCCTGTGCCACCCGCATCCAATGGACTCCCGCAACCTTTACCAGATCGTCGGTCCACCAAAGTATATACTATACAAGTAACTTAATTAGGGAGGTTGTCAAGGAATCAAAATGTATGTAAAAGTAACAATATCAGCCTATATACTGCAGAGCAAAGCCCTCCATCATAGAAATGTAGACACTACTATGATGGGATTAGCTTAATCACCACGCTTGCCTAATGCGGAATGGAAAAATTCGAAACATACTTTTGCTCGACCCTTGACTCCAAAATTATGGCCCGGTACTTAACCCATTAGACCAACGGGGCGTCAAAATGTATGCATCTATTTTAAATCACCAGTTAAGGCCAGATTATCATACATATTGGGATGGAAGGAGGGGCGGAAAAGATATGGGGATATGGCGAGATCACATGAAAAAGGAAAAGGGGTTGTCAAAAGGGGCCGTAATTTTGATGAATCTGTTGTTATCTGCTGTAATATAACAGATAAGTACTGAATGATATCGGGGGCTGGTGTGGAAGGGGGAAGGTGAAAGTAGAGATCTTCGTGAAGGGAGCCATAGAGAAGGTGTTGCCTCTCTGCACGCGGTACATCGACAGCTCCGGGAACTACGCGCCCATGAGCAAGGACAAGCAGAACGACTTCATGAGCGAGGCGTATAACATTGGACGGATGGGTGAGTACCAAGTAGATACTATACAAGTAACTTAATTAGGGAGGTTGTCAAGGAATCAAAATGTATGTAAAAGTAAAAATATCAGCCTATATACTGCAGAGCAAAGCCCTCCATCATAGAAATGTAGTCACTACTATGATGGGATTAGCTTAATCACCACGCTTGCCTAATGCGGATAGGAAAAATTCGAAACATACTTTTGCTCGACCCTTGACCCCAAAATTATGGCCCGGTACTTAACCCATTAGACCAACGGGGCGTCAAAATGTATGCATCTGTTTTAAATCACCAGTTAAGGCCAGAATATCATACATATTGGGATGGAAGGAGGGGCGGGAAAGATATGGGGATATGGCGAGATCACATGGAAAAGGAAAAGGGGTGGTCAAAAGGGGCCGTAATTTTGATGAATCTGCTGTTATCTGCTGTAATATAACAGATAAGTACTGAATGATATCGGGGACTGGGGTGGAAGGGGGAAGGTGAAAGTAGAGATCTTCGTGAAGGGAGCTATAGAGAAGGTGTTGCCTCTCTGCACGCGGTACATCGACAGCTCCGGGAACTACGCGCCCATGAGCAAGGACAAGCAGAACGACTTCATGAGCGAGGCGTATAACATTGGACGGATGGGTGAGTACCAAGTGGACTATATACAGGTAACTTAGGGAATTTCCCTAACTATACTCTGATTCATAATCATGTAAAGTAAACTGACAGATGTCAATGTGTCATCCCCATACATTATCACTCAATTTGACACATGCAAAATGTCAAAATGCATAGAAACTTGTCATTTTCATCTGTCACTTTACTTTACATGATTATGAATCAGAGTATAGGTTACGACGACGAAACGCTATTTTCGTCGATATATCCCCTTTATCACCACGCTTGCCTAATGCGGATGGGTGATCACAAAGTGTATTTATCTGTTGTAAATTGCCACTTAGGACCAGAATTACGTACTCAGATGAATGGAGAGATGGTGTGATATCTATCACCTGAAAAAGTGAAAAGGATGGGATTTGTCAAGGGTCGTAATTTTTGCAAAATTGTGATGGGATATTAGGTTTAATCACCACGTTTGCCTGTGGCAGATTGGTCCCGTATCCGAGCTATGTCGGAAAAATTCGAAACGTATTCTTGCTCGACCGGGTAATCAAACCCGGGATCGAAGATTATGGCCCGGTACTTAAACCAGTAGATCATAACGGGGCGTCAAAATGTATGTAGGTATGTATTTTTTTTCATTATAGTGGACACGAACGAGTAGACGGCTCACCCGATGGTAAGTGATCACCGACGCCCATAGACATCTGCAACACCTGAGGTATCACAAATGCATCGTCGGCTCTTAAGGACGGAATACGCCCTTTTCTTGAAGATCACTAGTATCTGCTCGGAAACACCATCGTTAGCAGATGATTCCACAGTTTCACTATGTGCGGTGAAAATTGAGTGACTGAGAATGTATGTTTGTTTTTGAGCAGGTCTCCGCATAATAGCGCTCTGCCGCGGCGAGAGCCTGGAAGCGCTGACGTACACGGGCGTGTGCGGCGTGTGCGACCCGCCGCGGCCCTCCGTGCGCGACGCCGTGGCCACGCTGCGCCGCGCCGCCGTCGACGTCAAGATGGTCACCGGCGACGCCAGGCCCACCGCCCTCGCTGTTGGTGAGACAAAGACACAATACCTTTTCCCAGGGGAAACCATCATGCCCTTCACCTTGCCACATATGGGGGACAAGGTGGTGTGTGGGACTCTAACCCTAACCAAAACCTCTGGGGTGTCCATTTCAGCGCAATCGCGGTCGGATACCCCATAGCCGGAACTGGACCGTACCGCAAATCGCGCTCGCCACTTTGAGTCAAAATGTTTGGCGCCAATGCAGCCCCTCCCAAATGCGCGACCTACCAGGACACCCAGTAGGATTTTTTCCCTGGCGGAGTCGTGATACTGAGCAAGCCACTCCCCAGTAGTGGCATGCTCACGTACTCCGAAGCCCGTTTAGTCGCCTCTTACGACAGGCCGGGAATACCTTGGCAGTATTCTTAACGCCCCTAGCCACAGGACACAAGACACAATACCTTAATCCAACCTCGCTGTTGGTGAGACAAACAGACCTCATCTTGATCGACTTTAGCATCATCATTGCCTCATCCATCATGTTTGCGACGCGGTGGCAACCCTACGTCAAGATGGTCACCGGCGACGCCAGGCCCACCGCCCTCGCTGTCGGTGAGACAAACAGACAATACCTTAATCCAACCTCGCTGTTGGTGAGACAAATAGACCACATCTTAATCGACTTTAGCATCATCATTGCCTCATCCATCATGTTAGCGACGCGGTTGCGACCCTACGTCAAGATGGTCACCGGCGACGCCAGGCCCACCGCCCTCGCTGTCGGTGAGACAAAGAGACAACATAAATAATAATAAATGCGCCAGACAATCACACCAATCAACCTGGTCTCAATCTAAGGCAACCCTGTACTATCAGCATCATCATTGCCTCATCCATCATAGAGGAGGTCGTCTTCGTACACGGGCGTGTGCGACGTGTGCGATGCGTTGGTGAGACACAAAGAGACAACATCTTAATCAACTTCAGCATTACCATTTCCGTCATTGAGAGAGTACACGGGCGTGTGCGGCGCGTAGCTCACCGCCTCCGCTATTGGTGAGACACAAACAACATCTTAATCTACTTCAACCTCATCATTCCCTCATCCATCGCTGCCCTCAGTGATGGATGAGGCAATGATGATGCTGAAGACGACGTGGCGTGTGCGATGCGGTGGCAATCCTATCGCCCTCGCCGTTGGTAAGACAACATTTCAATCAATTCCTCCTCCAATCTGACTGATCGGAGGCAGTCTGTCAACGGGCACTCGCGATTCTGACTCCTTCCGCGGGTGGCCGTCCTACGCCTTACCTACCTGTACTTGAAAATCTTTTGACTCCAACGGCCATTTCATCCTGCTATGTGCTCTTCAGTCACTTCATCTGCTGTTCAAAGCTATCGATAAAATAGCAACACTAACCTCGACCCTTTGAACATTTTGGTGCATTTTTTTCCTAGGTGAAACCATCATGGCCTTCACCTAATCACCTTGTCATATTACGAAGTTGAGGTTTTTTTTTTTGTTCCAGCTCAAATGGTCGGATTGGATGTGCTGCACTCTCAGTCGCTATCGGGAGAACAATTAGACACAATGGCTGACGATGAATTAGATAGAATTATCGACACGGTGAGTTCAACTTAAATTATGTTGTTTACTTGACGTGTAACCATGATTTAGTCATCGTTTTGGAGCCACGCTTCGTCATGAAAAAGCCGGCTCGACCGGAATAAGAGTTAACATTTACAAAAAATTGTTCTGTAGTAGTTGCTGTAGAGGGTTTTTGGAAAATGTATTTTGTTCAATAACAGAAGAATATATTACTATAGTTAAAATAAAACAAACGCACCTAATCAAAGAAAGCAAAAGGTGAACAGTACGCACACTTATTAGGTGCTGCAATGGCGCCATCTAATTATTAACAAATGTAACGTAGTTTAGGCCGATAAAGCAGCACAAAATATGTTCGCTTTCTACTTTAATATATGAACGGTCCCTTAGTTACTGGCCGTGTTTTCGAATCCGCATGGAAGAATTTTGTAAAATGTATTACTTCGTTTTTGAAAATTAAGGAATTGCTATAACGGCGAATAGTAAGTAATCTCCATTATTTTTACAGGTAAGCGTTTTCTACAGAGTAACTCCGAAACACAAACTGGCGATAGTAAAGTCACTACAAAGGCTTGGAAACATTGTTGGAATGACCGGTACGTAATAAATCAAATCATTTGTTTATTTACAAACTTTCTTTTCGACCTAAAAATAGAATATTTTACCACGGCAATAAGACTTATTTTCCTATGACTTGCAGCAAATAATACGTTCCATTTCCGTGTTTAACAGAATAGAGAGTACACCAATGATCGTTGAAGATTGGCCATCATAGCATTTTTTTGTATGATTGCATGCTTGTGTGTCTATATTGTTACAAATAAACGATTTATCTCTTTATCCATGTGTCTATCTATAGCTGTAAGAGGCCATTATTACATTTTCATTGTTTAAATTTATTGTCGGGCCGTTGTATCATGCCCGATTGACAATACCTTTTTTATTTTGCATTATCCTTGTTAAGAGGAACACATTTCGCGAATCATAAAGAACCACTTTTAAATAGAAAACTTATTTTTATAATATCAAAGGCACCTAATTATCTAATTATTGTCTTTTATTACTTAAATTAATTTGAGAATAAAAAGAAAACGTAAAATTTCTACTCAGTATTACGCGTTTACAAAATTACGCCGTTGACACGTTTTCAAAGTGACGTAAACCGGTAATACTCACCGCGTATTTTTTAAATACTAGTGATTTGTCACTTGAAGGTTTTATTATTTTATTTGAAAATTAATATCGCGTTTTGCTTCTTCTTTTTTAATACGAACTGCTAAGGATTGGAAACAACTTGCTGGCTTTCTGTTTTCCCCGAGGACTACAATTTGGGTGTCTTTAAGTCGAGAGTGAATAAGCTTTCTCCTGGGAAAGCACGCTACATCTTAGACCTCATTGTCACTACTCATCAGGTGAGATGAGGTCAAGAGCAAACCCATTTACCTAATATAAAAAAAAATATTTTTGAATATGTGAAACTGCCCTTAGTGGAAATAACTGTTACTTATATGATTCGGAAATTTACTGTTGCCCTTCACTAGTGCTTTCAGTCTGACATTTGTCAAATCGGGCATGATACAACGGCCCGACTATAATTGGATTAGTTCTTAAGTTGTGAATTTTGTACAACAAAGTATATCTAACTATTTTATCGCCCCCTTAGGCGACGGAGTGAACGACGGCGTGGCGCTGAAGCGCGCCGACATCGGCATCGCGATGGGCCGCAACGGCACCGACGTGTCCAAGGAGGCCGCCGACATGATACTGGTCGACGACGACTTCGCCACCATCATGTGAGTTTATTTTCCGAAGAATTTCCAAAAGTCGTAGAATAAAGGCAGTTTAAATTCTAAATAAATTACACAAGTACAGTGATATACACGCATCAGCATTTTTGCTGCTAGTGTATCAACAAATAATAATAATAATAAAACATATGTGGAAAACATTTAAACAAAACGTTAATATTTCATATATTAAAGGAGAGCAGAGTTCCCTAATATAAGCAAATCTGTTGCTTAAAAGGAAGCTCCAACCACAATTTTCTATATGAAACTGTGTTTATGAATAAATAATTTTTAATTATTTAACTCTTTCAGGTTAGGTGGTTAGTTATCTAACCACGTATTCTCGGGTCTGTTTAGAGATTTTCATAAGTAATACGTTTTTTATATATTTAGACTGTAAATTACATTTTCATTCTTAATTCTTTTTTGAATATTTTCATGTCTACCGCCACAGTGGTTAGTTAACTGACCACCTTATTCCTCAAAAGCCTTAAGTGGTATTTTTGTAAACATTTTTTTTTTCATAATAATTAAACCTAATAAAAGCGCTGCTGTAAAGCCACACCGCGTGATGCTGCTTAAATCATCTATTAAAGATGCAAAGGCCTATGATGATAAATAAAACTAAATATGCAATTGATTTATTTTTATAATTCTGAAATTAAAAGTGTGCCTGAAAGAGTTAAGTAAGTGGTGGTTAAACTTTGACAGATGCAAAATGTCAAAATGTAAAGAAATTTGTCATTTGCATCTGTCATACAGAGTATAGTATGTAAGAGTGTGTGTTTTTGTTTTGTTTCCAGCGCCGCGATAGAAGAGGGCAAGTGTATATTCTACAACATCCGCAACTTCGTGCGCTTCCAGCTGTCGACGTCCATCGCGGCGCTCACGCTCATCGCGCTCGCCACGCTCATGGGCATCCCCAACCCGCTCAACGCCATGCAGATACTGTGGATCAATATTATCATGGACGGTCAGTATCTCACTTTGTGTTATACAGTCATCGCGCTCGCCACGCTCATGGGCATCCCCAACCCGCTCAACGCCATGCACATACTGTGGATCAACATCATCATGGACGGTCAGTGTCTCACTTTGTGTTATAAAGTCATCGCGCTCGCCACGCTCATGGGCATCCCCAACCCGCTCAACGCCATGCAGATACTGTGGATCAACATCATCATGGACGGTCAGTGTCTCACTTGTGTTATAAAGTCATCGCGCTCGCCACGCTCATGGGCATCCCCAACCCGCTCAACGCCATGCAGATACGTGGATCAACATCATCATGGACGGTCAGTGTCTCACTTTGTGTTATAAGTCATCGCGCTCGCCACGCTCATGGGCATCCCCAACCCGCTCAACGCCATGCAGATACTGTGGATCAACATCATCATGGACGGTCAGTGTCTCACTTTGTGTTATAAAGTCATCGCGCTCGCCACGCTCATGGGCATCCCCAACCCGCTCAACGCCATGCAGATACTGTGGATCAACATCATCATGGACGGTCAGTGTCTCACTTTGTGTTATAAAGTCATCGCGCTCGCCACGCTCATGGGCATCCCCAACCCGCTCAACGCCATGCAGATACTGTGGATCAACATCATCATGGACGGTCAGTGTCTCACTTTGTGTTATAAAGTCATCGCGCTCGCCACGCTCATGGGCATCCCCAACCCGCTCAACGCCATGCAGATACTGTGGATCAACATCATCATGGACGGTCAGTGTCTCACTTTGTGTTATAAAGTCATCGCGCTCGCCACGCTCATGGGCATCCCCAACCCGCTCAACGCCATGCAGATACTGTGGATCACATCATCATGGACGGTCAGTGTCTCACTTTGTGTTATAAAGTCATCGCGCTCGCCACGCTCATGGGCATCCCCAACCCGCTCAACGCCATGCAGATACTGTGGATCAACATCATCATGGACGGTCAGTGTCTCACTTTGTGTTATAAAGTCATCGCGCTCGCCACGCTCATGGGCATCCCCAACCCGCTCAACGCCATGCAGATACTGTGGATCAACATCATCATGGACGGTCAGTGTCTCACTTTGTGTTATAAAGTCATCGCGCTCGCCACGCTCATGGGCATCCCCAACCCGCTCAACGCCATGCAGATACTGTGGATCAACATCATCATGGACGGTCAGTGTCTCACTTTGTGTTATAAAGTCATCGCGCTCGCCACGCTCATGGGCATCCCCAACCCGCTCAACGCCATGCAGATACTGTGGATCAACATCATCATGGACGGTCAGTGTCTCACTTTGTGTTATAAAGTCATCGCGCTCGCCACGCTCATGGGCATCCCCAACCCGCTCAACGCCATGCAGATACTGTGGATCAACATCATCATGGACGGTCAGTGTCTCACTTTGTGTTATAAAGTCATCGCGCTCGCCACGCTCATGGGCATCCCCAACCCGCTCAACGCCATGCAGATACTGTGGATCAACATCATCATGGACGGTCAGTGTCTCACTTTGTGTTATAAAGTCATCGCGCTCGCCACGCTCATGGGCATCCCCAACCCGCTCAACGCCATGCAGATACTGTGGATCAACATCATCATGGACGGTCAGTGTCTCACTTTGTGTTATAAAGTCATCGCGCTCGCCACGCTCATGGGCATCCCCAACCCGCTCAACGCCATGCAGATACTGTGGATCAACATCATCATGGACGGTCAGTGTCTCACTTTGTGTTATAAAGTCATCGCGCTCGCCACGCTCATGGGCATCCCCAACCCGCTCAACGCCATGCAGATACTGTGGATCAACATCATCATGGACGGTCAGTGTCTCACGTTGTGTTATAAAGTCATCGCGCTCGCCACGCTCATGGGCATCCCCAACCGCTCAACGCCATGCAGATACTGTGGATCAACATCATCATGGACGGTCAGTATCTCACTTTTGCGTTTAGGACCAGTGTTAAGCCGGGCCCAGACGAGTGTAACGTGTAATGTAATCTACCGTGTAATGTAACACGAATTCTACGTGTGGGCGGCACTACAGGCATTACATGTAACTTTCGCATGGTGTTCGCGGTTGATCCATCGGCTGTCGGTTTTCGCGCGAACACAAAGACGCTCGCAGTGCTCGTTTGGACACAATTCGCTTCGAGTCCATGTACCGTCCCACTGTTGACGCTAAATTACACGTAATCTTACATTTAATTCGTCTGGACTCAGCTTTACATAACTCAAGAGAAATCGACGTGGATGCGAACCGGGTGGCTATTCTACCAAAGAAACTAAGTGAATACTGTTCTAAGCCGACGAATTATGTAAGTCTAAAAGGCCGGCAGCGCACCTGTGAAGCCCCTGGAGTTGCAGGTGTTTCATGGGCGACGGTAATCGCTTAACATCAGGTGATCCGTATGCTCGTCTGCCCCCTATCCTATAAAAAAAAAAAAAAAAAAAAAAAAAGTGCTTAATTCGCAAAGAGCTGACAATCGCAAATCTATACATATAATAAAAATGTAAAAAAGCTGTGTCTGTACATTGAAGATATTTATCTCAAAATAACTTAGGACGACTAAAAAACAGTAACAGAACATGAATCAATGATTTTTAAAAATTTTGTCTGTCTGTTTGTCTGTTTATCTGTTTGTCTGTTTGTTCCCGCTAATCTCGGAAACTACTGAACCAATTCGAATGAAACTTTTTTTATTGTATAGCTGTAATATCAGGGCAACTTATAGGATATATTACATTTTGAAGACCAGGCTCCTTGATGTAGAACCACAACAGCCCAGCTAAACTATAAGAGGTAGGTCAATGGCACCTTAACAAAAGTTGTTCAAATTGATGAGCAGTTTATGATGCCATGAAAAAAAATCAAAGATCATGGAACATCTGGTTTGGACCTCTAAGAGCCCAGCTACACTATAACAAATATAGAATGAAATGGAATGGAAAATTGTCAAATGTGATGAGCATTTTTGGATGAGATCTTTTAAGGAAGGATATTCCGAACTTAAACCCCTAATGGAGCGAAAAGGGGGTTCAAAGTTTGTCCATGGGACTACGTGATTCCTTGGCCCAATTTACTCCAACTTTTGCATACACATTCTTTGACAGAATTGATGGATAAAATATAAGATTCAAACTTTAATAGAATACTTACATCCCCTAATGGAATAAAAAATAATTTGGGGATTACTTTCATTAGAAGTTGATATTTTAAATATTAAATGGGTTTGCACTTGACCTCATCTCACCTGATGGAGAGTGACAATGAGGTCTCTGATGTAGCGTGCTTTCCCAGAAGAAGCCTATTTACTCTCGACTTAAAGACACCCAAATTGTAGCTCTCTGGAAATACAAAAGCCGGCAAGTTGTTCCATTCCTTAGCATTTCGTATAAAATAATGAGCCGCCTTAAAAATCTATTAACCTATAAATGAACATTTATAATAAGTAATATTTTTGTTAAATTCTATTTAAATAATCATCTTTAAGTCAAGAGTCATAAAGTTCACGCAAACGAAGTTGCGGGCGGCCACTATAATTAATATAACAAATATAGAAATATCCTGTCATGGTTCAATAAAAATAAAACGGCATATTTCATCTTCAAGAAAGAGCCTATACCTTCCTAAAAGGCCGGCAACGCATCCGCACTCCTTCTAGTGTAACTGATGTCCAAGGGCGGCGGTGTTCACTTACCATCAGGTGACCCGCTTGCTCGTTTGCCTTCCTATACTATAAAAAAATATTCGGACGCAAATAGGAATGAAACACATTGACTTAAAAGCAATAAGAAACCGCCGCATATAGTTATGTTGTCAAGTCTTATTTTGATTTTGTCCTTCAGGCCCGCCTGCCCAGTCCCTGGGAGTCGAACCTGTAGACCACGAGGTGGTGCGGCGGCGCGCGAGGGACCCGGCGCGCCGCATCCTCTCGCGCGGGCTGCTGCTTAACGTGCTGCTGTCCGCCGCCATCATCATCGCCGGCACCCTCTGGGTCTTCAACAGAGAGGTGAGTGATGTTAAATGTTGGTCCGAGAAAAAAACCCTGTGGGAGTAAAGTCTGTAGACCACAATTAAATATTGGTCCTAGAAAACAACCTTGTGAAACGCCTTTCTGTGGGAGTGGAGATGCTAAAATAGGGAGGTAGTGCGTGATTGGATGGGATGTGTTTCTTAAAAATATACAGGGTGTATCTGTGAACATTTACATCCCTTTAACCACGTGTTCTATCTACCATTCTGAACAACATTTGTTCAACGACTTTTCGAAATTCGCCTAAAAAAAGTCAACTTTTCAAGTCTGTCACGTGACATGGTCATTTTTTATGGGGAATCGAAAAATTATTCACCGAATTTCTAAAAATTATTGAACCAATGTTGTTCGAAATGGTTGGTGGAACAAGTGGTTAAAGGGATGTAAATATTCACAAATGACCTGTATAATAATAGAAATAAAATTAATAAGCAATGTTTTTTTATCATTTGTACAGATGTCGGACAACAAGATAACGCCCCGCGACACGACGATGACGTTCACGTGCTTCGTGCTGTTCGACATGTTCAACGCGCTGTCGTGCCGCTCGCAGACCAAGTCCGTGTTCCAAGTGGGCCTGTTCTCTAACAAGTGAGTGACACCATATAATTAGGCCCTATACCCAAAACTGGAATTCGAGACCAAAAAAACTACTACAATGTTGCTACTGCAATAAAATGATCGTACCATAGTATAGGTACCCCTGTTTTCTAAATACACTCGCTGATGTAATTGGTAATTCTGATTCTATAATTAAAAAAAAATATATATTCACTTTTTTTCATATAAATACAAGACACTTTAATAAAAACTTAACCATCCGTAATTTTAGTTTTCAAAAATGGTATTGCGCTTGTAACACTTCAGGTGTTAATAACATTTGGTATCTACCCACAACATTTTAACAATTTATTAGACAGTTTATAGTCGGGCCGTTGTATCATGCCCGATTTGACAATACCTTTTTTTAATTTTGCACTTATCCGTGTTATGAGGAACACATTTCGCGAATCATAAAGAACTTTATGATTTAAAAGTAGTTCTTTATGATTCGCGAAATGGTTCCTCATAACAAGGATAAGTGCAAAATTAAAAAAAAGGTATTGTCAAATCGGACATGATACAACGGCTCGACTATAGTCTGCTTAATAAGAAAAATAATGCCAAAAAGGTTGGCGAAACCTAGAAACGTCACTTGAAAATGACATAGGTGACATTAACAGATTTGACAGTGTCGTAGATTTATTGGTCTTGAATTCCAGTTTGGAGTATAGCGGACAATGATATCGAAGAGTTAGTTGACCTAAAATAGTTGATTAAAAATATAGCTTAAATTCTTCATGAGACGATCATTGTCAAGTCTCTCGATGTGGCCAAGCCAGCGAAGACGATGCGCTCAGGGGGTCTACTCCGCCAAACGATATCGAATTATTCGTAACGATACGTCAGTTCATACAAAAACCCTACTCTAACACAGCTTAAAATACGAATAATTAAATTTGACAGCTTCACAAACGTCAAATCTCGATATCTCGAGACGATACTCTTTAACGATACCATCAGAGACGTCATCGGAATGTTCGTCGATTTGACATTTGTGAAGCTGTCAAATTCAATTATTCGTATTTTAAGCTGTGTAGGGGTTTTGTATGAACCGACGTATCGTTACGAATAATTCGATATCGTTTGGCGGAGTAGACCCCCTGGAGGCCAATTCTCGGTTTTCGCTTTCTCTGTCGAGTCGACTTCATGGGACGCATAGACCAATAGGAGAACAAGATAAAGAATGTCAACTGCAATCTGTGTTCTCCTATTGGTTGTGCGTTCCATGAAGTCGACTCGACATAAACTCGGCTCTCGACGACTGGGCTTAAATACATTAATTAAATAAAATACGAACCCCCCTTCCTCTTTCCTATATTTTGTTGTGCCCTGACAGAGTCCATTAGGCCTAACATGCGCACCGCGACAAAATTTGGTCGACTCTCGTTCGCGAGAGCGCATCTTTCTATCCCGCTCATCGCTCAGTCAGGTGAGCGAGACGCAACTTGCGCCGACAAAATACGAGTGTCGACAAATTATGTCGTGGTGCGCATGTTAGCCCGGCTGAAGTGTTATCTAATAAACTAAGTATATAAGTTTCATCTCATTCGATCCATGTGAAAAATCCATTATTAGATGGCGTACTCTCAAACTAAGGCCCCTCACATCAAAAATATCCAATTATTGTGTAGATGAACCTCAATCCTACAGTCCGCCATCTAGCGGGATTTTCCCATGCGATAGTACCTTTTTGAATGTTATGACATGAGTGTAGATAAAATAACTTATTTGGTTTTGTGTGTAGAATGTTCCTGGTGGCTGTGAGCCTGAGTCTGGTGGGACAGATGCTGGTGGTATACTTCCCGCCGCTGCAGCGGGTGTTCCAGACCGAAGCTCTCACTGGCAATGGTGCGTATAGCGTCATAGTGTGTCTTATCTCTTTTATTTACATACTTTGACCAGTCCAGGGATGACGAACCAATGGCACGCGACACAATATTTGGGCACACTGCAAAACATTTTTTTTTTATGTGATATGTAGCAGACGAGCAGGCGGATCACCTGATGGTAAGCTATTGCCGCCGCCCATGGACACATGCAACACCAGTGGAGTCACAAGTGCGCTGCTAACCTTTTATCCCCTTCCCCCCCGATGGGCCTCCGGTACCCTCACTCACTCGGCGAAACACAGCACAGGAGCTGCACATTGCAGTTGTTACAGCTTTTTCGACGCATTATGCCTTTCCTTGTGTCTCTTAGGGCCTCGCTCTCCATCTCTGAGTAAAGTTTCAAGTAATTTACTCCTCAATTTAAGTGGGTTTGGAGGAAACTGGCCCCTGGTCCGCGGCCTAGTTAACAATTTAAATAAAACCAGGGGCCAATTTTCTCCGAACCCACTTTAATTGACAAGAAAATTACTTGGAACTTTACACAGAGATGGTGAAGTATAATATTGTATGTCAACATTACCTACATAGGTTAGTATTATGACAGTTACTGTTCCTAGTATTTGTTTATCTATTTTTTATGTGGTCAATAAATTACTTCCCACTTCCAGATCTCATATTCCTAGTCTGCCTGACGTCGAGCGTGTTCGTGGTGAGCGAGGTGAAGAAGCTGGTGGAGCGCACGCTGAAGAAGCCGTCGTACGGCAAGTTCTCGACGAAGGCCCACGACGCGATGGACTTCGTATGACACGAGACCGAGAGGAAGGCGCAGTAAACGCGCCCGCCCGTATACGCGCTGACAGCGACAGGTAACGCTAGAGTAGGATATTTGTACTATTTATAAAGAGACTAGCGGCCGCCCGCGACTTCGTCCGCGTGGAAAAGTAACTTTTTACCCTCCTTTTAACCCCTTACAACCCCCTTTTCGCAATAAAAAGTAGCCTATGTTCTTTCTCAGGGTCTAGATCACCTGCATACCAAATTTCATATAAATCCGTTTAGTAGTTTTGGCGTGAAAGAGTAACAGACAGACAGACAGAGTTACTTTCGGATTTATAATATTAGTTAGGATAAATACGATAGACATCGATATTCTTATGTAGACATAATTTTGCAAACAAGAACCAACCTTCAACCATGTTCATATACATCGAAAAAAAACATAGCGCGATGCATTGGGTGCCTAGCGCCATCTATTGGTACGGAGAGGAACTAAGGGCGGTTCATTAATCTTGATTAAGCGCAAGATAACCACCATCGCTTACCATCAGGTGAACCGTCGGTTCGTCTGCCACCTATATCTTTAAAAAAAAGCGATGGACTTTGTATGACTCGAAACCGAGAGGAAGGCGCAGTCAACGCGCAGTATACGCGCTGACAGCGACAGGTAACGCTACAATACAATATCTTCATTGTGATAACGTAATAGCAGGAGGTTAACAGGGTTACATCGATAGGGTAAATGATATTAAGGTCAGTGCAACTACGATCAGAAGGTATTTTAGTGACATTGTCAATTATTTTTCATGGCAAAATACCGTTTTCCAATAAAATATCTTGATACTCTTATCTTGATAAGTGCGATAAATTTCGTATGACACGAGACCGAGAAAGGTGCAGTAAGCGCACCCGTCCGTATACGTGCTGACAGCGACAGGTCACACTAAAATAGAAAATCTTCATTGTGATATTTTTTGAATTCATTTAGGTATTTACGTTTCAGGTACGCGGTAACTAGTCACAGTCTGCTAGATCGCGCGACTGTGTCTAGACCGTGCGATCTCGCGGTCGCGGAACACTCGCGTGACACTTACGCCCCGCGTGACGATTACGCGACGCGTGACATTCACAGCTCGCGTGACACTTACGCCCCGCGTGACAGTTCCGCGTGCGTCTTCAGTGACAGCTGTCAGTGCGCCACAGATGGCCAAAAGGGACCGTTCTCGATTTACGACGGAAAAATTGACATACCTGTTCGTATTTGAAATTTAAATTATTTTTCTAATTAGAATGATGAATGCAGTATTTTTTTTTGTAAAACTTTTTAGCGGTATTTTATTTATTTTTCTTTATATTTTTTTATTGTAACTTTTAAGTGGTAATAGTGACTGTTTTGTGTTTTAGTTATTTTAAGATAGCCAATTGACTTGTGGTTGTAGAATTTCGGGTCCAGAGTGAGTGAATGTTACTTGTATTTTTTTTAATTGTGACTTAGTGCTTTTAAAGTTAGCATTTTGGTGTTATCTTAGCATGACTAATAAAGTGGACATGGACAAAAATGTGTTAGAATTAATAAAATGGATGTATGTATTTAACGACACTACATTTGCCCTGGAGTGTGGACGTTAAACCAGTGATTAAATTAAAATTAAATGTTTAATATCTTGTCCACTTAAAAAAATCTGGCAGAGAATTAAAGCCTCTTACTCTAAGCTCACTTTTTTATTTATTGGACAATTGTTTTATAAATAAATGTATTTATGTAGTTAAATTTATTTACGTCTCTTTATTAGATTTACTCATTCACTTATCCAGTTTGGGAATGGTTATTCATTCAATTAAATAACAACAAATGTACTACCAAATGCACACAAGGGGTATTTGTAGTGACGTGTTGAAAGAGATATTATAATGTATAAAAATATTGTTTATTTCACTGCTTTCCAAGTACACTATATGTGACAGATTAGATATCAGTGAAATAAGCAAACGAGAATGTTTTATGTGTGACCTCGACTATGTGTTGTCGTATAGTAATTGTACAATAAATGTCGGATCTGATCTAGGTGTAGAAAACCTGCTTGGCATTTAGACCATTGAAATGTGTTTGTCTCCCTCGCACGTACTCACGCTAACGAGACAGACAGAGCTCAGTGTTTTTTCACACAAATCTTTAATAGAATGGAATAACGACTTAATAAATACTTTTTTCTCAGCATTCCTGTTATTTTTATATTACTTACCTACATGGATTGTACCTGGTATAAGTAAAAAAAATAACCGAATCTTATGTTAAGTTAGAATCGGTGAAGAATTGAGATTAAAATACATCACTATTAAACCTCCTTGCTAGATATTAAATTATTCAAATCGATTTAAAATTATCTAAGGATTAATTTAGAAATCAATATTTTAATAATTAGATTCTTGAAATAAAGTTCGTTTTATTTTATCTAGCAAAATTAAAAATTGAAAAGTACAACAAAACCTAAATAAATATTAATGAATTTATGTTTAATTTACACTTTTTTGACTTTATTTCATTTTAAAAGAAAATGATATCCATAAAAATATTGTAAAAAAATATTTGATGAGGGCTATCGTTAATTGAAAATGATTATATGGCTGGTTGTATACATCAGGTATAGTGACAGAAGACGTTACATACGTTAGTAAAACCTTAGCTCGGGCTCAGTCCACATCTGGCGAATGCGATGCGAGCTAGCGGTTGATAACTGATTTTGCTGTAGATGGCTAGTTTACACAAAAGAGATAGAGATATAACGTTGGCTGCATACACATAACCTCTGCTAAACAGCCCACAAGCTTGCGTGTACAGCAACATCAAAATGATCTTATCGTTCAAACCTAACAAATATATCGGACCATTTGATAAAAAACACTTTTTGCACAATATCTTAAGGTGTTATTTCGTTTGTCTCTCGAACATAGAATGAAAATGCATCTTGGGAGATACAGTTGCTTTTGTCAAATGCGCAGATATTTGTAGTAAACTTGAACGCTATGATCATAATGATGCTTACTGTACGTACAGCCACACATCAAAGTTTACAAAACTGTCAAATTTCTTCATTGGATTGTCATCTTACTGTCAAACACATTAAGTTGAATATCAATTGAGGTAATTTGACAGATTGTGGGGACCTGGTGTGTGGCTGTCTGTACAATGATATCGGCATGACACAGGAAAGAGACAGTCTATACGGAACGTATGCAGGAAGGACATGATACGATATATTGTCTAGCACGTTGATATTGATGTCAGCTGTAGCTTCCTTCCTGTTTAAGTTTTGATCCTCTCGCGATAGGTTTGCGTTGTCTTCGACAGCCATGTGTTGTGTATTGACTGAGGACTGGGTAACTCGGGCGATGGAAATAGAAAATGGAGTCCTTCAATCAATTTATTACCTTATTTCATTGGTATTTTATAATGTATCTAAATTATAAAGCACCCTAAAATTCTCACAATATGTAAATATACAATTTGTAGATTAGCGAAAAGTCCAAGGATCGTCCTATGTACTTGTTTATAAATAATTGATCTTTTTATGAATGCAAATTACTTTGCTTTTCGATTCTTCATGCAATAAACAAATCTGCACTTGACCAATGCTTAAGCAAGACAGAGTTAAATTCATTGTGTGAACTATTTAAAAATATCTACAACAAAAAATTGTAGATAGGACACAGGGGCGTTAAGGTAAACCCCTTATATTATTATTAGGCTCTAAATTCACCCTTTATAGTTATTTCACCCTGTGTAAAGCATTTCATGATATGTGAATCGCTTGAATGTTGTATTTGAATTCTTTGCTTATACTTAAGCTATGTTGACACGAGTAATTTAGGATCTTTTATGAACTGTCAAAGAAAGGAAGTTTCATAGATTTATTAATTTATTGCGAATTTTAATAAAAGGAACTTGGTATTATGCAAAGAAGTAAGTCTAAAAATGTTATAATGTAAGTATCCCTATTGTATTATCGTCTCAATTAGCTATTGTTTAGATAAACTATTGAATGTAAAATTTCTCATATTACGATTGTATTTCATGAAGGGATAGTAAATTGAAAAGTTTGATACTGTTGGCTGTGATATGTACATTTGAAAGGGAACATTTACCACTGACAAGGAGAGTAAAAGAGAGGGAACTATTAAGTGTTACACTAAATGATTTTTAAGATACTCATTTAACAAAGACTACTCATTGAATCAAACTAGCTCCAAATACCTTTTTGAACAAAAAGCAATCAATACTTATACCAATAACCTTTTTGGACCTAACCTAACAATACACGTTCAGCTTTTAACCCTTTAAGGGGCTCTGTCGATATGTAAGACACTATATTTTGAACCTTATGTGTTGGAGATAAGGTCCAAAACCGGTTTAAGGTGTTATTAACTAGCAATATAAATATAATACGATCAAGCCTGGTTTGATCTACTTGAGTTTGAGTTAGACGTCATGCTGGAAACTCCTCATCCGTCCACACTCGTTTTGCTTGCCGCAAATGCGGACGAATATTACAATCGCGTATCGCTCGGTACAGCCATGAACGAAGCTGTAGTATCACTACTTTAAATGCTACTTGAATCATAATGGTCAAGATGCAAAGGCCTACTATTACTATATTAATATAAGTAGTTGGCTTTGGATCTTATAACAAGCAATGTAAAGACTGAGCATAAAGGATGAATTAAATTGGAATAAAGTAGCATTAGCATGTTTCTAAAATGCCTTGTAACATTTTTCTAGTTCTCTCTCTTTACTCCACACTCGGGTATTTTAACAAGAAAATGAATATTTACAATATGCACGCACAAACAAAATAATAAAACAATGCGTACGTACGCCATCTTGTTCTAACCTCAAAATGCAACGGAACTGGTGTCTGCGCCATTCAAAACTATACTCTATTCAACGGGCTAAAGGTTGGTTTGGTCTAAGATTGGTGCTTTGATAATGGAAGTTTTCGGGTGGTAGGATAAGTATTTAATCAAAGTAAAATGTTTATCGTAATATAATTAGCTCTCCGTTTTCTAGACATCATTTCGAGAAGTTATGGGCTGCCTTTAATGTTTTGGTCGTTGATTTAAATTTTGGTCCAATGGGGTCAGACGTCTGATTTGATCTAAAACCTAGCTAGATTTGTTTTTGTAGCAATGTTTGGGAGTGTTTGTAAATTCTTAACAAGAGCTTGTTGCGACGACATGTAATGGCGTCCTTTGGTGTTGCCATAGATATTAGTCGGAATTTAATTTTTCATGATATTAAAATAGTTTATGTGAACTGTCCTTGTAATGTTTAGTTTGAAGTCATAATTTCAAAAACACATGAATCATTAGAAGTGTGTAAATGAAATAAAATGTTTGAGATTGATTGATGTAATGTTGTAACTACACCTCAAGATAGAATTAATATATAGGTACACATATAAGTCCTAATGTTAAATTAATGACTTTATTTAAAAAGTGCATAAGTATAAAAATGGAAGTTTCAATTTTAACACTTACAACATTTTACATTTTGCTCTGATGGTTGTAGTTACCGCGTTACATCTTTCAGGAACGGACAAAAGAATGTGATTTCGAGTCATATCTATAATAAAGAGGAATTTGTCTTAGCGTGTTGTAACTACGTATATTTCATAGTCAAATCTCGTTGAATCTTAGCTGTTGTTCCTTTTGTCGTGTCATATTTTGAGAGCTATTATCTTCATGACCACACTATTATATATTTAAAACGCTTACATGTTAGTAAATTAGGTTGGTTAAAAATAGTCAAGTTAATGTTTCTTTCTTTGCCTTTGAGAATGCCTTGGCATTACGTTCGCCTATTGTATAATATTTTGTGCAATAAAGTTATATTTATTAATTTATTTTACTTTGAAATGAAATTATAGCTCTCTGTATGTGACATTTGTTTTAGGCATACATTTTGATGTTTAAATATACCAGCCTATATTGGTATGTAGGGATTGACTCTCTGTAGATACTAAGAAATTGAGGCATCTATCATCTTTATCTTATATGAATTAATGTAGAAAGTTAATGTACGTAAATATATATTGATAAAAAGTATTTGTAGTCTTTTATAAAGTCGACTGGTCATGAAATGATTGTAAAAATAACGGTTTTCTTTTACCCTTAATAACGCAATGGCAAAATAGTTGCCACCTGATTATGAACCATATCTATCAAAACATAAGAGCGAAAACCAATGAAATTTTACGTTGCCCTATTAAGGGTATGTTTTAGGGGTAAGCACTGAGCAAGCCTTAAGAGCGTTCTCGGCTCGTGCGGAATGTCATGTTTCGGTTTTGATTTGCAAAATTTCACTCACACATAAGCATGTGTTACTGTTTGCGTAGAGTTGCCGCGTACGTTTTCTTTATAGTTAGACTGACAAATTTTGATCCTTTCGCTTTATAGCAAAGTAAATTACTGTATTGTTGTAAAATTTAATTGCAAGTTAAATCCAACGTTGATTTATTGTTATTCTTTTGATTTTTTGATTTAAGAAAAATAAAAAAATAGGTATATCATTTAGATACCTACCTACCTTTTTTACTCAGGACAGGTAAGCAATTAAATACTTAAAGATATCATGTTTTGTTTAATAAATCATTTAATATAAAAGAACATTATACATTATAAAACAGTTGTATTTATACATTATAAAACAGTTGCAAACCCTCAATTTGGTCGGCTCTTTCTGGGATCAATTCTTTAAGAAACAGCCCCAGAGGAAATGGACGTGGCAGAGCCCAGATACTATGACTAAAAATGAGATCGACTTCATAATATATATCGGACATTAAGCGAAATGTTTAAAACCGGAAGTGATCACCGACTTCTCAGAGGCACTCTGAATATCAATTTTAAGCTTGAACGTTCTCGGTTGATGAAGTCCACGCTCCAGCCAAATCTGCTCCAATCACTCGCTGGTTCCGATGCCTTCCAAATGAAATTGGAAAATCGATTCACTGCCTTGGAAACCACAATTGACGTATATATCGACGAAGAATTCGACCAAGTGGTGGAAATCCTTCGGGACGAGGGCACTAAAGTTCTGTGAGTTGCCCGTAGCAAGCGGTCTATACTCTGGATTTAATGGACAAGAGGCGGAAAGATCCATCAGTCACTTCGGCAGAACAACAGGCTCATAATAAGTCCATCTCCAAGCTGTTAAGACGTGACCTCCGAAGCTCCAATACACTCTCAATGCAGAGAGCAATTGAGCAGAACCAGGGGGGTCCAAAGTCTTCGTACAACAGCTTGACAGGAGCCACCTGTCGAAGTTGACCAAAACAAATCGAGGAGTCGTCACATCAAAGCCAGAAATTCTTTCAGAAGTTTACACCTTCTATAGCCAGTTATATGCGTCGCACTCACCCCACCCTACGCCGGATGAGAAGGATTCAAGAGCCACGTTAACCCGCCATGCGACGGAGGATCTACCCGACATCAGCTTGGAGGAGATCAAGGCAGCTCTTGGACAACTTAAAAATGGAAAAGCCCCAGGAAAAGACGGAGTCACACCGAGCTTCTGAAAGCTGCCGGCAAGCCGGTGTTGAAGGAACTTTGGCGTATATTTAACTCAGTTATTTTCTCCGGGAGAACTCCTAGGGCGTGGCCGCGGAGCTTGGTCGTATTGTTCTTCAAGAAAGGCGACAAAACCTTACTGAAGAACTATCGACCAAAGTCACGTCTATAAGTTGTTCTCAAGAGTCATTTCGAATCGCCTTACACGAAGACTTGACGAAGCTCAACCTGCAGAGCAAGCCGGGTTCCGACGGAGTTTAAGCACCATAGACCATATTCACACAGTGAGACAGGTTAACAGAAGACCAAAGAATATAACCAGCCCCTGTGTATGGCGTTTGTGGACTATGAAAAAGCTTTTAACTCCGTCGAGACCTGGTCTGTTCTCGAGGCCTTGCAGAGGTGCCAAGTCGATTGGCGATATCGACTTGGCACGAGGTGTTGAGGTGTCTGTATAACGTCGCTAATATGTCCGTAGTAATCCAAAATGGCCAAACCGAGCCTGTCCTGCTGCGACGTGGTGTGAGACAAGGAGATGTTATATCTCCGAAACTGTTCTCCGCTGCGCTGCAGGACTTGTTTAAAACGCTAAACTGGAAAGAGCGCAGAATCAATATTAATGGCGGGTACATGTCACACCTACGATTCGCAGACGACATCGTCATCTTGACGGAAACCTTACATGGCCTACAGGTGATCAGCCTGGTTGAATCTTCCAATCACATCGATCTTCGGATAAACTTGGATAAAACCAAGGTCATTTTCAACGAGCTCGTTGATCCGGGACCGGTCGCTGTTAATGGAGTACCTCTCGAAATTGTCCAGGAATATGTCTATCTAAGATAAACGCTCCAATTAGGCAAAAACAACTTCGAGAGAGAAGCCAATAGAAGAAGTCAGCTAGGCTGGGCAGCATTTGGTAGGCTTTGTCAAGTCTTCTCGTCACCCATCCGTCAAAGTCTTAAGTCGAAAGTCTTCGACTTACGGTGCCGAGACGTGGACACTCACGGCTGGACTATTCCACCGGTTTAAAATCGCTCAAAGAGCTATGGAAAGGGCTATGCTCGGAGTATCTCTGAAGGACCGCATCAGAAATGATGTTATCTGACAGAGAACCTGAGTCACCGACATAGCCCACCGAATCAGCAAACTGAAGTGGCAGTGGACATTAGCCGCAGAACTGACAACCGTTAGAGCCGTAAAGTTCTTGAGTGGAGACCGCGACTCGGTTAAGTGTTGGACGCCCTGCGACAAGATGGGATGATGACATTCGAAGGCTGGCTGGTGTGGGCTGTATGAGAGTGGCTGAAAATCGGAAGCGGTGGCGTGCATTAGAGGAGACCTATGTCCAGCAGTGGACGAGTGTGGGTGGTTGATGATGATGATGATGTAATTATACTTTAAAATCATAGTCATGTTTCTGTAGTTTGCGATTCAACTATTTCCAATTCTTCGGTGGTATTCTCATGTATTTGACCTTCTCTTTTCTGCCTTTAGCAATAAACTGCTCATTGAAATCATCGTAAAAGAAAAATGTGAATAGACTATGACCAGCTATGTCATTGAAAGTGGATTCGCGGTAACTTACGTTTTAGCTTCATTAGCTTTGGCCAAATTACCACATTACTTTTCCTTTTCTTCCCCGAATAGCGCCTTTTATATCACATTTTATATTATTATGTAAATTGTAAAGAATATAATATATTAATCTATTGAAGTTACTAGAATTGCATTTCTTTAATATACGTACTCACCAAAATTTTGTTTTGTTAAAACAAATTAATATTATTAAAACAAAAAGTATCAATCCGTCTCAGTCGCGTCAAAAAATCTCCAATTTCAAATAAAATTTTACGTAGCACGCGGTGACCGGGAGCGACATAGGTCCTACCTCTGAAAGGCCTCGGCCGGCACTGAGCGCTGGTGCGATTCTGCGCCGATTATATAGTAGTACTAAATTATTCATAATAAAATAAAAAAATAAGTTATTAAAATAAAAAAAATACCACGTTTTAAAGCATAAATTTCTTCATTTAATAGGTTTAAAAAAATCAAGAATACCTTTTATTTCATCCTAAACTAATACGTGTAATAACTCGAAAAATTACTAACAATGATACTTTTGAGTACACTTTTCTTGTATGAAAACTTACAGTAATCACTATTGTTTTGTAGCCATGCCCTAATAAATGTTATTGTTCTTTTAATAAAAATATTGTCATAAGTTTGTCGTTTATAGTTTTACTATTATCGAGCATTTGCGTAGACCTTCGACCACAAGTTTCAAAAAGGGTTTGTATTAAAACTGTTCTAATGAGAAAACTAAATGATCATTTGAAAATATTTTGAAATTATGCATTAGATTATGAAATCTGCAATAATTTGACATCAATATCTTATCTACAAATTGTATAGATTATCGTTTTATTGGCCATCGGAAATCAACGATTTTGACTTAAGTGTGGCTCTTACGGATGAACGCTCTTAATCTAAAATAACGATTTCTTCATTAACTACAGGGTGTATCTGTGAACATTTACATCCCTTTAACCACGTGTTCTATCAACCATTCTGAACAACATTTGTTCAACAACTTTTCCAAATTCTTCGCAAATTTATTCTACTCCCCATACAAAATGACCAAGTCACGTGACCGACGATGTATGGAAAGATGATTTTTTTTATGCGAATTTTCAAAAGTCGTAGAACAAATGTTGTTCAGAATGTTTAGTAGAATACGTGGTTAAAGGGATGTAAATGTTCACAGATACATGTTACATCCTAAATACTAACGTATTCTAAATACTTCTTCGACTGGTTGTTTGGGACAAGTTTTATTGCACGAAAAAGGTGTTCTTTATACAAATTGACCGCATGAGCCAACTTTGTAAAAGTCCAATTTTTTACGATCTCGAAAAGTTTTTCGGACAAAGTTGATACAAATTGTGGAAGAAGTGGATAGAACGATGTTACCTACAGTTTACTGATCCATCCTTTATTAGAACAGTTGTGTTCGGGTTTGCAATCATTTCATTGCCATCGATCATTTTGTATACTTCATACAAATCTCTCAACTGTTTTCACCTCTATTTGTAATGGTAAGATATAAAATCAAACAAACACCCGCTAGGTACCTATTATAACATACATTCGAGTAACCAGCTCAGGGGAAGCTTATGTTAGACTTCTCTGGAGTTCACCGACCTTTTAAGAAGGCTTTTTAACAAGAAAAAAAAATAGTTTTCATGACATATTGTCAAATCAGTTGGTTAACTTTTAAAATTAATGAACGCGTTTTTGAAAGTAGGTGAACTCGATTTTAAAGATGATAACGTTGATTTGCACTGTCTTATGCTCGAGTTGAGTAATGCTTCCTTAACTTTAAGAGTTGCTTAAAAATATTACTGTCTCTATAATAAAGTTTACTTAGAAAGAGATAAAATTATTTTTGAGCAGCCCAGAAAGTTAACATTGGAAGATACGTAGGGCCGGTTTTTTGATCCGTAGTAGTAACCTTTTGGTTAAATTGACTATAGTTAGATTTGACAATCGGTTAGGACCAATGGTCAAAATTAGAGCCCATTGGTTGTAATATAACTGTGGGTTAAGCGAACTATTTTTTAAAA
The DNA here is from genome assembly GCA_014851415.1 of Cnaphalocrocis medinalis. Classification (NCBI taxonomy): domain Eukaryota; kingdom Metazoa; phylum Arthropoda; class Insecta; order Lepidoptera; family Crambidae; genus Cnaphalocrocis; species Cnaphalocrocis medinalis. The sequence goes on along the minus strand of CM026287.1, from coordinate 13,876,510 downwards.
AAATTTTTTTATTGATATTTGACATTTGGTAACCTTTTTAACCATTAGTTCAGTTTAACTACGGATCAAAAGAACGGCCCTTAGTTCCACTTTTGAAAATGCACTTAAATATGGGACTTTTTAAACAAAATCAGTGGTTTAACATTATTGATTTCTGTGAAAAGTTTCTGCATAAAATAATCAATAATAAATATGACCTCTGGTTTTGTTACTTATATGGCTAATGAATAAGAATACAAAATATCTCGATATCACAACAAACGAAACGCCACACATTTGAGACTTTTTCAAACTGAATTGGAAGTAGACTGAATATTCACGATTTTTCAATTCTACTTCTATTGCTAAACCATTTTAAACTTTGGGGGCTGTTCAAACATCAAATTATTGCATTCTACGTCAAATTGATGACAGTGAATAACATAATTTGATCAGCTCTTTTAATGTAAACTAAGGCTTCTTGCCTTAGTGTTGGGATGTGTCTGTAAGTTCATACATCGGGTTACTATTGAAGGTCAAATTTCATCGATTGATATTGAACCAAATGCGTTTGACATTAAGGTGAGATTCCTTTAAAGAAAATTGACAGTTTTGCATACTTAGAGGTTCTCCGTAATCTTTCAAATTACTATTCTCAAATGATAATTATGTAGTTTTTAAGTCTCAAATGTGTGTAGTTTATCCAAGCATTAGTCATTGATTGATCGTATGTTAGGATCGCTTCGATAAAACTGACCTCAATAAGTAATAACCTGTAGTTAAATGAAAGAGCCTAGAAAGCCTCTTAAACTGGTATTGAACCTGGTTCATAGATGGCGTTAACCATAAGTGAAGAGTAAGGTAGAACACTAACCAAATCAAACATTTAATATGTATTTGTGTGTTACATGTGTAGTTCCTCTGTTGTATGCTGAAACACAAGTGCTTAAGCTACTTAAAAACTTTTTCTTTTTAAATTTCCTTATGTGTAGCGCCATCTACAACCGAATAGTAGTAAATAACTTATCCTAAGGACTTTCTAAAGAAAAATACCAAATAAGGACAGCAATATTATTGTAACGGTATAATTAACTTACGTAAACCACTTGCGAACACTATCTTACGACCATTCAGTGTGTTAGGGAAATGATTCAAATAAATAATAGCCCGGATAATTAAATTTGCCTTTTATTTCCTTACCTTTAAGAACTCAAATGCTTTGTACTCAAATACTTTGTACGCTACTTTGGATATGTCACCGTAAAATAGCACGAACCGTTCAGTTGATCAACTTCTGGAAAGTATCAAATTGTGCTAAATTTTATTTTCAAAAATAGGTTAGGTTAGAACTTAGAACTGATGACCTCACGGCGCAACAGCCTATGTGATGTCACCAGTTCTAGCCTAAACTAACAAGAAAAATCCTAGGTCGGATAATTCGGATTTTACGGTGACGGTTACCTACATCTTAATATCACAGACTTAGATTAAATCAAAAAGAGATCTTTTTGATTTAATCTAAGGTCAGAGATAACAATGTAACAGTTCTACCAGCTCTTAAAGAGTGATTTGAATGTAAGGGTGCGTTTCCACAGAAGCGGGGCTGCGTGGAGTTGAGCGGATACTTATATTTACCGATCACATTGCTCATGAGAGATGAGATGTGTATTTTGAGCAACGTGATTGGTAATTTTTACAAGTCTCCGCTTCTGTGGAAACGCACCCTAACAATTCACATTAGTTTTTGCTGGAGAATGCGTTACTATTTTCTGTGCATAACCATATTGAGGAAAACATGCGGTCATTTACGTCACATTTGCTTCACAAACTATAGGATGGGAATCTATTTATCAGCTTTAATTTTAAAATGACTGCCAGACGGACCAGTCGTACTGTTACACCTTTTATTCTAGCTATTTTATACTTGAGCAAGTCAAGTTACAGTTTTACAGTGCCTGAAGTGACAATCGAAGCGTTTACGCCTAAGGGGTTTAAAGTGTCTATTCCTGGTAAGTTTTAAATTGGTTTATTACTCGCACTTACCATTTTTTGAGTGTGACCTTGTCCGTACCACAATCGGTACCGGTGGCAAATGGCCCGTCATGCCAAAGTGTATCTGTTAAAGGTACTAAATCTACTTTCACAGATATCCCCGGCACAAATCTCTTCGTTTTCGAAGGAAACGTTGACAAAGTGAGAAAGAACTTTACGCATCGAGACTTAGGGTCTCTTAGAGGATGGATTCGAGACCGAACCGAAGGACGGTGGGTGTTCACCGACCTGGAAACCAAGCTGAGTCTTGGTGACGTCATCAACTACTACGTGTACGTCACGGATATGAATGGCTTGAAGGAGAACCTGAGTTTTACTGTCAGTGGTAAGATAACTTTTCCTGAAGAATCTATACAGCTTCCTAAGGACTAGTGAATCGTTTACAGTTGCTTAAGCCACTGCACCTCGGAAGTAGTGCGTTGAGAAAATTTCGACTACGGAGAACGCACGTCTTCGTGAATTCAAGGAATCTTGGGATATCCATTAAATCAGCTATATTTTTTGGCTCAAAACGGGACCCGAGCTTGTATGGAAGGGTACCCCGGCGGCTCATCGTTTCGCATACACATAGAGACCCCTGTGGCTCGTCATTTCAAAAATTGGCCAATTTTTCCCTAAAAACGGGACGACTTTTTTCCTAGGCAACCGATAAGACCGAAAAAAGGGACGTATGGCCAGTATAGATACATAGGTAGGTACTATCAGGGTATTACTTAAGTAACTAACTACCTTCTTCTTTTAGAACTAGTCTGTCAGCCATCTGTGACAAAGATGAACAACAGAAGAGTTTGTCCTGGAGAAACAATCTTTGAGGAGCATTTCTCACAAGGCCAACTCAGAAGTGATTTGTGGCAGATCGAGCAATACCTACCCATAGCTCATCCTGTGAGTATTGAACCCTTTAATATAATATATAATATTTTCACTACATCACATACATTGGTCTGAGTCTGAGATAGGTAGCTCAAGCACCTGTGTTACAGATATCAGAACCAACAGTGTAATTACAAATATATACGAATAATACTTTTCTTTTGTAAATACATGCTTATAATACAAAGAAAACACCCAGACCAATACAAACAAACATGTTCATGCACACAAATGTTTGTACTGTGCGGGGATCGAACCCGCAACCCTTGGCCCAGACGCAGCATTCACTACCACTGAACCAACTGGGTCGTCACCCTTTGTAACCCTTTGTAGCTCTGCGTTCTATATCTAAATAACTATCGATTCAATACGATGGAGCACGAACTACCAATGCATCCTCTTTGCTTTGAAATTTAACGATGGGGATTAACCAATTTTCAATAAGAGGGTTATGGAGAAGGTAATTAATTGGAACCTTAAAAAGACATTTTTTTTTAGGACTACCCATTTGTTTCATACCAGAGATCTCAAGTTACAGTCACAGAACAAGGTCACCTTCGCATTGCGCCAAAGCTGCAGGAAACGATGCCAGGCTTCACAAATGACTCCTTAACTTTTGGAAAACTAGACCTTTTAAGGGTAGGTCGCCACTATCGTATTAAATAGCACACACAGGATAGACCATTTGACTGAAGAAACCCTGCAAATAAATAGTAAGTACCTACACATGGACAGACCATCTGACTGAAAAAGTTGGTAGCGTGACTCAGCGATCCAAGGTGGGGCTTGGCCTTGACGTCAAAGTTCGCTATTTTATACTTGAGCAATCAAGTTACAGTTTTACAGTGCCTGAAGTGACAATCGAAGCGTTTACGCCTAAGGGGTTTAAAGTGTCTATTCCTGGTAAGTTTTAAATTGGTTTATTACTCGTACTTACCATTTTTTGAGTGTGACCTTGTCCGTACCACAATCGGTACCGGTGGCAAATGGGGACGTCATGCCAAAGTGTAACCTATTATACTAAATCTACTTTCACAGATATCCCCGGCACAAATCTCTTCGTTTTCGAAGGCAACGTTGACAAAGTGAAAAAGAACTTTACGCATCGAGACTTAGGGTCTCTTAGAGGATGGATTCGAGACCGAACCGAAGGACGGTGGGTGTTCACCGACCTGGAAACCAAGCTGAGTCTTGGTGACGTCATCAACTACTACGTGTACGTCACGGATATTAAGAATGGCTTGAAGGAGAACCTGAGTTTTACTGTCAGTGGTAAGATAACTTTTCCTAAAGAATCTTGTATAGCTTCCCAAGGACAACTTCTTGTATAGCTTCAGCAGCTTTATGGAATCGTTTATCTACAGTTGCTTAAGCTACTGCACCTCGGAAGTAGTGCGTTGAGCATATTCAGACCACTCTCCACTCAAATATTGTACGATGTCGTTATTGTCTGAGTTCATAAACTCGCCCCTCTCATTTTTGACTACGGAGAACGCACGTCTTCGTGAATTCAAGAATCTTGGGCCATATTTTTTGGCTTAAAACGGCACCCGAGCTTGTCGTATGGAGGGGTAGGTACCCAAGAGGCTCATCGTTTCGTCTACGACAGGGAGCCCCCCGTGGCTTGTCATTTTGAAAAAACGGGACGATTTTCTACAAAATTTTTCGTCCTGGCGCTTTGTTCTTAGGCATCTTAGACCTCATTGTCACTCTCCATCAGGTGAGATGAGGTCAAGTGCAAACCCATCTTATATAAAAAAAACCGTTATGACCGGTATGATATTATAGGTATGTACTATCAGGGTATTACCTACTAAAGGAACTAACTACCTACCTACTCCTTTTAGAACTAGTCTGTCAGCCATCTGTGACAAAGATGAACAATAGAAGAGTTTGTCCTGGAGAAACAATCTTTGAGGAGCATTTCTCACAAGGCCAACTCAGAAGTGATTTGTGGCAGATCGAGCAATACTTACCCATAGCTCATCCTGTAAGTGTAAAACCCTTTGTAACTCTGCGTTCTATATCTAAATAACTATCGATTCAATACGATGGAGCACGAACTACCAAAGCATCCTCTTTGCTTTGAAATTGAAAGATGGGGAATTGCAATAAGAGGGTTATTGAGGAGGTAATTGAATATGGAACCATAAAAAAACATTTCTTTTTTTAGGACTACCCATTTGTTTCATACCAGAGATCTCAAGTTACGGTCACAGAACAAGGTCACCTTCGCATTACACCAAAGCTGCAGGAAACGATGCCAGGCTTCACAAATGACTCCTTAACTTTTGGAAAATTAGACCTTTTTAACGGGTAACTAACTACAATCATTAATGAGATTCCCTATAGCAACATCATGGACATACTATTTGACTGATGAAAGATGGCTGACGTGAGTGGGATGCAGGTTGTTCAAGATGGGTTACCACTACTACTACTCTGAATCAGCGATCCAAGGTGGGGCTTGGCCTTCGACGTCAAAGTTCGCCATTTTGTTCGAACTTGTGCCAATTTCAGCCCAATCGTGCACGTTTACGTGACAACCCCATTAAGAGGATAGATTGTTTGACCATGCTTTCAGAGAACGCCATTTGGCAGGCCTGAGAGACCGGCTACGATATAATTTTCCATGTCTTGATTAGGTGTACGGCCAATGCAGAAGCCTGCTACAGACAAGCTCCTGAGCCGGATATCGTGCCCCCAGTTGTCAGCGGACGAGTCCGCAGCCGCAACTTCGCCTTTAGGTACGGCTCGGTGTTGATCAGGGCGAAGCTACCTCAAGGCGACTGGATATATCCAGGTATAAGTACACATTTTTATAGTCCTAAACGGTCTACTTCTTGTGCCCGGTTCTTTTATGAAACAAGAAGGCGAACGAGCGGGTCACCTGATGGCAAATAATCACCACGGTCTATAAACTTCAGCTACACCAGAAGGAGTGCAATTGCGTTACCGGCCTTTTAGAAAGGTCGTTATAGACTCATTTTTTTTAATTTCAACTGATTTAATGCAGGCTCAGCAACTTCTATTTTCTATGGCGTTGCCTTCTTCCCTTCGTCTTCCCAGTCCAAAATCTGAGCAAAGACAGATGTATCATAGAGTATGTACCTAACTTGTGGTGTCACCAGCCTCTTGTCTATGGATTATGGTGATAATATATTCCCTGTTACTAATCGCGCTTATTTACCATTTATGTTTAAGAGATCCTTTTGGAACCATTCTTGAAAAAGTACGGCAGAGCGTCCTACGCTTCTGGATTGATCAAGATAGCTACAGCACGAGGCAACAAACAGCTTCGAACAGCAGCTGACGAGTATGGCAACCAGGTGAACAACTGCAAAAAATAAATGCATTTTAGATCCTTGTCTGTCACAGTAGTACTACTTCCATGTAAGTTTAGCAGTAAATAGTTAGCTACTCGCATTATTTTATACAAGGTTATAAATTGTATCAATATTTTGCAGCAGATTGCACAATAAGGCGCAGTTACGGCGAAATATCAGGCTATCCTCTAGGAAGTATCTTTGTAGAAATCACTCTCTAAGCCTACCTACAAGCGTTTATTTGGTAGCACGGAGTAATGACACAACATTTTGCATTTATGTAAACTTGGCACCGCTGTGCAGCTTCTGTAAACATTACTAACCATAATTTTTCTTGAAATATCCGCCATGCCGTTAGCGGACCCCCTGTCTTATTTTAAATAGTTTGAGAGAATAGATAGGATGCTTTAAGAATTGACTATTTTAAAGGTTCTTTATGGCGGACCAGTCATGGACTATGAGTGTCGTGATGAGCTGATAAAGAACAAGATTATGACACATGGCCTTTGGGGAGATGACTTCCATAATTTTTCTGTTAGCTGGACACCAGGTAAGAAAGTTTTTAACATTATTTGTCTCCAAGTAAGGATCCTGCTTGCATATACGGTCACTGATTCTAAAAGTACCTGATCGATAATGGAGCCCACATATACCTAGTGCGAATGATCGCCACGTAGGGAAACGGTCCAGGGTCTTGCACTAGTGAACGCCCTGCGACACGATGGACTGACGATTTGAGAAGGACAGCTGAACATCCGGCCACCAGCCCATAGTTCTTCGTTCTGTCCCGGCATACGGACCGAATATTGGGACACGCTCACCAGGCACTTGCTAAGGGCTCTTTACCGGTGCATTTTTTCACTCCCTACAAAGTCTTGAAAAGGATGGCTAGTATGAGGTGAATGTAGAATGCTCGGCATATCACTCTTAGGTGGAGACTTACGTTTAGCAATAGACGGCAATAGGATAATTGATTGATTAATTGATTTGGGAGAAACTGGAGATTCGCAGACAAATCACTCGTTATGTTACAGAGGACATACGACTGTCAGTTGATGGTGAGGAGTGGGTACATGTGGACGCATCGCGGCCTCTGCATGAGCGTTTCCCTCAGCGATGCTCCCATCTTCCACGCGAGCTATATGCACAGGGAACAGAATTGGCACCCTTCGATGATTACGTGAGTTTGCTTACCTTAGAGAAGAGTATTTTTTGGAAGATTCCTCCGGCTAATGTCTATCGCTTCGCTTGCATTGCCTTTTATGTCGCTGGGGAATTCCTTCTTATGCATACCTTCCTGGCAGGGGGGACTAGGCGGGCTATGTGGAGCATTCCTCCGGTAGCATATTATTATATCCACTAAAATCCTAACGCTCTCTCGTCGCCAGAGTGGGAAAGGGACATGAGTATAGGTTGTAGAACTCTGTTTCCGTATCAACCCAGGTGAAAGGACAGTCTTTCGAATTTTCCGTTCGTTGTATGTACTCACGGTTCGTACCCTTTGGAAACTGACTAGGCATTTACCTACTTAAATTGTAACTAGCCAGGTACTTTTGAAGCTGACCGTACTTGTTAAGGAGTTATGAGATTTTAATGAATTTTTCTTTCAGTTCTACTTAACGTTCGGGGTCTCCGTGGGTGGCAGCAGTGAGTTTCCAGATGACTCTCACTCCGATGGGAAGCTGAAACCGTGGCGGAACTCTGGCCGCAAAGCGATGCTGCACTTCTGGAGGGACCTCAGCTCTTGGCACAATACTTGGAGCCAACCGGAACTGCTGATTGATTTCGTGAAGGTGGTAGCCCTATTAGTCTAGCTAATATTAATTAGTGTTTAAAAGATGTGATACCGTATGATACCATAAAAGTATCATTATTTTTTGATACGCAATATTCGTCAAATTCAAGTATTTAAACATCTTTTAGATACGCAATATCACCTTAAACCAATCCTTAGGTTTATTGACAAAATATATTTTATTTTCGAGAAAAATCCCCTGCATAAATAAACAACAAACTTATCAAAGCCGGGTCAAAGAACTAACGCAAAAACTTAAAAGGCAATCGCATATTTTATGGTATCTTACCTGGTATGGATGCTTCGAGTCCTTTAGGTGCTAATACCTTGATGGTCACATCAGGGACGTTGAAGCTCTGACCGAGCACCAGCTGACAGATCGTCAGGAGCACCAGCGGCGCCAGAGACGCGTGCGCCCGCGCATCTCGAGCGGCGGCCATCTTGCCACTGAGCGAGGTGAGCTGATAAAACTCGCGGAACAAAGACAAGTCTGCTATACTGTGAGTCATATGAACTCATCGTTACGATGATGTGGTTACTAAAATCGAATAACTGCGCTTAAGTTTTGGAATATACCTAAACAAAATTCTTTGAATTATGAAGATTTATGTAAGTTTTTAAGGAAAATGAGGTATCAACAGCTACTTATCAATAGATGAGAACAAAAGTGGATTCACCCATTGTGTCTAGTCCTTTTGATATGATTTTAACAGTACCTACGGTTGTCATAGTCATTAAATACTTACTTCAAAGTACTGTATGCATCAGGCATTACTTACTTCTGTATGCTAATGATGAATGCAGAATATATAATATGTGCAGGGTTATGATTGCGATGAAAAGGCCAAAGATAAAACCTTGTGTTGAGAAACTCCGAATCATCCCAAATGCTTTGTTATGACGTCATCGTGAAATTAGGTTCGAAATGTGAAATAAACCCAGCTTCTTATTCTTGATAAGAAAATAAAATTTGATAAATTACGAGCGATCAAACTGAATCAGTCGTGTTATAAATATTGATAACTTCCGATAACCTCTTGTTTTGATGTCGGGTCAGAATTAAACTCATCAGCGCGAATTTGTTGCCCTTCAAATACAAATAAAGCTTTATTTGTAAATAGTAACCCACCTAGATACTGTTTTAGATTTATAGGTATATTCTTTATTACAAAGAAATATAATACACAAGTGAAACAACAGCGATAAACAGTGCAATAACGGTCTAATCGCTTGTAACGATTTCATCCATCCATCCATCCATCATTTCATTGTAAAGGTTGTCTTTAAGTAGACCTTTAGATTTTAGTTTTCCTTAATCGTCAATATCGTACATACAAATGTAAATCCAGACCAACAAGTGTTTGCTTATGTCGTAAAATCAAGATTCGATTCTTCGTTTAATCACATATTGCTGACGTCACGTACTTGCTAATTACGTATTCAGTATTCAGGGGAATCCCATACAATGTAGTTTCTTAGAAAAAAAGTAGGAGTAGAGCAGTTTTGCGGTCAGTGACTTTTTTTGGTGTTTCTTCCATTTATTCCTTACTCCCGGGTTTCCCCTCAAATTATTGAGGAGTCTATCCCTTTTTTTTATGTGATAGGTAGCAAACATTGCCGCCGCCCATGAACACTTGCAACACCATTGGAGTTACACTTGGTTATTTACTGTAGTTGGAGTTTTATCTTTTTATTACTTAACTAGTGGCCTCACTTCGCTTCGGGACCGTAATTCAGAAATGAACCAATAGATGGCGCTGTGTCCAATTACATCGCGCAAGCATTTCGTGTTTTCGGTTTACCTATAAGCCTTGTCGTTGTCTATAGAAGTATATTATCTCTTTATAAATAGTATAGACAGAAGATAATCCCACTAATATTATAAACGTGAAAGTTTGTATGTTTGGACGGGGTATTATAAACTTGACTGTGTCTGTGTGTGACCGATTAGGATTTTGTTTTTTTTTATGAGATAGGCGGCAGATGAACAGACGGATCACCTGATGGAAAGCGATTACCGCCGCCATGGACAGAGGACACCCACAACATCAGAGGAGTCACAAAGAAGCTGCCGACCTTTAAAGAAGAAGTACGCTCGCTTTTTGAAGGATTGCAGGTGTTTTGGTATTGCTTGATGTACCTAAAAAAACGTGGCAAAAATAAATAATAAATCTTCGAATCGAATCTTTTTTTTTTCGAAATTAAGTGAATACTTACATTTATTTAATTAGAGCTCATATATGGTGCGAATTCCATTGCACCTTTTTAACAATCGGGGGCAAAATAATAAACACATTTTATAAACCAACTATTTTATTTAGGCTTGTAGCTCTTTTTTGTTCCAACAAAAAATGACGTCAGTATAGTTAGGTATTTCGTATGTAGGGATAGTGACCCTTGTGGAAGACTGCGAATCTGAAAAGAAACGAATCAAAGGTAAGTATGCAAGGTAAAGACCATAGATTAATTAAAGCCAGTCGAGATTAGAGAAAATGAGGACTATAGCGTGTGAAAGCTTTAGAAGTGCTAGATACTTACAATAAATTACCTTCATCATCCTAAAGCGCGTACACCTTCACATAATCCACTTCAAGAAGGCTGGTGTCCTGGAACCAGGTGGGGAGCCACTGGTCGCGCGCGGTCCAGAAGTTGAGCACAGCCTTGGAGGCTCGGTCAGTCCAGGGCTTGGAGGAGTCGTCGGGGAACTCGTTCACGCCGCCCACGTTCAGACCCACGGCGATGTAGAACTGGTGAAAAAACGGTATTTTTATTATGGCTGCACAGACGGCGCGACGCGACTCGGTAAGCGTAGTGTTGGATGCCCTGCAACAAGATGGGATGATGACATTCGAGGGCTGGCTGGTGTGAGCTGGATGAGAGTGGCCGAAAATCGGGAACAGTGGCGTAGGGGAGACCTATGTCCAGCTGTGGACGAGTGTGGGTTACTGCTGATGTACAGACGGCATCAGTAGCGAATTTACACATTAGCCGCCCCTAAACATTTCGTTTTTCCACCCCATGCATCCTACTAAAATAGTAATAGATATCCCTAGTAGGTAAATAATCTCTTGTAGATGCCCCACAGCTGCCACCCCTACGGCCGTGGCCTATATGGCCTATTGATAAATCCGCTGTGTTTCGTCGAGCGAGAGAGGATTACGGAGGCTCAACTCGACTCAACTGGGGAGAAAGGAGGATAAAGGTTGGTAGCGCACCAGTGACTCTACTGGAATTGCAGGTGTCTATGGGCAGGCGGCAATCGCTTCCCATCAGGTGATTCGTTTGCTTGTCTGCCACATAGCACATAAAAAAAAGTTGGACACTAATGTCCTGAAACAAAGTGACACCAAATATAGGTACCTAGCTAAGCTTTTCTGTGTGAAATGGTTATATCAAGTCTTCAGATGTAAACCACATGGAAAAGACATCTTCACGCAACACAGCCCCAGAATAAAATTGCATAAAAATAACAAAATGATTATGATCATAAATTGTAATTTCAGGCATGCGTAAATATCCAATTATGGACTCCCAACCCCTGTCAGTAGGGTTACCAGGGTCGCTAAAATGTACCTATATTTAGTGAACTTTTAAACTGCCTTCAAGGAGTGGAGTTGGATCAGCGTGTTGTCAATAAAATAAGAAGTTTGTGGAATCAAACCTCACGGGTAGCATAAACCTAAGGTAAGTCTTTGGAGATCAGTAAATCTCAGTTTGGTAATAACCCTTTTTTTAACACATAGCCCGCCCTTACCTTGTTTCGAAAACATGGCTTTGCTATTTTATTTCGTAGTAGGTACTAATCTTTGGCAATATATGGTGCCGATTAGTACATTGCACCTGTGTTTCGTGATTTCAAGTGAAACATAAGATTTGAGTTTTTGTACAGAAGATATCTCTTTATTTATAAATAGTTTGCAAATAGTATAGATTTAGATATTAGTCTATAAAGTAGGTACTCTGTGATATTAGTATATAGATTGCGGGATTCGGCCCCATTCTCCCACGCTCCTAGTGGTAATGGTGAATTTTAAAGTGCTTTATTATCTTACGAATAAATTGCAAAATATTGCTATAAAAAATAATATTAATTGAGTTGAACGCTAATGCACGTCATATGCGGACTTACAGTTGAATTGGTCATTAGAGTGGTGGGTGTATGTTCCTTATTCGATTGTAACTTTTATAAGCTTTTTAATTTTATTGCTGGCAACACTTTTACCAGCTCAATTCGCTGGCAACAATCGTACCGCGCTCTCAGCCTCTTTGGAAGATACTAGCCGTGAAATTAGATGTTATACGTTACATTGGTTTAAGATTAAAATGTGCCTCACACTCTAGGTATTTCTACTCTGGAAGTCTTGAGTTATTCAGTATCTACGTAGGTATTACCAATTTAAATGACGACCCGTATAGCGCCACGATTGCGACGTAAGGGTCACGGGCTCGATTCCAAACGAACAAAAATAGAGGTTTGTTAATGAAACATTATTATATTTGTGTTGGGTCTTGCTGTTTGTGGTAGGTAGGTATTAAACTCTATCGGTACTGGCAACGCATCAAACAATATAATATAATAATAATAATATAATATTTCTCAACATCACATACATTGATCTGATATAGGTAGCTCAAGCACCTGGGTTACGGATATCAGAATCAACAGTGGAATTACAAATATATACATATAATACTTTTCTTTTGTAAATACATACTTATAATACATAGAAAACACCCAGACCAATACAAACAGACATGTTCATGCACACAAATGTTTGTACTGTACGGGGATCGTACCCGCAACCCTTGGGTCAGAGATAGCGTTCACTACCACTGAACCAAATGGGTCGTTCTTCTCTAGAATATATTTTTAAACCTTAGACATTTTACCTACTCTTGTTTTTTTAATAACAGGCTACAGATCAATGGCCAGTACCGATAGAGTCTCCTATCGTTACAGTATCTTCCTTGTTCCTGATTTCCATGGTACAAACGTTATTACTGGACAATGTACTTATGTGATGTTGTCTCAATTTTTTATGTGATCGGTGGCAGGAGCTATTTATGTATCAATCTCCAAAGTTTTCCAGGTTGCTTACCATTTCATCGAAAGGCGCCATGATGGTTCCCTTCAGCCACTGAGAGGCAGTGGTGATGTTGAACTGCTTGGCCTCTTCAGCGAAGCCTTCGCCGGGGACCACGTCGCCGTACTGGGTGCCATCCACGTACACCGAAATACCATCTGCGGATAAGACTTACTTAAATTACCTCTATAACTGAAATAATGGATGGTTCTAAATCCGAAAAGGGTAAAGCTTCACGTGACAACGAGTATATCTAGTTAGTTTTAACCGTGAGAGAGCTTCATTCACGCTTCGGGATGAACGGGCTAGCTCGACCGGAATGATACCACGGCCTCACAGAAGACGGGCGTGAAGCAGCGCCAGTGCTGTGTTTCGTTAAGTGAGGTACCGGTGATTAAGGAAGGTGGGTACCGGAGGCCCAATGGGGGGAAAGGGGGTTAAAGGTTCGTAGCGCACTTGTGACTCAGTATGCAGATGTCTATACCATCGCTTACCATCAAGTGATCCGTCTGCTTGTCTGCCAGCATTCACATTAAAAAGTGGTTAGTGTGGGTACCTATCCACACTACGATGCCAACGTTCAAAAGGCGCTAGTGTGTGGTCACTCTGACTTACCAGGTCTCCACTCCAAAGTGTAGTTGTGGAACTCCTTAGCCCAGTTGTCAAACCCGATTTTTTCCTTCAAATGTTTGGTCCTAGAATAAGTAAAGTTATTAGTTAGTTGTGTACAATGTGTAAAAAGCAAGAAAATTTCAACTATGTACGGCAATAAAAATACCTATTAATGAGGAAATTAATTGCGTTGGACTATTTACTGAACTGTAGGGGAATAATCTTCTTCTATACTTTTTTTAAATAGACAATCACAAGGCTTAGATAATAATAATACTTAATAAATTGAGACAACATCACATACATTGTCCTGGTCCCAAACTAAGGTTTTCCCTTGTGCTATGGAAACCAGAAACAACGAAGGAATTACAAACACCCAGACTCGACACAAATATCTGTTTCATCAACAAACATTTGTGTCGGTGCGGGAATCGATCCCGCGACCCTTACGTCTCAACCGGCGCTCAAACCATTGCGCTAGATAGTAGGAAGCTTAAAATAATAGCAGGTAAGAAGAAGTTTTTATGTAATTATAATAGTGGATTACACTCCGCTCCGGATCACCTGATGGTAAGCGAATTCCACCGCCCATAGACACCTGCAACACCAGTAGTGTCACAAGTGACACACTCTCCCCTACTAGAACCATCACCTCTCATCAGTACTTACCTGTAAGGGTTCCGGTCGCACATGATGGGCCCACCCAGGAGCTTCTTGGAGTGCGCCGCGTTGCCCTTGGCGCAGGCGATGCGCAAGAGTCCCGATGCGTAGTTGCGCGTCCCATAGATATGGTCGCGGGGTTCCAGCTGGATTACTGTTAGAGAAACAGAGATGAAAATATCAGTATCATAATTTTTTTTATGTGATAGGTGGCAGACGAGCAGACGGATCATCTGATGGTAAGCGATGGCCGCCGCGCATAGACACCTGCAACACCAGTAGAGTCACAAGTATGCTGCCAACCTTTAACCCCGTTTTCCCCTAATTGGGATTCCGGTGCCCTCACTCACTCGATGAAACACAGCGCAGCCGCTGCTTCACGCCGGACGTCTGTGAGGCCGTGGAACCATAAAAAATTTTTTCGACGGAAATGTAATAGTCGATCAGATACCTACCCATATGGCATAATTTTCAATAGCTAAAATAATGGGTATATGAATGGCGCGGTGTTGGACGCCCTGCGACAAGATGGAATGATGACATTCGAAGGCTGGCTGGTGTAGGCTGGAAGACAGTGGCCGAAAATCGAGAGCGTTGGCGTGCATTAGGGGAGACCTATGTCCAGCAGTGGACCAGTGTGGGTTGCTGATGATGAGTATAGATGGATGGATCCTCACATGGCACAATCCAGTCTCCAAGAGGGAACTTGGCGCTGACCTCCACGCGGCCATACTTGAACGCGAACGTGTTCTTCGTGGTGACCTTGGCTGTGATGACGGGCGGCAGGATTTGAGGGCCTGAAGCCTCCCGGGAGCAGTCCTCACTGCCGACCATACCGGTACATCTGGTGGAGAAAACAGATCGTCTTAATGGGGGCCGCTAGATGGCATACTGTTAGACTGCGATCCAACTTCAACGTCAATATTTAATTTTTTAATGTGATAGGTGGCAGACGAGTTCTGACGACAACATACTGCCGCTAATATTTTTTTAGAGCTTTGTCGACCAACCGATGACATTGCTTCGCCTACAAACTTGATTTGACCACGTACAGAAACACTGATCATTGATCAAATTAAACAATACTTACTAACTGGTGGATATGGTAGAAGCAGCCACGAAGGAGCAGGATGAGAGTTCGCGTCGGAGGAGAACTCACAGACGATTTCGAGGTAGCCACTGGGCTGAAGCAGGGCGATATTTTGTCACCTGTGCTTTTCAAATTAAGCAATAGGTTATTAAAAAAAACCAGAAGATACCTTTGTGTAAGGTCCAGGGCTTGTCTTACATAGTCAGCTCCATATACGGATTCGAGGGTCACGGGTCGCATGCGCAGCTTCCCGTCCCTCACTCTGAGGTTTTTCTCATTCATGTACACGTTGAATGGGTAGTCCTGCAATCAAGACTCTTTAATGAAAAGGTGGAAATTAACAGTCAATACGGGACCTGTACAAGAAAAATTAAAGATAAAAACACAATAATATTGCTTGCAGTTGTTAGGGGTTGCAGTTGAACTGACATACTATTTCTAAATTATACCCTGAGATTCTCACCGGTTCTCCTGGGAACATAATTTCTGGGGTCCAAATGTTTCCTTTCTTCAGATTCGCGTTGAAGTTGTCTTCAAACAGCAGCTGTCCCTTGCACACGAACCCAGGTACTGATACTTTGGAAACCGAGACCTAGAAAACGAATAAAATGTTTTAATAATAGATTATACTTATCACTGGTAGAATTTATTTGTTTACTTCGGGCTATAGTCTTCACCACACTCATCATAATCATTATTGCCAGTAGCAGCTACAATTATCGATTTAGAACCTGGATGGCAATTCTCCTGCACGTCGACATTGATAGCGAATAAGAAATTTGTATAGACGAATGTATGCAGTCTCTTAATTATAAGTCGAGTGTACGAGAATTACCCTTCAGGTACCTAGGTAATTCGATTTCAATATCGAGAGCACGGATTTAGTAAGTTTGGTAAATAATTATCAGAATGAATCCAATGGCATCGATTAATTTTAGGATGGATTAGTTAACGCCGTGTACATATAATTATTAATTATTGTGGGAAAATTCCAACACTGGTTAATCAATACTAAGCAAACATTGGTGAATGGTCGATTCGTGGTGAAAGCCTTGCTTCTTCTTCTTATCGAGTCTATGACGATAAAGGTATATTTTTCTGCCACGCTTACTGCGCTGTCGATGGCCTGCAGAAAGGTAAGCCTTGCTTCCATGCTATTGGAAAGCCCTGAGTTATGGATCATTAAAATAAGAAAAATCGCATATCTTGGTCACATCTTAAGGAACCCACAATACCATCTTCTCCAGACTATCATGATGGAAAAGATTGCTGGGAAACGTAAAATTGGAAAGCGAAAAATGTCATGGCTCAGGAACGTATGACATTGGACTGGCATCAAATCCGCCGAATAACTTTTAAGGCTTGCCATGGATAAGCCACGATTTAAAGAGCTGATGGCCAATCTTCAGTAATGAAGCGGCACTTCAAGAAGAGAAAAGTACCTAATGCTCACCTCACATGGCAACAGGACATCGGTCGCTGATATCGTTTGAGGAACAGCTACCATGCTTCCAGGAGGTAGAACCTCAGAACTGCCGTCTGGGGCTTCACCACCAATGACCACGGTGGGAACATTCGTATCTTCATTTTCAATGCCAGGTAAGGCGCCAGGAGCCGCGGTGGAAGTAGAACCATCTGGGTTGGCAGGATCGTATGGCTCGCCAGCTTCATTAACGTATCCTGTTAAAAAGAAATGGAAAGTAGCTAAAATAGAAGCGGTCATCTTCTTAAGATCGCCGCAAAGGTCTTTGACCGGTCGTTCGCTGTTGGCAACGATCGTCGCCAAAACTTACTACTGTTCACTAGTAAGTTAACAAGTAATTGTAAGCAGCGAGCAGTAAAATAAAACAAGTAGTAAGTTAATGATAAGAAGCACCTCCAAGCATTTAGTCGGAATCATTCTGTTGCTTTATTTCCATTAGTTTGGAGGCTTTCATTGGCAACGGCAATCGTTTACTATTATCAGGTGATCCGTGTGTTCAACTGCCACATATGACATTAACATGGATGTACCTATGTTAGTTAAGTTCTACTGATAGTCTAAGATCCGTAGAACATCGACCTTCACCGGGCTGATAATCGAATGAAATATCCTTTATGACAAACTTTATATACTAGAAAATATATTAAAAATAGGTTTGCTAAAAAAATCCTGGACAGACTATTTTTAATTAATTTTTTAAAAATAATATTTAACTAAATTTAATATTTAATAAAATTTTCATTCTTACTTAAAGTATAAAACGTATAGAATGTGCCGCCAATTTTTTTATTATCATTTCAAGTGAAGGTAAACTGCCATCGACATACCTGTTTATACCTGACAACCGAGTTCTCTGTCCAGGTAAATAATAGACAACCCAATGGCGGCACATTCTATACGTTTTATACTTTAAGTAAGAATGAAAATTTTCTTATTATCTTAATGTTGCAAAATTTAGTTAAATATTTTATTTTTAAAAAATTAATTAAAAATAGTCTGTCCAGGATTTTTTTAGCAAACCTATTTTTAATATATTTTCTAGTATATAAAATTTGTCATAAAGGATATTTCATTCGATTATCAGCTCGGTGAAGGTCGATGTTCTACGGATCTTCTACTATGAGTTTCTTGCTGATTCTTCTCGGTAGAAATTGGACCTTCCGAATCAGCGAGTAGATTATAAAATTTGACATTCATAAATATTCTGTAAAGGACTTAAATTGAATAAAGATATTTTGATTTGATTTGAGTTGCCAATATTCTCTTGTTTATAAATTAAAATCCCGAATTTGCAGGCGAAAGGGAACAGCTTCTACTTATTAGTTGTGAACTGAGAATTAAAATTCGTCTTACGTAACCTTAGTAATAAAATAATTCTTTGTACGCAACCAGTAGCGAAAAAAGAAAAACCTATCGTTGAGTAGCAAAAAAGTCAGTTCTTCTTCAGCAACTGGTTGTCAAACTTGGTTGCCAATGCGGCCGAAAGGGCCACACTCACTTTTAAAGGACGCCTAGACTCATAATTAATAAAAATAATCGTAAGATTTCAAGTCATTTACCATTAACAGTCCATTCCCCATTATCCTGTCTATATCCCAGTCCGTTTTTCAGGACATAGGTCCAGAAGTAGATCTTGTCTCCGACCTTCAGGTTCGCGCTTTTATCCCTGAAGATCCAGCGGCCCTCCTTGGGCTTGGTGATGTCCCTGGACCACTGCCCGGCCTCCAAGCCGTCCATCTCCTCGTTGAGCTTCCCGTGGAATGCGAACAGTGAGAAGCCATCATCTAGAATAAAAGAATCACCCATACTTTCATATTATAAATGGGAAAGTGTCTGTTTGTCTGTCTGTATGTTTGTCTTTCTTTCACGGCAAAACGGAGCGACGAATTGACGTGATTTTTTAAGTGGAGATAGTTAAAGGGATGGAGAGTAACATAGGCTACTTTTTGCCGCTTTCTAACCCCCATTTTAGGGAAGTGGGGGGCGCGAGCGAAGCCGCGAGCAAAATAAATAAATAAATTCACACAACATCTCATACATTGACCTGACTCCGTACTAAGTAGCTTAAGCACTTGTGTTACAGATATCAGACAACAGAGGTTCACAAATACAATACTTAAATACATATATAACACCCAGACACTGAACAAACACAAGTGTTCATCACACGAATGTTTGTCCAGGGTGGGGATCGAACCCACGACCTTTGGCGTATGAGGCAGGGTCACTACCATTGCGCCAACCGGCCAGTCCGGCAAAAGTTAGTCTATAATAAATATAACTCTGGGACAGCTACGCTTCAGCAAGAATAGGCTAGCTCGACCGGAGTGATACCACGGCCGTACAGAAAACCGTCGTTAAGCAGCGCCTGCGCTGTATTTCGTCGAGTGTGTGAGAGTACCAGAAGCCCATTTGGGGGAAAAGGAAGTTAAAGGTTGTCAGCGCACTTGTGACTCTACTGTTGTTACAGGTGTCTATAGGCGGCGAATATCTCATATCATCAGGTGATCCGTATGCTCGTCAGGCACATATCAGATAAAAAAAATCAAAAGTAGGTATCAGCCTACCTATTATTATACTACGCAAGGTATAGGCCTCATAGGAATCAAATCGTCGCTACTATGATGAGATTAGGCTTAATCACCACGATTGCCTAATGCGTATTAGTGATCACAAACCTGAGCTAATCTTAGTAAGCTAACACCCCCACCCCTTTGTTAGGGGTTAATAATTTAAAGGTAGATTTAAGTAATATTAATTACCACTTCAAACTTAAGTCAAGTACTCTATCAAGTTTTAATGAGACTGACCGCAAGGCCAATCAATAGAGATTCCGCGGTTAAGGACAGTTTCTAAATTACTACGTACATTATGTCCAAAATACAGATTGTATCTAAATGGAAACACAATATTCTGATAAAAGGTCATGTTATAGGCACCAAGAGGTACTCGTA
Source organism: Cnaphalocrocis medinalis (assembly GCA_014851415.1). NCBI lineage: Eukaryota > Metazoa > Arthropoda > Insecta > Lepidoptera > Crambidae > Cnaphalocrocis > Cnaphalocrocis medinalis. The sequence continues at coordinate 13,856,602 of CM026287.1, read as the reverse complement.
ATGTTATACGTTTGTGCTTGAAGACAATTTAAATATAAATTTACACACAACATCTCATACATTGACCTGACTCCGTACTAAGTAGCTTATGCACTTGTGTTACAGATATCAGATAACAGAGGATCATAAATATAATACTTAAATACACATATAACACCCAGACACTGAACAAACACAAGTGTTCATCACACGAATGTTTTTTCAGGGTGAGGATCGAACCCACGACCTTTAGCGTATGAGGCAGGGTCACTACCATTGCGCCAACCGGCCAGTCAATACAGCCATATTTGCTTAAAGAAAGTGGATTTTAAGATCTCTGCCTAAAAGCTCATGTTCTTCTTTAAGCGCTATCTTCTAACGAAGGTTGGCGATCATAATGGCGACTTGAACCCTTGACACAGCATAAAAGGTTGGCAGCGCACTTTTAACTCCACTGGTGTTGTAAGTGTCCATGGGCGGCGGCAATTGCTTACCAATCAGGTGATCCGCCTGCTCGCCTGCTACCTATCACATAAAAAAAATATCGTGTCACTAATGATTGACAATCACCATTTCGATGGTCCTGGGCTCGCGCAAAAAGTATGTTTCAATTTTTACAAGCATAGCTCGAGTTTGTGATCACCAATCCGCATTGAGCAAACGTGGTGTTTAAGCCTAATCCCATCATAGCAGCGATGACTTGATTTCTATGATAAAACTGGCACATGTAGTGGGACAATAACTAGAGGTACTTACCTATATATGCCGATACTTTATTGAAGATCAATACAGCGAGAAAATCTATCTTTGTACGAGTATTAAATGTCTTTATATACCATTAATAATTAACAACGTACCTATATGGTCTGATCTTTATGCTATAGTTATAGCAATGTATAATTAAATGCCACTATGTTGCAAATAAACAAGGAAGTTCACAATTAACAGGCTAAATCTATTACTTAATTACTTGTTATCAATCATAATTGAATTTAATGAAGGTAAATATTAATATAACAATTACACACCTGGTATCGAGACCCTCAATCCCTTCGGGTATATTGCCTCCAATTTTGCTTCCGGGACCTCCAATTCCGCACCCAACCCAAACTCAAAACATGTCAAAAATAACACACTACATACAGAAACTAACATTTTTATAAACATTTAACCACAGCACCGGTCAACTTAGCATAACGAGGTATAAAGTTGTCAAGGTTAATTTGGCGAGGTATTAAGCTAATGATTTCTGTCACAAGTGTGTTACTCGGCTGGTAGTAATACACTGACTGTGGTGAGTGATGAGCTAAGATACCTATTGACATCGTATAATATGAAAGGGCAGTGAAGTAGAATCGTAATCCTCCAAGCCGAGATTATTTTATTTATTTTTTTACTAGTGGCCCGCCCTCACTTCGTTCTGAAACAGTAGTTCCACTGTTTACCAATAGATGACGCTGGGCGTTGATTGCATCGCGCATGTGTTTCGACTTTTTGGTTTGTATATAAGCTTTGTCGGTGTCAATATAATGTATTTCTTTATAAATAGTACAGATTTCGTAATTTTTTTTACAAACTAACAGATGTCACCATCCAAAACGCTAATAAGATTAGTCAATCAAATTAATGATGTCAATAATAGTGTTCGTATAAGAATCAAAATCAATAAAAATTAAAATTAGCAAATTAAATGTCATTAAGTTAAATTAGACCGGTCGTAGTCTAAAGTGGGCCTTAATTGGGTGACCGAATAGCGATAACTAAATTTCACGGAAACATTGAAAAGTCCTAAATATCGAAACACTATCTGATTTAGGCCAGATTCAACATTTCTCACTGTCACTTCTTACATTGTGTCATTTGTCTTTCAGACCGGATTCCTATGTTGGGAACGGGTAACTTTAACGCAAGATGGGTTTTTCACTGCTTAAAGGTATGGGAACTTATTCATATTTTTCCTTATTACTATACAATGATGTATCTCTCTCTTAGTATGTACATAATTCCCATTTGCATCCAAAACTGTCGCTTTGGAGGATCCTGTATCATCATCATCAGGATTTGTAGTGTTTGGTAAATTACAATAAAGTGACTACCATCTTTTTTTTTATGTGGTAGGTAGCAGACGAGCAGGAGGATCACCTGATGGTAAGCAATTGCCGCCGCCCATGGACACTTGCAACACCAGTGGAGTTACAAGTGCGCTGCCAGCCTTTTATCCCCTTCCCCCTCAGGGTGGCGCCTCCGGTACCCTCACATCTTATTCATCTTATGAAATATCATGGCAATGGCATGGCTCAGGAACGTACAACATTGGACTGGCATCAAATCGAACAACTTTTTAGGCTTGCCATGGATAAGCCACGATTTAAAGAGCTGATGGCCAATCTTCAGTAATGAAGTGGCACTTCAAGAAGATGAAGAAGACTACCATCTGGCTTTAGTAACCTTTTAAACTCTCCGAAACCATGCCTTAGAAACTCTCCGAAACCATGCCTTAGAAACTTCCGAAACCATGCCTTAGAAACTCTCCGAAATCATGCCTTTAGAAATTCTCCGAAACCATGGACCCGGAGATTACAGCCCGGTAGTCGGTACTTACTTAAACCACTAGACCATGTACCTAGTGCAAGTTGCATGTGCATTAACAGGTAAGGTACCTATTATTACCAAAAATGTGTACGAACTCAAATACTCATACCTAGTAGGAATATAATTTTAGAAGTAATAAGCACATGAAGACGGGCTTAAAACGAAACGGAATTCTCAACCGTATCTTTATCCCTGCCCGTTTCACTCGCGCTGTGCGTCTCTTTTGTTTGAATGTGACAAGTATATTCTAATCCTTTACGGGACGGTTTCGTTATAAGATACCAGGATAACCGAATGGATAAACAAATTGTGCGTAAACAACTGGTATTTTGCGGTTAGACGCTGATTCCTAAACGATTTTAGTCTTCATTTACATACTTATAAATAGGACGAATAATTTATTTGAAAGAATACTTAAAAAAATATACTTACTTAGGTCTACTAAAATCTTTTACTGAACTAAAAAATAAACACAAAAAATTCTATGAGTTACGTATCTTCTAATCTATATTATTTATAAAGAGTCTTTAGGTAATCTGAAAAGACAAAATGCTTGCGCGATGTAATCTACACCTTGTGCCATCTATTGGTCAAGTTTGAAAGTAATAAGAATCTGTTACGAAGTGAGGTGTCTACTAGTATAATCACAAAATATAAGTATCAATATTTTGTCAATTTCTTCTTATTAAACATTTTGACTGCAAAAAAGATGTATAAAATCCAATCACCATTTATAAATAAGGTAAAAAGTATTCTCACAGGGTCAAAGTTTAATTATAATCAACTTGACCGCCGATAACAAGTTTAGTGAAGGAAAAAAAACAACAAACAATAATATCACTTAATATGTGCGAACTCGATCTAGCAACAGGAAAATATAACTCACGAACACGATCAAACGTGTGCCGATGTATTTATCAGCTATGATCAATGAAATCCGAAATCCCCAAGGTAACTAGGTTTTTTTTAATGAGTCAGAGTCGTGCCAAATTGTGTTAGAATGCAACATTTCAATAACCAAATCGAATAGATAACTACGAGTAGAGACTATGTTCTCATATTTATGAGCATCGGACAAGTAGAGTCACAAGTGCGCTGCCAACCTTAAACCCCCTCACTCACTCGAATACAAATACAAATACAAAATTCTTTATTCGCTATTAAATAGGGTGATACATAATGTAGGTCTTAATAAATAAAGGCTTCTTATGCCTATTTAGCTATTTAAAATAAAATGCGATTTTCGTGCATATTACGGTAATGTACATTATAGGTACTTAATTATAGGTACATACTTACATAGAATCTTAATTTTAATATATCTATTTAACCATCATTACAATGTGTAATTATTAAAAAGTAAAAAAGACACAGTGTCATCGACCAATCCATTGAATAAGATAGGTAATTGAGATTCCAAAAACGAAAAGTTATAAATTAAGTAGAAGGCTCAAGAAATGTATTTAAATCTATTTTTCCCAATATTTTGAATTAGACTTATGTCGAAATATTTTAAGTTGTTTTTACTACCTATGTGTACTTAATGTACGTAATGTGACGAAACACAGCGCAGGCGCTGCTTCGCGCCGGTCTTCCTTAAGCCACCTTTCGCTGAATAGGCCATATCCGATCGTCAATGAAATACCATTTTGACAAACTTGTTAATTGGCAATGTTGGAATTTATTTATAGGTATGTATTAACTTTCTAACGCTGTAAAGTTTGCAAGAAATACATAAAGCTAAAGTACCTACTACAGATGCTGCGCCGTTCCATGCTTCGATCGATCCTCACCTTAATGTCTACCAAGATTGATTTATTATGAGGAAACTTGACAGATTGTAGCCACCTGGTGTGGGGTTGTCTGTACCTACAAAACCTCTTTTGTCTTGCTACAAAAGAAAATAAATTTAACTCCCTTATCGTGATTGCGATTTCAAACTAACAAATGTTTGTTTGTTTCTTGTTTTAGTTTTATCGGTGTTAAGACTGGTTTACACGGTTCGAGCTAACATGCGAGTTGGTCTATATTGTGGCTCCACAGCAGTAACTTGCACTATTAAGGTTTAAGAAATCTTTATTTTCTCAAAATAATTATTACAAATTCACTTACAGAGAAAACATTACATAATTAACACAATAATAAACAAAAAACATGGCAAGCGTACTAGATATAAAAAATATGCCCCCCCCCCCCATATTAGGTCGAAGTTACTGACGTCACTTACGAGTAACTTGCAACCAGCGAAAACTCAGTTTCATCATAGATCGAATCTTTATACACGTCCCTGTCAGAAACTCTGTCCATCTTTTTCTTTGAGTGCGACAGGTATATTCTTCTTAATTATGGGACGGTTTCTAACACTACTGTATCTTACAATCGGTTCCTATATATTTTTTGTTTTGCTCAATTTACTCATCCACCAGCAACAAAAAAATCGCAAAGTTACTCGTAAGACTGGACAGCCTCTAGGTGTCGTGTAGGTAGAGAGGATAGGCAAACCGAGCTACTGGCGTTCAAGTAGACAATCAGAGTACAGTTTGCTGTCTGCTTAACTGACTTAGTAGGTACGGAGTCAGGTCAATGTATGAGATGTTGTGTTTTTTTTTTATTTTTTTTATTGCTGTAGTAGGCAGACGAGCATGCGGCCCATCTGATGGTAAATGGTAACCGCCGCTCATAGACAACAACAATGTCGAGGCACAGTCATGCCGCTGCCTACCGTGAAAGAAGTACTCTTGAATTTATTGTGTGAATTTATTTATACAAAAGTAAAAGGTTGCGGCTCGTACTGTGTAAACTATCCATTATTTCAAAATGTTTTAGCTACTCTGGAAGTTAACCTCAAGTGTTATTGTCGTTATGGGACATTAAAACTACGTAACATTGTTTTAGTTTAATCACCGTTAGGTATGTTTCGACTTTTGTAAGGTTACAAGTAAATTATCCACGTAATTTAGCCTAAGGGTGAATATGAATTCCCCAAGTGTGTAATTCTAGGTAAGTTCAATTTAGGTAATGCTCAAGCTATTCACATTTTTAAGGCATATTAGTACTTGTGTCCACTAATAGATGGCGCTGTTTGGATTCTAGATCGCGCCAATAATCTTATTTTACTATCAAAATGTTTTAAGGTTTCAAAGGTAAATTCTCTATGTTGTTGCTCTTTTGATGATATTGTTAAAGGATCTTTTTCGGTGTCATGAATTAGGGATTTTTAAAGGAAAATCTTCATAGTTATTGTAGACAATCTAGAGATAATCAGTTTTTGGAAAGGGGGTAAATTAAAATAAAACACAAATATAGCTACTATTAAAATTTATGAGGTGTACAAAGAGAATCACAGACAGAGCGGCATTCACCAAGGCGTCATCACAAGGCGTATACCCTGACGTAGTCCACGAGCATGTTCGCGTCGTACCAGGTCGGCTCCCAGTTCTTCCGGTCCTTCCAGAAGTTGAGAACAGCCTTGCTGGCGCGGTTGGTCCAGGGTTTGTCGGGGGAGTCAGGGAAGTCGTGGACTCCACCCACGCAGAGGCCCAAGGAGACGTAGAACTGAAAATATAAAAAAATAAGTCAAGCTTTATTTTTGCTAGCTGATTGTCGCACTGCTGAGCGAAAACTTTTCCATTTTCTGTTGGGACTTTTGAAAATCAGAGCTTATAAATATCGGGGTAGGTTGTCTTAATCGTCACGCCAGTCATTTTTTAGATCTACCTCTGAATCATCAGCTTTCTCCTGGTCTGGCTGATATATTAAGATTTTGTACCAATCTGGTGCCTTTTCCGCGTGGGCTGTTTCAGTCTTAAACTGTTACAAGTGCCTACTGATCTGTTGCAAGTACATTCTCTCATACTTTGTCGCGAAAGAATAGAAGCCTATAATCTGCAAATCTAATGATGATGAAAAGTTTCAAAGTAAAGTGATAGCTCGTTTTGACGTACCATTTGATCAAGTGGGGCCATGATGGTTCCTTTTGTCCAGAAACTAGCGTGGGGAACAGCTTTCTCCTTAGCGCTGGCTGAGAAACCGTCGCCAGGGTTCACGACTCCGTACCGGTCTCCATCCACCAGCAGTTCTAGGCCATCTGGAATAACGCAATTAAATTAGATAACCACTAAATGATATGCTGGTTATGGTCATGAATATAACATTTATAACTGTTGGAGAGTTATGGCCTTCTTGACCGGAGTGACACTATAGCCTCACAAAATACCGGTGCCGTAATTCCTCAAGTGAAAGAGGGCACTAGGGGCTCAATCCGGGAGAAAGTGGAAAGGTTGGGAGGGGAGTAATGATTCCACTAATTCTAGGCTGATTTGGAACATCACTGGTGTGGCTTGTCCATGGGCGATGGCATTCACATAGCATTAGATGATCCGTCACAACACGTCTGCCAGGTATCACATAAAAAAGCTGGCATTGGTACCCAAAACTACTGGCGCGTAAGGCCTTCATAAGTCAGTTAAAAATCTCACCTGGTTTCCAAATCAGAGTGTAAATGTGGAAGTCCCTGTTCCAATTGTCAATTCCAATCTTTTCCTTCATCAGGAAGGATCTGTAGGGATCCGCGTCGGAGAGGACAGGACCTCCGAACAACTTCTTGGCGTATGAGGGGTTGCCTCTCGCGAAGGCTACCCTCATGAGACCAGATTCGTACCGTGTGGACCCGTAGATGTTATCGTGGGGTTCCAGGTTTAGTTCTGCAAAGAAAGAAAAATAAAAGGTCACGTTTTAGAGAATTGGTAGTAACTGGAGCTGTATACTCACAAATCTAAACTAAGGGCTGCAAGGTCTTGTTCTTTTGTAAATTGAGTGACGAGACTATGATATTCTGTTTAATTTTGATGCTAATATAGTTACATATCTTTTATTAATGTGCCAAAAATAATTTCTGCTACCAAGGCTTCAGCTCAGTATTCAAAATACCTATACCTATGGTACCTGTCTATATGTTCTAGTCAATTACGTTCAGACATACAGTTCTGGGTTAGGACAGTAGTCATGCATCTGTTTGAATTGACCTCTAGATTCAAAGATTCTAGATTTCAAAATTTCAAATCTACCAGTCTCTTGGTAGAGAGGAAAAACAACGACTTTGAACGGGTTGTCTTGGTCTAGTTCGTATGTTAAAGGGTTGCAAAGGTCAGGCGGTAGTTACCATCTCCATTGTAGTTACCAGACTTTCTAAATCCTGTATCATGGACCAAGCATATCCGGGGTAAATAAGCAACGGCTTTTGATACGTCAAGACGATAATGACGATCTAGCTAAAATGGACAAGTCATAAGTCCTTACCAGGAACAAGCCAGTTCCCAGCAGGCAGTCTGGCCCTGATCTCGATCTTGCCGAACTTGAAGTTGAACTTGTTCTTGGTGGTGATCTTGCCGGTCATCACAGGGGGTAGAATCTGAGCTCCATCCGCCTTGCGTTTGCACTCAGTAGAACCAATTCGGCCAGTACATCTGTGAAAGAAGAAATATTATAAGAACGTACGCCTCCTGAACGCGAGGTAGTTGGTTCAAACTCTAGCATAGTTCCATCACTGGATCTTTCAAATCTATGTGCGTATTACTACCATTTACTCGGCGGAACCCGGAAGAGCGAGAACTGATGAGTGAGACACTAGATATTTTTTATAAATACAACCACGCCTAAGTGATCTTACGAGGTACACCTTTCAGGTTACGAATATTAATGTATGATTGATGAGACGTGGAAAATAAGTAGCTTTTTACCTGTTCGTGAGGTCCAACTCTTCAGATATAATGCCTTCGTGGAAATGGTTTTCCAAAAGCTTTGGGCCGATGGAGAGGCTGCCATCTTCTATTTTCATGTTTCCTTCTGACATGTACACATTGAACGGATAGTCCTAGAATGAACATAAAAATGTTTTTTTAATAAATTCTAATTATAATAAATTTTAATAAAATCTAATATCTAGTGACCCTAACGTAGCTAAAAAGAGGCGGTGAGGGCGGTTTGGGGTGTAGTAGCAGACGGATCATCTGATGGTGAGCTTACCGCCGCCGCCTATACCTGCAACACCAGTAGTCACAAGTGCGCTGCCAACCTTTAACTCCCTTTCCCTCCAATTCGGCCTCCGGTACACTCACTTACTCGACGAAACACACCGCAGGCGCCGTCGGCTTCACGTCGGTCTTCTGTGGAGCCGTGGTACCAGTCCAGCCAAGCCAGCCCATTTATGCCGAAGCGTGGCTCTCGCACATTTTCTACATTGGTCGTAATGAAGATTTTATACTAAAACCTACCGGCTGTTCCGGGAACTTGATTTCCGCGTCCCAATTGTTGAGGTCCTTCAAAGAGTTCTTATCAAACTCCTCGCTGAATATCAGAATGCCTTCGCAGACAGAGTTGCGCCCTTGCACCACGGTCTGGGACGGCTTGCAGGCCGCAGGGGTGGGGGCTGGTGGTTGCGGTTGCGGCTGTGGTTGATGGTTGGGGCTGTGGTTGCGGCTGTGTCGGCTTTGGCTTCTGCTGTGGTACTTTGCTCGGGTCGACTTTTTCGCCGTTTTCGGTTACGAACTCTGAAACGGAGAAATAATATATTCATAATCTTCAAAAAGTTAGTCGGATTGATTAAAATGGCTACCGAAAACAGTGGGATGAAGGTCAAAATAATCTACGGTTTCACAGCGTAGGATGATGTACCTACTAACAAGCCTAAAATGGGGGTATGCCCTTTCTCCAATATGGTTCAACCTGGTGCTGGCTGGAATACTTCGTGGAGATGCTAGTTACCTACCTACCGTGGCATTTAAACATTAGTAGAGCTAATGTTTATACGCTCATATGGGGAGCCCGCATAATTACTAATGGTTCACCTATGTGTTCTGGGTTGACGCCCCCAGATTATCGTCATCTGGTACTCATAGGACAGGGGTTGCCCTAGTTTGAGACCAGGTTGATTGGTGTGATTGTCTGGCGCATTTATTTATTATTATTTATTTATAACACTACGATGGCAGACTACTCACCAGTCACAGTCCACTCCCCATTATCCTGCCTATACCCCAACCCGTCCTTAATGACGTAAGTCCAGAAGTAGATCTTGTCCCCCAGCTTCAGCTGCGCGTTGCGGTCCCGGAACCAGAAGCGGCCGTCCTTCGGCTTCACGATGTCCCTGGCCCAATAGCCTGCTTCGAGGCCCTCCATCTCCTCGTTGAGTTTGCCGTGGAAGGCGACTAGGCTGAAGCCGTCATCTGGAATTGGAATTGAAGGTTAGATTTATTTTTGTTAAGTCCTCTCCCGTGGCACCAAGTACACTGGCCTTTACATCTATTACAGAGAGGTCGCTGATGCGTTACCGACCTTTTAAGAGGGAGGCCTCTTGGCAGCTACGGTCATATGCGGGAATGGATGACCGCATGTCCTGCACACAAGCCAAGCACTGGCGTCCCCGGCTTACGTGCAGGATATAGGGGCTGACACCACGTCAAATTCAAGCGCATGTATCGCCAGCAAACGTAACTGTGTTCCAGTTAGCAGGCAAAATCGCTTACTATGCGCAAGCGCAGGGATCAGCTTCGCCCACCACGTTGCGTGTGCAAGCGATTATCGCCAAACCCTGGTACACCGAAAAATGGTTGACCGTACATACGTCAGTCCTATGTAGCCACTTTTTTTGCTATAGGTGGCTTTTGTTTGCTATACAAGCAGACCACCGATGGTAAGCGATTGCCGCCGCCAATAAACACATGCAATTGGGATCAAAACCCCTTTCCCCCCACTTGGGCCTCCGGTACCCTCACACACTCAATGAATCACAGCGCAGGCGCTGCTTTACGTCAGTCTTCTGTGTGACCATTGTATCACTTCGGTCGAGCCGGCCCTTTCATGCCGAAGCGTGTCTCCATGGTGTATTATCAAAGATGGTTAGAATATTGTATGACTCGACTAACCCGATGGCACATTTGGCAAAGACCGAGGATTCGATGTCCACTTTGAACATAGGCTCGTGTGTTGAATACTGTAACTTGTTTATTCTGTGTCTCGGGGTTATACTTGTAACAGCTTAGTACGAAATCAGGTAAATGTATGAGATGATGATGAAATTATTTTAAGAACTTTAATATCTGACTAAGTATCTATAAATCGGTAGGTAGGTAGGTACTTCATAAATCTTCTTTTAGGTCGTTCAAGCACCCTTCCCCCTCTTAGGCTAAAAATTTATATTTTGAGATCGTGTTATTGCCACTTAAAGTCCTAAAGCCAATTTTATGCCCGCAATAAAATTTGTTATAAGCAGTATTTAAATGTCTTTTCATCTGCCGGTACTGGTTTTTGCTAGTGTTGCCGATAAATTGGTTTTGATCTTGCATTTTCTCAAGACCAAGAATGACACTGCAAGACTTAAGCATAGAAAATATTTGAAAGAAAAGAAAGAAAGAAAAATCTTTATTTGCGGGTAGGTATATATTCCACTAGGCTGACAGGGCATTTAGTAGCGATCTTGTTGTCTTACTCTCCAAAAGTAATTTTGTGTTTCACGCTGGGCCAATTAGCCAGAGATTAACAATTTTATTCTTTAACTATCTGAGTGTTGTTTATGTTTACATTTCCTATACATATTTTTTCTTATGTCTATGTATAACCGTATAAGCGTACCCACCCACTGACTTTGGAAAGCGGGAGGTGTCCTCCACGCAAAATTTAAACCCTAATTTTAAAAAGTTATAACTACAAATCCATAATAGTCATAGTCCTTTATTCACATAATTTTTAACAAAGTCACATAATTATAATACCATACCGCACAATACTATCATTTATAAGTAGCAAGTTTTTTTATATATTCGCCATTTGATTGTATAAGTGCGTTTAATGTCACCCTCCGCAGCTTATTTGCAACTCTTTGAGAGATTGACGAAAGATTTCAAGACTGGCCGAGCCCCGTCTTGGTCTCGCATTTCGACAACACTAGTTTTCGATTAGGATAAGACCAAGCAAAAAGTTCGCTTCTAAACCGATTTGCTTATTACTCGGAACAGGTTAGTCGCATTTAATAAAAACTTGCTCCATCGTTCGGACAGTATACTGACACTATAGTTCATTGCCACTTGACAATATTCGTTACCTACCATGTTGTTACTCTAGCCACGGGTTATCTCAGTTGCAAGTTTGAGTAAGGGCAACTGTCGACTTAACTCTCAAAGCGAAGTTTAAGAGCGTGGAAGAGCCATACGCACGCTTTGGCAAAAATAGACCGGCTTGTTTGTTCGGAGTGATACGACGACGACCTCACAAAAAACTGGCGTGAAAAATCACCAAAAACACCAGACTGATAGACACGCAATAGTTTATCGCAGGTAATCAGTCTGCTTGTCTACCACCTATCACTCAAAAAAAAACAAGTACGTACCTAATTCAACATTATTTTATTTTATTGACTTTATCGTTTTTCACTCACTTTAGTAATTGCCGCAAAGTACTAGCGAAAATGATTCTCTGTAATGTTTTTGATAATAAATAAATTTGTATTTTCCCAAAAAAGATATTGCTTTTATGCAAATTAGTTAAAACTAGCTACATCTGGCGACCTGCATAATAGATTTAATTAATACTAATTCAGGCTTTACCAAATACGTAATCCGATAATATTTTATTGGTCATTGCCAACTCCCATTTTATTACATACAATCTAAATGTAAATTTCTGATAAAAATTTGTTCCACTTTTGATAAATTGCTTTGAAATGCGGATCATAGCTACAACTGTGTCATAGATTTAATTAAAATAATTAAGGCATCAGTCCTTCAAAAATACATACTTAGGTAAGTACAAAGTAATATTATAAGTACACAAGTACCTGTTATATAGAAAATTGATTTTATTTACATAATGAAATTAATGTTTAAAAATCTGAAATATTTTTACCAACAACAGACAATAAAAAGTACATATAAGAAAAAAACAAGATTAATGATAAAATTGTCTTGAGATTTATTTGAATCGAATCGAAAAAAAAAAAATGTTTTTTTCTATTAGGTTTTCTAAGTGATTTGATAACTACAGCTTCGTGAAATTTCTATGTAATTTAACTATTTAGTTTTAAAGAAGCTTACAATGCTAATAAATTTAATTTTCTTACCTAATGAATTTAAAGTTTTTCTTTTTTGACTATACTCAGAATATTTTCATTTCAATTACAATGTTGTTAACCTACTCTAATAACCCTGTTTTAACGTATTTTGCTGTAATTGAAATCTATCGCTCACCTATCGCATACTTGTTTCCTATAGACATACAGCCTTAAACCCCTTCGAAAAACATCAGCCAATGACCGGAGTCACCAGACCGCCGTAATTAATTACCTGTGCCAAGTTTTTGTTGCTCGTTACGCGAACCATAGACAAATTAGTCTATGCGCATACTTAACAGGGCCACAGGGGTTTTTTGGTGGATTTTGTTTTGGAGATATTTATCTTCTGGTACTTATATAATGATCACGACCACAAAGGTGACCGTGATAGTCTCCGAAAAAAATCTAATAATAATCAATTGTAAAGAAAGAAAGTAGAGCATTAATTTCACAAAATTTCCAAAACAAAATAATACAGACGTCATTTGGGAAATCTTTTGTCTGAAACATTATATCGAAATATTCACTCCATAATTATAGGCTTTCTTTCTATCTTCTTTATTTTTTCATTATTATTTTTATCTTCTTACCTTCGTCTTTATTGCTTCTTTCTTTTTTTTCCTTCTTTCAAAGCATTGTTTCTTCTTTCATTCGTCCCTGCAGTCTTTCGTAATCGTATCATACCACTTTTTCAGTCATGCCATTCTTTACACAAATTCATCCGTCTCTTCCTCGTCGTTACGTCTGTTCCGTCACCCATTACATCATACCCATCATCTTTTGATTAGTCATACCAGGTGAGATTTATATTAAAGTATTATTTCATTGTTAATATTAGTGAATGACATGTTTAGTGAATAAATTTTCCTATCTATCTACGTACTTATTTTTTAATATTTTAATCGCTTTTTTCTTTTTAAAATAAATTTACTTTTAGGTTTTACAAAAACAAATTAGCATATGGGTACTTATTTGTGGAATAAAAATTACATGTTGAATTTACATTTTAGCGCCGCTTTCCATTTAAATTGCGGTATTTATTTGTTTTGTGAAAATAATTATCATGTAAGTATAAGGGTGACTAATCCCATGGCACATTCACCTGATGGTAAGCGATGGCCGCCGTCCATAGACACCTGCAACACCAGTAGTCACAAGTGCGCTGCCAACCTTTTACTCCCTTCAATGTCACTGAGAGGCTTTCTAATCGTAATCCTCCTATAACTGTAAGTACTTAGCTTATATTAGTACCTATATTGCTTCTGGTTCCAACACCACAAGGGAAGGAAAATTCTAATTTCCGACCAGGAAAAACTTGTCTAAAAATGCATGCGTAAATAATTTTTTCACACGCATTAGTTGGTAGTTCCAAAAATCTACTTCAATTAACAGAAATATATGAACAATGGTAATTGGCTGGTTGTTTTCCAAATTATTTTTGTTTTTCCTCATACTGGTAAGTGCTTAAATCATTATGAGCAATGCTGCCTATTAATAGCTCCATTGCCTTGTAAAACAGTTTAGTCGAGTGATTTTGTCAAAATTTATTTACCAAAAATTTTTCTATAGAGAATAGTCAAAACTTGCACTTCACATACAACTTTAAGTGCTCTAACAACACAAAATAATTCAAGACAAAACGTTGGCTACATTTTTTATGTGATAAGTGGCAGATGAGCAGACGGATCACGTGATGGTAAGCCATTACCGCCGCCCATATAGACACCTGCAAACACCTCTTTCTCCCCAATTGGGCCTCTGGTACACTTGCTCATTTGAAGAAAACAGCGCAGGCGCTGCTTTACGCCGGTCTTCTGTGAGGCCGTGGTATCACTCGGGTCGAGCCAGCCTAATCATGCCGAAGCGTGGCTCTCCCACGTGCTACATCTCACATAGGTAAGTGATCTCAATATAGTTCGGTAAAAATGACAGAGACAGACTAAAGAGGATGTATGCCGGAGTGATACGATACGATAACTACTGCTGTTAACACGTAGGTCAATGAACTCTTCAATATCAACTTCGGCTGGATCTGACTTTCTGTGTCCTTGCCAACCAAATTTTTCGCCAAAACAGCCTTATTTAACTTGGAAATAAAACCAAAACAAAAACTTTTTTTTATGTTCCAGACACATTCTGCATTTCACGTTTCATTCAAAATGTTGTAACATCCAGTCAGTTGGCGAGTTTTGTTCTGTTGGAAGTTTAAAGTTACGACAGATAGCTAGACATGAAATGACGTGGGGTCCCAACTGTGAGACGATCTAAACATAAAAAAATTAAATTTTTGAGCCATTTCATTAAGTACCTACCCGAAACAAGCTACGGCCGCACCAAATAATTTTAATTGTGAGTGAGAGAGGGTACCGGAGGCCCAATTGGGGGGAAAGGGGTTAAAGGTTGGCAGCGTACTTGTGACTCTCCTGGTGTTGCAAGTGTCTATGGGCAGCGGCAATCGCTTACCATCAGGTGATAGCAGACGAGCAGACGAATAACCTACTTATCGCATAAAAAAGGAAAGTTCTGGGACAAATAATCCACCATGCAATAATGCATCATGTAATCTGAAAAAAATGTAAACTTATAGTAATAGTTTACGTAAAAATAGCTGTAAAAACCGATTTACAATTTGTCTTCTTTTTGCTCTCCTGAAAAGTTGGACTTTTGCAGATTGCATAGTTTACCACTGGACCGACGATATACGAGAACACCATGCATGCGGAGGCTTGGCTCTCTCACAGTAATTTGATAATCTATGTAACCTGTTACCGATATCGGGTATTATCCTACTACACTTTAGCCGGAAAAAATGTTTTCCTTAAGTTGTGTAACTGATATGATTGTAATAACCAATTACTCAGTTCACGCTTACTTATCAGTATAGTTTTGTAGATAAGGAGATAATCTGATCTCCGTTGGTCAAGGCGAGGAGGAAAATGGAATGGAAGTTAGAAGAGCAACTAATTGTAAACAAACTTGTTTCCTTGAAGGAATGTTGTTATCTTTAAAATTTTGTTGTTAACAGTTGGTGATAGATTTTTCTTTTTTTGTCTACGCGATTTAATGCTTTTCCTGTTGGGATACGGTTATTTTCCCATGGGCAATATAGATAGATATATATTTTAAAACAAAACAATAAATTAATGAAGGCCACTTCAAAACAAAGTACAATAAGTTAGTTTTTTACATAAGTTAGAAATAAATATCAATAAAATTAAATAATCTGTATGTTGGATTTAGAAAGAGAAGAAAAGACGTTTTTATCTTGTTTTAAGAAGAAATACAGTAATTATCTCGTATTTTGAAGAGGGTAAAAAAACAAATAGATAACATAGGATAACTTAAGTACTAAACAGAAAAATAATTTACAAATTAACACAAATGTAGGTATACGGGTGACAAAACTACACTACTTACTTAAATACCTAAAATTTAATTATCGTCATTTAGGTTGTATCGCGTCATCATTATTAGATGCATTGTATTCTGTATCAAGGATATTTTTGGCATCGTAAAGGTCATATTGAATTGATCAAAATGTAATTCAATTAGATAAATTAAATTAAAATATTTTCTTCACCACTGTATTATTTTAAACTGATTAAACACCTATCGGCTACATACAGAATGTTACAAGCAAAATATCCATACGTATGGATACGAGTACAATAAAATTATGCATAAATTCCGAAAAAAGGTATGACTCACAAAATACTAGACAAGTCATCAATTAAATTGTGCGCTAAAAGTGGCAATCAAAATTCTGAAGGCGGGTTCCACAAAATTGCATTTAATGGAGGGTAATTTCGACCTTAGGATTGATTTAAGAGTCGCCTTCGCTGGAAATACGGACAATGACATATGAAACAAATGCCTGACCAAGCCACCACCGCCGGATCCTGATAGTAATTAAGAGACCCAAGGGGGAGATAAAAAAAAGGGGGGGGGGGGGCTTGGGGCTTGACGTCGTAAGGGATGGCAAGCGTGCCAATAAACTGACCATTGCGGATGGCCAAGGCCGTGCGAAGTGGAGAAGTCGAAGCAGGCGCGGATCCCGTGGTCCGAAGCACAGCTTGGGATGCAACCGGGACAAAATACTAGGATGATGATGATTCTGAGCGAGTAATCAAGATCTTGTAGGTCTGGTTGTCCTATCAAAGAGTTGCGATGGTCAGACGGCAGTCGCTGCATTGTTAAATTGCAGAATTACACAGTACCTTGTGCTTTGAAGCGATGGCTTTGGACGCAAGTGCTCGGTTTCTTTTTAAATTTTTAATACATTATTTTTTTTACTTTTGAGTAAGTAACAATATTTTAAGCCCGTACTAATGTAAGGTGAATAACGATAAAAAATGAGACCAAATGTAAGCACCATAATATTATCGTTGTAAGTTGTTTACGTTTTTTCTAGTGATATCTTTACACCAGGAAAATGATTTCTTTTACATTAAACAAAGATCATAAATTCAAAATCTTACCTTTAATAGATACCCTCAATCCTCTCGGGTAGATGGCTTCAAGCTTGGCCGGCGGGACTGTGTACTGGGCCCTGCTGAGGGCGAAGAGAGCAAACAGGTAGACTAGCTTGGGTGACATGACGTCCGCTCTCTGTCACGGCCGCCGGCTGACTGCGGCGAGCTCGGCGATTAAACGATTCTTCGATGCGTCTGCGCATCGTGCAGTGCTAAGGAACTGGTAGAAATGTCTCATTAGTTTATTGACTTTTGATTGTAGGTGTGTAGTAGGGTAAGTAGGTACATTAACAATACCCACGAGTTGCTATGAAACAAAATGTGTGGTCAAAACTGGATTATGCAGAAAGAATATAAAAATAATATTGTATTTTTAGTTATTTACAGAAAGTTAATAAGTACCTACATTATTTAGTTTCTAAATACCTAGTCTTGCCATAAGTTTTGTCCCAACTTATATGAGGGTATTTAAAAAAAAACGAATATGGAGGTAGTACTATTATTTGATGTACCAATTAATAAGTAAGTTTTATACGAGTAAAATGATGGCTGACACATACGTCCATACTTGTGAACAGGTTCCACCTTAGGGGACTGGTCTGTTCCGGTTTACCTCATTCTTAGTTTTCTATTTTCTTCATTTTGTAACTGAAAGAGTAACTGAAGGTAGTACGTACAGCCCACATCAAAGTATCGACTCTCATCTTACTGTCAGACACATTAGGTTGAATATCAATTGAGGAAATTTGTCAAGTTGTGGTAATCTGATGTGTGGCTGACTGTACCTATGAGGACAAAAAATTGTAATAAAAATTTCGGCCACTAGTAAATTATTTCCCTAGAATTCCCTGCGGGACAGAACTTATCTGTGTCGAGACCACTGAAGAAGACCTAATAGTAGTAAAACAACATTGGCTGTCTAAGATATTTGTAGGTCTATAATTTAAGTGCGCGGTAATGACCGCAGGTTTTACCGGTCATCGTCTCGAAGTGTCAGGCAGTGGTATTATAATTTTTAACTTAGCATCACAGTAGCTAATACAAACAGTAAATATTAAAACCCTTTGTATAGAAAACAGGGTGTCACAAGCCTATGGGACATCAAGGAAATCATATTAAATCATTTAGTAGGTATATACTTTCGACTTATAGGAAATATTTCTTGATTTAGGTACAACCAAACTGCACAACTCAGGCTGGTGTCTATGGACGGCTCGTTTTCCATCAGGTGACCCGTCTGCTCGTCTGCCACCTATCACATAAAAACTTAGGACTACTAAGTTCTGTCGAATCTGTTGGGCTTGTATTATACCTACAGGAATCGAATTGAAGGTTTTAAAAATTAGATTAGCTATTTTATTCTGTCCGAGTTATTCTACGTAGAAGTGAAATAAATTAAAATTACCAACTATCCTTTATTAAAGTACAAAACTACTTCCACCCTACTTAATTCCAATTGTTATGTTCTGATACAGTTAAGATAGTTCATTATTGTTTCATGTTTCCGGGTGCGTAGGTAGTACATGTGCTCAACAGCGAGACAAGACCACAATCATCTCAGCATGTCCTTCCCAGTTGCATCCAAACCCAGGGTCCACCTGAACTAGACCCAAAAGCCTGTTAAAAATAAAAATAAATAAATTCAACAACATCACATACATTGTTCTGGTGCCAAACTAAGGCTTTCCCTTGCACTATGGAAACCATAAACAACGAAGGAACTACAAACACCCAGACCCAAGACAAATATCTGTTTCATCAACAAACATTTGTCTTGATGCGGGAATCGCACCCGCGACTCTAGCGTCTCAACCGGCGCTCAAACCACTACGCCAAATGGGTCGTCAAAGCACAAAACAATTGATTTTCCATTGTGTCTGCTGTCTGGCTCTTGACGTTATAAGAATTCCAGAATAATTACAAAGTCTGAGGAAAACTGCAGGGATTCTGTGGGTAACTATGAAACAAGCCGTATCTAGTGGTTTTTAGTGTACAAATTTGGTGTTACTTTGTGCAGTGAAGTGCCGCAGGGTGATATTATAAGAATCATTGAATTGTGTCGTTTTTAACACTGCTATTGTGTGTCGAGTGAGTTGTCACGTGAACAATTGGGTATTTGACTAATCTCGATTTAGTAAAAAATATTGATACTCTATCAAAATATTGGTAAATAAGAACCAATGGCCAACATTTTCAGTTAAAAATATAACATCTAGCTGGTTTTGTGAGCATTGAAAGTTTCATGGGCAAGTCCATTTTTAAAGTATAAAATTAAAAAAAAATAATTATATCATTGAACTACCCGTACATTTTTCATCAACTTTTATTATAAAACCATATACTTAAACGAAACATTTGATATAGCTACCATATAAAATTTACTAGACGCGCATACAGAAGGTTGAATCGTGACGTCACGATTCAATAGCCATTTGTATAGAGCGTTTTTGGGTTTGCCCAAAATACGTGCTCTTAAAGTTGTGATATCTCAGGTAATTCAAATGAGAATCAAGTGATTCTTTCAACGATGTTTCTTAAATTGAGGCGTCTTTTGATTAAACACATAAAAAAAAATTGTCAAATACCCAATTTGCTTTGACCTAATAGAGTCTTAAAACCTACGGCTTTGTTAAAAATAGTCTCCACAGAATCCTTAGGACATTAAAACGCTAAACACCGGCGTTTTATTGAGTGACTATGACTTCGACTGACTGCGACTGTTGACTACACTTTATCAAACTACACTTGACATTGGCAAAATTAAATGTGTCATGAACACAATACAGGCCATTTAAAAAAAAAAATACAAAGTCTGAGAAACTATCAGGGATGTTACGAATATTCGCATTCGCATTCGCTTATGCGAATGGTTCGCATCGTTTTTAACATTCGCATTCGCTTAAATCAATGCGAATGTTATGCGAATGCGAATGTGTGCAGGTCGTGCGTGCGTGAACTCGTGACTCTTGATCTTGCTAGACTGACATCGGCTGCATCGGCCGCGCGGACCATGCAGCAGTATGTTTTTCGTCTTTTAAGTAATAAAAATTATTGATTTATATGTTGTTTTTTTTACATTTGATGTGACTGATGTCTTAAGTACTTAACATTCGCATTTGCATTCGCGAATGTGAAAATTTTGACATTCGTAACATCCCTAGAAACTATACAAACATGCAGGTTTCCTCACGATGTTTACCGCCAACAGAAGCTACAGACAGGGCACCATGCTAATCCCTCAGGATTAAGCCCTCAGGCTTAAAACGAACCGGACGTTACGACCTAATCGGAGTTCCTCTCCTTGTCACACGCACTGTACGTCGCTTTTGTTAGAACGTGACAGTTATATCCTCATTTGTTATGTGACGGTTTTGTTAGCCACCTTGCGTGAGACAGAATGTATCATATATGGATGATAGCTTGATCTATTAAACAGGTAGTCATACTTAATAACAATGTTATCCATAATTAGTGTTTTTTTTATTCTAATAAATAACTCTATCATTTTCCTTATTCGCATGTCACAGTGAGTACCAGCGCAGTAAGGTTTATATTTTAAGCTCAGGGGAGCAATTCTCAGGCACTCAATTGAAGTAAAGTTTAGAGATTTCAAACATTCGTCCATACATATTTATAATTCGAAACCAATGCTGAGTGTATGTACAGCCACACATCAAAGTATACAAAACTGTCAATCAATCGACTTTTTTAATCCTTTTAATTTTAAATCTTACTGTTAAACACATTAGGTTGAATATCAATTGAGGAAATTTGACAGATTATGGTAACCTGATGTGTGGTTGACTGTAAATCGGGAAATGTGGAGAAAAGGTAGGGAGACCTTTGCCCAGTGGGAAACGACGGGCTTTAATAATAATGCTAACGTAGGATAGAGGGAAATCTTAAATTTTCAAAAATGCTAGGGAAGGAACACTTAAACGAATCTTTTCGTAAAATATCGGGCACAATATGAAAAAACATTACCTTACCGCCGTTAATTTAACTGTGTCCTAGGCGTTGAAAACAACAAGTTGTCTTTATTACATAAATACGTCGCTTAAACCCAGACCGGTATCATTGTCTGTCACCCGCCAAAGAGACCAGACGCCATGGCATCTAAGCTCGTGTTCTTGTTGGCTATTGTTGCCATCTGCCAATCTTACGAAGTGCCAGAGGCTAAGCTCGAGGCCTTACATCCTAGGGGGCTGAGGGTGTCTATTCCAGGTAAGTTCTACTTTGTTTTAGATATTTATCATAGAAAAATTAAGTTCGAACGTTGTAATACTTATTTAAATTTCTATATTATATTATATTTAATAAGTTCCTACTTAGGTATTTGTTGTTTGGTTGGTCTGTTGTCTGATGCCTGTAACACAAGTGCTTAACCTACTTAGTACGCAGTCAGGTCAATGTATGAGATGTTGTGTGATTTATTTATTTACGTCCCTTTAACCATGTCTTCTACCAAACATTCTTAACAACGTTTGTTCTATGATTTTTGGAAATTTGCATATAAATCTCAATTTTTCATACAAAGTCGGTTACGACACTTGTTAATTTTGTATGGTGAGCTGAATTAAATTAATAAATTAAATTCACACACAACATCTCATACATTGACCTGACTCCGTACTAAGTAGCTTATGCACTTGTGTTACAGGCGTGACACAAGAAAGTCGTGAACAAATTAATGTTGATTAGTGAAGTACCTAAGTGTGGACAAGCTAATCTAATTAATACTATAAGTCAGACTCAAAGAAAAATTATTGTTTCAGACGATGGCTTCTCCCTAGTAGCTTTCCATGGTAACCTGAATGAGGAGATGGAAGGTCTAGAAGCAGGCAATCCCTGGGCCAGAGACATCCCGTCCCCCAAGAACGGACAGTGGACCTTCAAAGATAAGAAGACTGAACTAAAGCTGGGGGACAAAGTATACTTCTGGACTTATGCGGTCAAGAATGGACTGGGGTATAGGCAGGTGGATGGAGAATGGACTGTTACTGGTAAAATAATATTATATATTTGTTTATCCATTTTTTCAGTATAGCCAGACATTTGGACGTAATCTCACCTGATGGTACTTACCTATTAAGTGATGCTGACTGTGTGAAGCATGTCTGTCCAGCCTATTAACTCTTCTCTTGATAACTTCCAAATCATAACGCTTCACGCAATAAAAATTCGTAAATGAACAAATAGATAGGCTGTGTCCAATTACATCGCGCAAGCGTTTCTTGTTTTCGATTTACCTATAAGTCTTGTCGTTGTCTATAGAAGTTATCTCTTTATAATTAGTATAGATAACTAGTATTTACAACCACAAGTCTTGTACAGGATGTTTCTGTGAACATTTATTTCCCTTTAACCACGTTCTTTTTCCAATCATTATAAACAACATTGGTTCTATGACCATTTATTGTTGAAAAAGTACGAAACCCATATTTTTATTATTATTATGTTTACTTTTTTTTTGCAGAATTCGTCAACGAAAAAGGCGAGAAAGTAGAACATTAAGTCGAACATGAGAAATACAGCAAACTAAGTCAGAATTTAGAAGAAAAGCTGTACAAATGGACGAAAACCTTTGTAACGTCTAAATTTAAAAAAATCTTATGATAGCCACACCTGAGGCCTTTACCTTGGTACATTAGTACGACCGTACGTGTATACTCTATGATAGAACCATTTACGAGAGTACCTCTACACATCATTAATGTTTCTTTGCTTTTAAATAAATATTGTAGAGAATTCTGGTTTAATTAAGATTCCAACACTTAATCAGAATATTCATCATCATCAGCAACCCACACTCGTCCACTGCTGTACATAGGTCTCCCCCAATGCACGCCACCGCTCCCGATTTTCGGCCACTCTCATCCAGCTCAATCCAGCGAGCCTTCGAATGTCGTCATCCCATCTTGTAGCAGGGCTTCCTACACTACGTAGTGTAGGTCGCCCTGCTACAAGATCAGAATATTGCTTGCTTGCAATTTTTACTTTCAACGGAATCCAAAATCTAAACATTTAAACCAAATCCTTTTGGTTGTCAATCGACTTTGTATTTCCTCTATCGTTTTCCTCAAGATTCTCGTTCCAACTGCCATTTTAATTCGTCGTCGAGTATTTGGAATAATCATTTAATATTCATAACTAGTGGCCTGCCCGCACTTCGTTTCTGGAGATTATTTTTAAGCCGAGCCAATAGATGGCGCTGTACGTAAGTACATTACATTGCAAGAGTGTGTCGGTTTAGTTACTTATAAGACTTTTTAATGTCCGGGGAAGTTACCTTTTATTTTTTAATAAAGGATAAGTGTTTTATTAGGGATTTGCCAACTCTAAAGAACCAACTGCCAACGAAGGTGTTTTCGAGCGGATGCTCGAAAAGGGCTTATTCCTTCCTAAAGAGGCAGGTAACGCACTTGTGATGACTTGGGCGGCGGTGATTACTGCTCGTTTGTTCGCTACAGTTCATGTAAAAAAAAATGCTAAAAATGTCCGCTTTTTTCATGATACAGGTGGCGGACTAGCCGACGGTTCACCTGATGGTAAACGATCACTGCCGCCCAGGGACACCTGCAACACCAGTCACTCACTCGACGAAACACAGCTTAAGCGCTGCTTCACGCCGGTCTTCTGTGAAGCCGTGGTGGTATCACTCCGGTCGAGCTGGCCTTTCCTTCCTTAGCTTATGAAGCCGTCAGCATTCGTAAATTGCGAGAACTACCTATGTTTCCAATTACGTCAACCGAAATCTGTCCGAATGGACCCATTCAAAAAGTTTCCCGGCGCGGGAGTTAGGCAATTGGAAACAATATAAGTTGTGGTGGGTTACAATAACGGCGGACAGGGTAAACACCGCTGCGAACGTGCGGAATTGAATGCAAACTAGTGCGGGCAGGGGGACTCTCACACCGAAGCCATTAAACAAGGTGAATTTTTAATCATCATCCAAAGTTTTAACATTATACCTTCCTAAAAGGCCGGCAACGCATCCGCGCTCCTTCTGGTGTAGCTGATGTCCATGGGCGGCGGATGTTCGCTTACCATCAGGTGACCCGCTTGCTCTTTTGTTTGCCTTTCTATATTATAAAAAAAACTCGACTTAAAATTCTGTAGCTGAGCTTTCTCCTAGAAACATGGGTCGAATTAAGTCACTTTTTAAAATTTTCATACAAATCAGACTGATCACGCAATCGATACCTATTTCTTGGAGAGAGATGTACGAACAGCCACACAT
Organism: Cnaphalocrocis medinalis; assembly: GCA_014851415.1. Taxonomy (NCBI): domain Eukaryota; kingdom Metazoa; phylum Arthropoda; class Insecta; order Lepidoptera; family Crambidae; genus Cnaphalocrocis; species Cnaphalocrocis medinalis. Next base: position 13,832,217 of record CM026287.1, on the reverse strand, counting down.
CAAAGTATACAAAACTGTCAAATTTCTTCAATCGACTCTCATCTTACTGCCAAACAAATTAGGTTGAATATCAATTGAGGAAACTTGACAGTTTTTGGTAACCTGATGTGTGGCTGTACACTTACAGATTCTGAGTCGAGCTTTAAAATTTGGATGGTGATTACAATACAATGAAAAGTATTTTTTTATGTGATAGGTATCAGGTCAAATTGGTCGCAGGAATAGGTACGGGATCATACGAATTGTTTACGATACGCATGCGCTACGATATCTGTGACAAGTTCCTGCTAGGTCTATTGGTCTGATTTAGTAATCAACATAACATATTATGTAACATATTATGTAGTAGTCTACATAATATGTTACACCCAGACACTGAACAAGCACAAGTAAGTGTTAATCACACGAATGTTTGTCCAGGGTGGCGATCGAAACCCACCACCTTTGGCGTATGAGGCAGGGTCACTACCGAATGCGCCATCCGGCCAGTATAGATTTAGAACCTTTCTGTCTGAGTGTCAGCCAGTACCCACTCACTCAAAGTGCTGCAAACTCCAGTTTAGTGTAAATTGATTCCATCACAAACATTTGTGCTGCGCAGGAGCGCTGTGACCGCTAGACGAAACAAACGGGAGACATGTCAACACGCCGACTAACATTGTTGTGGGGCGAATTAGTCAAATACTTCTGTGTTGGCAAACTTGGTTGAGTCCAGTGCTAGTGTTACCAACTTACAAAAGAAAAGTACAAAAGAAAAGGTATTTACCTACATCCGTTTAGCCAGCTTTTTGTACCAAACATTCTGAATGCCCAGTAAAAAGATGGGATGATGACATACACAGAGTGGTGTGAAAGATCTGGATGAGACTGCCACTGGACCTTTGTGATTGGCGAGCACAGGAGGAGGCCTATTATACCCTTTAGTGGGATCAAGATACAGACTGATGATAATGATGGTTCTGAAAAACATTGATACACCCTTAGGCGTCTTCCGCCATGATTGAACACATTTTGCTTTTTGTTATGATTTTGACTTGTTTATGAGTGTTTACATTCAGTCGGAATCAGATATCAATTCTTTAAGACGCCATTCGACGTCATACGCCATATGTAAAAGATTTAAATGACGCCTAAAGGCGTCATCTGCAAAGAAACAGTTATATATAAGTGGAGTATAGTTTAAGTATTTCAAAATCTAGTACCCTAATCAGTATTCCTGCATCATGCCACGGAACAATGGGCTGCGAGGCAGTAATTGCATCCTGGCACACGGGGATCAACTGCGTAGATTAGACACAAAGGACGCCTGATTGCTTGCACCACCTGACTAGCACGCTCGTGCATACAGAATTAAGCCTAAGCCTAATCTATAGATATCGATACCTTCAGGCTCAATTGTCGCATAAACCAAAATCCTACTTTTCAGGAGAGCCAAAAAAACTTTTATTTTTTATAAAAAACTAGCGGCCGCCCGCGACTTCTTCCGCGTGGAAAAGTAACTTTTTACCCCCCTTATAACCCCTTAAAACCCCTTTTTCGCAATAAAAAGTAGCCTGTGTTCTTTCCCAGGGTCTAGATCATCTGTATACCAAATTTCATTTAAATCCGTTCAGTAGTTTTGGTGTGAAAGAGTAATAGACAGACAGACAGAGTTACTTTCGCATTTATAATATTAGTTAGGATGCGTAACTTTTTTATTTTAAATGTTATAAAGAAATTACCAAGAGAAAACATTCTTATTTTAACTTCTTTGGTGTCCATGGGTGGCGACAATCGCTTATCAGGTGATCTGTAGCACTACCATGAGTTTGAAATACTATCCTCGCTATCGGAAACTATCGCTTTGTCTCTTTCATTGTGATGCATTTGAAAGAGACAGAGCAATAGTTTACGTTATGTCAGTTTTAGATGGCAACTCATGGTAGCGCTACAGGTGAGCCGTCTGTTCGTCTTCTCGATAGCTATCATAAAAAAATTGAAAAGGCGAATAAGCTTGCTCGACGCGCGTCACCCAGCGCCATCTTTTGGTACAATTTGGGACTAAAAACTTCAAAATTGTACACATAAAAGAATTTATTCCTGTAATTTACTAAGAAATATCATTGACGACATTTCAGCTGAAACATCGTGCGTACTCATTAAGACGGGTTGGCAGCCCCTTCAGAGCAAAGCATAATTTATTAATGGCTAGCCCCGCCCCGCGGGCGCGCTCGCACAAACTTATGGCCTGATTCAATTTGATTTTGCGAAGTTTTAAGGTTATTTGAATGTAGGCTATTGGTGTATTAAATCCAATTGAAGCCAATTCTGTAATAAAACGTTTTTTCATGTTATTAGTGTTGGTGACAGCAACAACAATAGGTACTCTTTATTGTTTGTCTATGATTTTAATTTATAAATATTAGTGCTTAGTATAATAAACTTTTTATGGTGGGAGAGGCACACTTCGGCATGAATGGGCTGACTCGACCGGATTGATACCACGGCCTCACAGAAGACCGGCGTGCCGCAGCGCCTGCGCTGTGTTTCGTCGAGTGAGCACCGGAGGCCCAATTGGGGGAAAGGGGGTTTATATTAAAATACTGGTGTTGCAGGTGTCTATGGGCGGCGGCCATCGATTACCATCAGGTGATCCATCTGCTCGCCTGCCACCTATCACATAAAAAATAAGATTCTAAGTAGTATTAGTATTAATTTTAGATGTGATGTTAAAATTAAAATAATGGGAAATAAATTATAATGTTGAGGTAGTTTTCTCTAGATTTTCCTTTGGCTGTACTAGTACAGCAGTGTCCCTAGGGACACTAAGGCAAACAGAAAAAACAGAAGAAAAAAACATCTGAATGACGGCTATCAAAGTACAAAATACCTACGTCATGAGTAAATAGCTGTACAAATTTGAATTTGGAGTTCCTTACCAAAGAGGAGAAAATCTGTGAAAGAATGATATCCTATGCCTCTTTAATATATTAAAAGATTCAGCATACTGTACACTGCAGGGAAAGGCCTCCATCAAGACGACGCTACCGATTTTAGGCAATCACCACCCGCCAGCCCGTAATGCATTGGTGATCCAACTCGAGATAGGTCGAAAATTGAAACTACTTGTGCTCGCGGCTAATGTGCCAGGCCCTCACCAGTTACGGCCGGTGACTTTTCCAATACATCACTATGGGTCCTTAAATCTCCGGTATGCCCTAATTGTACGCGCAAACTTCTGTCATAGGTACTATCGGAAGCGTAAATGTCTAGAAGGATACTTGTTTGCGAATACACTTGAGCGCATATTTTCATGCGTGCTTGGCTTACTGTTTGAGGTTGACGTAACAACCGTTCGGAGACATCATTATTTTTTATGAGGTTTCTTTTAGAAATTGATTTCAACATAAGCCATAACTTGGCTAATATTTTTGTTTTCAACCAATAATGTTTTCATGGTTCACCTATTAAAAATAATGAGGTACTTAGAAAGTTCCGGAAAAGGTATTATATTAAACTCTATGTGATTAGAAATAAGGGCTGGGGGTAATTTAAATAATGGTGGAAACGTGAAATACATTGAAATGCGGAGGGGAAATCAACATTGCTTTGATGAATGCATTTATTTAATGGAAATGTTTTTATGACAAATGGTCTTAAAATGTAACCTATATTTTAAAAAGACTATACTGCCGCACTCAGAAACGTTATCTAACCTTAATGCACATTATCTTAATTATTGAGAGTCTGTTTGTTTATTAAAATAAGTTTCAATATTTTTACTTAAAACGTTGTAAGACTTAAATGCCTATTAAAAGTATGTTATACTTACGACGTTAAAATTAAAGTTTAATTAACGTCTCTGAGTGCGGCATTAACTCTTTTATTATAAACACCTACATTTTTCTCAACGCAGATAAATAGGGGGAAAAAATAACACCTACCTATTTACCTAAAGTAAAGTATGTTATACTTACGACGTTAAAATTAAAGTTTAATTAACGTCTCTGAGTGCGGCATTAACTCTATTATTATAAACACTGACCTACATTTTTCTCAACGCAGGATAAATAACACCTAACCTATTTACTATATTATTTTGATATTTTATACCCATATATTCTAAATCGGCAATGAGAAAACAAAGTGAAAATCTGGACCGGAACGGAAAACATCTCATTTCTATTTTAGTTGTATTTACCTACGTACAAAACACGAAACTATCCGCGAATCACTAAACCAAATAAAATCATTTCAATCACTGACAAAATTACCTACATCTAACCAACTTACACTAACAACTTTAACCACAAAACGTGTAAAGGCAAGTCATTTCTAAATCCAGAAAATCGATTAAAACGCAATAACCAACTAAAATAAATCCTACAATTTGTCTATTTTGTTAGCACGAAGTCGAAAACACGAGTAAATCAGAGAACATAAACACGGAAAGTCTCACAAGCGCCCGCCCGCCCATCACGCGTCCGCACGCGACATACACAACAAAGCGTTACCATTTATAAAGACGCGAATTAGTGACATTTAAAAGAGCAGTGATCTTATAATCCACGATGCAACAAGTTCGCCCGCCCAACCGAGGGGAGGGGGGCCGGGAAAGTTCAGATTCGGCCCCAGTCAGTACCGCCGCGACCATGGCATCGAACGCACGCACGAAGCGCTCGCAGTCCATCTGCGCTCCCGCCTCGGCGAGCATGGAGGCGCTCGCGGCGCCGATGGAGACCACGCCGGCGCCCCGGCGCAGGCCCGCGGCGCGCTCGCAGTCGGCCAGGATCACCGGCGGGCGCTCCGTGCGCCACCGCCGCCAGCAGCAGCAGCAGCAGCTGGACAGAGAGACCAGGGCGAGGTACAGCTCCGAGCCGAGGCTCGCGGAGGCTGAGACCCCCCCGCAGGTCCGCCGGCAGGCCTCCGCCCGGCGCCGCCCGCCCGCCGGCCAGCACAGCCAGCCCCGCCGCTCCAACGCCTTCCTCGACGTACCCCGCACCACGCATCAACCTGAAGAGGAACCCGACGAGGACTCCTACCGGCTCCGCACATTCAACATCACACAGAAAGGAGGTCAGTGCTAACAACGTTCGTTCACCTCCGACTATATTTGAAAGTTTCAGTGATTTTTTTTTTCAATTCGGTTTCTCGAAACTTGGCAGTCGTCCGCGCCGGTCCAGCGATGAGTTTTTAAGTGCCGATTCTGGATTTCTGCGTAAGCGGAAGATCGGTGATCGAAGCAGGTTAGAAAGGCGATCGTTAAAAGCTTTCTGTGCTATCGTGAATCATGTTGGAGCATAGCGTTTACGAGGCCACCGTAAATCAGTCATGATACAAGAACATTCGGGTTTACTTTTGTGTAAAAATAGCGCGGCGGCCGCGTGCCCTCACACGCTCGTCCTTTCGCGAAGTCCGTGGAGTGAATCGACGTTGAAGTGAGTTTGAGAGTTTCATTCTTTGAACACACTTTTAAACTGATTGAAGTAGTGCACTTGAACTCGATTAGTTTCCTGAGTCGATTTGTGTCTCTAAAGTTGAAGCATTAAATTCGATTCAGTTACTTTTATGTCGGGAAAATCGTAACACAGTTGAAAGGAAAGCACTTATCTATTCACAAGTATGTTCCGTATCTATTCGCAAACAAAATCGCAACCAATAGAATGAATGATGTCATTCCATGTAGCGATTTTATTTTATCCCATTGAAACGCATAAAGAGGTCAGCGTAAGAATCGAGTTCAAGGTGTCGACAGGGATGAGTCCCACCAGTTTTCCAATAGCGTCTGCCGCCAAAGATGGCCGCCAGTAAACAATGGCCGGTCGCATCTGTTTAACATAATGCAGGCTGAATAGACACCCGCTGTCGAGATAAAACTACCCTCATTCAGCCGCGGCTTTGATTATATTGTTCGAAAACGTTGTCTGAGGCTTCAGGCCCGTAATGTAAAGGCCGTGAAACGTGTTCTTTTGATGTTTGGAAGACGATAGCTTTGGATTTTGGTTGGGGAAAACATGCAAATTAATTATTGTAATTATGGGCCACCGAAATACTTATACGTATGAAAATCTTTTATTCCACAAGATTTAATACAAAAGACTAAGAAAATACCAAGATACTTACCTTACCCACGTTCTTTAAACAAAACTTGTATCTCTGAAAAGTTTTCCTAAGTCCCTGCTCCCCGGTCTTCTCTTCTAATTATAAATGCAATAAATTTTTCCGTAGTGCAAAAATTCAATGAAAAAATGAATGCTACGTATAGATTTAAAGTTGGATTGTTTCACTTCGCAAAAAAGTAAGTATTACCTACGTTTATGATTAGAAAGGAAAAATAAGCCACACACAGTTGATTCATATTACATAAGACAAAAGGGTCAATAGAAGGCAGAGCTATCTCAGTCACATGATAATGATTTTAAACTTATTTCTTTTGTATACTATGTATAAACTAACGATTGTCTTATCGTGAGTGACGATAGAGTCTAGGATATTAGGCTTTGCTTGAAAGATACCTTTACACTCTTCGCTTAAAGATGTCCAGATTATTATCCATACTATAAATGGAAAAGTGTGTCTGTCCGTATGATTGTCTTTCTTTCACGGCAAAACGGAGAGACGAATTGACGTGATTTTTTTAAGTGGAGAGAGTTGAAAGGATAAAGAGTAACATAGGCTACTTTTTGCTCTTTTCTAACCCCCCATTTTAGGGAAGTGCGGGGCGCGAGCAAAACCGCGGGCAAAAGCTAGTTTAATCTTAAGTAATTATGCCAAACGCGGTAAACTGGTTACCAGATAGCATAACGAAGTCGTCCCGTAACGACTGAGAATATACCTGTCGGATCTAAACAAAGGTGACACACAATGCTTAAGAAAGAGACGGAAACCTCCAGTTCCTTTTAAGCCTTCTGGTCTCGACATCAACCGACAATCCTTGGAGCACACGGCTTTGCTCATAATTAGATAGAACTAAACCAATTAATAGAAATGTCAGATGCACGAAACTTACCTAATGGGGGTAGATCAATGAACTCCCCTAAATACCAAATTGTTATATTTAAAGGTTGAATTGCCACTCTCAATCGCTTCCCTAGATGTATACCTATAATATACTAATAAAATTCAATGGTAGGGCGTAGAATGATGGCCCAAGGGGGCCGATCCAGCGCCTTTATTACAATATACCTCAAAGGTACTTGAACGACTTTTGGGGAACCTTTTTGATATTAATTTTGTAGTTTTATTTGTTCTTCCATGCACGGATGAACAAATGTACCAAGGAACTCGCTTGATTGAATACCTACCTCATATCTTGTGTTGTGCTACTCGTATATTATTAAATATAGCTAAGTATTTACAACCTTATGTACATATTCGTACTATGAGTATTGATTCTCAATAACAATATTATGCACTAAATAGCAAATGAACACCTCTCATTAAAGGACATCCAAAACCATCAATAAAAAAATCTCACAACACCTCATAATTGATCTGACTCGATACTAAGTATCTTCATCATCATCAGCCTGAAAGCACCCTGAGTATAGGCCTCCTGTTCCATGCGATCAGGTGATCCGTCTGCTCTTCTGCCACCTATCACAAAAAAGACCAAGTTAAAGATTTTTTATAAAAACAAACTTATTTTATTTATTCTTTATAAGCACCTAGCTTGTAAAATATCTGATTTACCACCCTCTGGCCCAGAACCTGGGTACGCCTATGGGACCTCCTATTTTGATAATTCATCGAACCATTGTGATGCTATAATCGTGACGTGTGTGAAGAATCTAATATTGAATAGAATAGAATAGAATACCCTACTCAAAAGCAAATAAATGATTTCTATTCTATTCTATTCTATTCTATTGAATAGCAGTTGTACCTAATATTTATTTAGGGCAGTAATCAAACCCACGGTCCTTGGATCATGAGACAAGGCTAATGCCAAATGCACTCGTGTCAGCTAAACCAGATCAATCCGTAAACGCAATTGCCAGAATATGCAAAAAAACCAAGGACAACCCGGCTAAAAGTGTACATCATAAACATAATGTTTACTCTGTGGTCATAGTAAGAAATATTGCTTTCAGTTAACGGCCGTAAAGTAAACGGCATGGCAACGTAATGGCTGTCTAAAATCTAAATTATACTCGTAGCACATGCGCCGTGAGCTATAGTAACTTTGTAGAACGCGTAAGAACGCGCCTTCCATGCATGTTACAAATCTATGTGCGTATTTCTACCATTAGCTCGTCAGTGAATAAAAGCATCGTGAGAAATCCTGCACGTTTCACATCCATACTTCCATACTATATTTATTAATATTGTAAATGCGAAAGTAACTCTGTCTGTCTGTCTGTCCGTCTGCTACTTTTTCACGCCAAAACTACACAACGGATTTAAATGAAATTTGCCTACAGATAATCTAGACCCTGAGAAAGGACATAGGCTACTTTTTATTGCGAAAAGGGGGTTGTAAGGGGTTGAAAGGGGGGTAAAAAGTTACTTTTCCACGCGGACGGAGTCGCGGGCGGCCGCTAGTAGTTTCTAAAACGATCTACTGTTAAAGGGTAAAATAATCGTGGAAGAGCCACGCTTCGGCATGAATGGGCCGGCTTGACCGGAGTGACAGCACGGCTTCACAGAAGCAGCGCCTGAGCTGTGTTTCGTCGAGTGATTGAGGCTAACGGAAGCCCTATTGTTGGAAAAGGGGGTTAAAGGTTGGCAACGCACTTGTAACACAAGTGCTTAGTACGGAGTCAGGTTAGTGTATTACCTAGATGTTGTATAAATTCATCCCATAAATAAAAACAATACTTGTCAAAAAGACCAAGTCTCGCAACTCAGTTGTTTCGTAAAAAGTTGTGAGATCCATGTAATACCAAGTCGGTTATTCATTTATTCAGTCCCTTTAACGTTAATAACGTTTTAAATAAATATATTGACTCGGCCATCGCATGAAAAACCAGTATTATATATTTCACAAGTGTTGTTGTATTGGCAGCCAAGATTGGGGCGACGTCTTGTGGGTAGACCTGCCCGTTGGTCCGACGATATTGTAAGGGTGGTGGGGAAACAGTGGATGAGGCTGGCTGGTGACCGTAGGGAGTGGCGTAATAAAGAAGAGGCATATACTCAGCAGTGGGTGGATGTGGGCTGACATGATGATGATGATGATAAAGATTATTGTTCACTCTCACATTTGTAAATAAGAAAAGAAAGAAAGAAAGAAAGAAAATACATTTATTAATTTGGACGCCACAACACATATTACATGCTGCACAATTAACACAACACAAGAAAATAAAAAACACTAGTAAAAATAAATTAAAACCAAAAAAAAAAAACACATAACAACAAAGAATAAACTGTCCCTCCCAATTGTCCAGCAGTGCCGTGTATTTATATATGCTGTGTTGTGTTGAGGCATCCAGCATAAATGGCCCTCACTCAGCTTATGTCACGACCATAGGCCGTAACGCTGGTTTTCAGTGAGACCAGCTATAAGTAGATAGTATCTTGATATTGATGTTGTTTAGAAAAACAAAAATAATTTTCTAAATGGCAATGACTTACTATGGACCATTGACCTGATCCACAAATGCAATCGGACTGACAACTTTGGCACGAAACCCAGGAATAATGTCGCATCACCGGTCAAAATACATTAACTTCATACCTACATTTGCGGCACGGAAATGCATGTCGGATATCAAACAACTATGATGAGTAGAGAATTTAACCGTGGGAGAGCTACGCTACGGTATGAATGGGCCGCCCGGCCCGGCTCTACCGCGATTAAATTTTAGTTAAGATGTTCAAAATAGTGAATAGGTTAAAAGGGAAATACCTGTTATACGAGTAAGTGAAAGTTGGTGTCATATTTCATCTAATAATGTGGTTCCTTCATTGTTTCTGGTTTCACAGATAAGGAACAACCTTAGTATAGGACAAGGATAAAGTATGTGATGTTGTTTGAATTTGTTATTGTCATTGAATTGAATTCCTCGTCATTTCTGCCACACACTCTCTATTTCATAGCATATATCCTGCGTACTTGGTTAATCGTAGTTTTCGATGTCAACTCGTAGCCTAACTCGTAGCGCTACGGAAAACGTTACTCGCTAGCGAATACATTTCGATAGGTTTCTATTTAACAACTCATACTATATTTTAGTTTCTCAATCGTAAGATCAGCCGCTGTAGCCGAATGGGTTGGACGGTATTACGTATTAAGTTTTGACTTTAGACTTTGACTACAAATTGAGTTGCGTGTCTGTTCAATTCAGATATTGTCAGTTTTGAGCGGATGCGTGGCCCTAAAGCGGGTCCCGCTGAAAAACAGCGCTCTGGCCTGCCAGATCAGGAAGACCAGGACAATATGCTGAGGCGGCGCCTATTTGGCAGTAAATAGTTTTAAACTTCATACCTTGTACTCTATTGTATTGTGTTTAACCGATGTTCCTTGTTTTTCTGTATTTAAGGCTTGTATCTTTATTTTGCCAAATAAATGATTACTTATTTACTTACGTTTGAAGAAAAAAACTCTACGTATTTGTTCAAATACCCAATGCCAAGTATACTCGTATTTGTCTCTAACTGAGCTTTCCGAGTGCCTTCAAGCCTCCCGAAGAGGCGACAAGTGCGCAGCATCACGCTTCAAACGAGATCACCTGAAGCACTTATAATACGACAAGTATCTGCTGAGATACAGGGCCGGACTTAGCAATTAAATAAAAGAAAGAAAAGAAAAGAAAGAATGAAAGAAAATACATTTATTTGATTGTGGGAGAGCCATGAATAGGCCGGCTCGACCGGAGTGATACCACTGCCTCCCAGAAGACTGACATGAAGCATTCCATGGCAAGCGGGAATTGGGGGGAAAGGGGGTTAAAGGTTGGCAGCGCATTTTTGACTCTACTGGTATTGCCGGTGTCTAAATTCGCATTAGGCAAGCTTGGTGATTGAACGTTGTCCACCGACAAACCGGCACCGGCATCCATCCATCCATCCATCAGGTGAGATGATATCAAGTGCAAACCCATTTTAATATAAATAATAAAAAAAAAATCGGCAAGGATGACATTTTTTTTGTAACAATCCTTGTGGTATTTGCTGAAATGGATGAGAACTTTTTACTTCAACTGACCTCACCACAAAAGAATTAAATTATAAGTTTATTTTTCTCAGACACGCTAGAACTGACCACTCCAAATAACGTACAGGAAACAAAGCGAAACTTATAATATCACAAAGAAAATTAATGTTTGTATTGTGAAATGTGTTGGAAATACTGAATTTCTTTTATCTTTAAAATCCAAGAAATATTTTAAAATACTGCAAGATTTCACAATTTCTCAAGACAAGTGTTGTTAATTTTTCTTTCTTTAGGATATCACCTGATTTTCGAATAAGCAGGATAAATTCTTAGGCTTAAGCTAAGCTAGGGGTTCAGAGTTCGATCCCCGGGCCGAATCAAAATTTGCTACGATTTCAACATCAACACCTTATCGTGTTTTCCGATGCTCGGGCGGTCTTGTACAAAAAAAAAAAATAAAAAAAACCTCCAACCGATATTCGGCTACGGCGGCCAATCTAAACGATCAGCCGCATACGCAGGATATATTATTGTGTTCAAGTGAGTGTTCAAACACAGGTGCACTCCATATTCCATTACCCTCTTAATTCGATGGGACACCAGTGTGACATGACCGAAGAAGGATCAGGCGCAGGGCCAACAGCTTAACGTGCTTTCCGAGGCACGGGGGTACAAGACCAGCAACTTCCAGACTACGGGCTGGCACTGAGAATTTCTGAACAGAAAATCTCAGTTAAAAATTTTGGCCCGACCCGGGACCCCAAGTGCAGCTCCCTATCGTTTTTAAAGTGCGACCCACTACTCACTGCGCTACTGAGCTAGTCAAAAGTCAGTGTACAAAAATACAAAAGATAAAATCATATAAATGGGGTTCTATATTTTAGAACTAATCTTCATTTATTAGTCTACTAGCGGCCGCACGCGACTTCGTCCGCGTGGAAAAGTAACTTTTTACCCCCCTTACAACCCCCTTTTCGCAATAAAAAGTAGCCTATGTCCTTTCTCAGGGTCTAGATTATCTGTATACCAAATTTCATTTAAATCCGTTGAGTAGTTTTGGCGTGAAAGAGTAGCAGACAGACAGACAGACAGACAGAGTTACTTTCGCATTTATAATATTAGTATGGATGGATGGATGAAGTATCCTTAACAGTGTATCGCCGTTGCCCTTATCAGGCTAATCCGGCCCTGGCAAAGACAAGCGATCGGAAGGATCAAAGCGAGATGGGAGATACAAACGAACAATATACATCTTGAGGTAGATTAGGGGACGCTAATACGGATTCGGATAGATCTAAGCAATCCTAAGCTTAAACGATTTATTGGCAAATCATCAACTCGACTCGTCATTCCTGTTTACCTCCAAAGCCATCGCTTTCAAGCCTAATGTCTGCTAAGTTATTGGATAATAATGAAATAGATAGTTTAGTTATTTTTTATGTGATAGGTGGCAGACGAGCAGGCGGATCACCTGATGGTAAGCAATTGCCGCCGCCCATGGACACCTGCAACACCAGTGGAGTTACAAGTACGCCGCCAACCTTTTATCCCCTTCCCCCCAGGTGGGCCTCCGGTACCCTCACTCACTCGACGAAACACAGTACTGGGGCTGCTTCACGCCGGTTTTCTGTGAGGCAGTGGTATCACTCCGGTCGAGCCGGCCCATTCATGCCGAAGCGTGGCTCTCCCACAGTTAAAGTAGTAGTTCAATAGATAACCTTGGTAGCGCAGTAGCTTGTCGCACTTGAATGCGACGGCTGCGCTTGGGGACCCGGGTTCAAGCTAAAAATGTGTACATAATAGTCTACGGCATGAAACAATAGCGATGACTTTGAGTGCGCAGAAACCAATTTTAGTAGAAGTCTTCTTTTTTACAAGTGCGCAAACTAACGGTCATCGCTATTCTTTCATGCCGCCAGCTATACCTAAGTTTTTCTGTTAAGAAATTCTCAGGCATAAAATGAAAAGACACTGAAAATCTCTTATATAGTTACTGAACTTAACTTAGACACTGAAGAGTACATTGACCTACGCACTCGGCAGTATATCGTACTCGTACCTATAGTGTAGGAGACACTATAGGTACATAGTACGTTCTGTGTAGTCTGTGTCTCAACCCCAAAACAGGCCGATATCACTAGTAATAAGTAGGTGCATCTGTGCGTAGAATGAAAAAAAGAAAGAGAGAAAAAATAAAAAAGGAAAAAGAAAGAGATAAAATACATTTATTACTTAGCACCCACCTCGCGATGTTGGTAGCTGGCGATCTGTGTCTACCTATTGTATAGGTAGCGAGCTTCTATTAGATATTTATTTTCTAGTTTGTATAGAAATAATTACTTACGATGTACATCTAAGTAAATAATATCCATCTCATTTATCAATTATTTCTTTTGATCCCATTTGAACTTTGCTTATTAGTTGGCGGACAGACATCGAACATCGTTTGGCAAGCAATAACTACCTTTAGATATGTTTTTACCGAAATGAACCCAATAAGCGTCTTACGATAGAGATGTGAATTGCTTGCGGACATCTTAACCCATCAGAGTTTTATTCATCATCATCATTAGCAACCCACGCTCGTCCACTGCTGGACATAGGTCTCCCCCAATGCACGCCACCGCTCCCGATTTTCGGCCACTCTCATCCAGCTCACTCCAGCCAGCCTTCGAATGTCGTCATCCCATCTTGTCGCAGGGCGTCCAACACTACGTTTACCGAGTCGCGGTCTCCACTCAAGGACTTTATGGCTCCAACGGTTGTCAGTTCTGCTGCTAATGTGGCCAGCCCACTGCCTCATCAGTTTGCTAATTCGGTGGGCTATATCGGTGACTCTGGAGTTTTATTAAAATGCACAATCTTAGACAATTCTCGAATATTCATCGAAGTAGGTTTGGTAAAGATCGCGGGAATAACAACTGGGGAGGCCTATGTCATGCCATAATTTCAGCCAATGGACGTCCATTGGCTGAAATGATGATGATGATGAGGTGAAAAAATACCTTTACCCGTGGGAGAGTCAAGTTTTTTATAACACCCCATACGGAATTGACAAATCAGGTAGGTACATTGTTATGATAGTTGTTTTTTTTCAAAGTCATAGAACAATAATGTCGTCATCCCATCTTGTAGCAGGGCGTCCAACACTACGTTTACCAAGTCGCGGTCTCCACTCAAGAACTTTATAACTCCAACGGTTGTCAGTTCTGCGGCTAATGTGACCACTGCCACTTCAGTCATTCGATGGCTGGCTGGAGTGAGCTGGATGAGAGTGGCCGAAAATCGGGAGCGGTGGCGTGCATTGGGGGAGACCTATGTCCAGCAGTGGACGAGCGTGGGTTGCTGATGATGATGAGAACAATAATGTTGTTTTAAGGATTAGTAGAAGTCGTGAATACAGGAATGTAAATTTTTACCGATACTACCTGTAGAAGTAACCGGTTTGTAACAGATAGTCAATCGGTAGGTACTATAGGTAAGTAAGTATCAGCCTGTATAATTATGTAAATACTGCCCCACTGCAGGGCAAAGGCTTCCATCATAGAAATCAAGTCATCGCTACTAAGTTGGGATTAGGCTTAATCACTATGCTCGCCTAATGCCGGTGCTCACAAAACAAATAATACTAATTAATACCTACTTAGATATAGATCGATCAAAGTGGCGAGCATTTGGAGAGGCCTTTGTCCAGCAGTAGACTGCAACAGGCTGATGATGATGATGATGAATACCTACTTAAATACAATATTTAGGTGGCACATCACTACGTAGCGGGCAGCCAAGCCAATTAGGGATAACCTCTTCTTTTCTCGAATACGCGCATTAAGCTTGTAAAGGTATCTTGTAACAAAAATCCCTAGGTTTTGTTTTGTCCTGAACTTATATAACTTTTTTCATTAGCCTTAGATTGGAACCATACAATCTCTTTGTTAAGTATGTCCTAGACTATAGTTAAGTGTGTCTATATTAACTCAAACAGTCTTGGTAGACTCCTGTTACGGCCATGTAATGAGAAGAGAGGAGGAATATGCCACCAAAAGAGGGATGGGTATGAATGTAAATGGGTGGAGGAACAGAGGACGGTCGAAAAAGAGGTGGATGGATTGTGTGAAGAATGATATGACTAAAAATGGGGTGGATGATACGATGAGGAGTGACAGGGACGAATGGAAGAAGAAAACATACTGCGCCGACCACAGATAATCTGGGAACAGGGCAGGGAGGTGATGGTGTCTTGGTAGAGACATATAGACAGCAACAACCTATCATTGAGTGATCCGCTTACTCTTCTGTCATATATTACATAGTAATATTAGAAGTATAAGTAGATACCAATTGAGAGTCTCTTCGTTTTTAGGGTTCCGTAGCCAAAATGGCAAAAACGGAACCCTTATAGTTTCGTCATGTCCGTCTGTCCGTCTGTCCGTCTGTCCGTCTGTCCGTCTGTCACAGCCGATTTACTCGGAAACTATAAGTACTACAGTGATGAAATTTGATGGGAATATGTGTTGTATGAACCGCTACAAAAATATGACACTAAATAGTAAAAAAAAGAATTGGGGGTGGGGCCCCCCATACATGTAACTGAGGGATGAAATTTTTTTTTTCGATGTACATACCCGTGTGGGGTATCAATGGAAAGGTCTTTTAAAATGATATAAAGTTTTCTAAAAAACATTTTTCTTAAAGTGAACGGTTTTTGAGATATCAGCTCTCAAAGTCGTAAAAAGTATGTCCCCCCCCCTCTATTTTTATAACTACGGGGTATAAAATTCTAAAAAAAATAGAGGTGATGCATGCTAATTAACTCTTTCAACGATTTTTTGGTTTGATCAAAGTATCTCTTATAGTTTTTGAGATAGGTTGATTTAACTGTAATTTTGGTTAAGTTATTGTGCTTACACTGAAAAACGATGGCTGAACCTTATAAGATAGATCAAAAAATATACTACAGTATTGTACACCTTTAAAAATCTTATATTTGCTGCTACGGAACCCTTTGTGCGCGAGCCCGACTCGCACTTGGCCGGTTTTTTTGATGTTGGTTTAAAAAGAGCCCCCAAGACTACACATTCAAAATCACGTTCTCAACTCAGGAATTTGTGAGTACTTACTTATACTTACCGTAAAGTTTTCAGTTTTTTTAGTGATAGGTGGCAGACGAGCAGACTGATCACCCGATGGCAAGCAATTGCCATCATCAACACACCCATAGACACCTGTAATACCAGTGGAGTCAGAAGTGCGCTGCCAACCTTTTAACCCCGGGTCGGACCTCCGGATCTCTCACTACACTGCGAAACATAGCGCAGGCGCTGCTTCACGCTGTCTTCTGTGAAGCCATGGTATCACTCCGTTTATCCATTCATGATGAAGCGTGAGTTAAAATAGAAGGCAGTAGACTTCGATAGATATAGGCTCACCTATTGCAATTCTATTGTAAAATAACCTAATTTTGGATTAGACACCGCAACCCAAATTCTCGATCAAAATTACCCAGATAAGAAAGAAGTGTAATGAATATAAATAAACAATGTACCAACCCAAAAACACTATCATTTCATTAGGCACCGCGAATAAACCTCAAAGTAATGGCGAGAAGGGATTACGCAGCCCATCTTTCCGTCAAGACTTAGGGTTTCCATTGATCCGATTTTTAGGGGACGTCCCGATTTGTGTTAGGCGTCTTAACTTTTCCGCGAGAACTTCAGGCTAATGACTGGCATCAAGTAGTGCAGGACTACTCTTGTTTCGGGGTACAAGACTCGTTTCGGGTCGCTGAGCCAGTGGAGTAAATGAGTAAGTAAGTAAGTAACTTTTGGGTGTTGGGATGGGCTGCCTACGCTTGACTTAATGAGTATCATATGAATCATTACATTGTTTTTGTTTTGCAATGTATCATATTCACTATTAATTAGTAGTCCTTATTTCCAACATAAAAAAATATTTTTGTACCGGATACGCTTTTCACCAGTATTTAGAATTTAGCATTATATTTTAATTTTTAAAACCCTTAAACATGATTGCTTTACCAACTTGAAAATGGTTACATATCATAATAGGGGGGGCTATGGCGTGTGTAAAATCCGCTAAATGGTAAGTATACTGTAGGTAGAACTAATGCTCATCCTGACACTGTATAATATCGCCTTACAAATATAACATGTCCATAAAAAAACTGTCCCAAAACTGTACAGTGAAACTGGCAACACTATCTGGACAAAATTGAAGGCACTTTTTCGCGAGGCTGATGGAAATCAGAGATCATAAGGCTTCGCGAGATGGAATGAACAACGGGTAAATGAATTTGATGCTGTTCCCTCTAGCGGTCACACAGTGTAAATATTGCGAGTAGAAAAAGAGCAAGAAAAGAAGGGAGAAAATACTCGTGCAAATATTAATTACCACAACACATCGCACATTTAGTAGAACAAGGGCACAACTGTCAAAAACTGCACTAAATAAGTTGAGTACTTAGAAAGAAAAAGGTTAGAGAACGAAAATCGATGGTAGATCATGCCTAAGATAAGAACATGCATGGATAAGAACATGCCATCCATGCGGGGGTGGTTGGCATTGTCTGATCTATTTATTTATTTATTTCTATATATTTTCTTATATGGTTTGAATCCGAGCATTAACCTATGGGTTTTGGCGTTGCGTTGGAACCATCAATGATACTACTGATACTACAGGGGAACAACGAGGGGATTGATAAGATAAGATAAGATATCATTTATTGGCTACAAAAACATAAATAGTGTAGTACCACAGCATACAAATATGGCATATAAAAAGGACAAAAATAAAATAGGACATAACATTACACTTTGCGGTCAACAAGGCGCATCAGCATTTGGTACTAGTCTAAGATCCGAACTTAAGTCGACCTTCACCGGGCTGATAATTGAATGAAATATCCTTTATGACAAATTTTATATACTAGAAAATATATTAAAAATAGGTTTGCTAAAAAAATCCTGGACAGACTATTTTTATTTTTTTTTTAAATAATAACTAACTAAATTTTGCAACATTAAGATAATAAGAAAGTTTTCATTCTTACTTAAAGTATAAAACGTATAGAATAGGAAGTAGTAGGAAAAGTAATATAAATAATGCCCTCAGGAAGATTTTTCGGCTACGGCGGCAATTTAGAAGAGGGAGAGCCAAACTTCGGCATGAATATGAAGGCTCGACTGGAGATACCACGGCCTCACAGAAGACCGTCGTGAAGCAGCGCTTGCGCTGTGTTGCACAGAGTGAGTGACGGTACCGGAGGCCCAATTGGGGGTTAAAGGTTGGCAGCGCACTTGTAACTCTACTGGTGTTGCAGCTGTCTATGGGCGGCGGTAATCGCTTACAATCAGGTGATCCGTCTGCTCGTCTGCCACAAATCTACTTAATAGCAAAATTTCGTCCCGAAACGAAGTGAGGCCGGCCCATATCTATACTATTTATAAAGAGATAACTTCTATAGACAACGACAAGGCTTATAGGTAAACCGAAAACACGAAACGCTTGCGCGATGTAATTGGACACAGCGCCATCTATTGGTTCATTTCTGAATTACGGTCCCGAAGCGAAGTGAGGGCGGGCCACGGAAAAATGCCAAAGAGCGCTCTTTACTGCATGAAGCCTTCCGCGGCGGAATTTTTAGCGCTGTATGTAATACAGTTTAATGATCAAAATATATTACGCTCTACGATAACTTCATATGAATAAAAAAAGTTTTTTTTCACCTTAATATACCGAATTGTAAGATTAAGTTAAAGAAATCTACCTCCCCCATCATCTTAGAGCATTAATGCTCTAAGCCCATCATACTTAAAATACCTAAGTATGTTTTGGACCAAAAAGTTCATCCTTATTTGCTTAAGACTATTATCAATTTAGTCTAAAAGTGTTACTGGGTCGGTCCGTAAATTCAAAGTAGATTTTGTCATGCTGAGACTTTTATTAATGCCTATGGAGGTAAATCTTGCCTCAATAGATAAGGATTTAGGCCCAGTGCTGTTAGAGATTGGTAGACATCTTGTATTTTGCAAGACTCAATGTATTTTTCCCAGGATTTACACACACCAGCACATATAGAAATGTTCAATATCCGCTAAAAGATAAACAATGTCCTTTTTACTATTCAGTAAAGAAGTTTCTTCTGTGTAAGTAGCTACTTCAAGAGATTTATGAGTTTTATTCAGACTTTTACAAAAGTAGATGATCATTTTTCAAACAATATATTTATCTCGACAAATAAGAGAGCTGTCATCTTTTTTTATTTCATAAAAATTACATCTAATTGTTCTATTTAACTTAAGAATAAAACATAAACGACGGTCTTTTTTCTGTTTCTGTGATAAGTGCCCGACTTCCCGATTGATGATGGATGCCGATGAATGGATGATGCGATGCTAAGCAATTGAAACCGCAATTGGACATTCGCCACATTAGTGGAGTCAAGCACGCTGCATAGGTACCTTTTCCCTGCCCCCATATTAAGCCTCCGGTGTCCTACACTCACTCGGCGAAACATTACTATGTTTCCATTACTTGTTGTACCAACTGGCGCTGCTACACGCTGGTCTTCTATGAGGCCGTGGTATCACTCCTGTTGAGCCGGTCCATTCATGCCGAAGCGTGGCTCTCCCACGGTTGATACTCAAAATATGAGATAATACTAAATAGAAGCCAAATATTCGTATCATCTACATAAGGCGTACTGTCCATACAATCGTCTTTTGTTGGATGCAAGTAACCTCGTGCATGGCCTATAAATAGACGGAGAATAAAAATCGTGGTTACGGAATATCCTCTAGGGAGGACCAAAATCTTTAATGTGGAACAACTCATCAACTCTCGAAAGATAGAGAGAAGTTCAAGATACTGTCGGTCAACCTTTAAATGATTGAAGAATCACGCCAAGAAGAAGACGAAGTAGTACTACTGTTAAGTACTCCATTAGTCTCTACTATTTTCTCATTAGCTCACAATTGCAGTTTTGAAGCACTTGATCCAAGCTCATAATTTGATCGATACACCCAGACGCTTAAAGCGTGAACTTTAAGCGCAACTTAAAAGTTCCGCCGCGTTTTATCCGCAAGCCTTGGGGAGTAGTCTTGTGTTATTTACCGACGAAGAATAAAGATGATTTGTGGACTTGCCCGATTTCGTAATCTCTAGTGTGGATAAGTTGAGAACAAAGAGTTGTACTTTATGATAAAGTATGTATGTATATGTTTAGTAGGGGTTCCTAAATTTTCCCTCGAATGGGGTCTTGGCTGTTGATTTGTCGTACTGGGGGGATAATTCCTCTCTGGGGAACCAGTGGTACTCTTTGAGTTCAGGATCAAGGATCTCAAAAAAAGTGGATGGTGGTATGATTACCATTATCCTTGTCTTCTGTGACGTGAAAAGACTTGGAAGGAGGGCAGACCGATATGTCTGCCAATAACAACTTTTTTTTTTATGTGATAAGTGACTGACTCGCCGACGGATCACCTGATGGTAAGCGATAGATACCTGCAAAACCAGTAGAGTCACAAGTGCGCTGCCAACCTTTAAACCCTCTTTCCCCCCTATTTGGCCTCCGGTACCTTCACTCTCTCATCGAAACACAGCGCAGGCGCTGCTACACGCTGGTCTTCTATGAGGCCGTGGTATCACTCCTGTTGAGCCGGTCCATTCATGCCGAAGCGTGGCTCTCCCACGGTTTATACTTAAAATATGAGATAATACTAAATAGAAGCCAAATATTCGTATCATCTACATAAGGCGTACTGTCCATACAATCGTCTTTTGTTGGATGCAAGTAACCTCGTGCACGGCCTATAAATATACGGAGAATAAAAATCGTGGTTACGGAATATCCTCTAGGGAGGACCAAAATCACCAATGTGGAACAACTCATCAACTCTCGAAAGATAGAGAGAAGTTCAAGATACTGTCGGTCAACCTTTAAAAGATTGAAGAGTCACGCCAAGAAGAAGACGAAGTAGTACGACTGTTATGGGGCTATACGAATAAAACTAGCGCCGCCAAACTATTTACACTGATTGTGGCGAAAATGTGATATTTTTGAAGAAAATAAAACAGTACAGACTTAGATCCAAGTAAATTGGAATTTTCAAGATGCAATACAATAGTTCTAACACGCGAACCAAGTAACAATATTGTTAATTAGTCCTAAAAACGGCCACTTTTAGGAATAATTGACATTATTGTTTACTTGTAACGTGTTTTATATATTGAATTGCATCTTGAAAAAATCCAATTTACTTTTATCTAAGTCTGTAATGTTTTGTTTTCTTAAAAAAGATCGGATTTTCGCCACAATCAGTGTAAATAGTTTGGCGGCGCTAGTTTCATTCGTAGAGCCCCTTATGTACTCCATTAGTCCTCTACTATTTCTCATTAGCTCACAATTGCAGTTTTGAAGCACTTGATCCAAGCTCATAATTTGATCGATACACCCAGACGCTTAAAGCGTGAACTTTAAGCGCAACTTAAAAGTTCCGCCGCGTTTTATATCCGCAGCCTTGGGGAGTAGTCTTGTATTTACCGACGAAGAATAAAGATGAGTTAGTGGACTTGCCCGATTTCGTAATCTCTAGTGTGGATAAGTTGAGAACAAAGAGTTGTACTTTATGATAAAGTATGTATAGGTATATGTTTTAGTAGGGGTTCCTAAATTTTCCCTCGAATGGGGTCTTGGCTGTTGATTTGTCGTACTGGGGGGGATAATTCCTCTCTGGGGAACCACTGGTATCTTTGAGTTCAGGATCATCACAACTCAAAAAATCATTACCATTAGCCTTGTCTTCTGTGACGTGAAAAGACTTGGAAGGAGGGCAGACCGATATGTCTGTCAATAACAACTTACTTGCAAGGGACTTCAATTTTGACGTTACCATGGCGCTTGATTTTTGAGAAAATCTAATGGACCACTAAAGGCTCTAAGACCGTAGAAATGATTCGTAATTGTTTTGCAATGTGTGACACCCCCCTTGTCAAAGCTAGTATAACGTCCGTGTCTACCCATATAAGTATAGGTCGGTATAAAGATCCGTCGTCGTCGTCATAGGAGTTTTAAGTCCTCAAATGTCGGAAACTCATAAATAAGGTACATGGTACTAATCCCGCTTCAAAATATTAATTTTCCCGCAAGAAACTTCAGTTAATCTGTAAATAGCGCTTGTAACAGTCCTAAAATGTCATAAACTCAAAATAAGGTACGTAGTCAAAATCCCGCTACAAAACATTCTAAAATTATGAGCGCCTTACGTTTCATATTGCGTTGTCAGTATCTTAAGCCCTTTGTACTTGAGTGTCTCTCGCGACAGATGGTGAGTTTATTTTCCACACACCTGTTACGTCACGGCTTTTTCCCTAGGCTGCGTCGTAAGAGGCTATTAAGGTGCCGCTCTTGTCCATAAAATTTCGAATAATGTTAAGTGAAGCCCAAACAAAATATAGGTAGGAATGTAAATAGGTTTTTAAGTTGGGTGGTATCTGATTAGAAAAGTATATAAGATAGTGGCCCGCCCTCACTTCGTTTCGGGACCGTAATTCAGCAATGAACTAATAGATGGCGCTGATTACATCGCGCAAGCGTTTCGTGTTTTCGGTTACCTATAAGCCTTGTCGTTGTCTATAGAAGTTATCTCTTTATAAATAGTAGGTATAGAAGAGGGTGATTGTGAGTTGTGACCACGAATGTTGTAACGAAGTCGAACGTTTGTATTGAGGCAAATGCGGAGTTACCGCAATAATCCTCAAGCTCAGTAATAAAATAATGACAAGGCCGATAAAGAACCTTTATTGCAAAATTTAAATGACGACAATATAATATAATAATTGATTTTAATTGACGACCCGTTTAGCGCAATGGTTTGAGCGCCGCTTGAGACGTAAGGGTCGCGGGTTCGATTCCCGCACCAACACAAATGTTTGTTGTGAAACAGATATTTGTCTTGGGTCTGGGCGTTTGTAGTTCCTTCGTTGTTTCTGGTTTCCATAGTACAAAGGAAAACCTTAGTTTGGGACCAGGGCAATGTATGTGATGTTGTCTCAATTCATTTATTATTTAAGTACTTGAAATGTAATGGGTGCTGTTAAAGATTGATTGACATTGAGATTCTTATGGCAATCATTCCTCTGATTCTTCATATTTTGGACAATATTGTCCTGAACACTTAAAAAACAAACATTATTAAAAACTTTCACAATCCTGTTTCAAATAAGTACAAAATAGCATTCAATTAACACTTTGGGTCGCTCTCCTGTAAAGTGGATGTCACATCTGGCCTTTATAATAGTCATGGACGAAATTTTGGTGAGGTGGACCTTATTTATAAACTAGTGGCCCGCCCTCACCTCGCTTCGGGACCGTAATTCAGAAATGAACCAATAGATGGCGCTGTGCACAATTACATCGCGCAAGCGTTTCGTGTTTTCGGTTTACCTATATGCCTTGTCGTTGTCTATTGAAGTTATCTCTTTATAAATAGTATAGAAGATTGCTAAGACATTACGTATTATTCTACACATTGTCTCACGTTGGATGAATGAATTGAATAGGTGATCCTTTCAATTGTTCATGACATTGTTATCTTACTTACAATATTAAAATATTCGCCTACTTTACCTTCCATCCCTACTTTTTTTACTGTTTCTTCCGAAATCCAAAGCACCGTGAATTCCGTTTCGCACACTTTCCTTCATAAAATTATTCGGTGAAATATTACATTTATAGTTGATACATTTTTATATTCTACATAAAGATTTATGAGGATTTCCACCTATAAGGGTAAGCATTTTTCCATTTAGAGAGTTTATGAATTCTTGTACATGTTTTTTCTGTTTCTGTTATTTTTAGTTCATTTCATTTGTAATGAGTTCGTTTACCTCACTTTTCTTCTTTGGGACATAGTAATAATAGTCTTTAGATACATTTACTCTGAGATGGAATAGACAACCCTTTGAAATAATAAATTAAGTATTTTAAAGGATTGTCTATTCTAATTATGTAATATTCTTCTATTCTAATTAACTGCCGCACTCCAAGACCTTAATTAAACCTTAACTGACACTTAAGTAAAAATATTGGCCCTTATTTTAATAGGCAAAGATACTACCCATAATTAAGATAATGAGCATTAAGATTAAATGACGACATGTCTGATTCGGTAGTTAGACCAATACTAAGGTAAGCAAAATTTTTCTCACTTGTCTAATATTTGAGCCATAATATTAAACCCTGTTTAAAAAATCTGCCGCGAAAAGTTTCCGAACAAAAGAAGCAGTTTTCTCCGCAAAACAAAAAAAAACACCTCGACCACTTAATTATTGTGAAATGTGTTAATTACACGTTTTCCCCTCGAAATCTCCTGGAATTTTTATGAAAAGAACCGTCTTAATTAATGTCTTATCTTTTTAGGATTCCGGGCTGCAAACCCGAAAAGAAAGAAAAGTATTTTCGCCACAATCAGTGTAAATAGTTTGCGGCGCTAGTTTCATTCGTATAGCCCCTTATGTACTCCATTAGTCTCTCTATTTTCTCATTAGCTCACAATTGCAGTTTTGAAGCCCTTGATCCAAGCTCATAATTTGATCGATACCACCCAGACGCTTAAAGCGTGAACTTTAAGCGCAACTTAAAAGTTTCCGCCGCGTTTTTATCCGCAAGCCTTGGGGAGTAGTCTTGTATTTACCGACGAAGAATAAAGATGATTTGTGGACTTGCCCGATTTCGTAATCTCTAGTGTGGATAAGTTGAGAACAAAGAGTTGTACTTTATGATAAAGTATGTATGTATGTTTAAGTAGGGGTTCCTAAATTTTCCCTCGAATGGGGTCTTGGCTGTTGATTTGTCGTACTGGGGGGATAATTCCTCTCTGGGGAACCAGTGGTACTCTTTGAGTTCAGGATCAAGGATCTGAAAAAAAGTGAATGGTGGTATGATTACCATTATCCTTGTCTTCTGTGACGTGAAAAGACTTGGAAGGAGGGCAGACCGATATGTCTGCCAATAACAACTTTTTTTTTATGTGATAGGTAGCAGGCGGATCACCTGATGGTAAGCAATTGCCGCCGCCCGTGAACACATGCAACAAGTGCGCTGCTAACCTTTTATCCCTTTCCCCCCGATGGGCCTCCGGTACCCTCACTCACTCGGCGAAACACAGCACAGGAGCTGCTTCACGCCGGTTTTCTGTGAGGCAGTGGTATCACTCCGGTCGAGCCGGCCCATTCATGCCGAAGCGTGGCTCTCCCTACTTGCAAGGGAACTTTCAATTTTGACGTTACCATGGCGCTTGATTTGAGAAAATCTAATGGACCACTAAAGGCTCTAAGACCGTAGAGAAATGATTTCGTAATTGTTTTGCAATGTTGTGACTATCCCCCCTTGTCCAAAGGCATAGTTACGTCCGTGTCTACCATAGAAGTATAGGTCGGTATAAAGAGCCGTCGTCGTCGTCATGGAGTTTTAAGTCCTCAAAATGCGGAAACTCTTAAATAAGGTACATGATACTAATCCCGCTTCAAAATATTAATTTGCCCGCAAGAAACTTCAGTTAAACTGTAAATAGCGCTTGTAACAGTCCTAAAATGTCATAAACTCAAAAATAAGGTACGTAGTCGAAATCCCGCTACAAAACATTCTAAAATTATAAGCGCCGTACGCTTCATATTGCGTCGTCAAGTATCTTAAGCCCTTTGTACTTGAGTTTCTCTCGCGACAGATGGTAAGTTTATTTCCACACACCTGTTACGTCACGGCTTTTTCCCTAGGGCTGCGTCGTAATAGGCTATTAAGGTGCCGCTCTTGTCCATAAAATTTCGAATAATGTTAAGTGAAGCCCCAAACAAAATATAGGTAGGAATGTAAATAGGTTTTTTAAGTTGGGTGGTATCTGATTAGAAAGTATATAAGATAGTGGCCCGCCCTCACTTCGTTTCGGGACCGTAATTCAGAAATGAACTAATAGATGGCGCTGAATTACATCGCGCAAGCGTTTCGTGTTTTCGGTTTACCTATAAGCCTTGTCGTTGTCTATAGAAGTTATCTCTTTATAAATAGTAGGTATAGAAGATAGAAGATAGGTGATTGTGAGTTGTGACCACGAATGTTGTAACGAAGTCGAAACGTTGTATTTAGCAAATGCGGAGTTACCGCAATAATCCTCAAGCTCAGTAATAAAATAATGAAAAGGCCGATAAAGAACCTTTATTGCAAAATTTAAATTGACGACAATATAATATAATTAATTGATTTTAATTGACGACCCGTTTAGCGCAATGGTTTGAGCGCCGCTTGAGACGTAAGGGTCGCGGGTTCGATTCCCGCACCAACACAAATGTTTGTTGGTGAAACAGATATTTGTGTTGGGTCTGGGTGTTTGTGGTTCCTTCGTTGATTCTGGTTTCCATAGCACAAGGGAAAACTTTAGTTTGGGACCAGGACAATGTATGTGATGTTGTCTCAATTCATTTATTTATTTAAGTACTTGAAATGTAATGGGTGCTGTTAAAGATTGATTGACACTGAGATTCTTATGGCAATCATTCCTCTGATTCTTCATATTTTGGATAATATTGTCCTGAACACTTAAAAACAAACATTATTAAAAACTTTCACAATCCTGTTTAAAATAAGTACAAAATAGCATCCAATTAACACTTTGGGTCGCTCTCCTGTAAAGTGGATGTCACATCTGGCCTTTTTAGTAGTCATGGACGAAATTTTGGTGAGGAGGACCTTATTTATAAACTAGTGGCCCGCCCTCACTTCGCTTCGGGACCGTAATTCAGAAATGAACCAATAGATGGCGCTGTGCACAATTACATCGCGCAAGCGTTTCGTGTTTTCGGTTTACCTATATGCCTTGTCGTTGTCTATTGAAGTTATCTCTTTATAAATAGTATAGAAGATTGCTAATACATTACGTATTATTTCTACACATTGTCTCACGTTGGGTGAATGATTGAATAGGTGATCCTTTTCAATTGTTCATGACATTGTTATCTTTCTTACAATATTAAAATATTCGCCTACTTTACCTTCCATCCCTACTTTTTTTACTGTTTCTTCCGAAATCCAAAGCAACCGTGAATTCCTTTTCGCACACTTTCCTTCATAAAATTATTCGGTTGAAATATTACATTTATAGTTGATACATTTTTATATTCTACATAAAGATTTATGAGGATTTCCACCTATAAGGGTAAGCATTTTTCCATTTAGAGAGTCTATGAATTCTTGTACATGTTTTTTTCTGTTTCTGTTATTTTTAGTTCATTTCATTTGTAATGAGTTCGTTTACCTCACTTTTCTTCTTTGCGACATAGTAATAATAGTCTTTAGATACATTTACTCTGAGATGGAATAGACAACCCTTTGAAATAATAAATTAAGTATTTTAAAGGATTGTCTATTCTATTATGTAATATTCTTCTATTCTAATTAACTTCCGCACTCCAAGACCTTAATTAAACCTTAACTGACACTTAAGTAAAAATATTGGCCCTTATTTTAATAGGCAAAGATACTACCCATACTTAAGATAATGAGCATTAAGATTAAATAACGACATGTCTGATTCGGTAGTTAGACCAATACTAAGGTAAGCAAAATTTTTCTCACTTGTCTAATATTTGAGCCATAATATTAAACCCTGTTTAAAAAATCTGCCGCGAAAAGTTTCCGAACAAAAGAAGCAGTTTTCTCCGCAAAACAAAAAAAAAACACCTCGACCACTTAATTATTGTGAAATGTGTTAATTACACGTTTTCCCCTCGAAATCTCCTGGAAATTTTTATGAAAAGAACCGTCTTAATTAATGTCTTATCTTTTTAGGATTCCGGGCTGCAAACCCGAAAAGAAAGAAAAGGATTTTTTAGACAAAATACTTGCAATAATATCATAAAATATCAGCCTATTATTAAGTCTCTATCATAGTCATCGCCACAATGATGGGACTAGTGGATTAGACTTAAGCATCGCGCTACCTAACACGGGTTGGTGATCACAAACCTGGGGGACGATGTTCTTGCTCTCGACATTGAAGTCGAATTAGAAATATTTTTTTTTACAATCACTAGTACTTTAAAAAGCAGGTTTACCTACATGGTAAAAAAATAAACTTTTCATACAAAGTCGGTCACGAGACTTGATCATTCTGTATGGGGATTCGAAAAAAAAATACGATGAAAAGTCGTTCAGCAAATGTTGTACAGAATGGTTATTAAAACACGTGGCTGTAGGGATGTAAATTTGCAAAGATAGGTATACCTTGTATAAACCAGTCTTTAACGCGAATAAAGTCGGGTATGTAAAATTAGTTTCGACCGTCTAAGCGAGTGAGCAAAGGGGTAATGCCTAGTCAAATTTGCTCACTTAGCAGTTTCTACCCATCACAAAGGCTAACTTTTGCCATTTTCTTGGAGCCAAAGTTTAAGTTCGTGTAATCGTTGCGCGGGGTCAAAGTTCGGGATTATTAATATAGTAAAAATGTAACAAAGTAAGATCCTTTTACAGTCGTCAACATCAGAGAGGTCATAGATAGATAGATATTTTTCAATGCACAGAAATAGAATACACGAGTGAAACAACAGCAATGCCTTATCGCATTGTTGGCAGCGCACTTGTAACTCCGCTAGTGTTGCAAGTGTCCATGGGCGGCGGCAATTGCTTACCATCAGGTGATCCGCCTGCTCGCCTGCTACCTATCACATAAAAAAAATTGTAGCGATTTTTTCCAGACAACCTTCATGTCATGTTTGAATGTAATATAGGTACCCCCTATCTTATTATACTAAACTTGTATCTTGTAGTTTAGTACATATCGTCCCACTGCAAAGCACAAGCCTCTATCCTAATGGAATTCAAGTTATCGCTAATTGTGATGGGATAAGGGTTAATAACCGCAAGCATGGTCGCTTACCTAGAACCGAAAACCGGCGTGAAGTAGCTCCTGCACTGTATTTCGCCGAATGAGTAGAGAGAGAGGGTAGGAGGCCCTATAGGGGGAAAAGAGGGATGAAAGGTTGGCAATCGCTTACCATAAGAAATACAAGATAGTACTGCGTTCGTTAGCCTGTAGAATACTGTGTCAGATAATTAAAACGATTTTCTTACTCATAGAACGCATAAGTGAAGAATTTGACCTTCTTATAACAATTTGACTCAATCTTCTCTTAATATACCTAAGTTACTTATGTTATTTTATTTACTATGTCACTGCTTACCCTTTTACTTGATGTCATAAACAGTATATTGCCTAAACCTTTGAATAAAATTACTTTTCGTGTTTATTGTTGTGCTTAGATTGTTTTTTTAATGCCACTTAGAAACACGCTACGTGTAAATTAATATACGGACATTGTATAGGATGTTACTACTATTATACCCGTATTAGACGCAAAGACTCTGCAGGGCTTCCATCATAGACATCAAGTTATCGCTACTATGATGGGATAAGGCTTAATTATTTGATCCAATTATGTTCGTCTGCCACCTATCATATAAAAAAATCTCCATGATTGCCTAATGAATCAGTGATCATAAACCCGAGCGCTCGAAACATTCGAAACATACCTACCTACCCCTTTTGCTTGCCCCGGGAATTCAACCTAGAAGCCTTAAATCATTATATGTACTATTCGAGGCCTAGTTATAAAGGTACTATTATTTTAGTCACTAGTTAGTAGTTTGAATAGAGAGGACTAAAATAATAGTCTATTCTATAGGATAAAACAGAGTCGCATCGCATTATTTAATAATACTCATGGGAAATAGACTCACTCTAATAGCCATACAAATTTAATAGGGAATGTTTCATTCAGGGCGACCCTCGTTATGGGGACCCCATAAATAAAGGCGTGTCTAAGACGTACTCGTAACTTCTCGTTACTCTATACAATGTGTGGAGACAGAGATGATGAATAACAAAACAAGTGGTCTTTGCAACATTGTTAGTTATAAAATGGATCCTCCAACCGATATTCGGCTATGGCGATGAATCTTAACGATCTCATAAGCGGGTAATAATATATTTTAGTTTTCAAGTGTGCCGTAAAATAAAGTTTGCACTGTCTATTTCCTTAACTTCTTAATTCGATAGGACACCAGTGTGACACGACCGAAGAGAGATCGAGCGCAGAACCAACGTGATTTCCGAGGCTACAAGACCGCCGACTTCCAGCGTTCAGACTAACACTGAGAATTTGGGAACAGAACAACTCGGGTACAAATTTTACTAAACTGGCGATCAAACCGAGGAAAGCGTAATATTATTATTTACTGCGTTCATGAAGGGGAAGTGCTCTGAAAAACTGTTCCATCTACTTCTTCATTAGGGTTGTCATTCCATCCTCACCATCTTAAGGGTTGGCGATCGTACATCGCTCAAACGTTGTAAGTTGAATGACACGTTATAATTAACTCTCTTGATCTGTGGATGTTATTACCCCTGCGCGCCTCTACTGGGAGTTTGGGGCCAACTAATTTCCAAGTGAAGTAACGCAATCATTGATGGATCTGATAAAATTTCCGTGTGTGGAAATGGATTTAGATCCATTTCCGCGATAAGGTATTATGGAGATTATAATGTAAATTTTTCGATTATCACGCGAAAATAGGAGGATTATTTTGAAAGTACCTACTTGTAATTAGGTAAAGTATTTTATAAGCCTCATATGTACATATTTGTTTATCGTTGCCTGTGGAATTTGGACCCTCCTGCCTGATATACAAAGCAACATGAGGTTCCATTCGCTAAACGTGATATATGAAGTGTGAATTTAACTTTGCACCTTCAAAAGAAAAACTTTGGATTATTCATTACATTTACTTTCAGGCTGCATTTATTGAGGACGATGTATATGATTTGTGAAAATATGCTATATGTCTATTAGTAAACTTTCCAAGCGTACCCCGGACTCGAAAGTAACGGATTTGGACGCATACGGGAATAGCACACTGAGATGATGAACAAATGTAAGTAACTTTCATTGTTCATTGTAACATACCTATTTTATTTGTAGGTAGGTATACAATGAAAGCTCAGGAGCACCAATTGCTTAAAAACCTGGCTGATTAAGCACCTTTTTTACGATTGCCCAAAAAAGGGGAGTAAATGTTAATTAGGCTTCGGCTTTTTTTCGTTATTCATCGAAATTCTCTTTTATACATACCATCAATATAATCTCTAGTCTATCGTCGAAGTCTAAAACAAAGTTTTGTATTTTATTTTGAAACCAATCAGTAGGTTATTCAAATTCTGAAAATGCCATATAGTATGTCTTTTGCTATAAGAGCTTCATTAGCTCATTAGCGGCGACACTTTTAACTGCGTCCAAAGTTTCTACAATCAAAAAATATTTTTAATCATTAAGATAGCTGATAATTGTTTAGTCTGGCCATGTTCATATGAAAATAAAAAACAAAAAATCACTATAACATTTGAAACAAATAGACAAAGTGACCCCAATTTATATCTACAATTGGTAGGCACACAAAAATGAAAGAAAAGCGAGAGATCGCTAGAGAAATGTAAAAGGCTCTTCTCAAAACTTCTCACGTAATTGAAAACGCGCAATAAGGGTTGAGGGCCGCCGTGTGCGGACTGCTGAAACTGGGATACCTACCCCGGCAAATAAATACGCCACAGTGTATCCAGGAGCTCTATTTTGAAGCAGTCGTTTGACATAGCGCTGTCGCATGCGATGTAAAGCGTTAGAAGCGTTAGAAGGCCGGCAACGCATCCGCACTCCTTCTGGTGTAGCTGATGTCCAGGGGGGCGGTGATCCTTACATCAGGTGACCCGCTTGCTCGTTTGCCTTCCTATATATAAAAAAAAGAACGCTCCGTTAGTCTAGAGGTTTAAGTACCGGGCCGTGATCTCGGGGTCCCGGGTTCGATTCCCGGGTCGACCAACAGTATGTTACGAATTTTTCGAACTTAGCTCGAGTTCGTGATCACCAAACCGCATTAGGCAAGCGTGGTGATTAAGCCCAATCCCATCATGGTAGTGATAACATGATTTCTATGAATGGAGGCCTTTGCCCTGCAGATGGGACAGTAATATAGGCTGATACTTTACTTTACTTATGCGACTTAAATGAGCAGAAAATCGTGTGCTCGCCTCCAGTCGAATGATTAAAAATACGAGAAATCGACTCCAAGCGGCTTGGAAAATGAATTATGACATGCCACAAGCGTCAATACCGCGTGTTATGGGACAACTCGCCCTAGAATTTCAAGATATTTGGCTGGCTACTATTCCAACCTAACCTAACCAATATTTTTTAACGTTAGGTACTTTTTTGTAATGATAAAGATAACTTTATTTGCGTAAAACATGGTATATAACTTTAGCTTTAGTTGGTTATAATAATTGATCACATGTTTTGCAATATATCTATGCATGCAAATATATGACATATTGTAAATTATATTTTAAACTATGTATCATGCTTGCTTAATTACCTAATAGAAAACATTATGATATCTACAATATATACAATAGCTTCGGGATTAAATGACAAAAAATTTACGGTGTATACTGTCCCACTGCAGAGCAAAGGCTTTTGTGTATTTTTTATTTTGATTAGTAAACTTTCCAAGCGTACCCCGGACTCGAAAGTAACGGATTTGGACGGAACGGAGATGATGAACAAATGTAAGTAACTTTCATTGTTCATTGTAACATACCTATTTTATTTGTAGGTAGGTATACAATGAAAGCTCAGGAGCACCAATTGCTTAAAAACCTGGCTGATTAAGCACCTTTTTTACGATTGCCCAAAAAAGGGGAGTAAATGTTAATTAGGCTACGGCTTTTTTTCGTTATTGATCGAAATTCTCTTTTATTTAAACTCTAGTCTATCGTCGAAGTCTAAAACAAAGTTTTGTATTTTATTTTGAAACCAATCAGTAGGTTATTAGTTATAAATTCTGAAAATGCCATATAGTATTCTTTTGCTAAAAGAGCTCATTATCTCATTAGCGGCGACACTTTTAACTGCGTCCAAAGTTTCTACAATCAAAAATATTTTTAATCATTAAGATAGCTGATAATTGTTTGTCTGGCCATGTTCATATGAAAATAAAAACAAAAAATCACTATAACATTTGAAACAAATAGACAAAGTGACCCCAATTTATATCTACAATTGGTAGGCACACAAAATGAAAGAAAAGCGAGAGATCGCTAGAGAAATGTAAAAGGCTCTTCTCAAAACTTCTCACGTAATTGAAAACGCGCAATAAGGGTTGAGGGCCGCCGTGTGCGGACTGCTGAAACTGGGATACCTACCCCGGCAAATAAATACGCCACAGTGTATCCAGTAGGCCTAACATGCGTACTGCGACAAAAGTTTGTGGACTCTCGTTCGGGAGAGCGCATCCTTCTATCCCTATATCCTTCTATGCCGAACTATACTGAGATCACAGTACGCTCGGGCAATCCAGCTTTTATTAACTAATATGTGGTAGACGAAAAGAAAAGGCGATAAATTGGTAAAAGATAAATACGAGTATATTACAATAAAATAAGTAGAAAAACAGGAAAAAATTAACTTAGGTACATATATAAAAACAGACAACCGAAAAAGTGACATAACCGAAATGTCAAGACGAAACATAAAAAAACTAAATTCATAGAGCGAAATCAAGGGGTTTGTCCCGACATAATATGAAAAACTCGAAGATACTTGGCTTTTTCGGGTAGAGAAGAACCCGAAAAAAACCTGGTTTAGATACCCTACGTGTAGGAGTGTGTGCAATGTGCGTTCTGTGTCTTATATTGTGCTTTTATGTTTTTTTTTTTATGTGATAGGTAGCAGACGAGCAGGCGGATCACCTGATGGTAAGCAATTGCCGCCGCTCATGGACACTTGCAATACCAGCGGAGTTACAAGTGCGCTGCCAACCTTTTATCCCCTTCCCCCCGGGTGGGCCTCCGGTACCCTCACTCACTCGGCGAAACACAGCACAGGGGCTGCTTCACGCCGGTTTTCTGTGAGGCAGTGGTATCACTCCGGTCGAGCCGGCCCATTCATGCCGAAGCGTGGCTCTCCCACAGTTTTATGTATTTTTATTTTGTGGTAAGTAAGTATAACTAATTCGCCCCAGTATCTCAGCGATGACTTTTAACAGTACAATCCAGAACTACTGGCTAAAACACCACTGCACTGTGACAATAACTTGCAGTGGAGTATGTCTAGCGTTTCTAGAATTTTCTGCTGCGAAAATACGACGCTTTTAAACCCAGTGGAAAGCACGCTAAGCTTCCGCAATCATTCGTGCAGGAATCACATAATTCCTCTACAGGGTAACCGGACCCAGTGCGTATTCTTTAGCATGATAGTTAGATAATTAAAAATAAAAAGAGCCCGACTATATTTTAACCGTGGGAGAGCCACGCTTCGGCATGAATGGGCCGGCTCGACCGGAGTGATACCACTGCCTCACAGAAATCCGGCGTGAAGTAGCTCCTGTGCTGTGTTTCGCCGAGTTAGTGAGGGTACCGCAGGTCCAATTGGGGGGAAAGGGGGTTAAAATCGGCAGCGCACTTGTGACTCCACTGGTGTTGGTGTCCATGGGCGGCGGCAAGCGCTTAGCATCAGGGGAATCGTATGCTCGTCTGCTACCTATCACATAAAAAATATTTTGAGTTTGATAAGTTTTCAAAAACTTTAAAAATCATCATGACAGCATGATGATTGTACCCAAAGCCTTCATACAAACTTTTAACATTAAATTAGTTGCAACAACTCCAAATTCTATTGATGTCTGTTTATTCAAAAGCGTTTCAAATGTCTCCAAATCTCTTAAAAGATGTTGCCAAATCTTCAAAAGTATTTGAAATCACAGCATAATTTGAAATATCCCACGATCGGAAAACATACAAGCTCAGGGGAATTCATGCAAATACCCTGTAATAATAACTGCCGAGCTCAGCAAAGAGACTGAAGAATCGGGGGTAGGGTTGCCAGTGAAATTGGGAATCATGTTTTATTTATTCCTTCTTGCCTTTGAACAAATTTCTACAATCAAACAAAAATAAAAGGCTGTAGGTAATGGTTATGAAACCATGGCTCATCTCCTGCAGGCTACAGTTAGTCGTTGTGGCAGAGTATACGGCTGGGAAAATTTAATATATTGATGCCATCGACACGAGAAGAGAGAAGAGATGGTTATCACGGCTTTTTATTTTTTTTTTAGGTGATAGGTGGCCGACGAGCAGGCGGATCACCCGACATGCAAGCGATCGCCGCCGCATGTAGGTTTGGATACCCGCAACACCAGTGGAGTCACAAGTCCGTTGTTAATCTTTTATTTAACTGCATTTTGAATTCCATCGTACCTTCAGAACCTTTACTTACTCACGAGCACCTTGCAAGCGCAGCTTCACACAAAACTTGTGAGACCATTATTATCACTCCGGTCGAGCCAGCCCATTCAGTGCCTATGTAATTTTACACATGGGCACATGTGACTCCACCGGTATTGGTATCAATGAGCAGCGGCAATTGCTTACCGTCTGGGGAATCTTGTGCTTGTCATGAATAACCGTGACATAAAATAACCTTCATCGACCAGTAACACAAGTGCTTAAGCCGCCTCATTTGGTGTTAGATCATTTGTGATGTTGTCTGGTATTAACGAGTATAACAGTTATTTATCTTCATTATTCCCGAATTTTGTCGCTGACGTGTACCAATTTCACACATTCTGAATTGTCCTACTTAATTAGTGAAAATTACCTTGTTCAGTGCGGGACCTAAAAAGCCCCATGGGATGTGGCCCTCTAAACTAGGACAGGAACAATGGACAACCCTAATAGCGACCCTTTCAAATACAAGAAGAAAACAACACCTTATTTTGCACGCCATACGTTTCAAAGCTGTCAGCAACACATTCTTAGGAAAACCCTTTAATTTTTTTGCAAAATATTAAACTTTTTCATCTAAAGAATAAGGTTCAAATTAAAAGTGGTTTGATATTTACGAAAAAAGTCTTCCGATTCCATTTTTGAAGGTAGGTTGGATTGTATTCAGAAATGTGAAGTGTAATAAAAAAAAATCAAGCAGCGGTATGCCTTCTTTGCTGGTTCTTTAAGATAATGAGATGAGTTCTCTTAGAGATGAGATATGTGTTATCAAGTTCCTAAATATATCTTCTTTATGCATGAATAATCAATATTTAAAGCGAAAGAAGACCTCAATTGTTGATAAAACAGTATTTATGTTGGATCCGGGTGTTTGTGAGAGGTAATTCTAATGTTCTAAACCTACCACGTTTGTACAAATGTTTTGTAATTTATGACATGCAATAAATGATTTGATTTTATTTGATTTGTGGTTCCATCGTTGCTCATAGCTCAAGGAACCTTGGTTTGGGACCAGGACAATGTATGTAAAGTTGTCTCAATTAATTTTATTATTATTTTAGTTCCATATAATTTATTTGAAGTTTTGAACTCCTTATCTATATAGCAGAGTTAGAACTGCTAGAAGATGAAGAGGAAACAAATTCTCGTGCACCCGACATTGAAGTTGAATTAGAAATTTGTATAAATGAATGTATTAAATCTCTAATTTCGACTTAATGTCGAGTGCACGAGAATAAATTGCCAATTTGACTAGAGAGAATCTAGTCGGCGACAATTTGAGCAGCCCTACATTGCATGCGGTTAAAAGGAATATAGTCCGAGGCAAGAAAGTGTAGTTATGACCTTGAGTGCACAGAAACCAATTTTGATAGAAAGTCTTATTTTTTACAAATGCGCAAAATAACGGTCATCGCTATACTTTCGTGCCTCCAGCTATACTTATCTTACTTATTCACCAAGTTGGTTATTGTGTTTGCGCCACGTAGCACAGAGTCTCACATTGAAATTGTTGCCATAAGAGTAGAAAACATAGGCTTCTATATCTTCTATACAATTTATAAAGAGGTAAATTCTATAGACAACGACAAGGCTTATAGGTAAACCGAAAAGTAAAACACATGTGCAGCGCCATCTATTGGTTGCATGGGAAACGAATGTCCCGAAACGAACAGGATTTCTTCAGAAGTGTCTTCCTTTGGTTCACTGTCTGGCTTTGGTGCCCTCTCACCATGTTTTAAAGTTCTTTATTACACAAAAACAACGAGACTCCAAAGTGGACTCGACATTTTTAACAGCGGAAAGAGTCAACTCCGTTCATCCGGAAAATGAACCGCATAAATCATATTTAATCATATCAAAGCGACATTTCCTTCGTGACTGGGTTCGCGTCATTAAAATTGTACTTTTGACGGTATTCATAATAAATTGTTAGTGTTGCCCTCATGATTCACTGGGATAATTAATAAAAGTCTTATTTTTAAATTCAGGATGCTCTATTTTGTTAAATGAGACTCGTTTGTAATATCTATCTTGACATTTTGAATAATTATTCGTAACTTTTCAGGTAATTTTGTACAGAGCTATTCTATGAATTTAGACGTATTTTATTAAGATGTTTTTTTGTATGATAAAATACAGGACACAGTAGCCTATCTAAGGGTTTAAGTAGCCTGGAAAGTACCGTACTTTCTCGCTCTAACCTTTCGAGATTAGAGCGATGGAAGCTCAGTGGATATCAATGTGCGTCTCCTACGGGCGGCTACAAGTTCCAAACCGCGGATAAAGGTCTTCTTTTTTCAAATTTACCTATACGCATTTCTACCATTAGCTCGGTGGTGAGGGAAACTGTCGTTACCCCCCCACTTTTTTGAATATTTTCTCAAAATCGTGGATGACAAAAAGTGGTGAGATAATTAACCTGAACATACGACCATGATAAAAACGGCCACTTTTAGCAATAATTGACATTATTGTTACTTGTCGCGTGTTTTATATATTGTATTGCATCTTGAAAAATTCAATTTTACTTTTATCTAAGTCTATAATGTTTTGCTTTCTTAAAAAATATCGTATTTTCGCCACAATCAGTGTAAACAGGTTGGCGGCGCTAGTTTCATTAGTGTAGCCCCTTTAAGGGTTAGTATTGAAGTCACTTTAATACCAGCTATCCAGAGAGCCTAAAACAAACCGGACGTTACGATGGTATCGTAGTTCCCCTCATTTTTACACGCGCTGTGCGTGTCTTTTATTTGAATGTGACAGATAATATTCTTACTCGTTACGAGAAGGTTTCGTTATAAGCAACAATCGTGGATCATGGACTAAATGTACCTAAGACTCCGATGAGGCAATATGTAGAGCCCACTTGCCAAAATTTTGCAAAATTTCAGAATTACACGATACGTAAGTATCATTAAGTAAAAAAAAGGGAATTATACGCTGAGTCCAAGGCTTACTATTTAAAAGTCCCAACAACTACTCAAAACGGGATTATTTCGACGCCCGGCCTAAGCTAGGGGCCGCTTAGTCCCACTTAAGCGGGCGGTCTTAGTGATTCAATCGCAACCCAGCGGCATGTATAATGGCCTAAACTGTTGTAGGGTGGAGTTTTGACGAGATAATCATTCAATATAATCGTTGGATTAACTTTACGAGAATATCCTTCCGTATTATACAGTATTGTATATATCTATTACTATTTATAAAGAGATAACTTCTATAGACAACGACAAGGCTTATAGGTAAACCGAAAATACGAAACGCCTGGCGCGATGCAAGTGGACACAGCAGCCCATTCTATTGGTTCATTTCTGAATTACTGTCCCTGAAGGCCGAAAGTGAGGGCGGGCCACTAGACGATATAGAGGGTTTGCCGGCTCGCGGGTTGACCTGGGACTGGTACCACAGTCTCATAGAAAACCAGCGTGTAATAGCGCCATGTGCTGTTCCGCCGAATTGAAGTAAGGGCTTTCGGATGAACAAGGAGATGGATGTTTAAAGAATTGGTAGCGCACTTGTGACTCCATTGTTCCTAGGAACAGATGTGCTTGAACGGGCGGGCCATCGCTTACCACCGTTCAACGCATCTGTTCCTCTGGCCATCTATCATATGAAAAAGAAATAAATGGATCCGGACGCTTTCCGACTACTATTAGCTTGGTAGTGAAGCTAAATCAGCGTGAATTAAACTCACCTTTCAGGACCTAGTTTTATAAAAGGTGTAATCAGTAGATTCGTTGGTCTGTTCCCCTAAAAAAGGGCGACCTTCAATTAATAAATCAACTTGTAAAACATCTCATACATTGACCTGACTTCATGTAGCTTAAACAATTGTGTTAAACATATGTTTGTCCAGGGTGGGGATCAACCCTACGACTTTATGCGTATGAGGCAGTGTCACTATCAAATGAGCAATCGAGCCTGTCAAACTTT
This sequence comes from Cnaphalocrocis medinalis, assembly GCA_014851415.1. Taxonomy (NCBI): domain Eukaryota; kingdom Metazoa; phylum Arthropoda; class Insecta; order Lepidoptera; family Crambidae; genus Cnaphalocrocis; species Cnaphalocrocis medinalis. The sequence continues at coordinate 13,792,806 of CM026287.1, read as the reverse complement.
CAGACCTTTGCAAGTCAGACAGGTTTATGAACTACTGAATTATGGTCCAATCGTACTTTTGCTCCAAGTGACAGTTTCCACACAACCGGGGATAAAACGCTGTGGGCCTGATTATGAGTATGTTATTCAGAGTGCCATGTAACTCTTGCAAAACACAAAATTGACAATAGACCCTCTCCTCTTCAAAGAAGCCAGGACTCATCCACAATGGGCCGAGAACAAAGGCGCCGAAACAATATGGCGGCGATACTTTTGTGACGTAGTGAATTGACATGAGGGCAGGATATGGGGTGTGCGGTGCACCTAAACATATAGTCATTCTAGACAGGGTTGCCACTCAAAACAATTTAAGACAATGTTTTTTTGTAGGATAAAATAAGTACCGTACTTTCTCGCTCTAACCTTTCGAGATTAGAGCGATGGAAGCTCAGTGGATATCAATGTGCGTCTCCTACGGGCGGCTACAAGTTCCAAACCGCGGATAAAGGTCTTCTTTTTTCAAATTTACCTATACGCATTTCTACCATTAGCTCGGTGGTGAGGGAAACTGTCGTGAGGGAACCCCCACTTTTGAAAAAGATTGGTGAGATAATTAACCTGAACATACGACCATGATAAAAACGGCCACTTTTAGCAATAATTGACATTATTGTTACTTGTCGCGTGTTTTATATATTGTATTGCATCTTGAAAAATTCTTTTATCTAAGTCTATAATGTTTTGCTTTCTTAAAAAATATCGTATTTTCGCCACAATCAGTGTAAACAGGTTGGCGGCGCTAGTTTCATTCGTGTAGCCCCTTTAAGGGTTAGTATTGAAGTCACTTCAATACCAGCTATCCAGAGAGCCTAAAACAAACCCGACGTTACGATCGTATCGGAGTTCCCCTCCCTTTCACACGTGCTGTGCGTGTCTTTTCGTTGAATGTGACAGATAATATTCTTATTAGTTACGAGACGGTTTCGATATAAGCAACCAGAATCGTGGATCATGTACTAAAGGTATAGTCTGCATCATGATACAATAGCGTTGACTTTGAGTGCGCAGAAACCAATTTTAGTAGAAAGTCTTTTTTTTACAAGTGCGCAAACCAACGGTCATCGCTATTCTTTCATGCCGCCAGCTATACCAAGACTCTGATGAGGCAATAAGTAGAACTCACTTGCCAAAATCTTGCAAAATTTCAGATTTAAGTACGGTAGGTAGTAAATATCATTAAGTAAAAAAAGGGAATTATACGCTGAGTCTACCAAGGCTTACTATTTAAAAGTCCCAACAACTACTCAAAACGGGATTATTTCGACGCCCGGCCTAAGCTAGGGGCCGCTTAGTCCCACTTAAGCGGGCGGTCTTAGTGATTCAATCGCAACCCAGCGGCATGTATAATGGCCTAAACTGTTGTAGGGTGGAGTTTTGACGAGATAATCATTCAATATAATCGTTGGATTAACTTTACGAGAATATCCTTCCGTATTATACAGTATTGTATATATCTATTACTATTTATAAAGAGATAACTTCTATAGACAACGACAAGGCTTATAGGTAAACCGAAAACACGAAACGCCTGCGCGATGCAATTGGACACAGCGCCATCTATTGGTTCATTTCTGAATTACGGTCCCGAAGCGAAGTGAGGGCGGGCCACTAGACAGATATAGAGGGTTTCCGGCCTCGGGTTGACCGGACTGGTACCACAGTCTCACAGAAAACCAGCGTGAATCAGCGTCTGTGCTGTTCCGCCGATTGAGTAGGGGTTTCGGAGGCCCAAGGAGATGGATGTTTAAAGATTGGTAGCGCACTTGTGACTCCATTGTTCTAGGAACAGATGTGCTTGAACGGCGGCCATCGCTTACCACCGTTCACCATCTGTTCCTCTGCCATCTATCATATGAAAAGAAACAAATGGATCGGACGCTTTCCGATTACTAAGTATTAGCTTGGTAGTGAAGTAAATCATCGTGAATAAACTTCACCTTTTAGATAGTTTCTAAAATGTGTAATCATGATTCCGTTGGTCTGGTTCCCCTAAAAAAGGGCGACCTTCAATTAATAAATCAACTTGTAAAACATCTCATACATTGACCTGACTTCATGTAGCTTAAACAATTGTGTTAAACATATGTTTGTCCAGGGTGGGGATCAACCCCACGACTTTTTGCGTATGAGGCAGTGTCACTATCAAATGAGCAATCGAGCCTGTAAAATTTTCAGTACCCTTTTGACAAGTCAGACCAAGTTTATGAACTTTTTTTTTTTATGTGATAGGTAGCAGACGAGCAGGCGGATCACCTGATGGTAAACAATTGCCGCGCTCATGGGACACTTGCACACCAGTGGGTTCAAGTGCGCTGCCAACCTTTTATCCCCTTCCCCCCGGAAACTACCTGAATTATTGTCCAATCGTACTTTTGCTCCAAGTGACAGCTTCCACACAACCGGGGATAAAACGCTGTGGGCCTAATTATGAGTATGTTATTCAGAGTGCCATGTAACTCTTGCAAAACACAAAATTGACAATAGACCCTCTCCTCCTCAAAGAAGCCAGGACTTATCCACCAATGGGCCCGGAACAAAGGCGCCGAAACAATATGGCGGCGATACTTTTGTGACGTAGTGAATTGACATGAGGGCAGGATATGGGGTGTGCGGTGCACCTAAACATATAGTCATTCTAGACAGGGTTGCCACTCAAAACAATTCAATAAAAAAATAAAATTTTCTGCTTATTCCGATTCGTACTACGTTCTATGTTCATATCGAGAACGTTGTGCTTGAGTTTTGCAAAAAAAAATACATTTATTCAAGATTCTATATTATAAAAGAAATATGTGGTAGTAATGCAACTTAAAACTCGAGAACAAGTTGACAGATTTTTATGTATGATGTTGGATTTTTCTAGACCCCAAAGAGCAGAATCACTAAAGTACCTAGATAGAAAAGGTTTCGTCTCTATCTATTAATAAGCAGCGGAAGGCAACTCAAATGATATATCCTGATGTCTTATTATAATATTGTCCATTAAAATATCATACAGCATAGATTTAAATAGAATTAATTATGAGCTCTAATGCATTCCTGTAGAATGCTATCATGTTGCAACAAGCAAAATCATTCCTGATTCCATAAGAGATTTATCTACTTAATTTTTTCATTTAAATTTATTATAGGTATCCAGATGGAGTGATGATCTGCGCAAGAGGGCTGGCTGGAGCTGGATGCGAGTAGCCGAAGATCGATCAAAGTGGCGAGAATTTGGAAAAGTTGTTGAACAAATGTTGTTCAGAATGGTTGATAGAACACGTGGTTAAAGGGATGTAAATGTTCACAGATACATCCTGTATATTTGCTAAAGAAGAAGCAATTATTCGACACGTGGCAGCCCTGTCGAAGGATGTGCTGTGAGCCGTGGATGGGTTGACCTAATTTCGTAACCACTAAAGCAAAAGAAACTTTTATTTTTGTTTTGTTCATAGCTAAATTTTATAACAGATAAAGGTACGAGCGATTCTAAGTCATGTAAGTCGCATCAAGCAATGTGTGCGAGTGGGGCGCTGCCCCCCAAACCATCAAGGGTGGATCCACCGTTGTGGGCACTGTGGGCATGCCCACAACCTTAAATTTACTTGAGACGTCATACTTTCTTCTATCAACTTAGGATCAGCAGTTTCCAGTCGAAGAGAGGGAGAGGGGGATTGGCGGGGGAGGGTGTACCTACCCACAAGTATGGGCGTAGCTAGGGTGCACGAGCCGCTATGACCGCCTTTCGACGATGCCCCAAGTTGGAAAATCCTTAGATGCCCACAATCACGGGCGTAGCTAGGAGGAACGAGCCGCTAGAACCCCCCCCCCCCCCCCCCTCTTCCATTACATATGTCCCACCAAGTAAGAAAATCCGTAGATCCGTAGATGCCCACAACTATTTTTGAGGTCTGGATCTGCCCCTGCAAACCATGGCTCATCCATCATTTCCTGGCATGCCCTTTATGCCCAGGCAGGTGCACATACGGTGGACTCCTGCAGCCTACCGATAGCGCAGTCGTTGTGGCGATGTGTTGGGTCGGGGAAATTTAATATCTTGATGCCATAGATACGAGAAGAAGAAGATTCTAAGTATGTTTGAACGTAAAACCTGAAACTTCGAACGTTACTTAGCAGTCAGCACTTTGAAAGAGAGAGAGAAAAATGGGGCACACTATGATTATAAATAAATAAGTAAAATAAATAATTGCGAAGAAATCCACAACCAGGTCTCAAACTAGGGCAACCCTGTACTGTGAGTACCAGATGACGACATAACTGAGGCGTCACCAAGACACTCAGCCCAAAAAACTAGACAATGGAGTTGTATGCGCTCTGGGCAATTGATTTTTTATTATGTGAGGGTGGGAGAGGCGGATACCTGAGGTAAGCATTGCGTGCCCATAGACACTGCAACACCAGTAGAGTTACAAGTGCGCTGCCAATCCCATTTCCCTCTATGGACTTCCGGTACGCTCACTCTATGAAACACAGCGCAGGCTCTGCTTCACGCCGGTCTTTTATGAAGCCTTGGTATCCGGCCAGCTGAGCCGGGCCCTGATTCATGTCGAAACATGGCTCTACCCATTGTTAGTTGGTACAATAATATAATGTGATTCGGGTTTAATGACTCCCTGTCGTAACGTAAAAAAATATTATGAGAAACCACAAATTATTTATTGAAGTACGAGTATGTAGCTAAGTTACTAATTAAATAATAGTGTGTCAAGTGGAAAAAACCTAAGTACACGTTTTGTTAAAATAATAAGTGATATTCGTGTTTTATTTGCATGTTGTGAATAAATAAACTTCAAATATAGCTTTCCTTCCGCCGCTTTGTCCGACCTACCTAAATACAAAATTACGTTAAAGTCACTTTAATACAAGGCCAGACGTTTATTTTTTACTAAAAACGTTTTTCTATACTTTGAAGAACAAAGAGATTTGCGATAGGAACCATTTATTGTTTTAAGTTACGGAAAAAGTTTCCTTCGAGTAATTTGCTTAGGAGGTTTTTGTTTTCATTTTAATTGTGTAAAATAAAAGCGACTAAAATTGTAGCCATAAAGATGGAAGTTTATACGATACAATGCTAATTACAAAAATATACGGGGTGTATATCGACGGGTTCCAAGAACAAAATCGTACCTGATTTGTTTCTACTTAGCAGCAACTGTGGGAGAGCCATGCTTCGGCATGAATGGGCAGGCTCGACCGGAGTGATACCACTGCCTCACAGAAATCCGGCGTGAAGTAGCTCCTGTGCTGTGTTTCGCCGAGTGAGTGAGGGTACCGGAGGCCCATCAGGGGGGAAGGGGATAAACGGTTAGCAGCGCACTTGTGACTCCACTGGTGTTGCAGGTGTCCATGGGCGGCGGCAATTGCTTACCAGAAGGTGATCCGCCTGCTCATCTGCTACCTATCACATAAAAAAAGCTATACAGTTTTTTTTGGGACTCGTCGATGAGTGATCATTTACATCCCTTTAACCACGTTCTACCAACCATTCTGAACAACTTGTTCCATGTCTTTTGAAAATTCATTTAAATTTAGAATGGTTTATAGAACCCATGGTTAAATGGATTTGAATGTTCACAGATACATCCTGTATTAAGGTATGGTGAAGATAACTTGTAATTCCTCCTCATTGTGGAATCAACTTCCCGCAGCGGTATTTCCGAACCGATACGACATCCAAATTCTTCAAGAAACGAGCCTATACCTTCCTAAAGGGCCGGCAACGCATTGGCACTCCCTTCTGGGGTAGCTGATGGTCCATGGGCGGGCGGTTGTTCCACTACCATCATGAATTAATAACATGATTTTTTCTATCTGGTCTAACCGAAGTTTATTAGACCGCTAGCCAAAAATAAACGTAGCTACTTCCACTTTTAAAACTTTCCTAATTGATTAATTATACAGCGAGTGTTTTATAAATAGCAAATTTTTCAATGGGGCACAGCGACTCGGGCGCAGACCAACCACGCGACTTCTCAGTGTAGGTAATTAATTTAAACTTAATGGCTAATAAAAATAAAGTTTACAATCGCACGTGCAAATTTAGCAACCGCTACTTCTGTTTCTCACATACACAGTACAGAAGCCAGTAGCAAGTTTGATTTATAAACTGAGAGTTAAAGTTGGCTACAGATTATCAGTTTTGCCGCCCAATATAAAACAATACAACATGTTACTCGTAACTCGTACTTATGGCACTGAATACAGTGAAATTTCAATTAATTCTTATACATACATAAAGATGTATGGGTAAACATTTACGTAGGTACATTCTTTTAACTACAGAGCTCTACCAATTATTCTGAACAATATTTTGTTCTATGACTCTTCTCAATACGAAAAAAAAAATTCACACAAAGTCGGTCACTTGACTTGATCGTATCGTATGGGAAATCGAAAATTAGTTCGATGAGTTTCGAAAAATCATAGAAGTAAAATTATAGAATCTGTCGTTCAGGACGGTTGGTAGAGCACTTAGTTAATGGGATTTGAAAGTTTACGAATACCCCGTATTACACCTAGCTAGAATACTAAACAAACAAAAGTATACATATTATTATCTACTCCATGACACTTGAAACTTTATGTACAGACAGCAATCCGTCAAATTTCAACAATTGATATCCTAATGTGTTCGACAGAAAGATTAGAGTTGACTGAAAAAAATTGACAGTTGTGTTGTGTAGGTATACTTTGATGTGTGGCTGTACGTACTTAATTCGAGCAACTGAATATTTTTATACTGTTGAAACATTAAATGCGTATAAAATCAAGAAGAGATTCTAATTGTGTAAACACGTACGTTTTGTGACTGTCTGCTGATTTTGTTTATGTTTCAAAGCTAAAAATAAAAAAATATATGGCTTGGTAATCGTTAAATCAAATGTGGGAACGTATTCGATTTCTTAATGATCGCCACTCGTTACATTTTTTTTAAAGATTGGCTTTCAGTAAACAATTACATCATCTAAAAACAGAAAATCGAGCATTTTTCCAAGGTCCATACAAATTTACCTACCAGCCAGTCAATGCGTTTTTTCCCGTCTAGGCTTTAATCCCGTTTCTCTTCGCACACTTTGATCCAGAATTTGACAAGTATGGTAAATAAATAAATATATATTATAATTAACCGACGTATCTTTAGCACCCTTAACCGTTGTAAGGATCCACAAAAAAGATATGAATGTTACCATAGAATAGTCCGAAACAACTTCCGGAAAATAATAAACGGTCCTAAATTTTACTTTAAAAATATATTTTTTTTTTAATATTTAGGACAATCAAGATCACTCCGCCTGATGGTAAGCGGTGAGATCCTAATATGAGGTTGACAGGCACAAAAGAACAAACTACGAGTAAGTTACCTATTGAGTCTGTCTTCACCCTGAAGGCCTGCTGAGATGCCGTTTCACGCCCCGCCTAAAAAATCCAGAATAGTAAGCAGAAGGAAACATTATGAACTGGAAGATTAAGTTAGAACTGGTGACCCTATAGCCAGTCGATGTGGGTACACGGGTTCTAACCTGTTTCCGAAAAATAAACCTAACATCATTCAAACAAAATAGTTTCAACTGCAGTTTTGTGGAACGGTTTAGTCGCGCAACGACCTACTCGTAGGGACATTTTTTTTTTTATACTAGAGGCGGCAAACGAGCAAGAGGGTGACCTGCTGGTACGAGTAAGTAATCACCGCCGCCCATGAACATCTGCGAGATCAAAGAGGTCGCTGATGCATTGCCGGCCTTTTAAGAAGGAGCAACAAGAAAAGAGCGTTCACCTTTTTAAGAGATCTCTCACATATAGCATTATTATCTTGCAGATAATCATGGGCGGCGTTGATTATTTACCAACAGGTGACCCGCTTGATAATTCGTCGCCTCAAGTATAAATAAAAACCGATACTTGATCAACTTCCTACGAAATTGTTCAACATACTATTCGGGTTATTTTACGGTGACATGTATAACGATGTTGTGAATTTTGTATATTCTAATGTGTGAGAGTGACAGCTGCGTTAAGGCGGGTCCAGATGAGCGTAACGTGTTATTTACATTACACGTTACTTTCGTGTTACGTGTAATTTAGAGTCAACAGTGTGGACGGCCCACGAACTCATAGTGTCCAAACGAGCACTGCGAACGCCTTTTTTGTGTTCGCGCGAAAAACTGACAGCCGATGGATCAACCGCGAGCGCCACGCGAGCGTTACATGTAATATTTGTAGAATTCGTGTTACATTACGCGGTGCATAAATTACATGTTACACTCGTCTGGACCCACCTTAAGTATTCACAAGACAACGCAGTGGAAAGCTGGCGCGCGCCCAACGAACGTCTGTCATAGTACGCCACACCTCTTCAGTTAATTCATGTTCTATTTATCTCCGTCTTGGGTTTATATTAATATTATTTGAGAGTAGTAGCCCCGGGTGAACTTCGTATCGCCCCAGTTTTCAATTTGCTTTTTTGATATTTTAGTAAAATTACCTACCGCATTCTTTTTATTCGAGGCCAAGACGAATCTACAAAAGTAATTTGTACCTATATTTTTCTTTGATAAGTATTGTCGAGCTTGCGAAGTGGAGAACTTGAACAAAATCCATACTCCATACTAATATTATAAATGCGAAAGTAACTCTGTCTGTCTGTCTGTCTGTCTGTCTGTCTGTCTGTCTGTCTGTCTGTCTGTCTGTCTGTCTGTCTGTCTGTCTGTCTGTCTGTTACTCTTTCACGCCAAAACTACTCAACGGATTTAATGAAATTTGGTATACAGATAATCTAGACCCTGAGAAAGAACATAGGCTACTTTTTATTGCGAAAAGGGGGTTGTAAGGGGTTGAAAGGGGTGTAAAAAGTTACTTTTCCACGCGGACGAAGTCGCGGGCGGCCGCTAGTACATCATATAAACGGGACTAAACGCGAGGAAATTTAAATGTAAGTACCTAAATTCTAGCACTTACTGCTTGACGTTTCGACTGCGTTACAACAGCCGTGGTCACAAGCGAACTGGCGGCGCACGGCGTCGTCTGCTACGCCCGGCTTATGCATCTTCGGATAACCTCTCATTTTCGATATTTGCACTGCTACTAAATGACGTCACAATGACAGGCAGCCTTACCCTTGCTATCATCGCTCCACCGCTCTCGTCTTACCTACTTAGCTTCAAATAGTATCTTCTATACTATTTATAAAGAGACAACTTCTATAGACAACGACAAGGCTTATAGGTAAACCGAAACCACAAAACGCTCGCGCGATATAATTGGACACAGCGCCATCTATTGGTTCATTTCTGAATTACGTTCCCGAAGCGAAGTGTGGGCGGGCCACTGGTCTTATATGAGACAAGACGCCCTATTAGTTAATAAATAACTAACCATACCTTTTACAGCATGTTTGTTTACTTTTTCATTACGACAACAAAAGGTCTGAACAACCAAACAACATTTTTAATTAAAAGCTTGTGTAAGAAAATCAAAGCATTTCATTTCCATTGAAAATCGGAACAAATAAGAAACCGTAGATTGCCGAGCAATTTCTTTTATGTGATAGGTGGTAAACTAGCAGACGAATCACCTGATGTTAAGCAAATTCAGTTGGCGCCGCCCATGAACACCCACAACTACAGTACACTCACAAGACCATGGAACCGTAGGAGAGCCACGCTTCGGCATGAATGGGATGGCTTGACCGGAGTAATACCTCGGCCTCACAGAAGACCGGCGTGAAGCAGCACCTGCGCTGTGCTTCGTCCAGTGAGTGAGGGTACCGGTGGCCCATTTAGTGTGGGAGAGGGGGTTAAAGGTTGGTAGCGCACTTGTGACTCTACTGGTGTTGCAGGTGTCTGGATGGCAGGAGGATGGGCGGAAAGACATTTAGGTAACATTTGCTGCCCTTGGCGTCTTAGATTTCAGTTTGCAAGTCAGCAAAAAACTTCTATTTCTTATTGAAGTTTGAAATGTCCAAGTTTATAGGCCCTTTTCTTTTGAGAGTTACAAGATGGCCTTTTGAAAGTTACTGCCGTTTCTATTAAAACCATTTAATTTGCGGGAAATGGCGTTATTTCTTCACCTTTACGAGGATCGTAAAGATTATAGCCCTTTGGGATCTTATTTAGGCTACTGCGTCGGCTTGTAGGTAGTTTGCCTCACTTTAGAACTGATGACTGCACTTGGGATCCTGAGCTCAATTTTCCAGTCGGGCGATATTGTAAACCAAAATTATAAATTTTTTTTAGGAAATTCTCACTGGCAACAAATGGTTTTTTTCTTGTTTCTCGCCAGAGGAAACGTAGCCAGAGGTAACATCAAATCAGACTCACATCCATTCACTTCATCATCAGTCGTTGCAGTTCACTGCTGGATATAGGCCTCTCCTAATGTTCTCCTTCGATTTTTCGCCTCTTGCATCCCGATCATTTCGAACACTAACCCGGGTTTGTGATCACTAACCCGCATTAGGCAAGCGTGGTGATTAAGCCTAATCCCATCATTGTAGCGATGACTTGATTTCTATGATGGAGACCTTTGCCCTGCAGTGGGACAGTATGATACTGGTCTTGATTCTTGATCCAGCTCTTGCCAGCCATCTTGCTTATATCGTCACTCCATCTAGCTTGAAGGCATCCTGCATAATTAGAACTCTCGACTGGGAATAAACCTTGGAACCTGGCCAAGTGCCTGTTGGATTCACGTACAAAGGGTTCCGTAAAAAATTTCGTATTTCAGTTCCATGTATGGGAAACCCAATGTTTTTCCTTTTGCATAAAAATCTTAATGCGGTTCACAGAATACTACTACCAAGTTTCAACAGCATAACTCTAAGAGTTTCGGAAAAATGGCTGTGAAATTACGCACGGACAGACAGACAGACTTGACGAATCTTTTCGTTCCGTTTTTAGCCATTTGGCTACGGAAACCTAAAAAAGCAAATTCTTTGTGCATGTGTTTAACTCAATTTGCTACATTGTGTAGAAATTAGACTAATCTATGCCAATTCCTTACGAACAGCTTTCCGAATAATTCGCTTCCACAATAGAAATTCCCTTATTTGTGTGAAAGGTTGTCGGGGTAAAGGAAGACCCGAAGCTTCGGCACAAATACCCTCAACCTTCAGGGATAAAGTATTTATAGAAAATACTTTCTTACTGAGATCAATGGGGAATAATGGAATTGAATTTGAATATTTTGAGCTGTAAGTAAATAAATACTCAATACTCAATATCTTTTTCGCATCCATAGTGTATACAGTAGGTGGTAGTAGAAATCTTAACATAATAGCAACCACTATAGACCCGGTAAGGGTACTACAATACAAGTAGTAGCTACAAGTTGGTCCATCAATATACATTTATGATGACCTTAGAAATCTGAATGAATATTAAGTAGGTAGATTATTTTTTAAGCGATAAGATGTGAAAAATGTAAAAGATAAGTATACTTGTAAAGATAAGTACCCAATTGGAGGAAAGGGGGGATAAAGGTTGGCAGCGCACTTGCGACTCTACTAGTGTTGCAGGTGTCTATGGGCGGCGGCCATCGCTTACCATCAGGTGATCCGTCTGCTCGTCTGCCACCTATCACATAAAAAACCTCACTGTCTCTCCACCAGCCCATGGTCCTTCCTAAGTCGCGGCATACTGAATCTTGGGAGACGCTCACCAGATGCTAGCTGAGGGCTTTTATTGCCCGTACGTTTCAAAATAAAGTGTAGTAGGTAAAAACAATTAGGTTTGTTTTGCAAAAACGAGGTTGGGTAAAAAAGCTGAGATGGGTATAATCTAGCGCGCCATAAGTTCGGCTATTTACTTTATTTGCTTTGGTGAAACATATATACATATCAATAGCGCTACCATGAATTTACAGTGACCGAACTCGCTAGCGTCTGCGTAAAAAAATCTATGAAAAAGTGTACAGCGCCTCTAGCGGTCACTTGAGAAACTAAAATATAGTATAAGTTGTCAAATAAAATTCTATCGAAATGTATTCGCTAGCGAGTACGTTTTCCGTAGCGCTACGAGTTGACATCGAAAATTGACATAACGTAAACTATTGCTCTGTCTCTTTCAAATGCATCGCAATGAAAGAGACAAAGCGATAGTTTTCGATAGCGAGGATAGTATTTCAAACTCTATGGAAATACCACGCGTCACAAATTTGCCGGTAGGTATCGAAAAATTACGTACGTGTTCAATCGAAATCTATTCGACGCCCGTTTACTCGCTATCGACTGTAGTAACGTTATGTTACTTTTCGATGCCAACTCATGGTAGCGCTTCTGTACAGTAAACCCAATCAACTATACTTAGGTACCATGTTCTAGGATATCAAAAAAACAATATTGAAATAATATTGTAAGTAACAAAGCACAAAAACTTAAAAACCAATTTCGAATTTTACACCGCTAGTATGCTTCATTAACCTTGATTTATTCTCAGCACTTTTTATTGCAGAAAAATGGCTAATAACTACGGCAAAACATAAATTAGTCCACGCTGGCAGCCCTAAGGGCTCCTACGAAGGTAATTAATGTAGTATTCATTAACTATTTTGCATAAAAGTGCCACAATGTCTATGAGGTTATAGATCCCTTTTGTAGATAACTAAAGTATCTATAACAATCCATCAACATGATGATAATATCCTCGTAATGTAGGTATCCTATAATTAGCCTTCCATTGATGTGTCAATACATATAGATAATGTATGGTACATTTATGCTTAGGTACTCATTTTGTGATAGCATCTCTCTTATAATTAAAAACAAGTTATCTACGATAACATTCTTTTAATTATAGATACCTACGATTCCTCCTTTAGTGGCTTATTACAGGATGTATCTGTGAAGGTTTTGATCGCTTTACCAATCATTCTGAACAACATTAAAAAAAAATTATGACTTTTACTCAGTTTTTGAACTTGATCAAAATGACAATATCAACAAAGACTCTGGTGAGAGCCTATTTTCACATTTTCACAACTATCAGTCTCAAACTCTAGGAAGTAACAAGTCAAACTGTAAGAAAGTAACTTGTACATCAAGCACTTTTGTCTCAAAATGCTGTCCAGTTGTCTAGCTCCCCGTTATAGAATGGAACAAAAAATACATCAAAATCCTTTCGATACACCCAGAGGATTTCAAACTCTCTAACTTGAAATAGTGTTGTGATATTACCAACATTGTTATCTGTTGATCCGTCTGCCACGTATAAAAAATAAATCAATAAAAAAATCTTAATTACATTATGCTCGGGTTCGTGATCACCAATCCGCATTAGGCAAACGTGATGAGAAAAGCCTAAACCTACCATCACCACCCACGAATTTTAAAACGATGACTTGATTTCTATTAAGGAGCCCTGCTGTGTGACAGTAGGTATTGCAGACAGTTTTCTTTACATAAAATTATTATATGCATACAGCATTTGAAATTTTACAAGGAAATTGGATAGTATAGAAAAGAATTCAGAACTATTAGACATTGGCAATTGGTTAAGAACCATGTTATTGATTTGAATAATGTCATATTTCATTCAGAATTAAAAATAAATATAATTACTATTCTCTCCGATTTTGGGCCATGGTCTGAACTGTTCTGTATCAGTTATCGATATGCAACTCAAGCCAATTCAAAAAACAATAATTAAGAGACCTATCGATATTGGAACAGACGCAACACTAGTTTTTCCAACTTTTCAAGAACTTAGCGCAAAATTGGCATCTCGGGGCGAAAACTTTCGCCTGCGATTTGTTGGAGATTCTTGGATTAATTGCAAATCTCTATACTCTTAGCCTTCGTCGATTTGCTAGTTAATCTAATCTAGTTTTACACATCAGCATTTTCTTCTTTTTAAATTTTCGCTTTGCAAATCTCTATGGTTCCTAACCCTTGTTGATTTGCTAGTTATTACACATCAGCATTTTCTTCTCTTTAATCTTTCGCGTTGCATTATACAAATATAGGGTATAATTCATTTTGAAAAATCTTGATAAACCGAACTCACTCCTTAGTGAAAGGACAAACTAAGGAGTTTGATTCCAGATGATTGGAACTAATTTGTCCGCTATATTAATTTGTTTATATGATTTTCTTAGTTGTTTTTTAATAGTGGTCAGTAGTGGCCCTCAGCGATATTTGTATCGATTTTTTTAAATGTTTATTACTCTACATATACCTACGAATTATAACTGTGAATGACATTTTATTTTGATAGTTATATGCTCATGCATTACGCAAATCACTACTTTGGATTAAGTACTTAGCCCACTTACTCAATGAACCGAAACCACTCAGTCCACTCACACATTATATTGCGTTCCTTATCACTCGATGGTCCTATGATTCACCGCTCTAATGAACACCGAAAAGATATGCCCGGCCAAAGAGCGGCCCTAACCAACGTTAAACAGTTCACTCGTTGAAAAGAGTGACATAATTTGAATATATTCTGGGATAATTAATCAAATCTTTATTCACACAGAATGCATAATTTGTAGTTTAAAAGCAATTTTGGGTCTTACCATTCAACTAGTTCAGCGGTTCATATTTTAAGCAATAGAAAGAACGGTAATCCAATTAATTAATCAGTACAATACAAAGAATCATACATACTTATATATTATTCGGTGTTGCTCACGGCTTTTGCAATTCTAAAACCTGGTACTTAATTGCAAGATTTTTTATAATCATTTCTAAACTAGTCGGGAAGTAACCTTAACTGCTTTATTAGGTCTGCTTAACTGATAACTATACCTAACACGAATACCTAACCCGCTATAATAATATAATCTACTCATATTATATTTCATCAGTATCTATCTTTCCTACCTTAAGATGTTCGCCGTTGTAGGTACATTTGTACATTTAGTACAAAATTATTTTCTGTAACTGTAAAGAGTATGCGTCAAGATTCAAGAACTAGCTAACTAAATAAACTACTTCTAGTTACTATGTCAAGTACCGCACTAGTCTAGTCCTATCTGCCGTTTAAAAAATAAATGAAGTTACTAAACAGAGTGGGTTTGGTCATGCAACGGAATAATTTGCGCCCTAATGGAAAGGGGCATGCACATTAATTCTGGGGTTAGATAAAATAATGGGTAGAAAGTTGTAAAAATATATATTTGATGCTTATACACGGGTCTTTTTCTATATTTAGTCTATATTTCTTGTATACAAGGTATCGGTGAACTTACATCATTTTATCCACGTGTTCTATCAACCATTCTGAATAACATTTTGTTCTATAATAACTTTTAGAAATTCATCGAACATTGTTTCGACTCCCCCAATCACTCCTCATACAAAATACGCTAGTCACATGACCTACTTTGTATGGGAAGATGATTTTATATGCGAATTTTCAAAAGTCATAGATCAAAATGTTGTTCAGAATGGTTGGTAGAACACGTAGGTAAAGGGATATAAAACGTTCAAAGATACATACATACTTTGTATTATAAATGTAAAAAACCTGTCTCTCTATATTGAAATTTAAATAATAGGTATACCTAGTTTTATCTCAAAATAACTTGGAACGACTAAAAAACAATAATATTACTTACATGACTTAATCATAAACTTTTTTTTTGTTATCTGTATGTTTATTCGCACTAATTTCGAAAAGTACTGAACGAATTTGAATGAAACTTTCTTTTATTGTAGAGCTGTAAGGCATGAAAATATTTACGTGGCAAACCTAACTCCACAAGAATGGACCTGCGAGAGTCCACTAGTAGGTATATAACTTATAATACTAGCGGAAGTCCCAACGTAAAAGAGGCATTTTAAATTAAAGAAAAACACGAATCCTTATTATACTCCTTTATCATTTCATTAACATTTTAGCTCGAGGTACGATTTTGTTATTTTAGCTCCTTTAGAAGCAGAAGTTTTAATTAAATTAAGAAGATTGTTTCTCTTAGTTCAACTGGTCTGATAGCTATACCTACCTGTCCAGGTTTATGAAAAAATAACACTAAGTATAGCCAGCACTAAGAACTTTTTGCGAGACATAACGTATCTTTTCTTGCGAAACGTGCCCGCAGTGAATTTGTGAATATTGACATCTCTTTAACAACGTCATCTACCAACCATTTTGAACAACACTTTTTCTACGGCTAGTTAATTTATTGGACGAGAGGGCGATAAATATGTAGAAAAAGGATTTCTAAGTCTTAAACTTAACTCTATCATTAACTAACTTACGCACGTCACAATATTACACTCTTTTTCTCTTTGTTAATTTGTTAATCGTTCCATTCTTATCTACCCGTCTTACCTTTCACTCCCTCATAATCCCACAAATGCATAGGTACTCTACTATCGATACTAAAAGTTATTACTTTTCATTCACATGCCATTTAAACACATTTTTACGCCTAAACTGTTACATCTGCAGTAATTTTAAATAAATTTGGCTTAAGTCCGTTGCGAAGGTTCCGACCTCGTTTGCAAAATGGCCCGTGAACAGCGGTGAAAGGCTTAGATGTTTGATACTGGCGTTTCAAATCAGGGAGGTGAAAGTTATTTCAAATGTTATTGATAGAATATCGATACTGCCAAGATTAACATACAAATTTAACTTTATACGAATACAATATACATTTAAATGTAAACATTCGTGTGACAAACTATTGCGTATGTTCATTTTAGCGTGTCACTATGGCAGCCTGGCAGGGTCCACTTATTTAATATTTTACATGACACACATGATGGGTAACGCCCCGTTTTGGTCTAGTGGTTTAAGTACCGGGCCGTGATCTCGGGGTCCCGGGTTCGATTCCCGGGTCGAGAAAAAGTATTTTTCAAACATAGCTCGGGTTTGTATCACCAATCCGCATTAGGCAAGCGTGGTGATTAAGCCTAATCCCATCATAGTAGCGATAACTTGATAATATATGATGGAGGCCTTTGCCCTGCAGTGGGACAGTATATAGGCTGATACTTTACTTTACTTTACATGATGGGTGACATGATGGGATTTCGTTCCTCTAATTTTAACCGCCCAGCACATTCTGTGTAAAGTAAACTACACGTGCTATTCTTTCCATTAAATTTGTTATCAAGTTATTGTAAATTTGTTACATTTGGCACGCAATTGATACTAAATTTTCTTTTCCGTTTTTCCCAATACTGCCATTCTAAAATACTCAAACCATAAGTGACAATATTACGTAGGTACTGACATTGTTGTTAATAAATAGTGTTCATACACTATAATTGAAGTATATGTTTCACTTAGTTACTGGAACATCACTATTGGACATTGTAACAAAATTATGATGATGATTATGTATTTAAAAAGATTTAACGGACAGCAAACCTACTCCTGTACAGTCTGTGGCCTAGAGCTACAAACTAATTAGACTGAGAACTTTTGCACGGAAAGGTGTGGTGTGGTGTTTACCTAACCTATGTTCCAGGGTTTTTTTTATGATAATGCTCTTAAGAAGTTTCTAATATCGATGTAGGTACCGTTAACACCCCTAGTTGAAATACGCAGTGCGTTATTCGGAGGTACAGTGGCTGTTAATGCATTCTGCCGTATTAGTTTGTTCCGCGCTGTTTTCCATGATATTGGGTTGCTTAGCTAGACGTTCGGACTGTGGGGTAAGGTTGCTTTTGGCATCGTTTTATACGGCGCCGACTGTATCTGTTAACATTTACATCTCTTTAACTCTTCTACCAATTATTCTAAACAACATTTATTAGATTACTTTTGGATAAAATAAAAAGGAGATCATCGCTTGGTATTGTTATTTTGCACAAAAGGAATGCACAGTGCACACGGGCTGCTTTAACGGGAAAGCTATAATTCTGAAAGATATTTAAATCTCTCAGAATCTATTGTACCCACCCATCATGCAAAACCAAACCCACTTTATAATATCAGTTACAAGATTTAAAGCAAAATAAATCTGTCAATCAATTCTAAAGTTTATTTGCTTAAGAAATCACGAAAACGAAAGGCATTTTCAAGAAATTTAAAAACTCTCAAGAGATACTCGTTTATCTAAACTTTGCAGGCATACTGAAGTAAACTAGGATATGACCAGATGTTTATGTTGGATGAATAATTTGCTCCACGAAAGTGCTGCCCTGTTACGCACAAGTATGCTATTTTAAATTATACGAGTTACGCGTAACCAGTGCGAAATACTCTTAAAAAGTGTGATCTATATGGCACTAAAGACAGTTTAAAAAAAAAATGTATCAATGAGCCAGAAACTCATATGACAAATTCGTTTAACTTAATTTTTTATCGTTGCAGCCATGCCTAACTCATACAATTTTAAGTTAACAGAGATAGGCATCATATACCAATAAATTCTGCTACTTAATCTAAATCTGTTAACTTGAAGTTGAAATAGTTACGCGTGGTCACTCGATGCGCGCGGAACAGTGGGCGGCGTGCACCTTGCGGCCATTTATTTCTTTACAATTCATGTCATTCATCATCAGCAACCCACACTCGTCTACTGCTGGACATAGGTCTCACCTAATACACGTCATTGCTCCAGATTTTCGGCCATTCTCATCCAGCCCACACCAGCCAGCCTTCCAATGTCATCATCCCATTTTGTCGCAGGGCGTCCAACACTTGGCTCACCGAGTCGCGATCTCCACTCAAGGACTTTACGGCTCCAATGGTTGTCAATTCTGCGGCTAATGTGACCAGCCTATTGCCACTTCAGTTTGCTAATTCGGTGGGCTATGTCTGTGACTCTGGACTCTGGTTTTCTGTCGGATTACATCATTTCTGATGCGGTCCTTCAGAGATACTCTGAGAATAGCCCTTTTCATAGCTCTTTGAGCGACTTTAAACAAGTGGACTACTCCAGCCGTGAGTGTCCACGTCTCGGCATCGAAAGTCATGACCGGGAGGACGCACTAGTTGAAGACTTTCGACTTAAGACTTTGAGGGATGGGCGATGAGAAGACTTGACGAAGCCTACCAAATGCTGCCCAGCCTAGGTGAATTCTTCTATTAGCTTCTCTCTCGAAGTTGTTTTTGCCTAATTGGAGCGTTTGTCCTAGACAGACATATTCCTGGACAACTTCCAGAGGTACTCCATTAACTGTGACCAGTCCCGGATCAACGAGCTCGTTGAACATTACCTTGGTTTTATCCAAGTTCATCCGAAGACCGATGTGTTTGGAAAATTCAGCCAGGCTGCTCACCATCTCCTGTAGGTCATGTAAGGTTTCTGCCAAGATGACGATGTGGTCTGCGAATCGCAGGTGTGACATCGCCATTAATATTGATTTCGCGCTCTTTCCAGTTAAGCTTTTCGAACATGTCCTGCAGCGCAGCGGAGAAGAGTTTCGGAGATATAACATCTCTTTGTCTCACACCACGTCGCAGCAGGACAGGCTCGGTTTGGCCATTTTTGATTACTAAGGACATATTAGCGGCGTCATACAGACACCTTAACACCTCGATATATCGCCAATCGACTTTGCACCTCTGTAAGGCCTCGAGAAGTTCTCGACGGAGTCAAAGCTTTTTCTTAGTCCACAAACGCCATGCACAGGGGCTGGTTATATTCTTTGGTCATCTGTATAACCTGTCTCACTGTGTGAATATGGTATATGATGCTATAACTCCGTCGGAACCCGGCCTGCTCTGCAGGTTAAGCTTCGTCAAGTCTTCGTGTAAGGTGATTCGAAATGACTCTTGAGAACAATTTATAGACGTGACATAAGAGTGAAATTGGTCGATAGTTCTTCAGTAAGGTTTATCGCCTTTCTTGAAGAACAATACGACCAAGCTCCGCTGCCACGCCCTAAGAGTTTTTCCGGAGAAAAGTTCCTCCAGCACCGGTTTTCAGAAGCTTGGTTGTGACTCCGTCTTCTCCCGGGGCTTTGACGTGGTGACTTCTCCATTTGTTATGGTCAACTTCGACAGGTGGCTTCTTCCAAGCTGTTGTACGAAGACTTTGGGCCCCTGGTTCTGCTCAATTGCTCTCTGTATTGAGAGTGCATTGAAGCTTCGGAGGTCACGTCTTAACAGCTTGGAGATGGACTTATTCAGAGCCCGTTGTTCTGCCGAAGTGACTGATGGATCGTTCCGCCTCTTGTCCATTAGGCCCAGAGTCTCTTTCGAAAGTTTAGACCGCTTGCCCGTACGTCGCAACCCACAGAATTTTGTACCCTCGTCCCAAAGGATTTTCACCACTTGGTCGAGTTCTTCGGTCAGTGTGGTATGGCGGCCTTCCTGATCCCGGAGATTCTTAGCACCCCCTGCCTGTCTGCCTGTCGTTAACAAAACCAGAATAGCAGGGCTGCCGGGAACTGGGGGCCGAGGCAATATTGTCTTCTTCATTAGGAGGATTATACCATAACCCACCACGCTGGACCAGTGCGGGTTGGTGGGTGGTTCGCCAGGGCCTCTTTCGTTGATTAGCAATCGCTTTATTGGTTCAGCTAACTATTGGTCAAAAATACAATTCAGCGATATTTAACAATTTGTTAAGGTTTTTTGACAATTGGTTAACCACTAGTCAGAAAACAGGGCATTTTAGTCAAACGCATCTAATACAACTAAGTAGATAACATAGATAGGCTTTCCCTGCATCGTGTGTTTTGGTTGCACCCAACTCTTCTAACTTAAGTTATCACACGACGCGTAACCACATTTGTATGAAGTTCTGGTTATGCGAAACTCGTTTATCTCAATTTAAAAATTAAGTTTTATAGAAATAAAAAAAAATTATACGTCAATATGTTCTAGAAGCATTTACACACCTAATCTGTCAGTTTCAATTATATAGCATTTTTCCTTAATACGCTACAAGTAAATGTTTGTTTAAAACTTCAAAGCCATTTTTCTCAAAACTATGTTTTTTGAGATAGCAGAGTTGTGCGTAACACGGCAGAGTGCGATCTTGTGTAAACTCTACATATTGAAATATTATCAAGCTCTAGTATGTCGTGGCCTTCACGCGGTCAAAAATACGCTAATAATAATAATTCCTGTGCTGTGTTTCGCCGAGTGAGTGAGGGTACCGGAGGCCCATCGGGGCAGAAGGGGATAAAAGGTTAGCAGCGCACTTGTTGCATGTCTTCATGGGCGGCGGCAATTGCTTACCATCAGGTGATCCGCCTGCTCGTCTGCTACCTATCACATAAAAAAATACTAATTTCATAGAGGAAAATATTTTTTTTTCCTATGTTTGTTTTTACATTCATATATACTGCAGGGCAAAGGCCTCCATCATAGAAATCATGTTATCACTACTATGATGGGATTTGGCTTAATCACCACGCTTGCTGAAACACTGGAAGCATTGCAAACGCGTTGCCAGCTTGTAAGGCAGGAATAAGCTCATTTCTTGAAAATCAACAACTGTTCCCAAACACCATCAATGACAGCTAAGCATGTTTGTAACTAAAAAACGTATGAACCTCTTAATTTCAGCGTATTATTCCCAGTAACGTCCAAACCTGTCGCATCGGAACCCGAAGTACCTACAATTAGACCATCCGGGCTAACATGCGTACCGCGAGATAATTTGTCGACACTCGTATTATGTCGGCGCAAGTTGCGTCTCGCTTACTTGACTGAGCGATGAGCGGGATAGAAGGATGCGCTCTCGCGAACGAGAGTCGACAAAATTTTGTCGCGGTGCGCATGTTAGGCCTACATGATTCAGCTTGGGGAGTCTGGTAATTATTTTGAAGCGACTGCCCGACCGCTGCAACCCAGTGACAGGGGAACCAGACCAATTGAATCATGGTTACACGTTTCTGAAACGTGCAGGTTTTCTCACAATATCTTTCCTATGTCTAATTGCAGATGTTGCATGTATAATATTGTACTTGATTCCATTCCGGCCCTGTATTTGACAACAAAACTCACCTTGATTATCTCCAATGTATTATAAGGTCCAACAAAAAAAACATATTATATATTTTAACTGTACAAGGTCTACTACGCTTGCTGTTTTATAAAAAAAAAGAAAAATCATTTTCAAAGCAAACATTTCCAACTGCATAATAAAACCGCTCCAATGAAAAAGGAAATGGGAAAAAAATCACAAAACAAAAAGCCGGCTAAGTGCGAGAGGGACTCGCGCATTGAGTGTTCCGTACTATTATAGGTTTAGATAGATTCCCACAACAACTTATATTAACACTTATCATTGATCTAACTCCGTACTAAATAGCTTAAGCACATGTATCTCAGATATCAGACAACAGAGGAAACACAAATATCTACTTACTAGCTTTTGCCCGCGACCTCGTTCGCGTAGGTTCGTAGAAACCTGAAAACTTGTAGCCTATGTGTTATTCTGATGTATAAGCTATATTGTGGTAAAGTTTCATTCAAATCCATTCAGTAGTTTTTACGTGAAAGAGTAACAAACATCCATACATCCATACTTACAGACTTTCGCCTTTATAATAGTAGTAGGATAATACTTTAATACAAATATTGCACCTAGACACTGAACAAACACAAGTGTTCGTCCATTACCTATGTGATTGATTTAATTATGCGTATCCTTGTTTATGTTATGAATGCATAAGTATAGTAGCCACTTAGGTAGCTAGTAGGCAGGGTGTTACCAAATGCGCCATCCAGGCAGTCTACATTCATAAGGGCTTTTTTTATGGTATAGGTAGCAGACGAGCAGGCGGATCACCTGATGGTAAGCAATTGCCGCCGCTCATGGACACTTGCAACACGAGTGGAGTTACAAGTGCGCTGACACCTTTTATACCCTTCCCCCCGGGTGGGCCTCCGGTACCCTCACTCACTCGGCGAAACACGGCACAGGGGCTGCTTCACGCCGGTTTTCTGTGAGGCAGTGGTATCACTCGTCAGGGTGCCGTTTTTGCCATTTGTTTACGGAATCCTAAAAACACCAACCCCTCCGGTGGTGTGGTTCAGAAAGTCCCTTGCGATAGCTTTTACACGCAAATAAAATAGTGGTGTAGAACCCGATATTGAAGCCCTGAGCTAGCCGTCGCGTCGTTCGTGGCACCTTTGTCGAATCATTTCCTCCAATCAAATAAAATACGCTCCGTGCTGTGAGGAATTTATTTTCCTTTTCTCCTTTCACAGTTGTATAAATGACAGTAATGGAATTTGTCAATAAAGTTATCAAAATAAATGATGACACACCAGAAGAGTTAATCTCGACACACCGGTCAATCTTATCCTAATCTAAACTACTTAATATTATAAATGCGAAGGTAACTCTGTCTGTTACTCTTTCACGCCAAAACTACTGAACTGAAATTTGGTATACAGGTGGTCTAGTGGACATAGGCTACTTTTTATTGCTGGTTAAGGTTGGTGGGGTTCTAAGGGGTCAAAAGGGGAGGGGGGGGGGGGGGGGGGGGGTGCAGAGTTAAATGTGCTCGTTATATCACGATAGTAGCCATTATAATCTGTGTCAGCCCGATGTCTGGAAGTAGGCGGTCTTGTACCCCGTGCCTCGGAAAGCACCTTAAGATTTTGGTCTTGCGTCCGACCTCCCTTCGGTCGTTTCATACTGATGTGCTATCGAATTAAGAGAAGAGATTAAGGAAATAGAGAGTGCACCTATCCTGCGTACGTGGCTACCTACTTATAGATACCTCACTGTCGCCTTTCTACCTTACATTATATAGAAGCTACCCTCGTCGATTTGGTGTACACAGCCGACAATGTGAAGAAATTGCTGTTGCCTCATATCGGTTTGTGAAGGATAATGTTGTTTGCTAAGCTACGAAATATTTGATTGACACGCGCTATAGATAGATAGATAGACAGCCACGTGCATGATAAACACTATCCTTGTTTTTGTTGGATAGGTACTTGACTGAATTCACTAACAAAGTAACAACACGTAATAGACGTATTTCGTTTATCGTTTCTATATTTACGCCATCTTCTTCTTCTTCTTCTTCTTCGTACGGGCTTTTCCGCAATTAGGCTTCAACTGTGCCCATTTCGCGTGCGGAGGGTGACGTTGGCCGGTCTTCATTCCAACCAGCCAAGTTCTTCCAGGAAACCTGCCAGCGCCTTCGCGCTGCTGAAGATTTCCCGGAGACTACCTGGATTACCCAGGTAGTGCGCCCGGCAGCTGGCCACCCCTCTGCACTCCAGCAGGATGTGGGCGGCTGTCTCGTCCTTCTCCATGCATGCTCTGCATAGAGGGCTGTCTGTAACACCTAGGTTGAAAAGATGTTTGTTAAAGTTGCCATGACCCGTCAGAGCACACGTCACCAAACGTAGGCTTGACTTGTTTAGCTGCAGAAATTGCCTAGAGAGACGGGCGTCCAGTTGCGGTAGAGTAAGTTTCGCCTGTCTGCATTCCTCTAGACTGCTCCAGTAGCTGTTGTGTAGAATTTTGGTATGATTCAAGATTTTACCTTTCAGCCAGTTTTGGGGGAGAGGGAGTATGGGCTCCGGTCCTACCGGAGACATACTGGATCCTCTTCTTGCAAGTTCGTCAGCTGCATCATTACCTCTGCTGCCGCTGTGTCCTTTGATCCATTGTAGGAACAGTTCATTGTGGAGACCCACCTCATTTAGCATCTGGTGGCATTCCTTTATTAGGCCGGTCTTGATAGTGAAACTACTAAGGGCCTGCAGTACTGATTTGCTGTCCGAGAGGATTCTTATGGTGTGGTTTTTTACCTTCCTCGCTGTGATCGCTTTTGCTGCCAGTAGGATGCCCATGCATTCTGCCTGAAAGACAGTATTATGTTCTCCTAGTGGTACTGCGATGTTTATGTTCAGATCTTCGGAGAAGACCCCCGTCCCCGTGCCTTTGTCAGTTTTTGAGCCGTCTGTAAAGATCATAAGCGACTTATGGGGAATCCGAGGGTCTTCTTCTTCGATCAGATGTATCTTGTACCTTTTGTCGAAGATGTGTACTGTCTCCACTCTGTCACATGGTGCTGCTAACATAGGAGTGTCAGCCCATTCTTCTATGAGGTTATTAAGATGCTTTACCTGTCTGAATTTGACGAGGCCTTGCTGTTTAAGTCTTAGTGCACTGAGAGCCGCTTCCTGTTGTACTATCAGGTGTAGTGGCTGTAGGTTGAGCATGATTTCCATCGCCGCTGTGGGAGTGGTTTTCATACAACCTGTCATGGCACAGCATGCCTGCCTCTGGAATCTTTGTAGCTTGTCTGCGCAGGTCGACTTAAGCGTCCTGGGCCACCAGACTACTGCTCCATAGGTTACCATTGGTCTGATGACAACAGTGTATAGCCATTTGAAAATCTTTGGTGATAGACCCCATCGCTTCCCTAGCATCCGGCGGCATTGCCATAGGACTATACTGGCAGATTTTAGTTTCTTTTCAACATGGCTGCTCCAGTTAAGTTTGCTGTCCAGGGTAAGCCCTAGGTACTTTACCTCATTTGACAGTTGTAGATCTGACCCAAAGAGTTTTGGTAGAGTGAAATTTCCCAGCTGGCGTTTGTTGGTGAACATTACCAACTCTGTTTTGCTGGGATCTACCTTTAGATCATGTTCTTTGCACCAGTCTTCTACCTCTTTAAGTGCAGCTTGCATTATTACGCATGCGGTGCTTGCTTTGAACCCTGTCAGTAAAATTGTCAGGTCGTCAGCATATCCTACCGTGTAGAAGTGCTTCGAGTTTAGCCTGTTGAGAAGGTCGTCAACCACTAAGTTCCACAGTAAGGGTGACAGGACTCCTCCCTGGGGGCATCCCCTCACCACCACTGCTCCCTTTGTTGCCGCACCTGCTACTCTGACTACTCGACTATTTAGCATGTTTATAATCCACTCGGTTATAGTTTTTGGAGCGTTGTGTCTTACCAGAGCTTGTCTGATGCTGGAGTAGTTAGTTCTGTCGAAGGCGCCTTCTATATCAATGAAGCATCCTAGACAGATGAGCTTGTCGTGAATGGCTGCTTCTATTTTACCTACCACTTGATGAAGAGCCGATTCTGTAGATTTACCTGCGCTGTATGCGTGCTGGTGTTTGCTTAGAGGGATATCGAGTAGGGCTCCCCCTCTTAGTTCTCTATCACAGAGTCTCTCCAGGGTTTTTAGGAGGAAGGATGTTAGGCTGATAGGTCTGAAGGCTTTGGGATCAGTGTAGTTGGCCTTACCTGGCTTAGGTATGAAGAGCACCCTAACTTCTCTCCAGCTCTTTGGGGTGTAGCTCTTTGCAAGGCAGGCTTGGTAGATAATGGTGAGGTGTTCTATTATGGTCTTACCTCCCCATTGTAAGAGTGCAGGAAAGATGTTGTCTGCTCCCGCAGCTTTGAACGGTTGGAAACTGTTTATGGCCCATTCTACCTTTTTTGGTGTGATCACCTTGTAGGCAGTGTTCCAATCTTGTTCAGAAGGTATGCGGTCTTCTACTATGGTGTCTTGTAAGGTGTTGAACTGACACCCTGGGAAGTGTGCATTTAGTAGTATCTCGTGTGTTTCCGAGGTGCTGGTAGACATAGTGTCGTCTGGCCTTTTAAGGAGTCCCAGCTCAGGGGTGCCCCCCTTCGCTAGAGTCTTTCTTACCCGGTTTGCCTGTAGGTTGGAAGCAATCTCTTCGCTGAAATTCCTCCAAGAGTTCGCTTTCCAGTATCTGATGCGCTTTTTGTAGTGTGATTTCGCTGCTATGTACGCGTCCCAATCATTGTCATCGCGTGTATTGTAGGCTCTATTAAATTTCCTTCTCACCTTAGTTCGCAGTCTTTCCAGCTCTGGACCCCACCACTGGTCGGCTGAGTTGGATTCCCGCGGGAGAGATAGAGGGCAGGCCTGCTCGTAACAGTTAGTTATAGCTTTCTCCAGAATGGATACTTGTAGCTCAATTTGCTCGGTGTTGTGTAACTCCTGGCATGCTGTACTTGGCGGTAGCTGCTCTGCAATTAGAGACTCATAGCGCCGCCTGTAGGTTTTTTCTCGGGATCCGTTTTGGTTCTGTTTTTGTTATATTTACTTTGATGTCGAACCGGATCCACCTGTGATCTGAGCATGATGTCTCCTTCGAGACGTGCCAGCCCGTGATTTGTTCCGCTGCCAACGGTGTAGCTAGGGTAAGGTCGATGATTGTCCTGCATCTCCTACCGATGAAGGTTGGCTCATTTCCCCTGTTAATTATTTCCAGGTTAGTGGTATAAAGGAAGTCAACTAAATTGTTACCTCTGCTGTTGGGTTGCTCCATTCCCCACAGTGGATGGTGGGCGTTGGAGTCCGTAGAAATGATCAGCTCGAAAGAGTTCCTCTCGCAGTATCTGACCAGTCGGATGACCTCTTCTGGAGGCGCTTGCTCATTGTCCGGCATATAGGCAGATGCTATGACTATGCCTTGTGTGTCGTTTTCTTTGCTGTTCAGTTTTGCCACACACAGATCTCTGGAAGTGAAGTCCATTAGTGGTTGCACGATTATGTTTTTAGAAATGTACAGACAGGTTCTTACATCATGTTGATTGGCACATAAAAGCTTACCTCCTAAATTGGAGAGGCCGCATATGGTGCCCTTCCTGACCCACGGCTCCTGGATCAGGGCGACCGTCGTTCTGTTAACCTCCAGCCACTTCCGTAGCTGGGCCGTTGCGAAGACACTGTGGTGGAGGTTGCATTGGAGGAGATGAGCTCTAGAAAGGGATGACGCCATCTTGGCAGTCCTCCCCTTCGAGCTCCATCTCCACCCCGGCTCAGCAGCTCCTCCTCTTCCAGCTGCACCGTCTTCCTTACTGGGGCTGGTTGCATATTTACGCCATTTTATTATGTGTATAAATTTATACAAATAACAGAAGTGCACAAATAAGTAACTTTACTTATTTAAGTTATTGTTACATGTTATGTACCTACATAAGTTTAATAATGTTAAAGTTACTTTGTCTTTAAAAATACGATGTCTTTAAATTATATGTTTTTGTTTCAGGTAATAAAAAAATCTACGTCTAAATAATAACTACAATGCAACAGTAAGTTTTGATCATAAAATAAGTTATGTCTTACTAATAGTTTTGAACTTATTATGTTACTCGTGGCTGCCCGCAACTTCGTTTGCGTGAACTTTATGACTGTTGACTTAAAGATGATTATTTAAATTGTAGGTTGGGCCAAGGAATCACGTAGTCCCATCACCAAACTTGGAACCCCCTTTAAGTTCGAAATATCCTTCTGTCTATGGGCGGCGGCAATCGCTTACCATCAGATGATCCGTCTGCTCGTCTGCCACCTACCTATCAGATAAAAAAAAACAGTGATTGGATTTAGGTGAGCGATTTTTAACGAAATCTTAACTCAGAGTCATATTACAAATGTTGATCAGAACGGTTGGTACGAGTAGAACACCGTGGTTAAATATATAATAGAAATATCAACAACCAAAAACAACAAAGTTAATACAATTAACATATAGTCGTAGACAATTTATACGTTTATTCTGTTAAAACTGAATATCGAAAACCGATACTGAAAACTGCTGTTAAAGTGTAATTAACAAACTCCTATATTACGTTAAAACTGGACACAAAACTCCGGTCCTCATATCCGTGTCCATTTCGACAAAGCCTCAATAAAGTCAAATATCCGACACCGATCGTGTCCAATAGCCGGTGGCAGAGATTTCGATATGTTACCGTTTTTTCCGTTTGCGGCTCCCATCGAACCTATTTACTTGTTAAATGCTTGTTTATTTTGTTCGCGCTGCGGTAAAACGTGGGTGCTTGAATAATTCAACATCGCTTTTTTGGCCTGATTCTACCTGTTTTGCAGATGTCTATGGGCGGCGGCAATCGCTTGCCAGGTGATCCGTCTGCTCGTCTACTACCTATCACATTAAAAACGGTGGTTCGACGGTAGAACTGTGAGATCGATGAATATATCTAAATATGTTTTTTGTTATCGATAGATAGGTAAAATGTTTTTTTGACTAGGGCTTTCTTAAGGAACCTATATAATAGGTACACATACGACCTGTCAACCAAGTCATGAAATTTATTTTTGAGGAACTAATAGGTTCGTATTACCAAGGTGTCATAGCCATAATAAGAGTTACCATGCCCTATGACGCGAAAGGATTTAGCGGATCCGCTAAAGATCCGCTAGATGGCGTACTTGAGAACTGAGGTCCAACTGCGACGTCATTGGTTGTTCATATTGACATCTTACATCAAAAATAACCAATCATCGTGTAGATGGATCTCAATTCTCAAGTACGCCATCTAGCGTTCACACGCGATAGCTCCGATTGGGCAGCAAATAGCTACAAACAAACGTCAAACCACTATCAGGGTGCAAACATTTTCCTCACAAACAGCCTAGCGGGGAGTTTTTCAAACAAAACCTCCCGTGGATCTGGTGTAATTGAATCAATTCATTGCAGTCGGGGAAATGGTTCCGTGTTCTCTTGGAAACCAATTTAATGTTCGGCTAGGGCTGCCAATGTAGGCATTTGTACGGATAAATCCTAGCTTTGGCGATAAGCGAGGGTTGAGGATTGTGGTTTAGGAAAATATTATTTGTGTTGCTGTTTGAAATTAAATAGCTCAACGAAAAGCAAAAACGTTTTAACAAACAGGTTTACCTATTTTGATATCTCTTTTGCAAACTAACAAACGATATAAGTAATAAGCTAGAGAAAAACCACCTTGATACACAGCATTACATAAAACTATCGTGAAACAGCACCTGGTGGGAAAGAGAAAGTTATTGGCAGCGCACTTGTGACACAATTTGTTGCAAATATGGAATTTCGAGCGGCGGCAATTGCTTATTATCAGTTCCGTCTACTCATTTGTCTTATCTATACTATTTATAAAGAGATAACTTCTATAGGCAACGACAAAGCTTATAGGTAAACCGAAAACACGATACGATTGCGCGATGTAATTAAACACAGCGCCACCTATTGGTTCATTTCGGAATTACGGTCCCGAAGCGAAATGAGGGCGAGCCACTAGTGTTAAATAAAAAAAAAACAGATTTTTATCATCATTTATATTGTTTGTCACTGTGTTGTGTGTGTGTTCCGCTGTTGTCTGATATCTGTAACACAAGTGCTTAAGCTACTTAGTACGAAGTCAGGTCAATGTTTTCGTGTGTTTTTTTTATTTATTTATAAGTCACGATCCTGGTGGCAACCCTAGCTCGGAGTGACTGAGGCAGGGACTCCGTGAGGGCCAAAGGGCTATTATTCAACTAGTGGGGCGATTGTGCCAGGTCTGAGTACTACAGATCAATGATTTGGCCGGGAGTTAATAGGGCAGAGAGGTAATCAGGGCCAGGAAGGTTGTTTACCGTGTGCCAAGCTTTGGCATGAATGAGTCGGGTCAACCGCAGTCGATTGATACAACGGCCTCACAGAAGACCGGCGTCGAGCAGCGCTTGCGCTGTGTTTTTCTGAATGAGTGAGGGTACCGGTGGCCCAATCGGCATGAAAGGGGGTTATATTTTACCAGCGCACTTGTGACTTCACTAATGTTGCTAATCAGGCACCCGTCTATGGGTGGAGGTAGTCGCTTACCATCAGGTGATCCGTCTGCTCGTCTGCCACCTGCATAAAAAAATACTTTGACATAGCTAGGGAGTTAACTCCCTAAATTAATACATACATAATATCTTGAATTTAAACTTACCTCAACTAACATTCAAATTATTGTTTGGAATTCCAATTATAGATACCTACTATATTTTATACTAACCCAGAAATATTTCTGTCTAATTAATGCTTATTCTAATTATTAATATATTTTTTCACTACTGCAAGATGGTTGCCTCTAAATATATGTAAGTGCAGTTAAGTTTTAATTCTGTTACTGTGCTATACTTAAATATGTTGCTGTAACTTATGTCGATGTTCCTGTTTACAAGTTATATTTTTGATGGCACTTCCCGTCACCTAAATACAGCCCCTATGCGGTGTTCGGTTGTTTTGGGCTGCAGAAGATGTCCCCACTAACTAAGTTTGTGAACTGCGCTGAACTCGGTTTGAATCGTAAACGCCCTTAATCGAATCCCTTTTGCTTCGGCCTTAGTTATCTGCTGATTTAAATGGACTTGGTGTTATGATTTACTCGCTTTTGATTATCAGTTATTGAATACTAGTATTTTGATGAAATTCAGTTCAATATAGTTAATACAATATTATAATATAATATTGGCTAAAACTAAAATATTGGCTAATTCAATGATCATATAAGAAACGGCTTTGTGTAGGATAAGACTATTTTTTAAATGAATCACAAATACCAATAATAACAAAAATGGTTGTTAAACTGGAATCAAATTTAACAAAAATGAACTTAAAGGTATACAGAGTTTGCGTCAGAACTGTTATAAATTTGACACCATACAGTCAACAGTTCTGATGCGAACTTCGCTAAATAATGAGTAGGTTTTGGATATTGATCATCTAGTTTTGCTTTACTTAACGGAACACATACAAGAATTCATCACACTAATGTGATGGTGGGAATCGAACCCACGACCTTTGGCGTATAAGGCAGGGTCACCAAATGGGCCATCGGGTTAGTCTATAAATAGCATACATGTGACGGCACAAGTATCAATCGTCACCATGACAAGCGGACTTGTCTTTTATTCCACATTCCTCCGTCGGGCAACGATACTGCAGGCAGAATAAACTAGTTGCGTCGTATCGTAGCAATGCCGACGTGCGGACCTCCCGTAGCGCGCAGCTACGACGTAGTCGCTACGTCACTGCTACAAGTGCTACGACAGAGTGACGTTATCTCTGGCTACGAAGTTTTATTCAACACTGCCTTGTTTTATTAAGTTGTCAACTTTTTAAATATACATTATAACACATTTTTTTATTTTACCGTTTGTGTTTTCAGTTTTGTTTGCCTGCCACCTATCACATAAAAAAATATTTTATTTCACATGAACTGGAATGAAATGGCTGTATTAAAGCTTAGTTATTCTTACCTTTTTTAGTTACGTTTGTTACGAAATCAAAAATATCCATCAATTGTATGCATTCATGCAGATTCCCCCAGACACAGATCAACAATAACTCTTCAAAACGGTGGAAATACCAAATTCGAATTGGATTTTACAAAAAGCGCGGATTACCTTCATCCATCATGTTTTCTAAAAAGTTCTGCGCTCACAAAGGAGCGGAGGACTAGTGATGCAACGTCAAGTTACACTTGATATCGAAAATCCCTTGTCAATTGTCCGTTAGTCGTTATTGTC
Organism: Cnaphalocrocis medinalis; assembly: GCA_014851415.1. Taxonomy (NCBI): domain Eukaryota; kingdom Metazoa; phylum Arthropoda; class Insecta; order Lepidoptera; family Crambidae; genus Cnaphalocrocis; species Cnaphalocrocis medinalis. Next base: position 13,760,623 of record CM026287.1, on the reverse strand, counting down.
TCAATGCTCCTTTGAAAGTCTCCCTAAATTATTTTTCATACCCAGATAGGTGGCAAGAAGAAAAGAGTTGAAGTCAAAGGAGTCTCGAATGAAGACCACGTACCGGTAGACGAGCTATAGGATGCTCCGCTCAAGATAAACGGAGGATTACCTATAACTAAAAAATAAAATAAAAAGAAAACAAACAAAAAAGACGAAGAAAAATACAAGTTTTCGGGCCGGACAAAAGAAAAATTGTGTCATGTCGTGGCGCATCACAAAATGTAGCTCACTGAGCTAAAGTCACAACGATATAAAGATTGGACGACGCCGCCGCCAATGGACTTCAGCCCCACCAGATAGAGTGCAGACACAAAATTATTTTGAGATGCAGATACGCTGCCGACCTTTTAGGAAGGTAGTCCGTAAATCCAAACCATTAGTTGATACATTTCCTTACCATATAGACAATTTTACGGTAACGTTCATACGCACTTGCCATTCCCATGGAATCGACAGGTATTATTATTTGTAGGTTTGGGAGCGTTCGTTTCCGAGTGGACGCTGCGACCAAATTGATCTATCGTGTCCTCCGCTTCCTCTAGAGATCAAATCGATAAGTAACATTTGACATCACTAACTGGGATTGGTGCGGACTGCCGCTGCATCGAAAATGTTTTATTGCAAAGTCGAACCTGCCGAAACCATTGTGTTTTTGTGCATTTTTTACATGTTTCTGGTCTGTGAAAGGTTTTTGTGAAATGCGATTTTGTCCAATTATTTTTCCATTCCACAAAGGGCGTAGCGTAGATGTCATAGAAATGTAACTTGAATAACTATCACAGATAAAAATACGGCAAACAATTTTCAATTAATTTTGAATTATTTATTTCAAAACCCGCGGTTGGTCTAGTGATTCGATTCCCGAGAAAAAAGTATGTTTAAAATTTTTCAAACATAGCTCAGGTTTGTGATCACCAATCCATATTAGGCTTGGAATCTATGATGGTATAGTTATAATGACTTGATTTCTATGACGGAGGACTTTTCCCTGCATTGGGACAATATTTAGGTTGACTTTAATTGAAAAGAGTAATTACTTTGTTTCTTGCTGGTTCTTCTTAGCTACCTCGAATTGGACATTCTAAATCAGCGGTTACTTACATAATTATTTTACATTCATAAGTAAACTGAATAGGTAGTCTTTTTTTTTATTGCAAAGAATATTTTTCAAATTTAATACCAAAAAGGGGGAAGGATTTACTTTTTATTAAATAACTAGTGGCCCGCCCTCACTTCGCTTCGGGACCGTAATTCAGAAACGAACCAATAGATGGCGCTGTGCTCAATTACATCGCGCAAGCGTTTCGTGTTTTCGGTTTACCTATAAGCCTTGTCGTTGTCTATGGAAGTTATCTCTTTATACATAGTATAGATAGCTACCAATACGTCATACCATCATCATCTCTCAGCCAACAATGGCTTGGTAATGGCTAAAGGCAGTGTGATGCGAAATGAGCCATTAGCTGGAAAGCCCTTTTGTTTCGAGTGGCTGGCTCATTGCATTTGCACCATTCTGTGCGCTTCGTATTACGCACGACTAATTTTAGAGTTCCACAGGAAAATTTAATTTAAATTTCACTTTTAAATTTTCGCGTTGCATTTGATATAAGGCGTAGGTAAGGATGATAAGTAAAAAGTATTAAAGTATCAGCCTATATACTGTCCCACTGCAGGGCAAAGGCCTCCACCATAGAAATCAAGTTATCGCTACTATGATGGGATTAAGCTTAATCACCACGCTTGCCTAATGTGGATTGGTGATCACAAACCCGAGCTTTGTTCGAAAAATCCGAAACATACTTTTGCTCGACACGGGAATCATGATAAAGGACTCGGGAAGGATGATAGGTTGACTTTAAATCTTATCGAATGGCAGATAAGATTGTTGCGACATTCTGTGGATAGACCACCTACCCGATGATTTGTTCGGTGGAAACAATGGTTTAGGCTAGCAGGGGACTGAAGAGAGTAGTGTGATAAAGGAGCCTTTAGTTAGCAGTGGATCGCTTACCATCAGGTGATCTGTCTGCTCGTATGCTACCTAACACATAAAAAATGTAAGCTGGTAAATGATGATGGTAGGTAGATAGATACTCTTTATTGCACAAAATATTACAGAACTTAAGTCTAATAGGGTAATTTACAAATACAATATCGGCGATCTTATCGTCAATAGCTTATGGTAATGATGATACATATCCATTTTTCAAATCTATGTACGTATACTACCATACGCTGGGCGGTGAAGAACATCGTGAAGAAACCTGCACGTCTTGGTTTCTGAAACGTGTAACCATGATTCAGTTAGTCTGGTTCCCCTGTTAGGGTTGCGAAGTTCAGACAGCAGTCGCTTCATTGTAATTACCAGACTCCCGAAATCTAGAATCACGATATCACGTCAGACATCACCAGATCAGAGATATATTTACTTAGCGACAATTTACTGTAGCACAAATCTAGTTCTTGTTGTAAGTAAACAACTAAATCCATAACTTCAGACTGACGACACCGCTTCAACTGGGTCGTCAAAATATTAACTCAACGGTATACAAACACGGACAGTGCAAGCCGACTTACTTACTTTGATTTATAATCGGTCAGCAGGACAAGTAAGTTAGAACCTTATTACAACGTCTTAGAGCGCTATTGTAGATTGCAGTATGAGTTTTTACCTTATAACATAGTACAAGTTAAAATAAATAGGATTATTTTAGCATGATGCAGAAATGTTCATTCATTTGCAGAAATGTTGATTTGTTTTATATAATTCTGTCTGTGACATTAAGAATCCAAGTGGATCAGTTTTTAGTTTAACTGCCGCCCTCAGAGAAGTTATTTAACCTTTATGCTCATTATCTTAATTTTATATATTATGGACAGTCTTTATGTTTATTAAAATAAGGGTCTATATTATTACTTAATTGAGAAATTAGGTTTAATTAACGTCTTTGTTGTCATTTTCTCGGCATTATCGGCTATGCTATGTAAAGAACATAATATTAATGAAAGAAGGCGAGGTAGTTTTATAATTAAGTTCATGTTATCATCATAAGGAAATATAACGCGTTTCGGATAGTTTTACACGGTAATCAAGGATTGCAAAGATCAAACGGCCTTAACTGTAATTGTTAGACTCCTCAAATCTTGGATTGTGGCTAAAGCGACAGCTTTGAATAGCTTTGAATAAATAATAAAACATGGTTAATTATTCCTTATTAAGCAAACACACAGCTTATAATATTATAATACATTATGATATAACGAATACAACTTACTCACAAGCCAAATTATTAGTTTCCACTACTACCTTAAACATTTATTTTATTGAATGAAAAACGGTACACTTCAGATTCTCGGTCCATCAAATTAAATATAGTCTACTTTTCTCCGTACACTATATTTGCAGTAGCATACAAATACGCTGCGCTTTCAGGAAATTGGAAGCGTCGAGAATAACCGTGTGCGGCGCCGCGGGCAAAGCCTAGTATGTCACATGGCGGGCAGTTCGTATGGATAACGTCAGTATGCACATGACTTTGCACTTACGGAAATGAACTTCGATAAACACTTGTGAAAAAGTACGAAGAGAAAGTCAGGAATGGTTTGAGAGGCCGCTGTATGTCTACTCTACGTACCACATTGAGTTAAGGGTCTATATCGACGAAATTAGTGCCGCCAACCTATTAACATAGATTTTGCGACAATATTATATCTATACTAATATAATAAAGCTGAAGAGTTTGTTTGTTTGTTTGTTTGTTTGTTTGTTTGTTTGAACGCGCTAATCTCCGAAACTACTGGTGCGATTTGAATAATTCTTTTTTTGTTGGATAGTCCATTTATCGAGGAAGGCTATAGGCTATCAACATAATAATATTAAGAGGGTTGTAAGGGGTTAAAAGGGGGGTAAAAAGTTACTTTTCCACGCGGACGAAGTCGCGGGCGGCCGCTAGTTCTTTAAGAAAGTAAAACATTACAAACTTAGATGAAAGTAAATTGAATTTACGAGATGCAAAACAATATTTTTTACACGTGACAAGGAACAATAAAGTTCATTATTGCTAAAAACGGCCACTTAGCACGGAGTTAAATCAATAACGAGATTTTTATCACATTATAGCGGACAAACGAGCAGACTCACTCACCTTATGGTAAGTGATCACCGCCGTCCATGGACATCTGCACCTGAGGCATCACAAATGCGTTGCCGGCTTTTAAGGAAGGAATAAGCCCTTTTCTTGAATATCACTAGGTCGTATCTGCTCGGAAACACCATCGTTGGCAGATGATTCCACAGTTTCACTGTGCGCGGTAAAAAGTTGAGCTGTTGTGAATTTTTTTTTATACTAGAGGCGGCACACGAGCAAGTGAGTCACCTGCTGGTAAGTAAGATCAGAAAGGTCGCTGATGCGTTTGCCGGCCTTTTAAGAAGGAGTACGCTCGTTTCTTGAAGGTCCCTAAGTCATAGCCGTCAGGAAATACTGCCGCAGCTAAACTATTCCACAAGACTGAGGTTCACGGGAGAAAATTCCTCGAAAAACGCACAGTGCTAGATCGCCAACCATCAAGATGATGAGGATGGAATGACAGCAGCTCGCGTGATTTATGAAAAAAAAGGACACGCTGAGATAAGAGAAGCGCTGCACGTTAAGACTATATCTCGGTACTGAGAACCTTTATACTATGCCTTACTTAACTGAGCACGGCTCAGTGAGCTGAGAAAGGTGCGGCTTACCAGCGGAGAATCGTTTCTGAGGTAGTGGATCAGGCTTAATGTCAGGGCCGCGGTTCGCTTGCCTTTTGTCTGTGAGAGAACTACCTTTAGTTGACGGCTACCTCTAGAAGGTTGTCGTAAATTGCAAAAATTAAGGGAAAAGCTATTATAATGACTGAATTGTTCACCCAAAGTGCGAAAGGTCCCGGGTTCGATTCCCGGTGAAGTCAATTTAGAATACTACATTATCTAAGTTTTCTTGGGTCTGGGTGTTTTGAATAGACGCCCCCAGTTAATTATCGTCATCTATTACTCATTCATAGTACAGGGGTTGTCCAAGTTTTAGGCTAGGTTGCTTGGTGTGATTGTCTGGCGCATTTTTTTTCCATTTATACCTAATTATTTCAGAAGTGTTTCCTGACTACCTATAATCATCTCGCTGGTCAGTATGGGCAGTGCCAACGGATATGACCCATGTTATTGCGTCCGTTGGATCGTGGGCTCTATGTCTTTGTGAGGCTGTTGCTTACCATCTGGATAAGGAAGGTCAAAATACAGAGCCACAATAATTTTAAGCCACATACACTCACACCCATTTTGTTTGCATTATTTACACCTTAACCTCTTTTATCAATACACTAGTGGCCCGCCCTCACTTCGCTTCGGGACCGTAATTCAGAAACGAACCAATAGATGGCGCTGTGCTCAATTACATCGCGCAAGCGTTTCGTGTTTTCGGTTTACCTATAAGCCCTATCGTTGTCTGTAGAAGTTATCTCTTTATAAATAGTATAAAGTATAGATATAAAGCACATAGATGCATTTTCCATTATCTCCACATCTTTAATTTCCGTTTTTTTAATAAGTAGGTAAGTACATTATGTTTATTAGGCGCAGTAAGCACGTGGATTAAACTCACTTTTGTGGAAATAAATCCATAAAGTAGGTAGTTGTATTGCTTTCAAAATCGTTCCCCGATTTAATTCTTTAACATAAAAAAAACATCTCCGAAATACAGCTGCTCGCCTCCTGGTATGATTTCATGAAATTGTTTATCATTCATTAAGAATTAATTACGCTTTACCATTCAGTGTACGATGGGTGTTGTTGAAGTATGATTGAGAGCTTTTAAAGCAATGAGAGAGTGAATAATTATGTCAGGGTAATGTACTCGAATATTCTTGTTATGGTTTGAGACATATTTATTGTGACAGTAAATAGTAGTGTAGTTACTTACTTACTAGTGGATCTTGGCCTCCGAAACGAGAATTTGCCACTCCGCTCTATTTTCAGCCACCTCTACCAGCTTTTCAGTCTTTCTTCATAGTAGTGTAGTTAAGAATTTAAATCCTTTGTTACCAGAAAAAATTGCAAAGTAAGTAGACCATCTTTGTCTACGTACGGGCTTTTCGGCAGGTGTGCCCATTTTGCGTGCGAAGATTGAAGTTCTTCTTGGAAACCCAACAGTGCCTTAAGTGTGCCTAGCAGATGGCCACCCCTCTGCACTGCAGCAGTAAATAAAAAAACCAAACCATCCTCGTACTCGTAGTGTTTGGTCATAAGGATGCCTATGCATTCACCTTGAAAAACAGTATTTAGTTCTCTTAGTGGCATTGCGAAAATATACTATAATGTGGCTTTTTTATAAATAGGACATGAATTCACTCTACTTTAATACAACTGTTAGTCTACGAAGTCTATAAATGTCTTCCTAATGTCATCATCATCAGCAACCCACGCTCGACCACTGCTGGACATAGGTCTCCCCTAATGCACGCCACCGCTCCCGATTTTCGGCCACTCTCATCCAGCTCACTCCAGCCAGCCTTCGAATGTCGTCATCCCATCTTGTAGCAGGGTGTCCAACACTAACTACGTTTGCCGAGTCGCGGTCTCCACTCAAGGACTTTATGGCTCCAACGGTTGTCAGTTCTACGGCTAATGTGACCAGCCCACTGCCACTTCATTTTGCTAATTCGGTGGGCGGTTCGGTGGGCTTCCTAATGTAATAAAGTCCAATAAACGCTGTCAACCAATTATCCAAGACATATGCTACACAGCCAAAGTTTAATTACGCGCCAAAAAGTATTTACCCCAGCCACAATACGCACGAAATGAAATACCCGGCTTATGTAAAGCGCCGCGTGGTCGGATATTCATTAATCCATTTGCCCCACGGGGCCAAACCGTGTTTATTCCCCAAACGATTTATTCCGGGCCAATAGAGTTGGACGATTGTCGTGGGACGCCACAGATGGCGCTTTCATCTTTCAATCGCCAAGTTTCTAGAGTATTTATTAAGTATCAATATTTGATATCGGGAACTGAGTTTAATCAAGGAACTGTTGGTGATTGAAATTTAATCCTGCCTAATTTGGGTTTACCTAAATTCGGTTCCATTATTGCTCAACAACTAATTAGGTACATTGTGAACGTTTATTGGTATTATTACTTATTCCTTTATAAGAACGTTTTGATGAAGTTAATGAAATATCTTGGCATATTTTTGACTATGTACTCGTATGAAGGAAAAACCTATATCTAGTGTATTCCGAGTAATTTTTCATTTTCGTTTCTTTTTAAATACTAGAGGCAACAAACAAGCAAGCGTTAATCACCGTCGCCCATTAACAATATTGATTAATTGATTAAAAGTTTTTTTTTTAATTTTTTACCAGTTCACTCACACACGATAGTTAGTAAAGCAAGCGTGTTGATGAAGCCTAAACACATCATACTTAGCTTTCTATAATAGAGGTCTTTGCCCTGCAGTGGGACAGTGTATAGGCTTGATACTTTGCCTTTTTTTAACTTCATATTCTGGGCAATAAAGAAAAGCAACTCTTTAATAAATGATGTTTCTTTAAACAAGACTTACTTACTAACTTATACATTAAAGATAGGTGTCTCTCCAAGGCATAATGTTTTGCCCACTCTGTACACTAACGGGCAAGTCATATACTTTAATTACAACAGAACTAATAAGGACTTAGTCAACAACGGAATCAGAGGGGAAGCTTATTGGCTGAGTGATATTCCACAAATGACCCTTAGTGGACTTGCCCGGGTAATTAATTCAGAGATTATTGGCTCCCACAGGGGCCTTAATTGATTATTGATTTTCCTTTAATAAGCCTCTTGATCTTGCAAATTAGTTCTTGTTCTTGGGACGTTATACAGCTGAAATTATGCTTTTAAAAATAGAGTTTATTTTAATCCACGGTTGAAATTTTAAACTAAAGCTACGAGTTCAATGGGGAGTCATATGAAAGGACTAGATAAATAGACATAGGCAACTACCGACGTAAAGCAGTGTCTGAGCTGTGTTTCATCGAGTGAGTGAGGATACCGGAGGCCCAATTAGGGGGAAAGGGAGTTAAAGGTTGGCAGCGCACTTGTGATTTTACTGGTGTTGCATTTGTCTATGGGCGGTGGCAATCGGTAAACCTATTGCCCTTCTGCTACCTATAAAAGAAAATGCGTGTGAAAAAGTGTCGAAGTTTCAAACTAAAGCTAGGAGTTCAAATGGTAATATGAAATGACTTGATATGCACATTAAATTAGTAAAAAAAAACAGTAAAATATACACTGAAAACTATAGCAATTTTATCGAATTTTAAGCAATCAAAATGAGACAGTTTAGAAATAGAAATAGAAATATTCTTTATTCAATTTAAGTCCTTATAGAACATTTATGAATGTCAAATAGAGAAATTGAAAACTTACTATAAGTAAGTTGAAATAAATTACTTTAGTAAGTTTTAAGTATATCTCCAAACTTCTTTTTACGTGTACTATAGATTTTGTCACAGATGATATTATCATTGGACACAGGGTATACTCTGATTTGATTAGACCTTCAGTTTACAACGCCCTCTAGTGGCGCTCGTCATGTGGTAAACATCTCGCTCCTCATTCGGCGGCAATTCAATTAAGTAAGTGCACTTACCAAGCAAACTGCGCTCCTTACTCCACCTGCATCCAGCTCGGTTATAAACAGCCGAGTGCAGGTAATGACGTCAAATTGACGCGCGGTCGAGTCGACTCGTAAGCCTCTTATAGTGACAATAAATGAGATAAGATGGGATGATGACATTCGAAGGCTGGCTGGTGTGGGCTGGATGAGAGTGGCCGAAAATCGGGAGCGGTGGCGTGCATTAGGGGAGACCTATGTCCAGGAGTGGACAAGGGTTCCCACTGGCGTATCCATGCTAATGTAATATTTAAGGACGTTGACCCTAAATTGCACTGCATAGGCATATAAGCCACCAGTTCACAAACATAGTTGCGTGTTAGCAGCAACTTTTTCCGGGAAAAATGGCATTATCGTGTCAATGTATCTCTACCCAGCAACAAATCACTGAGCTTACCTGGTGGCTTATAACGAAACCGTCCCGTAACAAATGAGAATATACCTGTCACATTCAAACAAACGCGCATACTACGCATGTGAAAGAGAGGGAATCTCCGATTCGGTTGTAACGCCCGCTTCAAATTAGGCCATCGGTTTTTTACTGAATGTCGAATTGATAAAAGATTGAACGCGATGGGGATTATGCTTATGATACGTAATGGCATTCGTGGAACGGATGGTATTTCAATCTCCAATATTTTTTTTATCCAGGTTGAAGCCAGCTTTTTTTGGAATCTGTACTTATGAATATTGTAATTTTTGGGAATATTGCGGCTTTTGTTTAGTCTTATTCCGGCTCTCAGTAAACTCAGATTGTTTATTGAGCTCTGAAGACGTGGGAGTGGGAAAGACAACAGACTTCGGGAACTAAACTATATTTACTGATTGGATCGGTAAACATCAAAACATCATCTCTCGTCATCTTAGCGTATACTTCCCGGTTGCATCCAAAGCTGTCGGTCTGGAGCCCGAGTTTCCTTAGACCATCATTTAGGATTTGGGGGGTCTGGTAAATATAATGAAGCGACCGCCGTCTAACCTTGGGAACCAGACCAATTAAAACATGGTTACACATTTTAGAAACTTTGCGGAACGCGCAGGTTTCCTCACGATGCTTTCCCTCACCGCCGAGCTAATGGTAGAAATAAGCACATAGACAAGAAAAATCTACTTATTGATGCATGCTTGGATTGGAACATCTATCCCCGTCGTTGAAGGCGATTTCTTATCTTCTGAGCTACCATCGCTCCATCATCATCATCAACCCGGTAGTTTTTGACCGTGGGAGAGCCCGCTTCGGAGTAGGGGCCCGAATTTAGTCTGCCGGTTCTATGGTACCATTTTGTAATGAGGTCATTCCACCTGTAAACTCCTCGCCAAACAATGTCACCTAACTGTTTACCTAATACAAACTCACATATGCAAAGCCTACCGTAAAGTTTCACCAAATGCATGCACCACCACAGATTAGCACAAACCACAGATTCCAGTATCAACATATGATTATGATAGACCTGCCACAGAGTAAGTACTAGTTGTGGATCGACGGTTGGACCAGCCTCTTTTATATTGTTTTGTTTTCTGGTCTTTTGTCAGCACCCCGGCGAACCTATACCCAAAACTGTAATTCGAGACCAAAAAATCTACTACAATGTTGCTAATGCAATAAAATGATCGTACCATAGTATACCCCTTTTTTCTAAAAACACACGCTGATGTAATTTATTTATTGGTAAGTTTGATTCTATAATTTAAAAAAATAATTTTATTTACTTTTTTTCACGTAAATATAAGATACGACACTTTAATAAAAACTTAACCATCCGTAATTTTAGTTTTCAAAGATGGTATTGCGCTTGTAACACTTTAGGTGTTAATAACATTTGGTATCTACCCATAACATTTTAACAATGTATGGAAACTTGACATTTTAGTCAGCATAATAAGAAAAATAATGCCAAAAAGGTTGGCGAAACCTAAAAACTTTACTTGAGAATGACATAAGTAACTTTAACAGATTTGACAGTGACGTATCTGTCGTAGATTTTTTGGTCTCGAATTACAGTTAGAGTATACATTCCACGCTCAACAGTACTGTTGCTAGTACATAATGTCCACGTACGAGTATCTAAGTATTAGCATCATCATCATCATTTCAGCCAATACACGAGACGTGCATTGAGGTCTCCCCCAATGTTTTCCACACAGATCGATCCTGTTATGGCAGCCGTACGTAAATATTATTATCTTTGGCCGTACGTGGGTTGACGCGCTTCTAAGCTCTTACCTTAAACAGAAAAACGTATACTGCTATGGAAACGTCATGGCAAATATGTATTTACTCGAACACGCCGAAATAAGATCGTAAAGTTACAAAATGACGAAAACTTTGATGTGGTGCTACTACTTAATCTAATCATAATAATAAATATTTATTGTGATTCACAGAATACATAATATGCATTTGTTAAGAATAATGCAGTACATACTTACCTAGTCTTACTGTGTTCCGCATACAGTATCTCAAGCCTTATGTGTTGATACTGAAAATATTCATTCTGTGGACCTAGTTTATGGATCGCTTACATATCCCGCGTTCGGCGGTGAGCCTCACGTGTAATATCCAAAGCGTATATACCACAGTGGTTTGCCGAGATTATAGAGGTAGGTACTCATTTACTAGTTAGTCATTCCATGGTACACATGTACTATAAGTGAGTGGAACTGGACTGGTTATATGGTTAAAACTACCAAGCGCGTAGGTCAACGAACTTTTTGATATAAATGTCGAACCGATCTTCTATCTTTTCTTATTGACTATTTCTTCTGTTACAGGTAAGGAACGAGAAAAAAAATTGTAAAACTGCAATTAGGTATGTAAGAAAAATTCTAAATCTGTCTCTATCTATTTATTTTTTTGGGTCTGTAATAAGTCATAAGGACACGGGCCTGGTGTGAAAAGGATAAAGATGCGTTTATTCCTTTTCATAATAGACCCCAGCTGTACACTATAATTTGAAGCTCACAAATTAGTTGTTACATAGGTAGGTACTATAAATATAAAAATAAAATAGAATTTAATTTAGCTCTACATTCCAATGATATAATGTTCATGTTGATTTCTCCAGGATGAAACACAGCTGATTCGGAAATCAGTTTTCTTTTATCAAGTTTAAAACGGGTACCACGATGGTCCAATGGTTTAAATACCTGGCTATGATCTTGGGGACCCAGGTCGAGCAATATAATGTTTAAAACTTAGCTCTTAAATCCGAGCTATGTTCGAAAAATTTGAATCACCATCATTAGCATTAGGCAAGCGTGATGATTAAGCCTAACCCCGTCATAGTAGCGATGACTTGATTTGCTGATAAGACTTAACTTAACTTTTTATATCCTAATGAAATGCATAAGTCCCTGTATCGCGACCAGGAGCAAATAAAAATAAAGCCAAGGCTACAACCCCGTAAAGGTCACGTGCGTATAAAAATGTTCGTGTCCCCTACAATTTACCACCTTATTTGTGAACTGTGCCATAGGTTAAAACGAAACAGTAAGGCAACTCTAAAAAGATGCCATAATTTTACATTGTTTCATCGTATTGCTGTTACTATCAAGTTACGTATAGTATTTATTAATGCAAAATATTTATTAAGAGGTAAATTCGATAGACATTAAAAAATCGTATATACGAATACAAAAGTCGGAACACTAGCAATTTTTTTGTTGTTTGTGGCATCCATGGCACAAGTGAAAATTTATGTGATGCTGTCTCAATTCATTTATCATACTTCCATAACATATGTTTTGAAAATCCATACTAATATTATAAATGCGAAAGTAACTCTGTCTGTCTGTCTGTCTGTTACTCTTTCACGCCAAAACTACTCAACGGATTTAAATGAAATTTGGTATACAGATAATCTAGACCCTGAAAAAGAACATAGGCTACTTTTTATTGCGAAAAGGGGGTTGTAAGGGGTTTAAAGGGGGGTAAAAAGTTACTTTTCCACGCGGACGAAGTCGCGGGCGGCCGCTAGTGTTCCATAATGTCTCACGGTATTGTCTTACACTGGTACACTAAATCCGTGCGTAATTACAATTAGTCAGTAGCAGCGGGAATTCCGTGCAACGAAACACGCATTTTGATTTAGTTTGCACTGAAACACAGCTTTTAGGGTTCCGTAGTCCACAAGGAACTTTTTACAGTGTCACCATCCATATGCAAACACAAGTGTTCATTCGTGTGATGAACACTTGCGTTTGTTCAGTATGTCGGTGTTATATATGTATTCAAGTATTATAATTGTAATCTTCTGTTGTCTGACGTCTGTAACACAAGTGGTTTATGCTACTTAGAACGGAGTCAGGTCAAAGTATGAGATGTTGTGTGAAATTTTTATATGGAAGTTTGAAAAAATGCACCTTGGTAGCACATAATTATAAAAAAAAGCAAAATTTACGGCTAGAGGTAGGATTTACAAGGTTTCAATAGTTGACAAGATCGCTGGCGGTATAGCAGAGGTCGAAGGTTGAGACTTTTTACTCGACATTGTGGTAAAATAAATCCTTAAAATGTAAAACAAAATACTTAGGAAGTACATTATGGGTCACTACAGAACCCTACATAGCGTGGCCCAACAACACTTGCCTGTTTTCCTTTTAATTGCAGCTAAGTAAGCATGTCACTTTTATGACGATATTTTTTATGACTTTGATATACTGACCAGTAAACAAAAATATAAAATGGAATAATAATATAGTTATTTACGTTCCTCTTCTATTATGGTGCAGTTAAAAATGATTTATCACAATATTAAAAATAAGAAACGGTTGCACTGTCATTTCATAATTTTAGCTCACAACTATGTATCCATTGCCGAGTAGGCCCCAATGCATCCTTCAAGAAAAGAGGGTACTTATTTATGCCTTTTATAAGAGCCTATGCACAGAGTACACTAGTATTTTAAAGGAAATTCTAGCGCATATGTACAATAACCTATACCGCTGGACACATTCAAATTCAGGTCTAAATTTTTGGGGATCGAACCCGGTTTCGTCGTGGCTCGCTAGCCACTGCGCCAATAAGACAGTATGAGGTTTTGCCTTGTTGGTTGTAAAATGCAATACTACGTATGCTTTAATTATTGCTGTAATGCCGTATACTGTAATGTTATTTGACGGCCTCAATGGCCCAGTGGCTAAGGTGTTCGCTCGAAGCGAATTTATCTAAATTTTCTTGGGTCTGGCTGTTCTGGGTTGACGCCTCCCAGTTAATTATTGTCACCTGGTACTTATAATACAGGGGTGTGATTGTCTGGCGCATTTATTTATTTATCTTTATTTCTTTTTATTTTGGTGGCCAATATACGTTATCTATCTATCTAATTCCCAACATAAATCAATTCTGTCGTCACTCGAAAGAAAGCCATACGTTAACGCCAAAGCAATTATACAGGATGAGTAAGCCCCGCTCGGGCAGTTAACATTCCCTGCGTGTGTCGGGCGCCATATATTTGGTGACACCCCGTAAATTCCTCAGAGTGTAGTGTCGCTAGTTCGCCATACTTTGCGTTGGCGAAATACGTGAAGCTATTTGGATGACAAACATTTTATTTTGCTGAATTGTAAATGACGCTTAATGACTAATTATGGCTATTTGAATAGAATTATGAGCACGATTAAAGTGCATGACATCTTCAATCTGGTGTTGATTGAGATTAAATTCGTAAAAAGCGATGGAGGGACGATCTTAACAGCTTTGCAATCGATTGGCCTTTGCCCAGGTGGGACAAAATAGGCTAAATTAAAAAAAACTCCGACAAGTTGTCATAATGTTCCTATGCATTTTATCTACTAGCCGGCCCATTCTAGGCAAAAAAACAAAAATTGTGGGAAAAAAGTCCTCTAAAAAGCGAACCATGGTGAAAGTCTTTAATATTATAGTCGGGCCGTTGTATCATGCCCGATTTGACAATACCTTTTTTTCAATTTTGCACTTATCCTTGTTATGAGGAACACATTTCGCGAATCATAAAGAACTACTTTTAAATCATAAAGTTCTTTATGATTCGCGAAATGTGTTCCTCATAACAAGGATAAGTGCAAAATTGAAAAAAAGGTATTGTCAAATCGGGCATGATACAACGGCCCGACTTTAATAGCATCAAATACGTACCCGGCTTACGTTTGCCATAGTAGTATTTATTTATGGGGCCGGGAACCCATGTCCTGAAGTTTTCTCGAACGTGATATAAATTCCTGATTTTAGTCGGATCAGTTTGCGATGATTACAAACAAACAGATAGGTTGTACAAATCTATCTATAACTACATATAGAATCTACCTCAGTTTCTATAAACAACTATAAACATAGAGACGAATTCACAACATCTCATTACATTGACCCGTTTCCGTACTAAGTAGCTTTTAAGCACTTGTCACAGATACATCTATAAGACAGCAGAGGATCACAAAAATATAATACTTAAATAGATAGATTACAGCAAGACACTGAACAAACACAAGTGTTCAACACACGAATGTTCGTCCAGAGTGGGGATCGAACCCACAACTTTTGACGTATGAGGCTGAGTCACTACCAAATGTGCTATCCGGCCAGTACGAAACAAATGATGTTATCGCCACTAAGCCCCAACTATTGGCAATGGTAGGCGATTACCACCGGAGTGCCAGTACCGGTGGAGTCACAACTGCGCTGCCAACCTTTAACCCCCTTTCTCCATTGGACCTCCAGCACACTCACTTACTCGGCGAAACACAGGTTTTGCATCACGCCGGTCTTCTGTGAGGCCGTAGTATCACTCCGGTTGAGCCTGCCCATTCAAGCCGAAGTGTGGCTCTCCCACGGTGTAAAAATGAAAGTGTGAGACTAGTTCCAGTCGATCTAGGTGTAAGATTACTTCATCATCATCAGGTCAGCCAATAGACCTCCACTGCTGGACAGAGGCCTCCCCCAACGTTCTCCATACAGATCGGTCCTGTGCTAGTGTGTGTGTGTGTGTAAGATTACTTGATTGGTGAATTATTTAAAAACTTCATTTAAAACCAGGCGGATCCCACAAATCCCCAAACAGGTCGTATAACGGAACCGGCCTTTCAAACCGTGTATTCATCTTGGTCGCGTACAGTTCACACTCCATTTCCCGGCACACGGCGCGCTGGGCTGGAAACATCGGACTCGCTCGGCGGTGCACTGTACCTACACATTGGTATACCGATGTTGTTTGTTTTGGAAAATGTTTACGAAGCGAAAAGCTTGGTCTCTCTAACTTGAGAGAACACAATACCATTAGAATTCCATAAAGGTGAATAATGAACAGAGCCCGTTGGCCAAGCTATCATCATCATCACCAAGCTCAAGCTGGTAGTACATACCCACTGCTGAGTATAGGCCTCCCTTCCCTTACGACAATGTGCTCGGTTCTGAGCTGCTCGGATCCATGTAGTCCTTCTGATCTTGGCGATGTCGTCGACCCATCGTGCCATCGGACGACCTGGACATCGTCTGCCGTTTCTAGGACACCAGTCGGTCATAACTTTGCTCCACCTGCCATCACCGCGCCTAGCTAAATGCACGCCCAATCACCTGAAGCAAGCTGCTGAGTCCTGGCTGAGCTATATAAAAAACTAGCTTTTGTCCGCGACTTCGTTCGCGTGGACTTCAGGTTCGTAGAAACCTCAAAAATTGTAGCCTATGTGTTATTCTGATGTATAAGCTATATTGTGGTAAAGTTTCATTCAAATCCATTCAGTGGTTTTTACGTGAAAGAGTAACAAACATCCATACAAACTTTCGCCTTTATAATATAGTAGTAGGATAATCATTTAGATGGTCTAGTCTTCAACTATGCGTTTCTCAATAAACTTTCTGCCTCGCACTACAAAACTATAGAATGCGGTATTTCCGGACCGATACCACTTACAAACTTTCAAAAAGAGAGCGTATTTCTTTGGTCTCAAATTAAGGTTTTTACTTTTGTGCATTGGTTATCAAGACAATGATACCCGGCCTTACAGTAAACCGACCTAAAGCAGCACTTGCAAAAAATATGTATAAGGAAGTTAAACAGGAAACATTAATACCTATTGATTGGCACTCTCGTCTGTTTATGAAACACCTACTGTATTGTGTTTCCTCCGGCGATATTGTAATAAAATGTAATATTAAACTGGAACATCTTTTCATATGACGTCACGCGTTGAGCAAATATAGGTCTGCTTCCGCAGTAATGCACCGCTTCACATGAACAACATTTGTTTCACATCAAAGGCGGAACGAAAACGCTTTCCCATTTTAAAACGACCAAACCGAACGGACGACCGCACCGAGAATAGCCGAATGCGCCCGAAGTGCGCCGAAAATAGGCGAAGGCAGCCGAACCGTGCCGAAAATAGACAAACGCACGCGGCCGACGCAATACTTGACCCTATTTCAAAAATGTCTTAAGTTCTAAAGTTAGAATGTGCGTGCACCATATGTTGCTGATTGTGAAGGACAATGTTATTCGGAGTTGTTTTTGTCCTCATTACTTGAACTTGGGCAAGGGAAATGTGTGAGCATTTGGCTCTATTAACCCGGCATTTCTAATTAAGCCGTGTTGGAAAGTTGTAAACTAAGTCTGATAGTATCAAGAGGCATATTTGAGAGCCGTTGTTTCAAAAACCTTTCGCTGCCTACTAAAGCTTTAAGCCCTTCAAGTTGGGATTTAGGAGGTTTACTTTAGCAAAAACAACTATTATTTAATGTCAGCGTTTGAAACTACTGAAACCCAAAGAAGCCCTTTAAAAACTAAATGACATACGTTGTGTAGATTTATTTCAAATTATATTTTAATTAAATCACTTAATCGCACAAATTGAGTAATTAACTTTAAGTTCGACCATGGCCTTAGAATGGCAAACTAGAGATCAAGATGATGTTTACGGAACTCTAAAAAAAGTATAAAGTACCACCGCTGTTCCAGAGTGTAGCTGGCGGCATGAAAGAATAGCGATGACCGTTAGTTTGCGCACTTGTAAAAAAGAAGAGTTTCTACTAAAATTGTTTCTGCGCACTCAAGGTCATCACTATAGTTTCATGCCGCAGACTATACGTAAGTTACAAAGTACCAATAAACCGGTCATTAAGTACAAACAAATATTGATAGTGATTGCGAGTGTCCTTATAGGTAGGTAGATACCTAATAATGTGTCGCTTTGAAAGGTAGATTAATGACTAAAGAGAGAAATGGGAATTTAAACGACGCTGTGACAGATAAACTTTGAAATTGGAACTCGTTGATGAATGGCTTGTCTTACGGACTTCGATTCGATCAACAAAACACGTCAAGTATAAAATCCGTTATTATCTGCGTAAATATGGTATACCTAGTCCTGGCCGTAAAAAAAAAGTTTTTTGATTTGGTCCTATTTGATGTCTTACATTTAGCACCTAATTTTTTTCAGGCAATGAAATATCGGAACAAGAATAAGCGAAGAAAGACCGATGATAACTTGTAGATAAGAACGCGCTTCTCTTTAGGGTGTAAGTTCAAACCCGAGCATTTACCTTTGGATTTACCTACACCGTGAAATTTAAGTGCTTGCTTTCAAGATAACTTCTTTGTAGGTGTCATGAATTTTTTCATGGCTTTTAAGCAAGTTAGATAAAAAAATAAGCGAAAAAAAAAACAGCTGTTCCATACATTACTAAAAAATAGCCGCTTCATTTTGTATGGAACAGCTGTTTTTTTTCAACCCAGAACATCTCTGGTGTGACGCCCCCAGTTAATTATCGTCATCTGGTACTCATAGAACAGGGGTTGCCCTAGTTTCAGACCAGGTTGATTGGTGTGATTGTCTGGCGCATTAGTTTATTTATTTTATTTTTATTGATATGGCTTTATTGATATATATTTTTTATATTAAATGGGTTTGCACTTGACCTTATCTCACCTGATGTAGATTGTCTAAGATGTAGCGTGCTTTCCCAGAAGAAGCCTATTCACTCTCGACTTAAAGACACCCAAATTGTGGCTCTCTGGGAATACAGAAGCCGGCGAATTTTTCCATTCCTTAGCAGTTCGTACCAAGAAAGAAGAGGCGATACGCTTAGTACGAGCTTGTGGAACTCAACTGCCTCCTATAAATGTCCTCGCAGGGACAAGACTGGTGGCCACCCCCCTCGCGGATGGCAGGAATGCGTATTATGACGCGGGCACGCATGCGGGAATATTTAAAATCCCGCGAATGTTTTGCTGACGCGTTCCGCATGTTATGACGTCAGGGCTATTATTATTGGCCGCTTTAGGATTATAAAAAGGCATATAATATGACCTGATGAAGAAACCGGCACGTTTCAGATACTTTTGAAACGTGCTGAGGATCCTCAGGTCCTTTTAAACATATTATCTATATGTTTTAAAACTTTCGCTTTGCATTAGGTATACTGCATAATACTTCATGTAAACGGGACTAAACTCGTTTAAGGTTAGCAGCGCACTTGTGATCCTACAGGCCTGGGGATGCAGATGTTTATGGGCGGCGGCAATCATTTACCATCAGGTGATCCGTCTGCTCGTTTGCCACCTTTCGCATAAAACACTGTTAAATGACAACGAAGGTTATAAGGCAGTCGCTTTATTACAATAATTACGTGACAACCCAAATCCTAAATCACGGTTTAACTTACCCCTCTTACACTCATCAAATTCACATGCAAAAAGTCAAATAACACTTGCCCCATTTTTTCCTTCTAACCAGTAGCTACAGTCAGGCGGTTGAGTTCGATCGAATCGTATCCACTTGGGAATCAAACTTTTTTAATTTGAGTTCGAAATGGAGAGAAAAATTCAACAGTATTTTGTTACTATTGCGAAACAATCGAAAACTGAATTTGGGCCTAACGCTACATCAGGTGGAATATCGGATTGGGAAGTGCAATTTAGGGTCAACGACCTGTAAACATCTACCAACTTAGAACATTTGTCGCAATTTTATTTGACTCCCCATACAAAATGATCCAGTCAAGTGACCGATTTTGTATGAAAAGTTTAATAATTTTTATGCGAATTTCCTAAATTCATGGAACAAATGTGGTTCGTAGCGGTAAGTAGATCACGTGGTTAAAGGGATTGTAGAGAAATATACAAGAATAGATAGTACAGGGAAATGTATTTACAATAATAAAATTAAACTAAGTATAATACAATGTCTTGTCCTGTTGTTAAGTCTGCCGTTCTCTGTCAGTAAGTCTAGTCATTAGCTTTATTTAAATAATGTGGCCAGTTTGTCAGTCAGTCTGTAAAAAGTCCATAACAGGGTTGTAAATGTCTACAGATACAACCTGTAACATCAGTGAAAGTTATTACAAACTACCGATAGTGGTCGAGTCCAAATGGAACGTTCAGCTTTTATCTACTTTATCTACGAACTTTATTGATATGGAACCTGATAAACGTAATCCATAGATTACACGCATCACTTTGCATTATAGGTAAGGCACTTTTATAGATCAACATGAATATAAAGTCTTTTCCTCACTCACGCAACAGAGCACAGCGCATGCACTGCTTCACACCAGTGTTCTGTGAGGCCGTGATCACTCCTGTCGAGCCGGTCCATTCATGCCGAAGCGTGGCTCTCCCACAGTTTAAGATAGGGAAACTAAATCTTTAGAAGTGCCGGCTTGACCTGAAATGGCTTCTTAAACTAATTATTATTATGTCTCTCCTTACAGCTAAATGTAGGTATTATGTAACAAAATGGACGCACAAGTTGGTATTCAGCGCTCGTGGAAGCGTCAATAGGTTCATTACTTGAATGCAGCGCAATTAGCTGCGAGTTGTCGACCGTGGGAAATGGCATATTTTTTGCGAAAAAACAGCGGACAAGTGGGAGTCGGGCTCATGCATAGACATGCTCTTTTTGCAATCTTTTGCATTTTTTTTTTGAAATCGATGGATTTCGAAGGTAGAAGCAGAAGGGTAGAAGAAGGGAAACAGTATATAGATAATTTACTTTATAATAGAGGTGACAAACGAGCATGCGGACCACAGCCAGCCCACATCTGCGAGATTAGATATTGACACGTTGCCGGCTTTTTAGGTAGGAAGGAGTAATGTTTTCTTTAGAAGTCGTAGCTGTCAGAGAACACCACTACAGCTAAACCGTTCTACAAAACTGATGTTCGTGAAAGAACATTCCGTGAGAAACGCTTAGTATAGTCCGAGGCAAGAAAGTGTAGTTATGACCTTGAGTGCGCAGAAACCAATTTTGATAGAAAGTCTTCTTTTTTACAAGTGCGCAAAATAATGGTCATCGCTATACTTTCGTGCCTCCAGCTATATGTACCTACTGGTTCGCCAATCATCAAGATAATAACTTTTACCTATATTATAATCCCTGGCGTAACATCTATCATCACGATTGGTAACTTTAAACATACGAAAATAGACGGCCAAGACTTCCCATTCATAATATATAGAGTGCGGATTAACATTAGGGAAAAGGGGCAGTTGAGTACACAATATACATACAGAACAGTAGGAAAATAATAACGGAGAAAATGAATCAATCAGACAAGATCAGTTGCAGCAACACCAGTAGAGTCACAATTGTGCTGCCAAGGTTGCCTACTTTTTCTCTTTCCCCCTTAGCGAAACCCAGGGCATGCGCAGCTCGACGCCGGTTTCTGTAAGTTAGTAGCATTACTACGGTTTCGCCGAAACTTGGATATCCCACGGTAAAATGCAATTCAAGAAACGTCCGCCAATGGCGACAACTTTTTTCAAATACTTCATATAAACGGGACTAAACGCGACGAAAATTAATAAGTACATTCTAGCACTTACTGCTGCATAAGCCGGGTGTAGCAGTCGACGCCGCGCCGTGCGCCGCCAGTTCGCTTGTGACCACGGCTGTTGTAACGCAGTCGAAACGTCAAGCAGTAAGTGCTAGAATGTACTTATTAATTTTCGTCGCGTTTAGTCCCGGAAATCAACGCAAGATCAGGCTGGTAGGAGCTGGAACAATAGATCGATCGGAGTGGCAAACATTTGGAGAGGCAAATCCAGCTATGAACTTCGACAGTCTGACAATGAATCAGAACAGCACTATATAATATTTTGAATTTTAAAAGATTCTCTACTGTGATTAGCTGCATTGTGTTTGACTAGTTAGTAAGTTGCTTAAATGCCCCAGGCCCACTTGTGGAGTGGGTCCACTGGGGTTAAAAGGGAAATTACGCGAGTAACCCTTCAAGGCTTAGGGACCTCTTGTCTGCAAAACTTTGTTAGTGTATGTAAACAAGATATATAGGCAAACAGTTATTTATAGCTCTTTATAATATTCTCAAATACTTAACGAATGATGAGAGACTTTTTGGAGGTCCTAAAAACTTTATACTTTATACAAAAAGACCAACCTTTATTTCCCTATTTTCGTGTGTTATCTATAATATAGGTGACCGGAAAAAATATTCCTAAGTCTTGTACTAAGTAAAATGTTTATTTGCTAGAATATGGTTACAATGATCTTACATAAATTAGTTCCAATTCCAACATATTCTATCGATGAATCGTTGCGCAAATATTATATAGGGCCATCTAATCTAGTGGAGCTAATCTAGTGAGCACCATCTGTTGGTAAAGTTTAGGACTAATAATAGTAAAAAAAATCTTATATTTATAGGACCAGTGTTATTGTCAAAACAAAACCTGGCAAAAAAATCCGTACAATAATTGGATGCGATTAAAACACATAAGCTACCCTTTTTACACCCATAAACGAGTCCCCATAACGAGTGTGTTAATCCACCCCTGGGATTACACGATTGTTTCACAAGATATATATGTATGTATACTCAATATGTTATCGTGAAAAACCGCACCTAATACGCCAGGGCTGTCACGGCTGATACATTATGCGGCCCTCGTTGGCGACAGCCCTGGAGGCAATTTACAACACCCTTTGTGGAGCAACGCTTCTGTATTGCCACTCTGAAAATTAAATATTAGTGGTTAAAATAGTAACTTTTAGAGAAACCTTTGAAATTAACCTAATAGTTTCATAATTAAATATCTTTACGATTTAAAGTACGACCTTCAAAAAAAGAATATACTTCATTCAAAGGTTAGCAGTACACTTGAAATTCCAACATCCATACTTAGCGATGACTTGATTTCTATGATGGAGGCCTTTGCCCTGCAGTGGGTCAGTAGGTATATAGGCTGACACTGCATTAACTACAATCAAATCATCTTGTTTTCAAAATGTCACAGGAATTGTAAAGTATCAATGCTGCAGCTGTTTAGTTGTCCAGTGAATTTATTAATTATTCTTACAGCATTTGTAGAAAATTAGGACCATCATTCCAACAATTTAACACTTATTTTTAGACTAAACTTCGAGCTTACATAAAGAATATCTGGACAGAAAACTTAAGTTTTTTTTTGTAAAAAGCCACCTGGTTACTATTTAGTGTTTAACTTCTCCTAGCTATGAAATCGCTGAGAAGTTTAAAGAGTATTTAAGCTGGCAACCCCGATTAGCTTCACTGCTAACCCCGTCTCTGTCATTAGATCAGCTCGTTTTTCATTCAGAAAAAACATAGACTTAACAGCGCCAATTACTAATTTGAATGGGTAAAAAAGGAAAAACACGAGTCAAATATATAAAAAGTTCGTGAAACACGTCGAGGTCAAATATATAAAAAGTTCGTGAAACACGTCGAGTCAAATATATAAAAGGTGAAAATTGGGGAAAGCTTATGTCCAGCAGTAAGCGTCTATTGGCTGAAATGATGATGATGAAAGAAATATGTACTTTACTTACTTACTACGCTGGCTCAAGGATCCAAAGTGGGTCTTGGCCTCCGACGTCAAAGTTCGCCATTTTTTGCGGTCCTGTGCCAATTCCGCCCAATCGTACACGTTAGGTGTTGGTGTCCAAGCTACTAAGCAGGGCTACTAAGATTCGCGTCTACAAGACAGTCATTAGACCAATCTTAATGTATCGCTGTGAAACTTGGACACTAACACTGAAGGAGGAAAACCAACTGCTGGTGACGGAACGGAAGATATTCCGAAAGATTCTGGGACCAACCAAAGGAGAAGATGGGTGCTGGAGGCACAGGTTTAACCAGGAGATCGAAGACCTGATAGCCGAGCCGAACATCATCGGGGAAATAACAGCATCCCGACTACGCTGGTTCGGACACGTGGAGAGAATGGGAGAGGATCGAGCAGCCAAAAGAGCCTATCTGGGACGACCAACGGGGCGACGCCCTGTGGGTCGTCCGAGATACCGGTGGAGGGATATACCGAGATACCGAGATACGAAGTCGTTAAAGACCTCATGTACTTTAAGTAGGTATATTTATTTATTTACCAATTTATTTGCGATACCTATGACTTACAGGTTAACATGATAAAACCAAGAAAACATAATTATAATGCACCTGGAAGGCATCGCAATTTGGAACACTTCTCTGAAATGATCATGAAGTATAAAGTCTAGTTTTTTTCCTAAGTTTGGCAGAGGTGAAACTAAAATATTTTCCAAGTTTCAATCTGGCTCAAAGCTGCAAGATGGAATTTCTATTTTATAACAAAATGCAGAACTGAACGGCGATGGCGGACTTTATATTAGATCGCGGGATTCAAAGATATCGCCAAAGGGAGCCGAGGGGAAAAATGTTCAATACAGTTCCATTCGAGTTCATTTCAATTCTATTTCCATCAGCGTTGGGTCAGGAGAATTTATATGCGATTTAAAATTGATGCGCAGATCATTAAAGAATTTAGCAATAAAATAATACCTGTACTATACTTATTTAAATACTTGTAACGCTATATATGTATACTGTTGGTGTACCTTTATCAATAAATAAATAAATAAATATCTATTTGTGTGTGAATTTTCGTAGGCTTATTACAGGAACGTATTATTTACGAAAAGGATGAAACTTCATCATCATCATCGGCAACCCACATTCGTCCACTGCTAGACTCGACATAGGTCTCCCCTAATACACGCCACTGCTCCCAATTTTCGGCCACTCTCATCCAGCCCACACCAGCCGGCCTTCTAATGTCATCATCCCATCTTGTCGCAGGGCGTCCAACACTACGCTTACTGAGTCGCGGTCTCCACTCAAGGACTTAACGGCTCCAACGGCTGTCAGTTCTTCGACTAATATGACCAGACAACTGCCCCTTCAGTTTGAAGAGAGAGCCACGCTTCGGCATGAATGGGCCGGCTCGACCGGAGTGATACCACTGCCTCACAGAAAACCGGCGTGAAGCAGCCCTTGTGCTGTGTTTCGCCGAGTGAGTGAGGGTACCGGAGGCCCACCCGGGGGGGAAGGGGATCAAAGGTGGCAGCGCACTTGTAACTCCACTGGTATTGCAAGTGTCCATGAGCGGCGGCAATTGCTTACCATCAGGTGATCCGCCTGCTCGTCTGCTACATATACCATAAAAAAAAAAGTTTGCTAATTCGGTGGACTATGTTGGTGACTCTGGTTCTCTGTCGGATGACATCATTTCGGATGAAAGATAATAACAAATTAAGTAAATTCTTAATAGCTCGCTGAGCTCGCATCGCCGTCCCCTGTAATCCTGGGCGGAGGAGCACGCCCGGCAGACCGGCCGCGACGGGACCCATTTCCATCCAATCTAAATAATAGAAAACGTCGTATCCTAACGGCGGCTAACAACATGTCTGGCGCACTGCAAATATTTGCGGGACTGGAGGCGTAGGGTTGGCATTTTACGGTTTCCGACCTTAGTCTACTTTATTGTGTAAAATTCATAACGTAAGAACTAGACATTACAGAATGTTTTTTTTTTGTGTGGTAGACATGAGCAGACGGATCACCTAATGGTAAGAAATGGCCGCCTCCCATTAACACAACACCAATGGAGTCATAAGTGCGCTGCCAACCTTTAAACACCCTTTTTCTCGAGTAAGGCCTCGCACCCTCACTCACTTGGCACACAAACAACTTAAACACACATCAGGTGCTGTTTCATGCCGTCCATTTAAATGCCAAAGCTTGACTCTCCCACGGACTAACAATATTAACAAAAATATCTTTATCCGAAGTAGTTAGTAAGTATGTGTAGGACTGACAGAACATAAGAAGATACCACATATTATGATACTTACTTATAGTGAAATTCAGACATATTCGCCATCATCCGTGGTTAGGTACTTTATATCCCATCAAAAACGTTAACCTCAAAAGAACCTTAATAGGTTTAAATTTCGTACTGCATCTTTCTAGATTACCCAAAAAAAAGAAATCGTAATATAAAATAGAGTGCATCCCATAGGTTGCCTGCTGGTGTTCCTATCTCAGCAATAAAAAATATATCGGACTCTTTGTGAAATAAAATTTAAAAATTAGACACCCCTGACCATCTGCCCTAATATTAGCGGTCAGGGGTTATTCGTTCGGCTGCCCGGTAGCCCAATAAGCCATCAGTACGTGACCCGTGCTCCATGCCCCAAGCCCATTCCAATCCCAGCTGATTTCCGCAAACTTTGCACATTATAACTTACCTGTTTATCTAGTCTGCATTATTGTGCATGCGAGTCCGAGCTCCTAGGCAATAATTTTGGATGCAACCGATTTTTTTATTGAGGACAATCAAGATGACCCCACTCCGCCTGATGCTAAGCGGCCGCGAGATCTACAGGCAGAAATATGAGATTGACAGGCACAAAAGAACAGACAAAGTGTTCATTGAATCTGTCACTCTCACCCTGAAGGCCTGCTGAGATACCGTTTCACGCCCCGCCTAAAAAACCCAGGATTGTAAGAAGTAGGAAACATTTGAACTGGAAGGGCATTCCATGACTTGTGGTTCGGGGCAGGAACGAGGAGTTTAGCTCCTCTTAATGAATGATGGTGAATGGTTGGATGTGACACAACCGGGAATGCCATAAATGAACGAATGATAAAAGCCATAAAGCACAATTCATTACATCCCCATCTTGCCACCACTCACAATCAGAACAGATTCTATTAGAAGCCCCTATTCTCGTTATTTTTCTCCCGCTGATGATAATCTCTTCGCTTCTTTTACGACCCATAAAACTGTTTGCGGATTTATTGTATAATGATATTTTTACGCCTTCATTCAGTATGGAATGTGGGCTTGAATGCGACGTCGGTTTATGCACGTATAAAATGTGCACGGGAAACGTTTTCGAATTCTTTCTTTTGTTCCAGATCTTACTTACTAAGATCATATAAAGCGGAAAATCAAATACTTGCCTAATCACGTACTTAAGGGCCTACACCTGATTGTGGCGAAAATACGATATTTTTTAAAAAAGCAAAACATTACAGACTTAGATAAAAGTAAATTGAATTTTACAAGATGCAATACAATTTATAAAACACGCGACAAGTAACAATAATGTCAATTATTGCTAAAAGTGGCCGTTTTTAGCAATAATTAACATTATTGTTACTTGTCGCGTTTTAGAAATATTATATTGCATCTTGAAAAATCCAATTTACTTGGATCTAAGTCTGTAATGTTTTGTTTTCTTCAAAAATATCATATTTTCGCTAGAATCAGTGTAAATAGGTTGGCGGCGCTAGTTTCATTCGTATAGCCCCTTAATCATGAGAGGTACAGGTTGCTTCAACTCATCATGGCAGCTAAAATAGAGGAGAGGCGATGCGTTTTATCGAGGAAAAAATCGTGGCTACGAAATAGTTAGAACATGTCCATCTGTGGAGCGGTTGTGTAACGCGATGAATAGAAAAGATTTTGGGAAGCTGATGGCCAACCTTCAGAACAAAAGAGGCATCCAAAGAAGAAGACGATAATGAGACTTATTCACAATACGCACAAAGACTATCCGTAATTATGGTTGAATGACATCTCTGACTGCCGTATTCAGAGACGTTATACTCGTATTATAACCTTAATGTTAATAAGAAAATAACACACTTAAAAATTCATCGACGGATTCAGGTGGAACTCGAACCCACAAACTTCCACAGTCCAGGTGGCTTAAGAATAAATGGCAAAGATAAAGATAAAGACAATTTATTTGCTCAAACATGTGTACATACAGATGTCAAGGTAAAATTTTAGTTTCAACATGTTGTACCATTACGGTGTACAAAATATATTCCATATTATTAGTCCATTTAATTAAGAAACTTAACATCGTATTCAAAAAGAATTGCTATAACCAAAATAAAACTTAATGTTAATAGTCAACGACTGCCAAGTTAGAGCGGCAGCCTACGGTTAGGAGCCTACGGTTATTTCAGTTATTTGGCACTCGATAAAAGTCGGAAATAATAGTATTTCCCTTTAGTTGTAAAGGTACTAAAATATTTATTCCCACCAATTTTAAGGCTTACGTGTTGCCCACAAACGGGCCTAAGTTATAATGACACTGGACTCTGTTTTGCTGTTAAAAGTTTAAATTGAGGGGACGTGTCAACCCCCAAGCAACCCCCCCCCCCCCCCCTTCCTGTAACTGTCTGACTTGTCGGAACTCTACGACTCCTATTCTTCGCAAAGCGTTTGTTGTTATGTGGACGAATGAAGTGGTAAGTTCTAGATTATTCAAAATGTATTATTATGTGATGGGTGGCAGACAAGTAGACGGATACATGATGGAAAGCGATTGATTGAGAATTATTTGATGTAGTATTTTAAGTGTAAAAAAATATTTTTTTTATTTTAAATCAGATAGAATATGAGACCCGCAAGCGCTTCAACTCAAAATACAAAAATTGGAACTTAGCCCTTAATTCCTGAAAAATGGTTATTTTTAATATCTAAATGTCACTGAACTACCACCCCCTTATTACAAAACGTAGTCTGAAGTTAGTTTTGGTTTTAAAACTGATGCTGTCACTTTCACTTGTGACTTCTATAAAAGTGACAGTATCATTTTTAAACCACGTCTAACTTTAATCTCCATCTATACTATTTATAAAGAGATAACTTCTATAGTCAACGACGAGGCTTATAGGTAAACCGAAAACACGAAACGCTTGCGCGATTTAATCGATAGCATCGCCATCTATTGGTTCATTTTTAAATTACGGTCCCGAAGCGAAGTGAGGGTGGGCCACTAGTTTTGTAATAAGGAGACATGACGTTGAAGTTGGATATCAGTCTAACAGTTCACCATCTTGGATTTTTCACACGCAATAGCCGGGGCTATTGCGTTAGCTGACTTATCAAAACTTTTAGACGTAACACTTGGTTATAAATACGAGTATCTCTTGAGCTACAGCGTTTCTCAAGGTCAGCCCAATGTTTATGTTTAAAGAGTTACGCCGATTCAGATAGCGGTGAATGAACAGGCGGGGACCATCTGGAAAGACGGTTCTCAAATATTATTATACAAGGTGAATTTTTAAACACTATCCAAATTTTTAAGCTCTGTCTTATAATCTGTAAATGAACAGCTTTCTCTTAGAAACATGGATCGAATATGTCTTTTTTTTACTTTTCATACTAGCCAGGCTGATCACGCGATCGATATATAGTATGGGAAGTTCAAAATTCGTATTTCGACTAATGTTTCTTGGAGAGATTTGTTCTTTCTGAGTCGATCTAAACATTTGGATGGTGTTTAAAATTTCACCTTGTATTTTCACATAGAAATAGTTAAAAATAAATCGCCATAAAATGTTCTAAAAGTAACATTTTAGTGTTTGACTTCTTAAATCGCTTGAATATTTTTAAGTACTTAATATTTTGTTTGCCTAGTAAAAGAAAACAATTTTTATTTGGGGTCTCTAAAACATAATAGATTATTGTAATCTTTATCTATTTATGTAGCTTATTTTGAGTTTTCAAAACAAATACAAATAAGAGTATTTGCTAATCGTATCGTAACAACATAGAAAGAGGTCGAAGGTGGCATTCGTACCTACACACAAAGTTAATTCCGGGACTAAATTAAAAGTTAAAGGCAAAAAGATCGGGGACCGCTGGCTCGGATGAGAATTATTTTAGTACTTAGTGGTCACTGGCTAATATTAGCACACTATTCGCAGTTAGGTAACATAAGTACGAATATATACTCAAACTTATGGGTCTGCATAATATATTCAACAGGTAGGAGACTACATACAAAAGTTATAGCGGGATTAAAATGACTGCGCTTTGAACGTTCTGGTTCAAATTTGCGGCTAGGATTCTGTTTACCATTTTAGTTCAGTTTCTCTATTGTCTAGTCTAGATAGAAGCTGGAAGTTGGCAATTTTATATTCTTGTACCTCAGAGTCTACATAAAGTGGTTGGGGTTATCTCTAGTCACACTACCGTCCAATCAAATCGGAATTAATTAAAGAAAGGGACTAGTGGCTTTATTTCGCGAAATGTAATTTTGTTCCAAACTACCAATAGACAGCGCTTACTGTTGAGACAATGGAATAATTCCATGAATAAAACTCTGAACAAACACAAGTGTTCCTCACACGAATGTTTGAGCAGGGTGGGGATCGAACCCTCGATCTTTGGCGTAGGTGTTCAGGGTCCCCACCAAATGCGCTACCGGGCCTGGCATTTGGGCAATTCATCATTATCATTACAGCCAATAGACGTGCACTGCTGGACATAGGCCTCCCCCAAAGTTCTTCACACACATCGGTCATGTGCCACCCGCATCCAAGGGACTTCTGCGACCTTCATAAGAGCGTCGATCCACCTGGTGAGAGGCCTGCCATGGCTGCGGCCTCCTGCATGCGGCCTCCTGTCACCTTTCAACCCCAACGCAATTAGGGCAATTATTAATAGTTAAATTATTACTAGTATTTCAGCTACTCGTATCTTTATTAGGTCTATTTCAAAACAACTAATATCTTTGATATTATGATCGCAAGTACACTTCATTTCGTTGGAAGCTGTCCAGGAGAGTGCCGCGCAAAACCAGTAAATACCCGTTTGGACTTAAATAGAAATAACTGTAGTTATTATTACGTAAATTACTTTATCATTACTTCACTACTATTAAAATTTGTGAAAACTGAAATTTCAAAACAACAAGTTTGTTAGTCTGTTACGGGGTCATTCTTTGAGATCTAACTTTCGTAGCAGTTCCCAAATCCAATATCACTCCGAAATTGACATAAGAACCTTAAAATATTCCAATTATATGGAAGGCTTTTTCCATAGCTACATACGCATAAATGTAATATAACATATAAATTTAATTAATACACACAATATCTCATACATTGACTTGTGTTACAGATAAGTATTAGACAACTGAGGGAACACAAATATAATACATAAATACATTATATTATACACAGAAACTGAAAGGACACTTGTAGCCGGCTGTACCAACATACATGTAGATTATAGAATCTATAAGTTATAATCATAATATATTTTGGGACCCGGGAATCGAACCGGGACCCCCAGCGCAGCCGTCCCTTTAAGGCGCGATCCACTACCCGCAGCGTCATTGAGCTAGTCTAATATATACCTAAAATTAACCATGGTCAGAATAGATTAAGCTGTGCATGTGTTTTCTCTGTCCAACAGTATGGACTCCTTCAAACTAAGCGTGAAGAAGCATCTTGCGGGCCAGTATGGCAGTGCCAACGGATGTGATGCCGTGCCGTCACGTCGGTGTAACTGCAACCTGGACTCTCCTTTGTCTCTAATCAACAAGACAGTTGTCATGCACACAAACATAGAGCATACCTAACTCTTATCATCAGGCTCACGTCAGCCAATTTACTGAGCCATATATAAAAAAGCTGGTTTCGTCCTCGTTCCAAAGGGTTGCCTTTTGGCGAATGAGGCAGTTTTACTACCAAATGCGCCATCGGGCATAAAATGTCATAATATTCTTGCAATAGTGTCAGTCGGTTATGATAAACGGGCCGCAGGTCCGGCTGGGACGCCGTTTATCGTCGCGCGTACGCAAATACATAACTCAGGCTACGTGCCTATTTCCTGACAACATTCCGCATAAAGCCATCCTTATCCTCAAAGGCCATCGAAATTGGGGGCTGAAAAAAAATTGAATTCACGACCGATCCCTTTATCCCCGTCCTTTTTACACGCGCTATGCGTCTTTGTTGAATATACAGCGTGAGTCTTAATAGAGTGCACATAATGAAACCTGGGATACTGTGCTAAAAATAATAAGAAATATATAAAAACATAATCACAATAGTTTTATACAATTCGAAAAATTAATTTAAATAAATATTAACATTATTTTTTCTTTAATTTCAGGTAATATTGGGTGGTTTAATCAGTCGGCACGTTTATGTGGTGTATTAAGCTGCAAAAAATATCATAGGTAAGAACCTACTACCAAAAAGGCATGCGGCGAAAATAAAAGTACAATTTGGCTGCAGCGGTATAATGGGGAAGGGACCTTCAATAGACGACACGTGCTTCTTCAAGTTACAAAAATACCGGCAACGCATTAGCGACTTCTCTGACTATAACAATGGTTACTTATATAATGTACTTCTTTTTAAGTACATAATGTATTACGGAACGCGTCCCAGTACTGCGTAGTTCTGGACCGGGGCATATATCAAGAACGCGTGAAAATATCGAGTTAAAATTGAAACCGTAATATGCAGGCACTTAGCTCTAAAAGTCCTTTGGGTTTTGAAAATATCAAAATTTTAAGGCCCTAATCGACCAATCTTCATCCTAGGGTGAATCTATGGTGTAACGCTCTGACTCATATGTAATGACAGCTTAAACTATACATATAGCTTAAATTTACTGTCGAATAAGGATTGGTCGAATTGCACCTAAGTTGACATACCTAATAACAATTATACGGCCGTTTTTCCACGGAAATGTCACCCACCTTCTTGACACCCACAAAACTCCCACATATTTCTATATTAATAACTAAGAGATCGAGTCCGACTCCCACTTAGCCCAGGTTTTTGAAATAAACTGTAGCACTTTCCTAGAACTAAAGCTATTACTAATTCTAGCCACGGTATGCCCTTTCCTGAACAAACGCACTAACAAATTACGGGCACTCCGGGCAACAGTTAGTTGTTCGTTTATTTTACTCTTCTCCAGTTTCCGCTTGCAGTTATTTTGAATTGGTATTCATTAGGCTTCATTGAAACTTCGGGATGTAAGGATTCATTCCATTCCAGTAGAAGTGAGAGCTTGGAAGGGGGTTAGAATAATAATAAACTATTTACAAAGAAGTACTTAACTTCCCAATACAACGACAAGGCTTATAGGTAAACCGAAAAAGGAAAATACCATTAAACGTTCTTACTTCAATACAAATATCCTCACAAACTTAAGTGTGAAGGGAAGGTAGTGCCTTCTATTCCG
The DNA here is from genome assembly GCA_014851415.1 of Cnaphalocrocis medinalis. Taxonomy (NCBI): domain Eukaryota; kingdom Metazoa; phylum Arthropoda; class Insecta; order Lepidoptera; family Crambidae; genus Cnaphalocrocis; species Cnaphalocrocis medinalis. Next base: position 13,727,619 of record CM026287.1, on the reverse strand, counting down.
ATCAATAAATAACTCGTTTCTAAATAAAAGCCTGGTTACCTATAATAGGTCTACTTACAATTTGAAGTAATGTTTGTGACCGCAACTAACTAACCAAAATGTTTTTCTAAGTAGGTAACTGGATACTTCTGTTAGACAGTATATTACGGAAGATAGCAGTAAGGCAATCGTATAGATTTATTTAAACAGTGCGATAATTGATTCATCATCAGCAACCCACGCTCGTCCACTGCTGGACATAGGTCTCCCCCAATGCACGCCACCGCTCCCGATTTTCGGCCACTCTCATCCAGCTTACTCTAGCCAGCCTTCGAATGTCGTCATCCCATCTTGTAGCAGGGCGTCCAACACTACGTTTACCGAGTCGCGGTCTCCACTCAAGGACTTTATGGCTCCAACGGTTGTCAGTTCTGCGGCTAATGTGACCAGCCCACTGCCACTTCAGTTTGCTAATTCGGATTCGGATTTCGGTTTGATAATTGATTATTATTTTCTATTTTAAAAAGTCACTCAACTCACAATAGTACCATGGGCTACCAGTAACTATGAGAATGCTTTGTGGCCTATATATAGCTCACAAGAATGTTCGTAGGACATACTATTGTAGCATGTAGTAGTTCATGAGGCTGTTAGTACCAGGAACTATCGAAGCTATTAGAATGCTTCGTAGCATGTAGCTCATGTAAATTCTAGTACCTACCACAAACTACCGATCCGATCTATGAGAACACTTCGTAGCATTATGCTTCGTAGCATGTAGCTCATGTAAATTCTAGTACCACAAACTACCGATCTATGAGAACACTTCGTAGCATTTAGCTCATAAGAAGGGGGTTACCACGGACTATCGCCGTAACTACGAGAATGCTTCGTAGCAAGTAGTGCCTATTTGTAGCGGCTCCAGTGTTATTTTCTGCTTACTCCGGGTAGGTTTGCTTACATATTTCAATACATTTTCATAGTGTAAACCAAAGAACTACGAGTATCATTGCGCATAACTTTACCATATGAGAGTCTCGTCATTCAAAGTCAAGGGTAACAATGAGGCGTGATGAATCATATAAGTTATCAAATCTATGTATAAGTTTTGCATGGAGACACCTCACTGTCATAGTCTTTGTGTGAGTCCCGTGATTAACCAGGGTTAGACTGACATGCAAGCATCCTATAAGCATGGTAAAAAAATAAACTTTTTATTTGCCAGAAACACAGTTTACATACAGTTGTTTACAAGTGTTCAGGTATCATGTGTAAACTGAAGTACCGCGTCTGTAAGTTTTGGGTGGAGATGCCTCACTGCTACAGTCTTTGCTGTGAGTCCCATCATTTACCAGGGTTAGGCTAACACGCAAGCATCCTGTTAGCGTGATAAATCACCAAAGGCACTAAGTCCGTAAGTTTTGGGTGGAGTTACAGTACTTATTTTTTTTATGATATAGGTGGCAGACGAGCCGACGGATCACCTAATGGTATATGCAATACATATATGACTATAGTTAACATGACATAACCATGAGGACATTATGCACCTGGAAGGTATCGCAAATTGGAATAGAGAGGGGCAGATATTTTTAAAATCTCTATTAAATTACATTTACGTATGGTTTAATGGTTCAAGTACCTGGGTTCGGTTCCCAGGTCGAGCAAAAGGAAGCAAACATCTATCATCATCCATTTATAATTTTTTACGTTTATAATGTTAGTGGGACCTTTAAGTACATATTCGTTTACCGAGTAATAACACTTTTTGATAAGTATTTTTGATAAATGTACTTATTAACGTCCTAAGACCCAAAAGCCTTTTAAAAGGCATAAGATAAATTTATTTTATCTATAAAAGATTGTTTATGTTTTCCTACCCGCATGATAAGTGATAGATAGATATTAGAAAAGTTTATTTACAAGCGTTATACTGTAGCTTACAAGTAATTTGGGGAACTCTGATAGGTACCTACGTTTTGCTTATTATCAACGTGAAAGTGACATTGTGTGAAAGAATGCGCTGCACTTTGTTTTATGTATATGTTTTGCCATCAAAAACATAATACAAAGTCAGATTTAAAAAGTACTCGAGTCAAGAAAAGTATTCGAATACTTGTGCTAGTACTCGAGTACCTATCCGAGTCTCCGGACTCGAGTACTAATTCGAATACTTTTTTAACGAGTACTAAAATACTCGAATACTAGAAATAGCCGACTCGGCACATCACTACTATTTATAAAGAGATAACTTTAGACAACGTTAAGGCTTATAGGTAAACCGAAAACACGAAACGCTTGCGCGATGTAATTGGACACAGCGCCATCTATTGGCTCATTTATGAATTACGGTCCCGAAACGAAGTGAGGGCGGACCACTAGTTCAATATATTGAGGACAATCAAGATGACCTCACTCCGCCTGATGGTAAGCGACAGAGAACACTAAGACTGGCAATGTCTCTACGTAGCTGCAGAGGTAGGTAGGCTGATTTTCTATTGTGTCTGCTGTCTGGGCCTTACGGCGATAGTTAGTGGACATCCCTCACTGGCACAGTTTTTTCTGTGTCCCGTCATTTACCAGGCTAACACGCGAGCGTCCTGTTAGCGCGATAAATCACCGGAGCCACCACGCCACGCGACGCGAAAACGTTTTCTCGTCCCCGATATAATTATTGTGTCGTGCGATTTGTACGATAAGATAACTGCAGCTAAGAAACCTGGTGTAGGTTTCAAGAATTGGGTATTGTATTTTTGGAATCATATTTCACAAAATCAGAAATGATGTAATCCGACAGAGAATCAGGGACACCGACATAGCCCACCGAATTAGCAAACTGAAGTGGCAGTGGGCTGGTACACATTAGCCGCAGAACTGACAACCGTTGGAGCCATAAAGTCCTTGATTGGAGACCGCGACTCGGTAAACGTAGTGGTGGACGCCCTGCTACAAGATGGGATGACGACATTCGAAGGCTAGCTGGAGTGAGCTGGATGAGAGTCGCCGAAAATAGGGAGCGGCGGCGTGCATTGAGGGAGACCTATGTCCAGCAGGGGACGAGCGTGGGTTGCTAATGATTTCATAAGATTAGGTAGCAGTGGAGTAGATGGATCGCCTTATGGTAAACTATTGCAATCGGTCATAGACACCCGCAACACAAGTGGAGTGCCACAAGCCCTTCTCACCACCACATTTCTCAATCAACTGAAGAGGCGAAACGAAGAGGGGCCCATTTTTAAAAAAGTAAATTTTACAGGACACACACAAAGACGGCCCGATTTAAAAAAATGGGCTGTTTTCACTAAATAATCAAAACTCGTATTTGCCTATGGTAAAGTATGAAAATTGGGCCGTTCATCATACGACCACATAGAAGCTATGGTTGAATACATCTGTTCCAGCAATTTTAGGCTTATTATAATTATGGCAGACGTAGCCAATCCACTGTCATTTAATCATACTGTAATTGAACTAAAAATCACGTGATCTAAGAATAACCTAATCCTTATTGAAAAAAAAGGCTCGCTCCAAAACACGGATAAGATCTAAGCTTCACTTTCTCATAAATGAATGTCACTTTGTGTTTATGGTTAACAAAATAACCAACGATACGAAACGATAATCTAATAAAGCCTTATTTCATGGTCCTTCGAACCGGATCATTGAGACCTTTTGCTTTATTCGCATACTCGTAGTATGAAGATAGCAGTTCTTTTCTAGTTATTCATACGGACTGCTCATATTCTTTAGGTTCAGATAAATTAATAATAACAATAAATGTAGATCAATGGATGTACTTGGATGACAACTTTAACCTAATCATCATTAATTAATTTGAAGAAATCTTAGGCACTTTTTTAAATTAAATGTGACAGCATCACATTGTCCTGATCCCCAACTAAGGTTTTCCCTTGTGATATGGAAACCAGAAACAACGATGGAACCACAAACACCCAGACCCCAGACAAATATCTGTTTCATCAACAAACATTTTGTCTTGGTGCGGAAATCGAACCCGCAACCCTTGCGTCTCAACCGGCGCCTATACCACTACGCTAAACGGGTCCATTTTTTTTATAAGACTATAGGCCAACGCTTGACCACAATCGCACCTGAAGGAAAGTGACGATGAGGTCTAGCATGACACTCGTTTGCCTAGAAGATGCCTGTTCACTCTTGCCATTAAAGTTGTGCGACAGTTTTAGAAACAGAGAAACGATGTGACATATTTTGGAATTATTCTATCCAGGGTTAACCAAGGAAGTCCTTAACTTGAGTAATATGTATAAACAAGCTGACGCTGATATACGAGGGTCCGGCCCGAAGGGGCCATTCATCATACACGATACACTCAATGAATATATTCGAATAAGTCTATTTACAAGACTAAACGTGTGAGTGTTCACACTTTTCAAGTAGCAGTATTAATAGGTAAATAATAAAACATTGAAAGTTATTGTTTTAATAATGAATTGCGATAACGAGCTAAACATTCGATTTGCAATGCAAATGCATGCGTCTTTATCCGTCAGACGTCGATTGCATTGCGCTAGCATTTTGCTTTTTCGGTCAGTACTTATATAAAGATTTGTCTATCTCTATTAAATTTATCTCTTTATAAGAAGTACAGATATTCTGTGTGTCACCATAAAATAGTCCGAACTTCCGTAAAATAACAAACGGTACCTACAAAATTTTCAAAAAATATAACTAACTGTTTGTATAAGTCGTTTATTTTATTTTAACTGCAGTTTGTTATTTTCCAAAAGTTGATCAACTTCCTGGGAAATTGTTCAACTTACATTTCAGATTATTTTACGGTGACATACGAACTAAAACAAACTTGTACAATCTCAAATCTTTTATTCGACCACCATTTTGAAAACTGTAAATCGGATTATACAAGTAATTTTTTGGCAACATACCTAACAATTTTAAGACCGAAAAAATGTGTCCAAGAATATTTTAATAAAAACAGACTCCAATTTCAGCGCAAACATTTCAGGTAACAAAATTCAAGATGGAGAAAATTGGCTGACTCTCGTCTCAAACCAATTTATTAAAACCTGAGACATTTTCTTTAGGATCACTTATTTCGTTACATTACCTTCGGAAGGTGCTATTTATTTAATATTTTTGTATTATTTGTTGAAATATCTTTCGTAAGTGGAAATAATACCTTTTTCGGTGAAATAATATTTCTCACAAGCAAATTTTTACATGATATCCTTAATATTTTTAGCAAGTCGCGGCAACCTTTAACTAAGGCTACGAAATGTTTCTTAGACTTTCAAAAAATACTTTAACGTATTTTTTATGTGATAGATTGCCGACGAGGACACAGGTGGCTTATAATGAAGTCGTCTTGACGAATGAGAATATTACCTGTCACATCCAAATAAAGGTGAAACATAGCACTTATGAAAGGGAGGGAAACTCCATTCGGTCGTAACATCCGCTTCCTTTTAAGCCCTCAGATTACTTGATGGTAAACGATTACTGCCGCACATAGACACCCGCAACATCAGTGGTGTCACAAGTGCATTGCAGCGAGAACTCTGATTGGGCCTCCGAGACCCTCACTGCCACGGCGAAACCCAGGGTATTTACACCACGGGCACAGAAGTACGGCCGTGGTCATTCCAGTCGAACCAGCCTATTCATGCCGGACCTTGGCTGTCACGGTAATAACTCACTAGTAGTTATGATAAAAAAGTCAAACAGAATTGCTAATTGAAAATGCTTTTAAAGCACTTTAACAAAATGGTGTGTTCGATATTTTCGTTTAGCAGCTGCGAGGACTTTAGCGGCGGCATGACGGCAGCGGGTGCGGCGAACGCATCGCTCAGCAGGCGCCTCTGCTTGTGAATCTAGTGATGTGCGAGGAACATGTTACTCGTCAGAGATAATCTTCTTCATTTTCTATGTCGACATCACTCATGACAGAGTAGTCAACACTTCATCCATTAGTGGCAAGCTATACAATGCGCCGCTACTTTTCTCTGATGACGGCCTTCCTCGTGCATTCATTAAGTGATGATGAGTCACTTGCAGCTGGTTACGTTTAAGCGACAGTGGTCATGAACTTAAAAATTAAAATCCTGTAGATCCGAGTTCATAATAATCATAGTTTCTTGATTGTTGAGCTACTTGCTTACTTATTTACTACGGTGGCTCACTAATCCATGATGCGTCTTTGCCTCCGATGTCAAAATTCGCCATTTTGTTTGGTCTTGTGCCACTTCCGACCGAATCATTTACGATTAGTGGTTTAAGGTTAAGTTTTGTGTAAGGATTGTAGAGATAAATATGTCAATTGATCTTGTTATTTACAGAAAATGTAGAGAACCTTTCGTATCGTATCTTATATTTTTATGCCACGAAATTGGACCAATTTTTTGATCCTCAGAATTCATTACCGAATTCATGGCGGCGCGTTTCGACATTTCAAAACTCCTCGATTTCATTATCTTTCTTTTGTTGTTTCTCTTAATAAAAGATAGATGGAATGAAAACTTCCTTGCAGACTTGAGAATTGTTTTTGTGATTCTGAAATAAAAAGTGAACAGTTTTTAATGTTTTTTGAACAAACAAAAATCACTTTGAAGAAATTTTATAAATTTTTAAACGGAAGCTTTTTATGGAATTGAAAATGACAAAAGCTTCAATGTCAGCTTTAAATATTGCTTAAAAGAAGGGTTGGAAAGGCTTTCAATGCATAATTAAGTACCTGAAACATCGATATAATCTCTAGATATACCATTCCATACTGAAAGCGTTTGAAAATGTCTCATTAGCGCTGTCATTATTAGTTTTACAGCTATTGTTTTTTTTTTTATGTGATAGGAAGCAGGCGAGCAGGCGGATCACCTGATGGTAAGCAATTATTGGTAATATTTTTAATTTCGAAATCCAAATATAGTATTCTGTTATCGACCTAACCCGTAGAGTACCTAGTTATTGGCTTTGAATTCCGAAAATGTCAAATAACCATCTTTTGCGAATGGGCCCCGAAAAAATATTGTGGACTAGGTATTGCAAGGGTGTCGAATTTCAAAACCAGTAGGGGCGGTAAAATAGCCTACATGCGGCAAATGTGTAAGTCCATCACTGCTTTAGCACGTTTTACCGCAAGTTGGTTAAATTAAAATAGCCATAATAAGGTTTATTAAAGCTATATTTTTTCTTCTTCATCGAATGCTCCCTGCACATCACACACCGTGCACACCAATCCCTAGCTAGTGTTTATCGGCCGCTGGCGCTGAGCTGAGAACCACTCTCCCGCTAATTTGTAGCTCCTCATTAATTCAAGCGAGACCGTAGTTTAAGAACACCTGCGGAGTAATTGAGTTATGTGAGAGTTCTAGCTTTAACAGGCGTACACAGCATTTGCATAACAAACAACTGTATTTTTTTTTTATTCAGAAAGAAAGTCATTTTTTAAAAATAGTCCTTTTTGAAAAACATGTGACTCTTTTCAATGTTATTTCATTAAAAAGAGTCACTATAAAAAAGTGATTAACCGTGGGAGACGCTTTAAAATTAATGAGCCATGTATTAAAAAGATAGACCACGCTATAAAGAAAACCTACCGAATACTTCCTAAAAGCAAAAAACAATGTTTCGTCGTATACCGATCCCTTCTCTAAAACTAAACCTAATAAAATACACTTTGTGCCAAATAAATATAAATACCTAAGATTTTTGTGTTTCTAGGTTAATTTTTGTTATAATATAAGTCAAATCAAATCAAATCAAAATCACTTTATTCAATTTAAGTCCTTTACAGAACATTTATGAATGTCAAATTTTATAATCTACTGCTGATGGAGTAGTTCACACACAGCGAAAACTCAAGCCGCCCAAAGGTTATAAAATTTTCGTATCTTTTTTAATAAAAAGGAACATACTTAACTTACAATAGACAAATAATGAATATTAACTCATTATCTAAACTAATATCTAAACGAATATAAACTATCCTATAGGTACATGGTTGCCTCACCTTCCGGCGAATGATAGAAATATACCTACTTACTTACTCCGATGGCTCAACGATCCTAAATGAGTCTTGGCCTCCGATACGAGATGTCGCCATTTGTCTCGGTCTTGTGCAGCTTGTCGCCAATCTCCTGCTTGCAATTCCTGCAGGTCCGCGTCCACGACATCCCGCCAGCGGTAGCGTGGGCGCCCCACTGGCCGACGACCAGTAGGTTGCCCAAGATATGCCCTCTTGGCGCCCCGATCTGATACCATTCTTTCAACGTGGCCGAGCCATCGGAGTCTATGTGCCTTCGTCTCTCCCATTTAGAAATATGCATGTAAATTTTAAACAGAGGTGCATTATATTCGTACACATAAAGGTGCACGTTTTAGGGTTAATTACACAATATATCACAAGAACCAAACGCATTGTTTAGTTTATCGGTATATCGGTTAACCGATGTCCGACTGTAAACCGTTACGACTGGCTTTGAAGTAGACACAGATAACTAAAGCAAGAAGAATAGGTGTTTCTTAGCGCTTCTACTAGTAGCAATCTCCTCCCACGGCTGCGGTATATCTCTTTTTTTTATATTATAGGAAGGCAAACGAGCAAGCGGGTCACCTGATGGTAAGTGATCACCGCCGCCCATGGACATCAGCTACACCAGAAGGAGTGCGGATGCGTTGCCGGCCTTTTAGGAAGGTATAGGCTCGTTTCTTGAAGATTTGAATGTCGTACCGGTTGGGAAATACCGCTGCGGGAAGTTGATTCCACAATGAGGAGGTGCTACAGCATCGATTATAAAGAAACGCTGTGAACGTTCCAAAGAATCGAAGTATAGCAGTAGTTTCAAAGTTTAGATAGGAAAAAGTAACAAAATACGAGTATAGTAGGACATGACATTGTTTAGGAACCTTAAGAATATATTTGATGGAGTAGGTAGATAGTACGTTGAAAAATCGCTTCTTGAATCCGTGATAGTTTACTCTATAAGTCTAAGTAGGCTGGAGTCTAAGGTCGGTTGATTTTAGAGGGTGGCAACAGTTTGGACAAAGTCGGTGCTTTCTAAAAACCGTGGGAAAGCCACGCTTTGGCATGAATGGGCGGGCTTGACCTAAGTGATACCACCGTCTCACAGTAGACCGGCTTTGTCGAGTGAATGTAGATACCGGAGGCCCAATTGAGGATTAAAGGAGGAAAGGGGTTAAAATATTGACAACGTACTCTGCTGGTATTGTAGGTATCTATGAGCGGTGACAATTGCTTACCAATAGGTAATGCTACTGCATTTCTGCCAACTATCTCATATCAAACATAATGTTGACCGGTACACTGATTTGATTATCAGGAAGTTGGACATTGACGTATATGAAAACAGTACAATACAATAAGCGCAATTCTCAATCTTAAAGTTTGACCAACCCATTCTGGATTATTGCCAAAGGAACGGACTTTGTACCAAAAGAATCCTCTATCCGATCTTAGCCCTCACTTATTTCCCACCCAACCGTACCCTACCGTACCCTACCGTACCCTACCGTACCTACTTTGCATTTTTATGAAATATAAAAATATTCGTCGGTGAAAGACGTGATCTGTGCGTACCGCAGTTCGGGGAAATGTTTAAGATAGGGAAACTAAATCTTTAGAAGTGCCGGCTTGACCTGAAATGGCTTCTTAAATCTTTTTATACAGGGGGTATCTGTGAACATTTACATCGCTTTAACAATTTAACGTCATCCACCAATCATTCTGAACAACATTTGTTCTATGACTTCGCTTCATGTCGCCACCGCCATGGTTGTCAGTCTTCAAATGTGCGTTTCTCCTGAAACTTTCTGCCTCGTACCACAAAACTATAGAATGAACTGTCACCTGCAGTATTTCCGGACCGACACGACCTACAAACCAGCGCAGGACCAACGGCTTAACGCGGTTTCCGAGGCTTATAGTTAAACGAAAAAGATGTAATATACACCCAGCGCCATCTATCGGCACAATTTGGAACTTGTAGTGTGTAGCGCACCTCGCCTTTAGGTTAGGCTATTATATAAGTTAATTAGTAAGTAGGTAATAAAAGTCAGTCATACTGCAACACTTGTCTCATTAAGACGCCACAACCAATCCATACATTGCATGGTGACCCTGCCAGGATTCGAACCTGGAATCTTCTGATGTTTAATAAATCCGAAACGAAGTGAGGGCGGCCTACTAGTTATTCACTAAAACGGCCGCAAGCCCGTCTCACCGCAACGAGCTCTCCAGGACGTATATTCATTAGGAGCGAATGTCACGCCACCTTGTGGCGCCGTAATTAGTCTGCAGCTGCCTTACAACTACAACGAAACAATTCACGACCAAATCGTTGACCCCGTCCCTTTTACACTCCATCTGAATTGCTGTGGTTTGGATGCGACAGGTATAACGCTCCCCGTTATAAGCCCACTGCTCAAATGTGCAATCACTCAAACCGTAAAGAGCATGACAGAGTGCAATGATATGTGTAGATCTTGTAATCTTGACACATTCTTTGTGGTACATTAATTTATAGATGACTTGTTATTACGGCTCACCTTACTAACTAATGCTAGTTAGAGCAAATGTGAAACATATTTTGTAGATTGCATAGTTTACAATTGTAAGTACTTAAAATACCTACAAATACCAACTTAATGTGTTAATTTAATGCTAAGTATTCTGATGTTATTCAGTTTTGTGTGCCAATAAACAAATTCGTGATTAAGGTGTCATGTCAACTTTTTATACTAGTTATTGATCCCATTATTCCCATGCATTGCCGCCGCGTCCCGGTTCCTACCGGCGTGGGCCCAAAAATGTTTGGCTTAACCCCTTAAGGGATGATGACACGCGTACCAATAACCTCACGACTGCAATGGATGCCAAAAACCGTTCGAAGTTCTTACTATTGTAGTAATATAGAGATCTTTCTTATTAAATCAATAAGAAAGCGGACCGCGGGCTTCACAGTAAAATAAAAGCCCATAAAAAACTTGTTATTAAATTATAAATAAAATATAGCTCAAAATAAATTAATTAACCCAGGCATCAAATGGCTCGCCATATTGTGGAACGCGAAGAAAAATATTTTCTTTCATTTATTTATATAAATGATCACTACCCTCTACTTCATGAGGGTAATTTGGCAACGTCAAGTAAGAATAATGGATAAACAGTATAATTCAATCAGTCACATTTACACAATAGAATAGGTACATATATTTAGCGTCTATTATTCCACGAATGGGGATCGGGGACTATCGAAAGTGAGAAATCTACTAGAATGACTATAAACCATGACTAGAATGACGGCATGAATGGGCCGGCTTGAACAGAGTGATACAACGGCCTCATAGAAGACCGGAGTGAAGCAGCGCCTGCGTTGTTTTTCGAGTGAGTGTGGGTAAAGGAGACCCAATTGGGATAAGTTACGTTCATGGGCGGCGGTACGCTTACCATCAGGTTATGCGTCTGCTAATCTGCTTGACTACAGTCTATTACATAAGAAAAAGATGACGTACGGAAAATGTAAATCTGAACAAAAGCTGCAAAAGGAGAGCGTATTCCTTTTCGAAAGGTCGGCGGTACTCTTATGACTCCTCTGGTGTCCATTAGCGGCGGTAATCACTTACCATCAGGTGACCCATCTACTTGTCTGCCTACTATCACATAAAAACCCACTAAATAATAAAACACCTTTTTGAAATCAGTTAACCGTGTGACTGATGCGGGGAAACTGGGTCCATTTTTTATTACCTACGTCTTATTTCTTAAATTCTTTACAGCGTATCACGTATCCCTATAAACCAACCCTGAAAAGTCATTACCCAACCAAAATGGCGTTAACAGATATCAGTTGACGACACTTAGACGCGTCCCGGGGAAATAAACTGGAGGTACTGCCACAGTACACTGTACAGGTCGAGGTGTAGCTTTAAAGTGTTTTTTTTGTGATGGTTGGCAGCATGAGTATTAATTAACTGATGGTAAGCGAAGCGCCGACACCCGGAAAGTCACGTCGCGTCCCTTTCTCCGCATTTCACGATTTTATTTTTTTATGGTACAGAGGGCAGACGAACAGACGCATCACCTGATGGTAGGTAAGCGATTACCGCCGCCCATGGACACCCACAACACCAGAGGCATCACAAGCGCGCTGCCGACCTTGGTCCAATTGGGGCTATAGGAGTCGAGCTTATCGATACTGTGGGCACCTGTCATTAGTAAGTATCGATATTATCAATAGGAAATGTTTAACAATACCATTCATGTAGTTTACTACCGGTATCGGACGTTGAACTATCGGTACTATTGCACTTTTCAATACTAAATGGATATCTTGAATAGGTTTAATTAACACTAGTACCTACTCCGCGCCCCGAAACAACAACTTTGTACGCAATTAGGTATTACAAGCTGAGATGAGACGAGATAGCGAGCTACTGGCGGGCTCGGCGATCCACTGTGTCCACTTTACAGCCACTTCCCTGTAAGGCTGCATAAAAGATGTGTAAGACTTCACACGCGAAGTTTACGGCGTCATACGTGTTGACCTTTCGCTTTGTTATCTCCATAGAACTCGGCCGTGACGGGAATACGAGAAAATGTTGGTGTTTTTACCAAGTCGAAGACTTGAGCTCGAGGAAATTCGGTTAGTGGACCTTATACTTACCTAGATGGTCCAGTTGGAAAATGTAATTTTATAGATCTACACTTATGTCAATTAGAACTTAGTGCGGCCATCCTAAGTATGCTTATGTCATCTTCAAATCAAAAACTCAAAGGTAGTTATTTCTTTTGAAGTATTAAGTACTGTGAGGACAATTAATATGCATAATTTTATAAAATAAGTTAAAAGCCCAAGATTCCAAATTTTTGTTGAAATTAACTTAAATAAAAGATAGGTTAGGTACCTTACGCAAATTTTTAAATTCAGATCCATAAGTGCAATGCAGTGAAAAAATATGAAAACAAACGCGCTTTTGAGTTTCAGGCAAAGAGTTTAGAGGTTTTTAGTTTCAGGCGACTGTATCGCTGTTTTAGATGGTTTTTACTGACGGTCTGTCAGTTGCGTGTGACTGTATGTATGTATCGATAACGCATCAGTAATGAATCGATTTCTTATCGCTGGATAAGGTCGCAATGTAGGCTGTATCACTGCTTTTAGTATCGGTTCTGTCAGTTGCGTGTGATATCGATGCTACATCGGGAATATATCGTTGGAAAAGGTCGCAATGTAAAATTTTACCAACTGTTAACAACACTTTTATTTCCTGAAAAGGACACTGTCGTTTAATTACAGAGTTGTTCGACCGAACAATTGTTGTCCCGGTGACGAACGCACGGCTGTGCGAGACAGTAATTAATTAGTTTCTGTTGATACTGCACCCTGTCATGGGGAGTTGTATGACTTACAATAAGACAAGGATTTTTTGGCCGACTATGGCTGTTGTCGAAACTAAGTTTTCTTCTTAAAAAAGTGAGGTTTTTGATATTTCTGTAAAGACGATCCACCGGAGGACAAAGAAATTTTTTGGGAGTAAACCACAATTTTTATTAAAGAGGAAGGCGTTATCTATACTAATTATTATTAATTCTATAGACATCGACAAACCATACAAGGTTTGTCGATGTCTATAGAATACAAACTAAAAAGGTGAAACACTAGCGCAATCGCAATGCAATCAACGCCCAGCGCCATCTATTGGTGGACAGTGGAACTACTGCTACCGCTGCTTCACGCCGGATTTTTTTGATATCACTCCGGTTGAGCTGGCCCATTCATGCAGAAGCGTGGCCCTCCCACGGAAATTATTCACCACAATAAGTTCTGCTCAAATATCCGCGAATTCGCAAAACATCTCTTCACCTTGAGCAGGAACGTGCTCAAAAATGGCTCCCAGATTTAGCCTCAGAAACAGCTGCGAAGCCCAAACAAAGCGTGTTTATAAACCAGCGGTTTGACGTCAGGTTGCCGTTTTAGCCGTTTGCGATTCTATGGTGAAAGCACAAAATAATTACACACAGAAGGTAGACTCAGCCTGATTTTGAATTTAGAAGAGTTCGTTGACATATGCTAGGGTTGTTGCCCGGCATGAGTACATAAGCGCGCGGCCTCTACCACAGACCTCGACAGTTTGACAATCTTATGTCATAGGCTAGGATTAATGTGGTCGAAAAGGCGTATTTTCCCGTTAGTGCGCATGCGTGAGTACATGACACGTTTTTAGCTCTTAGTGGGCAGCCTACTTTCTGTGTGTAATTATTTTGTGGTGAAAGGGTTCTTTCGTGTTGTTGATTTCGAAAACGTCTGGTACACTCGACCACAAAAAAGTCTGAAGCACAAATGTTTTATTGCTATATTTTTAGGTAAGTTCTCGATGATGATGATGATCTGTTTGCTCCCCAAAATTAAAAAACTAGGGGCCCACTCTTACTTCGTTTCGGAACAATAGTTTCACTGTCTACCAAATAGATTGCGCTGGGCGTTGATTGAATCGCTCTTGGGTTTCGTCTTTTCGGTTTGTGTCGATAGAATTTATATATTTAGAAAGTATATATATATACTTAGTATATTTAGAAAGTATTTAGATGGTAAGCGGTTAAAATTAATTATCTCAACTATTTGTAAGTATTAACAGTTTGAGAAACTAGCCGAGACGTTCTGGTTTAATAGTGTTTTCTCCACTACCATACTGAACTTGTGGTAGGTACAAAGATTAGAGAGAAATTCAACGATGCGAGCTCACTTTCAAACCCACGATACAGTTTGCAAGGTGCTAACTGGACTACCGTCACTCTTCGCCAGGAATATCGAAACAATAAAACAACCGCAGTCCTAATTCAGCTGCGTAAACAATCTACTCCGGCGCACGTGAGTGCAGTGTAGGGTTGCCAATCATACGTAAAATAATACCATTTTTAAATCAGGAGAGAAAAGTACCCTGTCTAAATTCAGACCTAGTTCGATACTTCCATCACTTTCATCTCTTAGTAAAGTTTTTGGAAAAATAGTTTTCTCTCAGTTAGTGACGTTCATAAAATGTTCTGTATGGACCCAAAGTGAATAAATAAACTGTTTTTCACTACATGAGAGGGGTAGCTCGGTGGATAAGAACGTGAGCCTACTAGAGAGGAGGTCGTAGGTTTGAAGGTTCAAATTTGACATGCACATGTTTCAATTCTATGTGCATAAGTATTTTACCTTACCTTAGGGATGAAGGAAATATCGAAAAGAAACCTGCACGGGTCGGATAGTTTCTAAAACGTGTAACTATGATTCACTTGGTCTAGTTTCCCTGCTAAAGGGCTATGGCTTCATGTAATCACCAGACTCCCCAAATCCTGGATCTGTACCAAGTGTATTTAATTACCTCCAAAGCGCCGGCTTACCTTACCGGGAAATAAGCTAACCGGGGAAAAAACGCTGAGATGAACATTAATTTGGGATGAGTACAATGTGTAAATTGTCTCAATTTATTTCTTTTTGATAAGTGGGCAGCCCTAGTGCAGCGTGACGTCAATGCGCAAGCGCAACGCTCCGACACGCCCTCAGGTATAATTAGCCTATGCTTGCGACTTGCTGGAGTAAAATAAACTAGGTAACCTTCTTACGGAGTGTTTCAAATCAAACCATTAATATAGTTAGAAAGATGAATACTTACTCCACTGGCTCATCAACCCGAAACGACTGCTGGCTTCCGAGAACGCCACTTTGGTCGATCCTTCACTATTTTTACTATGATAATTATTAAATCACCACTTACCTACTACACACTTTCTCTATACTAGGAGAGAGTTCCAAATATGCTACTACGGTGCACAGTATAATCTTCACAGTGTAGCGGTATTTCCCATAAAACTTCAACGAGCTTCAACTGACAAAACAAACTAGTTTGTTACATTTGTACACATATGGTTTAAATGAAAAAGAATTGAGTTTCTAATTCTGAAAGAAAATCTTAATGTGGTTAACAAAAAACATCTACTTACCAAGTTTCGACAATAATATACTTAATACATCTCTTACAGTTTCGGAAAAAAAATACTATGACATACGTACGGACAGACCAGACTAATCTATAAGGGTTCCATTTTTTTCCCATTTGGCTACGAAACCTTTCTTCTTCTTCAGCTCAGATCATAAAAGAACAGACAAAGTGTCCATTGAGTCTGTTACTCTCACCCTGAAGACCTGCCTAAAAAATCCAGGATTGCAAGGAGGAAAACATTCTTGAACTGGATGGGCATTCCATGACTTGATGGTTCGGGGCATTGTCCTAATCCTAATAACTCTACCGGATTAGCTGAAGTGGCAGTGGGCTGGCCATATCTGCCGCAGAACTGACAGCCGTTGGGGTAAACGAGTTCTGGAGTAGAGACCGCGTCTCGGTAAACGTAGTGTGGGATGGCCCCCAGCTAGATGGAGTGACGATTTGCGAAAGCCGTTGGTATAGACTGGATGCGTCTCGCAGAAGACAGGGTGAAATGGCGGACATTGGCGGAGGCCTATGTCCAGTAGTGGACTGAGACAGGCTGATGACGATGATCAACTTTAGCATACTCACCATCTCTTTCTTTTCCAGGCATCGTGAACAGAGGCGACTCGTTCCGGCGGCGGCGCTCCCGGTCGGGGAGCCTCGCGCCCTCCTCCCCCGCGCAGAGCGCCCCGGAGCCCCAGGAGCGGCGGCCGGTGGCCTGCCACCGGGTGGCTATGGTGGGCGCCCCAGGAGTGGGGAAGACGGCGCTGATCAACCAGTTCCAGACCAGCGAATGCATCAATGCGTATGACAGGCCTAGTGGTGAGTGGATCTTTCTTTATGGTTTAACTAGCTGGACTTCGTTCGCGTGCAATAGTATCTTTGGGTAGCATTTGAAATTATTTCAATAATTTTCACGCCCCTTATTAACCCTTTATAACCCCCTTTTCGCCATAAGTAGTACCTAGCCTACGTTCTTTCCCAGGGTCTACACCATCTGTATACCAAAATCCGTTCAGTTGTTTTGGCGTGAAAGAGTACCTAACAGATAAACAGACAGAGTTACTTTCGCATTTATAATATAAGTTATGATCTATAACCATGGGAGAGCCACGCTTCGGCATGAATGAGCCGGCTAGACCGGAGTGATACCACGGCCTCACAGAAGACCGGCGTGAAGCGGCGCCTGCGCTGTGTTTCGTCGAGTGAGAGAGGGTACCGGAGGCTCATTTGGGGCATGATGCCATAAAAGGAGTTTACGTGATCGCGAACAACAAAAGCACAGTCAGCCACACATCAGGTTACCACAACCTGTCAAATTTCGTCAATTGATATTCAACCTTATGTGTATGATAGTAAGATGAGAGTTGATTGAAGAAATTTGACAGTATACCTACAGTTGCTCCTCATTTCAAATACCTTGAATGAATTCGCAAGTCTATCTATACTTGTAGATCTGTGTACTAGAGAAATGCAGAAATTTGCAAAGTTTTCATATTCAGCGCCTCGCTTGTTGGGACTTTCGAGGTATTTCTTCGTGACACTCGAACAAGACATAATACACTGGCGAGCAAATTAACTGGAACAGGCCTAATTAAGGATTATATTTGTATTTTTTGTTATCTAATATCTGTAACACTCTCAAGCTACTTAGTACGGCGTCAGGTTAATATATGAAATGTAGAATGTGTGATAAAATAATTATAACGTGTGTTACAACTTTTATTACAAGCATCTACCTACATATATACCTAAGCTACGGTAACAATCTTGAGATAGGTTTTCAATTTCAATTAGATTTTTTTTTTTGGTATGTTGGGCAAAATACCTACACAATATTAATGTTGCGTTTGCTATCGACTTTAATCTTAGACGTCAGAATAAATACAATATTTACGCAATCATGAGTTTTATAGATATTAGGAAAAATATTGAAGCTGCAAAGAATAATGAAGGCACGTTTGCCAGATTTATAAAAATATTTACTTCGAATAATTTCAATACAATGTAATGAGTACACCTGACTGAATATATACGAACATATTGGAGCGTTGCTTTCAAAGCTCAAACGTAATACCAACATTAAATAAAATATCTCCGTGATAAAAAATATTCGAATACGAGCCAGAGATAAAATGGTTTACGATGTCGTTGGAAAGCTGCGGACTTTTTAAAGACGCATCCGACTGATTCGTATAAAACGGCGGTTTCCAACGTTAAGCATTATTGTGGAGAGTAAGCTTGGCAGTTGCTATCTGGTTAGAAATAAATGTTTATATACTCTAACCGATTCGGATGTAGCGGACGATTTTAACGATCAGCCACATATGCAGGATATAATATTATAGTGCACTCACAATATCTACCCTTACCACTTCATTCGCCGACTTCCAGATTCCGGACTGACATTGAGAATTTCTTAACAAAAAAACTTGAAGTGTGACCCTCTCCCTACAGCTGTACCACCGAGGCAGTCAATGAATAAATAAATTCATAAAACACCTCGTACATTAACTTGAATCCTTGCTTATGTCGCAATCGCTTAACATTAGGTTATCCGTCTGCTCATCTGCCACCTATCATATTTGTATTGCTATTTTAAATTTTCATAGGCTTCCACTCTTATACGTAATCAGATTAATGTAAGTATGTCTAAGATTTGGTAGGACACTATTTCTTTGGCCACATTTGCACGGCGGCTATGTACTAACTGCAGCAAACAAGCGAACTAGTTGCGGAGTTGGCTCGGCACAATGACGTCGAGTCCTACTTTGATATTGTCTGCTCGTTTAATGGCCATTTTAGTATCTTCGCAAATACAATAGAATGGAACTGTGAGCGTAACTACAAATAACCATTCTGTTTGTCAACTGCCAAACGCGATTGTTTGAAATATCCTTGTGCAGTGTTCTATTTTATTAAGATAGATAAGTTTATAGTAAAGTAAAGTATCAGCCTATATACTGTCCTACTGCATAACACAGGCCTCAATCATAGAAATCAAGTCATCGCTACTATGATGCGCTTAGGGTAAATCACCACGCTTGCCTAATGCGGATTGGTAATAACAAACCCGAGATAGAGCAAGCTAAAAAAATTGATGGATGCAAATTAATTTAATGGTTATAAAAACATAAATAAAGTTATAAATATAACGTCTATTTTGACTGGCAGATACCATAACTGATTCGTTCGTAGTCACGGTAACTACAAGCCCATAATAGGCCATACTGCTACGTGCTACGACGGGCTACGGCAAACCGTACCTACTACGAGCATGGTGCTACGAAAAAATCGTACGCATATTGGTTACGTACTCTATTTACTTACATCGTAATCCGGGACACAGTGGTACTTTAACCTTAAATAGGCCATAAGTCAACAAAAAAAATATTTGGTTCTCGCTCTTATGTACAGATAGACAAGATTCAAATCAGGTGGGAACTATTTTCCATAAGTCTTATCAAGGGTTAAAACGAAGTCTTGTACCAAAGAATATGGCGATACCGATGGCGCATTTGATAGTGACCTTGCCGCATACGTCAAAGGTCGTGGGTTCGATCCCCACCCTGGACAGACATTCGTGTGATCAACACATGTAATTGTTCAGTATTTGAGTGTAATAAATGTATCTAAGTATTATTTTTGTGTGATACTTACACAAGAATTAAATCGGCTACTGTTTCGTGTTCTTGTATATCTATTATCTGTGGTAAATAGGTAAATGCTTACTTTACTATTTGTAATTCCTCTGCTGTCTTTTATGTAACTCAGCTATTAGCGATAAGGCCGCCGATATTGTATTTGGAAATTACTATTTGCATTAAGTTCTGTAATGTGTTGTGCAATAAAGAGTATCAGATACTCTTTATTGCACAGTCAACCTATCAGAAGCTACTTAATACGGAGTCAAGTCAATGTATGAGATGTTGTGTGAATTTAATTTAATTAAAATCGAATACGTAACAGAGAATGTAAACTAAATAAAATAAACCATTCAGGTTCTAAAACTGTCCATGAACGACCGTCGCTAGCAAAGTTATTATTCCAGCCTAGCAAAATGTGAAATAGTGAAAAACAACGAAACACGCCCCAGCACAAAAGAAACGTTTCGTTTTACGCGCGGAATAATTACGCTTCGCAATTGCTTTGTTTTGTATCGGAGGTTATGTAATTAGTCTCGGTCCGTGTAAAGGAACGTTTTTTAATAGTTGTTTTTCTGTGCTATGGAGTTAACTGTATACGAGATTCCAGATTGGACATGTCCGCGTAGAGATCTTTTAAGATTTTTACCCGAACGATTAAGCGAGCATAGTTACTTATTAATTACCTACACTAAAATCTACACAGAGTGTATCTGTAAACATTTACGTCCCTTTCATGAAGTCTTCTTCCAATCATTATGAACGACATTTGTTCTGAGTTTTGAAAATTTGTATAAATATTCGTCTTTTTATCTTCTATCTTCTATACTATTTATAAAGAGATAACTTCTATAGACAACGACTAAGGCTTATAGGTAAACCGAAAACACGAAACGCTTGCACGATGTAAATGGACACTAGCGCCATCTATTAGTTCATTTCTGAATTACGGTCCCGAAGCGAAGTGAGGGCGGGCCACTAGTCATATCATATTTGGGTCTCACGGCCCGCTTACCATCAGGCGGAGTGAGGTCATCTTGATTGTCCTGAACATAAAAAAAATAAGTACAAAGTCATGACTTGTCCATTTTGTATAGGGAGTCAAAAACATTTTCGACAATTTGTGTGATGTGCGACAATTAATATTTGCTTGAGAAACTAAAAACAAAATTAAAGATAAAAATGATATTTTTACACTGTGGTCTTACGTATCTGCAGTCATATCACGTCATACACTTGGCTTAGCATTCCAATTTCCGTTTCCGTGCTTTGTAGTTTGACTCGTATAAAGTTACTTTTACCGTAAGTGCCTGGATAAAGGAAATAACCAAATATGGAACGCCATTTTGAGTGTATTCTAGCAAATAATTTTTATCCGATAATAATAGTTTAAAGAGTGTATCAGTGAACATTTACATCTCTTGTATCTACTAATCATTCAGAACAGCATATGTTTTTTGAACAAGATGTTGACTTTTAGAAATTCGCATAAAGAAATTCTAACTTTTCATAAAAAATCGATCACGGTGACTTCAAAGATTTGAAATCTTTGTGTGACTTCGCTATTTTGTAAGGGGAGTTGAAAAAATATACGACTTTTCAAAAGTCGTAGAACAAATAAATGTTGTTTCGAATAGTTGATAGAAGACGTGATTAAATGGATGTAAATGTTCACAGATTCACCCTGTAAAAACGTTTGACGAGAAAATATCTTAATACCGAGTTATTTGCAGTCAATGGATAGGTATAAGTAGCAATAAAAAAGAGAAAGGTGATTCAAAGAATTAAGTATCTGCTATGAAAAATATATCTGGCTCAAATTTACTAAAGAAAAGCCAGTGGTAGCATACTTAGTCCCCGCGGGAGGCAAGTCACTCAGTATTGACCTCCTTGGAACATTAAAAGCTTGTATCATCCTATTTTCTAAGAAGCTTCCGTGCTTCGTCGGAAACGCTACGTTGTTAGCCCTGGAGCTTCTACATGAAAACGTTACTCGCTAGCGAATACATTTCGATAGGTTTCTATTTGACAACTAATACTACCGATTTTAGTTTCTCAAGTGACCGCTAGAGGCGCTGTACATTTTTTCATAGATTCGCTAGCGTCTCGGCGTAAACACCAACACTAGCGAGTTCGGTCACTGTAAACTCATGGTAAAGCTACTGGTGGCTTATACCGAAACCGTCCCGCAACGAATGAGAGTATACCTGTCGCATCCAAACAAAAGTGACACACAGCGTATAAAAAGGGACGGAAACTCCGATTCGATCGTCACGTCCGGTTCGTTCTATGCCCTTTAGTTACTGTATTAGAAATCTTAACGGCAAAGGACTTCTACCTGAACGTTGCGACTTATAATCTAGACCACATTATAAATGAAACTAGCTAAATACGGTACAGTACGGTATAGTGGCCCAAAAGGAACGTGGGACAGAAATTCAAAACTTGTCAAACGAACCATGTATGAATGTAGGTATATCACCCATTGTCAACATGTTGAGTGATGTCAAACAATGAAACGTCGCTTTCAATCTATATAAACGTGAGTTATCGGCCGACTTGTCACAGGTTTGTGACTACTAGCTGGAAGGAGTACAAAACATTTTTATTATAACAATAAAAATATTGTCTACTGAGGCAGCTATACAAAGTATTCCTTAAATAATTGTACTCGTAAACGTATGATGGAGAGGTCTCGCGAAAGCCGACCTCTCAGCTACCGACCCGTCAGACAAACTATAGCCACCACTCCGTTAGGACTGTACGACTAAGATGAACAGAATCTGAGAAACACCCACGGTGAAATAAGAATAATAAGTGTTTTATATTATAACTAGTGGCCCGCCATCATGTATGTGATGTTGTCTCAATTTATTTATCACTTCGCTTCGGGCCCGTAATTCAGAAATGAACTAATAGATGGCGCTGTGCTAAATTACATCGCGCAAACGTTTCGTGTTTTCGGTTTACCTATAAGCCTTGTCGTTGTCTATAGAAGTTATCTCTTTATAAGTGGTATAGATAGTTCAGTGTACAATCTTAAAAATTTGTGGTAATTTATATAGCACTGAAGTTTTAGAAAAAATAACCAAGCTGAGTTTTCCTTATTCTTAATTTGTTTGCAATATTTTAAATAACTTGTCATAAATAGACTATAACGAAAATAACATAACAAACTATATCAAAAATTCCTGCAGTCGGTCGGCTTTGACCACAGCCATTGTAACGCGGTCGAAACTTCAACCAGTAAGTAGCGTTTAGTCCCGGTTATATCATTCATTATATATTTGTAGCAAAACACTATGTGAGATACAAAGTCTACCTGTATCTTTTAACAAGATGAGCAGGTGCCTAAATAAACATTGAAAATGAACGTTTCGGGAGACGAGTTGATGTTCTCAATTTATTTCCCACTTCACATTATCTCCCTGACACATCCACAAAATAGCAGCAAAGGTTCGCGATCTCTGTCAGCTGGAGCAGGGCCGCGTAACATTTTGCCGACGACAGTTATAATTTTGCCGTGAATTTTGATAGAATCCAACCCTTTTTGATTAAATAAAAATGTTAATTTGTGAGAAGTCACCGAGGTGAGTAATTATTTCAAAAGTCGCCTGTTGTCATTTTAATTAAGAAGGCCACTTTGCCGGACGGAATCGTGTCGAAGTTCAAAAGCCACTCAAGTGGGGGTAGAAAATGTGGTTACGTAGGTATTTAATGTTTAATGTTGCATTATAATTAAAAATCCAATTAGATTTTAAAATTATTATAAAGTTGCCGCGGGAGAGCCATGTTTCGACATGAATGGACTGGTTCGACCGGAGATACCACCCACGGCTTTACAGATAACCGGTGTGAATCTCAGTGCCAGTCCTGCCCTCGGATACCCCTCTCTCACTTGGGGAAAGCTTTGTTTTCTCGAGTGAGTTTGAGTTGGAACCCGGGAGAAAGAGGAGTCTAAAAGTTACCAGGGTACTTGTGACTCCACTGATGTTGCGGGTATCCATCAGGTAAACCATTTGCTCGTTTGCCCCACATTACATTAAGACACAATCTGAATTGCCTACTCAATATAATATAGAGATAAGACCAAATCTGAATGGCCTATTCACCCCTGGACCTTTTTAAGACAGGGTAAAAAGGTTTCCCAACCGATAGATAGCCGTTGAGAGACGTCATCTAACATTTTCAATATTACATGCCCAGTTCTCCAGGGATAGACAAACGTAAATAAACGAGAATAATGCCAAGACCCCGCCAAGTAGAGCGTGAGGAACCCTAAAACGTGCCATATTTGGACACGTCCTCAGCCCAAGTACGTACGAGTTTATTGGACAACAAAAAGTTTCACAAACCTAAATTATTCCGGCTCCATAATCTTGCCAAGTTTCGTAATGTTGCCCTCAGCGCAATGTGTTAATCTAAAAGATGACAGACTTATAATAAGCGTACATTTGGTGTCATGTCGGGACTGAAAGTTGTGTAAGTTGATTCTGTAATTGTATTTAATTAAGTTCATAGGTATAAAAAAAGCCATAAACTATAATAAGATATTTTAAGGAGGTTCGTTGCTGGTCGCCAACAGGGACACTCTCAATTATTAAAATTTTGTTTATGGGATGGTGGGACGCGAATTTATATATCATCAGATAATAAATACACGTTCACATTATGCAGAGCTATTTTTAAACATTAACAATCTCGCAGGACAAGATTACTAACATCATAAGTGTTCTGTATGGACCTAAATTAAATAAACTATTTTCACTTCATCATACGAACAATATTACATTTTGTTTTACGACTTTTGATAATTAAAAAATCACTTGCCAAAACAACAAATTAAGTAAATAATAGTGAAACCTATATTTAATCACAAATCGACAGTTTGAGGACAAAATCTTGAGAATTTTAGTGTTTTAAAAATAGCCCTGCCTATATACACACATACATACTTACAAAACTAAACGCACACAAACACATATAAACACACTAAGTGAAGTGAAAACTTAAGCTCCAAATTGGGACAAGTCACCAGTGACACATGATAATCCCTGCAAATTGGGACACCTGGCGACGCTACCACTGAGGGGCGCAATCAGTCGTATGAAAAACTCGATATCTGAGAAATTTTTGGTGTAACCTTTACCTATACACACACATACCCACGAAACTAAACAAATACACACATACACTAAGTAAAGTAAAAACTTAAGCTATAAATTGGGACAAGTCACCAGTGACACATGATAATCCCTGCAAATTGGGACACCTGGCGACGCTACCACTGAGGGGAGCAATCATTCGTATGAAAAACTCGATAGCTCCAAGGTTAATCGAGTGAGTTCTACTGATTTTTCCAATTTTACGCCATTTTTCGCCATTACCCTCGTCCTTTTAGATTTTGTCGCTTTAATTATTTGGAAGATCGTTCGATTTATCATGGGTCAGCCCATTAAATGCTGTGGAAGGTAATTTTTACTTCCAGATCCTTTTGCCACTAGAGTAAAATCATTCAATTCATTTCATTCCTTGCCTGATATTACAGTTAAGTTAATATTACATTCAGCTTAACATTTCCTTTTGCTTGTTACATTAGATTTGATTCCCACTTTAGCCAAATATTTGTGTGATGAATAATTTTGCTAGTTCAACGTGTGTTATTTTAGTTTGTCGTATTTGCGTTGATTTTGTTACCCATAATAGAAGTGCTTTGATGGATTTAATTAATTGTTGCTGCTCACATTAGCCGCAGAACTGACAACCGTTGGAGCCGTAAAGTCATTGGGTGGAGACCGCGACTCGGTTAGGGTAGTGTTGGACGCCCTGCGACTAGATGGGATGGTGACATTCGAAAGCTGGCTGGTGTGGGCTGGATAAGAGTGGCCGAAAATCGGGGGCAGTGGCGTGCATTAGGGGAGACCTATGTCCAGCAGTGGACGAGAGTTGGTTGCTGATGATAATGATGATGAATTAATTAGTGTACATGATATTAAAGTTACACTAGAAACCGATCTTCTTGAGTGCTCGTGCCTCATTTTGATGCTCGACGCGTACTTGCTAAAGGGCTCCATACCAATTTGGGGGCACATAGCTGATTCGGTTAAGTACTTAGCTGAACGCAAAGACCGTGGCAGGCGGTAGAGTATTTCATTCATTAATTATGAATGCAATGGTACTATGAGTTTGCGTTTTGTATAATGGTGTTGATTTATGTTTTCTACTCGTTCAATTATAAAACGAATCCAATAGACTTCCTAGTTATTAATGCCGAAAAAAATCAGTGTTAACGAGCTGATCTAATTCGCTGACCATTCCGATGCGTAGTGACGCATCCGCTCGTTGCAGTGGCAACGGGGCGATCGTGGGTCCTCGTGGCCTAATCCCACAACTTAATGGTAAGGTTGATTCTTAGCATAAATGTCACTACAATTGAAATGGATTCCAGTTACGACAGCACTATTACTAAAACGCAAAATCTCGTTTCCCAAATTTCTTTGGCGTCAGGTGGATGGCATATTGTGATGTTGTCTATAAATATTATGTACATAACTTAAGGTCGGCTTGTTTTTAAAAATGCTGTCATAATGTTAAGTTATGAAACCAACTTTCTACTAGATAAGTTAACATGAAACACGGAGCATTTTCTAGACGTTACGGAAATCACGAATAACTAGGCTTTTTGTTAGTATAATAAACCTTCTTGAGTGAAAGTTTGCTTTGTCCATGGTTTATGTTTTAGTTCATTGAAGCCATCCATGGAAATAGTTTGTGCGATATTGTTATACAAAGCCCCCTTATCCAGGGCTTGCTAAGCTAAGCTAAGCTATTAGTCATGCTGGATCAGTGGTGTTTAGAGTACGTGCGCAGAAAGAAGCTCTCAGCATTAAGTATGCCGTAACATAAGAATAGTGGTGCAACTATACTTAACATTGGCGAATTGGCGATCAATCTCAAAAAAAATAATGTACTTAGAGCCCAAAATAAAAAAAACTTGGCGCTGTACGTGGGAGATCCACGCTTCGGCATGAATGGGTAGGCTCGACTAGATTTGATACCAAAGCCTCTTGGTACCGCACTAGTGACTCTTCTGATGTTCCAGGTGTCTGGGCGGCGGCAATTGCTTACCATCAGGTGATCTCTATGTCGCCTATCAAATAATACAAATACGAAAACTAGACTCGTCCTGTAAATTTTTTACATAAAAAATTAAATTGAAAAATGTGTATGTTTTGTTATACCATATTCGTTTTTATAGTTTCACCCTCAATATTAGATGGACGATAAGCTTTAGGGTATTGTACATAAGTCGTCGTGTTTTCTCTTGGCCGTACTTTCGTAAACCGTACAGTATAAAGATAAGTTTTTTAGGGCGGCTTGTTAAACGAGGTTATTCAAAATAATCACGGCTTTGTTATGCCTATTCTTTTGGACCTAATATAATCATAAAATGTTGATATAAAGAAGTAAAGTATCAGCCATATACTGTCTCACTGCAGGGAAAAAAGAGTAACTAAGACTGAGATTCTTGCTGGTGTCTTCTCCGTAGAAACCGACATTCCGAAAAAGCCAATTAGTTTTGACATTCATAAGTGTGCTGTATGAACCTAACTTGAATAGGGTAAAGGTGGGATAGAGGCTGCAGTAGGATAAATGCCTTTTTTTTTGTTGACCCAGGGGAAATGCGTTACGCATAATATGTCGGACCTGTTTACCGACTAACACCCCTGGGACTCTCCCTCATCGTCCATATTTGGAAGATGTCGTGGGTCCGAGCATGGAGCCTAGCACCACGACATCTTCCGGGTAGGATAAATGCCTCAGACAACATGTAGCGACCTGTGCGAATACTACACTCAGCCCTTAGTGTAGCCCTCAGCGTCAACTGGTGGGAGGGAGGGGACATGCTTGTATTTAAGCGAAAGACTATGAATGTAGTGTTCTCACAGGACGCTACATGTTGTTTGAGGCATCTACTAACCTATCTATTAAACCTTTACCCTAAAGATATTTTCTATTTTTGTTCATACACAAATTGAAATACGGGGAACTAACACAGAACCGTTTTTAAAGTAGTTTAAAGGAATAGCAGCGCTACTGGAACGAATAAACTGAGAGAGAACTGCCCTTCTAGTAAAATAATGAGAAATGATTATAACTTCTGAAACACTAATTTAGCAAGATAGGCATAATCTCAGAGTTTCCCCTGATATCAAAGTTCAAGGTCGGCTTGGAACAGATGCTTTACATTAAGTAAAAAGTTCTCAGCCGTAACACGGCACTCTTACTTCGAGAATATCATAACGTTTCTTTTGTATTCAGAAATATTACGTCTGAATTGGGTGGCTTTCCGAACGTTGAAGTATGTGTTTTTACTTTTTATTCCCTAATGGAAAATAATGATGGTAACTTAATAAAAGTGTTTAAACCACGACCCCTCGCATTAAAGGCGGGTCCTTATGCACTAAAGTACCGGTCAATTATCAGTTTATGACAAAGTGGCCCTCACTTCATTTCGAGAAAGTAGTTCCACTGTTTACCAATAGATGCCGCTAGGTGTTGATTATCACTCATAAAATCATTAAACTGGACAGAAATTCTAGTCCACGATATCTTAATGTTTCCCTTTCTGAGCAAAACCCTGTACTTTAGATCAACGCTATTCAAACACCCTTGTGCTTTCTTTACAAATATTTGGTTTGTTTTATCTAGAGATATAAACAGATCTTCATGTCATGTCGGGGACGATTGGGCCGAGACGGGTATCGTTACAATTTATTGCTACGAGTATATGCACACATATGTACTATAAGAACACACATATGTAATATAAAAATAAAGTACCTACAGCATTACATCATTTCAACCACAACCTCATTCAAACATCAAGAGATTAAAAGTTTTGTTTTAAACATTCATGTCGTGGTTCACTCATGGAACACAAAAAAAATCAAATTTATGTATACTCTAAATACTCGTGAGCAGCATAAAAAGTTTTTTTTATTTGGTACAAATGCCTTCACTAACATTGCCATAGCCACAGGCATAGCCATAACAATTACATTGCTTAAGTAGCAATGGGCAGGAGAACAGACCGTCGCTGAGTTGGAAAGGTCCTCAAGTGGAGCCCACGTGCAGGCAGTCGAAGCCCCAACAAAGTGGACCGACGATCTGGCGAATTCCCTGCATGCGAGCGGCATAGGCCCGACCTGCGTGAAGAACATTGGGTGAAGCCTAAGTCTAGCAGTAGGCGTCTACTGGCTGAAATGATGACTTAATGACCCTTTCACTCATACGAGTAATAAAATACAAACAAAACAGGTCAAATGGAGGAACAAGTAAAAGATTGCAGAAAGCGACAAAAAAATAGTTCTGTCGGAGAGTGTGTCACGTCGGCGAACTAATAGGAAGTTTCCAGTGATCCCGACAGGCAATACTGGATGATTCCACTGGGAGTGCGGCCACGAGAATAGCGATTTAGTTATTTTTGCCAACATAACGACATTCAAATAATGTTTTAGATAACCAATATTAAGGGTTTGTTTCACAATATACGGATAAGCGACGAGTACCTATATGCTACTTAAACACACTGTTGTTACGTTTCTTTTCAAATAGCGTTTTATGTAACTTTACGTCCATAGGCAGACAGAAACCGCAAGTTTTATCTTTCCCTTAGCTATGTGACGCTTTATCTTTACGTTGTGAAACAGGTCCTAAACATTAAGGATTATTTATCTCGATTCTTCTCGGAAGAATTCGATGTTCCGAATCAGCGGTAGACATTTGGTACCTTGATAAAATGTTCCGAATGAACTTAAATTGAATAAATAATTTTCAATTACGCAATACCGCTGGGTTAACGAATGCTCTATTAACTGCAACAGTTACTTCTCCCTCACTCGGCTTGGATCTTCTTAAAGGCCTAAGCTTATCTCCCCGCTGTTTTCCTGGCCACCCTAAACGCCTTGTCGCCGACAGCGGGAAATTCAATCAACACCCAATACCCCCCTCACCGCCAACACTTTCTCACAAGATTACCATCACAATGACGTCACGCGTGAGGATTAACACTTTTGATCATATCACGTTATTTATCGACTGGCCCGCGCTGATTTATAGTTGAGGGGTTTTTTGCTCAAATGATAAGGGATGGTTTATGGTGGAGGAAAATAGAGGAAATTTTGAAGATTGTGTTATGGTTAGTGGTCAATCTTCAAATAGGGTTAAATATGAATACGAATATACTTTTATTGCACACAAACAATTGTAATAAAAATAGACATCACATGTGTAATATAATAAGAAAGAAAAAAATACATTTGTTAATTTGGACACCACAAACATATTATAATATGTACTAGGGTTTGTGGAAATAATGATTAGCGTCGTAAGGCCCAGTCAGCAGAAACAATAGACAATCAATAGTTTTTGCCTTTTGACTTTTTTTTGTTTTTGATTTTCGGGTCTTACGACCTTAAATTTCCGATAGTTAGCGTTACGTATAACATTTGAAGCAACTTTGATGAGAGATTTCCTACTGTTATATTTTGAAATGATCCGTCAAAATAACAGACCCACTCATTGTAGGACCGACGTTTACGTACATCAAATATCAGTTTTTTTCATTCGTAATAACCTTCCACTCCCACTAATAACTACATCATCTAGGTAGTATGCAATAAGGTAATCCACATTTCCTGGAATAAGTTATCAAAATTCTAGCACGTTGAACCCGGAATTAACACGCAACTTATAATTTAAAGCAAAAGTTGTTAACACAGTACAAAATTTACGAGGTTTCATTTAATCTGGATTCCGTGATACCGCGCCCATAAACAGTTTGAATTGAAAAAGTTTGACACCAACAGCGTTTTGTCTGGTTATATTAGCACGAAGCTGAGTTTATGCCCGATGTTTTGTGTATTGTCCTATAGTTCAGTAGTAAGAACAGAAAATGTAATACATTCCTGTTAGGTTACCTACCTGTAATCTACCGTAGCAAGAACAGTATTGAATGAATGAATATGCTTTTTATTGCACACAAAACAGAGGTATAAAACTTAAAACTAGTTATAACAGGAGTAATGTACAACAAAGGCGGCCTTATCACTATGAGCGATCTCTTCCAGGCAACCTTCGTAAAAAAAATTTACTTTTATTTATGTTATCATGTACAAAAACAGCTTAGTGGCAGGCCTTCTACAAGGTGAACCGACAATTTGGTGAAGATCGCGGAATTTCTTGGATGCGGACGCTACAAAACCGATATGTGTGGAGAACGTTGTGGGAGGCTTTAGCCGTAAACGTCTATTGGCTGAAATGATGATGATGCAAAAACATTTAGTGTCTCATAAAAAACCTTTTCAATAGGTCTTTGACATAGTTACATTTGAGTGCGTCGAACAATAATAAAGTTGTATGTAAAACAAAAATACTTGATCAGTAAGTCTTTACTAAAAGATTAACGTAAGTACAAATTTTACATTTAAGTAATACCTAGCTAAACGCTTTGGTATTAATTAGCTTATCACTTTCATAATATTGCACTTCAGTCGCAGCACCAACATTACTCTGTGAAATATTAGTTGTAAGTTATTTAATATCAATGGAAAGTCAAAGTATTACTTTTTACTATATACGCAGGTCAAAAACTCATTGATTGTTCCACTTTTCCATAACCATATTGCAAAAAAGCCATTTAAAACTTGCAACGGAAAATCACATTTGAAATTCATGTGATTGATTGCTCCGAATTGGCGGGTATTCACGCATCTCGGTTAAAAGCGGGAATTGAGAAGCAAATGGCAGCGTCACGCAGCGCATCTATCACGCGTGATGGGCTCGGCCAATAACGTGAAACGCGTTTAATTTATTGGTTAATCATAATGTAGTAAGCCGTTTTAGATACTTTCGTCAACTTAAATAGATACAGGATGTATCTGTGAACATTTACATCCCTTTAACCACGTCTTCTACCAATCAATCACAACAACAGAAAAGACTTTTCCAATTTTCAAAAGTCTTAGAAAAAATGTTGCTCAGCATGGTTGGTATAAGACGTGGTTAAAGTGATGTAAATGTTTACAGATACACCCTGTAAAGTAAAAAGTAAACGCATAAATTCACATAACATCTTATATACTGACCTCAACCTGGCATGACCTTTAGTACATGAGGCAGAGTCACTACCAAATGTGCCATTGGGTAAGTCGAAATATAAAACATAAATCTGGTGGCACGGTAGTGCCACCGCCAAGTCAAGTCTTTTTGGCAAGTATGGTTTTTTATGAGATTTAAAATTCTAATATCAAGTAAGGATACCGAAGGCCCAATCGGAAGGAAACGGGGTAAAGGTTGGCACCGCACTTGTGACTCCGCTGATGCTGCTGGTGCCTATGAGCGGGTAAATCGCTTATCATAAGGTGATCTGTCTGCTCGTCTGCAACCCATCACATAAAAAAGTACCTAATTTATAATGTTCCGCAAGTCACATAGAAAATTAATAACCTCAATTAAAATACAACAAAGCTCCACAAAGATGTTTAACACAATGAATTTTCTTTGCAAACTCTTAAATTTGCAGCTATTCAAATACTGCTTCAGATTCAAAGAAAGTTTGGTGAGCAAAGAGTTTCAATTTGTCACTTTCAGGAAGGTCTCGGAAATTCTTTTGGAGCGAAATTTCCACGGATTTTGAACGATTAATTAGTTTCTTTGAGCGGAATTGAAAAGGGGCGATATTTTATTATAAGTATAAGTCGACGATCTTCTTCTTCTCGTGTCGATAAAATGCATTTTTAAGTGATTAGTGTCAAACGTATACGATTACCTAATGGTAACCCGCAACTCCAGCTGAGTCACATCTCAAAAATCATATCTTTAAGTATATACTTAATACAAATAAGCTTCCGCTGATTAATTTGTATGAAACAGCCATTTTGTTCCATACAAAGATAAAGAAAATTATCAAATACAAAGAAGCATATTTACGAGGTATGTACTTAGTAATAGAACAGCTGATTTATTTTGCTTATTTTGATTTATGCTAAAGGGGCTTTATTCGTGTTACCTGTTGAAGGACAAAAGTTTGACGGTGTTATATTAAAAAAAAACTATTTTTTCTAAACTCCGGGGGCTTTTTTTAAAAGCTCGGTTTCCATTAAATCGATAGGGCAGGTAAACGTACGAGCGATCGCCCGGACCATATGGTACAAATAAAAACAAAGTTAGTCAAAGACATCACAGCACTGACTAAACAAAAACACACTTTGTCCTTATGTTAAATTCCTTTTTCTTACAAACCTTGTAAACATACAAGGTACACAAAATACACAAACCTTCACATAGAGAGTAATGGTAATCAGTTATATCCTTCTGAACGTAAGTAAAATAAATAAGAGTTCCTTTCTGGATTTGCAACAACTTTTATATGAATTCCGCAATTCACGCAAAATACGCCATGTGTAGGTATTTGACTTTTCATCAAAGCCGGCAATTCTGTACCGTCATTTTTCTCTCTCTGTCATCCAAACACATACCAATGGAGAGCCCTATAATCCAAACACCGTCACTTTCGAGCCCGGGGTACACTTACGCCATTGATTCGGAATTTGGGAAATATGGTAATTACAATGAAGTGAATGCTATCTGAACTTCGCAACCCTCTAACAGGGAAACCAGACCAACTGAATCATAGTGACACGTTTTAGAAACTATCCGAAATGTGCATAAGTCCTAGCGATGTTTTCAAAAATCTATATTAATCAAATCAAATCAAATCAAAATATCTTTATTCAGTTTACAGAACATTAATTAAGAATGTTAAATTAAAAAACCGAGAAGAATCAGCAAGAAACTCAGTAAAATTTAATATTTTCAAATTTGTTATCATATATTTTTTTAAATAAAATAAAATTTAAATTTTATAAAACATGACTCAGTGTAGGTGAACAGTTTATCATTTCCACAAATTCTTGTCATTTAGGTACAATATTAGGGGAAAGTGAGTTAAAGGTTGTCTGCGCTTTTGTGACTCTACTTATAATGCAGGTTTCTATGGGCGGCGGCAATCGCTTACCGTCTGCTCGTCTACCACCTATCACATTAAAAAAAGGTTTCAGACACAAGTTGTTCCTCAATAACCATTAGAATACGTGATAAGAAAAATGTGACTATTTACAAATTC
Source organism: Cnaphalocrocis medinalis (assembly GCA_014851415.1). Taxonomy (NCBI): domain Eukaryota; kingdom Metazoa; phylum Arthropoda; class Insecta; order Lepidoptera; family Crambidae; genus Cnaphalocrocis; species Cnaphalocrocis medinalis. The sequence goes on along the minus strand of CM026287.1, from coordinate 13,693,824 downwards.
AGCATTATACATACCTAATATAATGGTGTAAATTTAGAGTGTGTTCGGATTTGAACCTATAACCTTCCGATTGGAAGATGCCAATCTAAGCTATTGAGGCTCGATCGCTCAATAAGCTTGTCTATACTTCCAAAATAGAATCTCAACCAAATACAAACAATCTACAAGTAGGTACTAAATAATATCAGGTAGATCTACAAAGATAATTTCCGCTGATATTACGAAGTGTCTTCCAGACACAAAGGGAATGATAACTCCATCGTAGACATACTATAGGTAGAACTATACCTATAGTTAGTGGGGGTGAAAGCCCGCTGTGGAGACGGATGCGTCGCCCGCATTGCCAGACGGCTGCCTGTACTATCTGCTATTTGCTTTTTAACCTGGCACATACGCTAAGCTATACTGACAAATCATACTTTGAAGCTAACTTTTCCAAGAAGTTCTTCAAATGCGTCAATTCGAAGTAATTTTGCTAAACTATCTATAGTGAAACTAGTAGAAAGTGAAACTAGAAATATTACCGAGTGCAATAGTAAATATATTATATAATATTGATAGGGAAATTAGGAGTAACGCCAATACTATCGTTAGAACCGATAGTTTAACGTACAATTCTATCCATACTATTGAATGTATTGTGATTTCTAACAGCGATCCATAGTATTGTAACATAGCTAAGTATCGATATTGTAAAACTATTGATAGTTTCGATTATTTTTGCTTGATTCTGTTGAGCAATCACAATAGTATCGAAATTGTCAGACATTAATATATCGATGGTATTGGCGTTATCTATACTATTGCTCTTCCCTATTGATACTATCGGTATTGACACATGGCAATAGTCATAGCCATAGTTTCGAAGACACTTCGCAGTTTCGCACACAATACCGTAACCATCGCCTCGCTTCCACTATCCTCCACCTTAATCTTCATAGCTGCAATCAAATTGGATCGGGAAATTCTCGTTTTTGAACCACGATAGTAATTGGCACTGCCATATTCCTCGTTTCCATATTTAATAAATGTGTCCAGCCTTCTTGCATTTATTGCCACCAGAATAATTGCAAACCAATTTACGCTGCTTTTTATTTAAAAAGCATATTAAAATGAACGCCGAATGTACGAATTGAATTAAAATTAAGGATGTTGATTGCCTCTGTAACTCATTTAAACGTAAAAGAGAATTTGTGAAAGAACGTTATCCATTTCAATGAGGAGCTATCGCGTGTGAAAAATCCGCTAGATGACATACTATTAGACTGTGGTCCAATTTGAAACTCATTGGCTGTTTAGTGACATTTTGACAGTTTACATCAAAAATAACCTATCACCAATGCAGATATACCACAGTTCTACAGTACGCCATCTAGCGGATTTTTCACACGCGGACCCCCTACGGTATGATGCTCGTATCATTCTATATATTTACTACAGTGATATTAGTGACAGCTAGTGAGCTAGGGGACAATTCTCTAACATTCGACATTGAAGTACGAATTTAGAGATTTTATAATTACATTCGTTCATAACAACTTCTAATTCGATTTTAATGTCAAGTGCTCCAAGAGATTTCCCCTGGTGGAGAAATCTGTGGCGTGTATAGATAGATGTAGAATCATAGGATTCCTAGCCTAGGTCTCTTTAGGTCTTACTGTATGGTATGTACCTTCGTGGTGCTATCTAGAGCTTATGGGTGGACTGTATCTGTATTGCTTATGTATAGGTACTTAATGGCATATCATGGACAGGCTAATGGGCCTAACTAGCAGGAATATTTCAATCACAACACTGTTCCAATCATGTATGGCATTTATGACCCATGTACATTTTACACTTCTCACGTACACACTTATACACTTCTCTTATTAATTATGTAGTAATTCTACATTTAATTATTACCAATTGCTGTGGAGCAATGTTCTGATTACTTAGGTATATTATTTTCCCCGTTTACGTACGAATCATGCGTGTGAAGGAAAACATGAAAAACATACACGTGCCTACACGTTGCGGATTTTTTTCCGCACGTGTGAACATGATCCAGACGGTGTTCCCCTGGTCAAGGTCATCTACTCTACTCTACATCTCTCCCAACATCACCTCAGCGTAATCCCAGTTGCATCCAAAGTTTAAAGATGGGTCTGCTGCACACACAACGGAATCATTTAATACCATACGATTTATAAAGAGATAACTTCTATGGACAACGACAAGACTTATGTGTAAACCTAAAATACGAAACACTAGCGCGATGTAATCGACGCCCAGCGCCATCTATTGGTTAAGTTTGGAACTACTGTCCCGAAGCGAAATGAGAACGGCCGCTAGTTGAGAATAAAGCTTTTCCTACAGAACGTTCACAGAATCTCTCATATCTCAATCAAAGGGTAAATTAAAACAAACACTCAAACAATGTAGTTAAGCGCGCAAGAGATTGCAGACTAATTAAGATGTTATTTCTGAAGTCAATTTACAAACAATTAATCATAAACGTCCCCAGGAGTCTTGCAAAGTCTCTTTAATTACCATCCACGTGACATACTCGCAATTAAACGGAGACTGCCAGGGTTGGCACTAAACTATAATGATTGAATCATTAAATTAATCGACAGGTGCCATTATCAGTGAGTCCCATTATTGCTGGGCGTAATCTTCCTAGTTGACTTGATTTAATGGACTATTTATTTATTATTTTTTATGTGATAGGTGACAGACGAGCAGACGGAACACCTGATGGTGAGCTATTGTCGCCGCCCATAGATTAACCGTAAATAAGGAGATATTATCAAATTAAATTAAAATGTAGTCTTACTTTAAACACGGGTATTGTTAGAGAAACAACCGTTTTTCCAAATGAATTAACGTTTCAACATACACTTTGTAGTTAAATGGCAAAAATGTATTTGTTGACTGCATCGCCGCCATATATTATTATGACAGCTAACTTTTTCTAGCGCTAACATCAAAAGAGGTTGCAAGAAATAAGTAGGAATTTATTGTGAATTGTTTATTAGTATCAACGTTAGCTTCAATCTCTTTCATTCACCCCACCCCATCTCGTTTATTTCATGCATATTTATTTCATGAGCTATTTTACACTACAAATGAAGATGATTTTTCCATTGCGAAGTTTTAAAAAAATCACGATTTAAATAAATGTTTTTGCCAACCCTACGATTAGATAACTCAAGCTTGTTTCGCTAACGATAACTTTGTTGACAAGAAATTACAATACTTTAAGGGGAGGTAAACGTAACCATTCTTCGAATGTTTATCCTACTTGTATAGGTAGAAGATGGAAAGCTGCACAGATTATTTGCAAGACGAAGCAATCTTAAACAAGAGGATAAGAGTGTTTTTCCACCAGATAAGGTCTACGTCGTATGCTACGATGCTATGGATACGTTTGATATCCACCAATCATGTTCGTTGATGGACCATTGCAAGTGGTGTAGCTATGTGCATATTTCCCTACTATCGATACATAGTATAGCTCGAGATGCGCATCTTTATCGCACAACTAGCATCAGCGCATCTTTCTCGTATAGCTACATAGCTTAGTATTGGTAGAAACGGTTACATATTTCGTAGCGATTCACATCATAGCAGCATAGCTCAAGCACATCTCTGGTGGAAAAGCAACCTTAGTGTTTTGTGCCACGAGGAAAGAAGTAAGTAAATGAACTAACCTGATTAGACTCGCAGGATCTCGCTGAGGTTCCGGCCGATACGACCACGATTTTCAAAAAATATTTGTCCGCGACAAAAAAACTTGTTTTATTGACTCAAAATTGTAAGAAGTGCAGTACATGCTCAAGGATTTGCAAAATAATCTTATGATCATTGGCCAAAAAGATGTAAGTCGCCAAGGACGTAAAAAAGAACTGTCTTCAAAACGAGTCCGTTCATTTTTTTTTATGTGAATGGTAGCAGACGAGCAGGCGGATCACCTGATGGTAAGCAATTGCCGCCGCCCATGGACACTTGCAACACCAGTGGAATTACAAGTGCGCTGCCAACCTTTTGTCCCCTTCCCCCCCGAGTGGGCCTCCGGTACCCTCACTCGCTCGGCGAAACACAGCACAGGGGCTGTTTCACGCCGGTTTTCTGTGAGGCAGTGGTATCACTCTGGTCGAGCCGGCCCATTCATGCCGGAGCGTGGCTCTCCCACAGTTAAAGGTTTTAGTTTAACACCACCTAAAACCAAAACAAAACGAGCACATTAAACGCCACAATATTACAAGAGAGATTCATATCAGTTTACTATCAATGAATGGTGGAACGGGCCCAAACAAATTACGTTTATGCTCGTTTATGTTCCCTTGTTAGTGGGCACTAAAACTAACTCGCGTCAACACTATCAAGGGAAAGCTAAGTTGATGTTACGACGCCTCTCCGTATTATGATCCATCACTCACATCGAATTACTTATCATTCATGAAGACGAGAGCCACGAGAACAGCGGACAATTTTAGCATACCAGTCATCATCCACATTTTTTTCCCAGGGAAACCATGATGGCTTTCACCTTGCCACATGTGGGGAACCAGGTGGTGTGTGGGACTCTAACCCTGACCAAAACCCCTGGGGTGTCCATCTCAGCGCAATCGCGGTCGGATACCCCGCAGCCGGGACTGGACCGAGCCGCAAATCGCGCTCGCCACTTTGAGCCAAAATGTTTGGCGCAATGCAGCCCTTCCCAAATGCGCGACCTACCAGGACACCCAGTAGGATTTTTTCCCTCGCGGAGTCGTGATACTGAGCAAGCCACTCCCCAGTAGTGGCATGCTCACGTACTCCGAAGCCCGTTTAGTCGTCTCTTACAACAGGCCGGGAATACCTTGGCAGTATTCTTAACGCCCCTAGCCACAGGGCACAGTCATCATCAACATGTTTTAACCCATCCTGATCTGTAGTAAACCTGCCAAGTTCACCTACATGGACAACAGACACTTCTTGTGACCCTTGGTTCACCTGGGTGGATCACAGATACTGATTCAGATCCGTAGTCCCCCTGGGTGGACCACAGATACTGACTGAGATCCGTAGTCCACGCTCTACCGGGCGACCCCGTCGTGATGAAATCAACAGGAAGAGGTGAAAATGTTTACATCAAAATTTCATTACATTAAATTGTTTTACGCCTCGTTTGGTCTATTGGTTTAAGTACCGGGCCGTGATCAAGACCATGTTTCGAATTTTACGAACATAGCTCGGGTTTGTGATCACCAATACGCATTAGGCAAGTGTGGTGATTACCTAGTCCCATCATAGTAGCGATGACTTGATTTCTATGGTGGCCTTTGCTCTGCAGTAGGTACACTTACTTACTTACTACGCTGCACTGCCTCAGCGATCAAAGGGTCCAACGTCAAAGTTGGCCATTTTGTTCGGTCCTGTGCCAATTCCGTCCAATCATGCACGTTTATTGCTTGAAGTTTAAGTTTTGCTAGTATTATATAGGCTGATACTTTACTTATTTCATGGCCTCACTGCGAGAAGTTACATACATCGTTCGCGCTCAATATTCGCGATAACAGCAATATTTGATGGAAGATTTGACGTCAACAACCTGTAGTCATACAAATTGATTCAGTTTCCCTCACTTCGTGGCTTCATCGAAAGCGATAAGTATTCGTACTTAGGGTTACCAAGCATACGGACAAATTTGATCATATTTTTAAGTGGTAGGTGGCAGATAGGTTTCTTCTTGATTTTTTACCTCACCACCCAGCTAATGGTAGAAATAAAATAAATAAATAAATAAATTGAGACAACATCACATACATTGACCTGGCCCCAAACTAAGGTTTTCCCTTATAAATATGCACATAGATTTTTAAAAAGTCCATTAGGCACATGCTCGGATTCGAACCTTGACCCCGTATAAAAGAGGAGTTCTCTTCCACTGAGCTTTCCCGTTTTACGGGTACCACTGTCAAAAGCATTTGTTTTGCTTATTTATTTTTTTATGTGATAGGTGGTAGACGAGCAGATCACCTGATGGTAAGCGATTGCCGCTTATGCATTAGGTATAATATTTTAGTTTTAATGAAAGAAATACTCAAGGTCCCCTCTTGTAGCACATGAGGTTAAAACTTTTTAGCCGCAACTTTAGATGTTTCTGTTTTATTGCTTTTATTTGAACAGTAAATTGTGGTAATTTTTTCTTCCATTCCTTATTGGTGCACAAAAGGACTATCCTCATCCCCCTTTCATTCAAAATTCAAAAAAACTGCTTTATTTGAATTAAAATAATTTGAAAGAGCTGGTAAAGAAAATTTGGTCACCATCGCGATGGACAAACCTGCTTGAAAATGGAACCTTTCTCACAAATTTTAATAGGGTTTATTATCCAACTTTTCTGTTTAAGACCTGGCAACCCTACCCTATATACTCTCGTGTTCGCGTCATCAGCCTCCCTAATTCGGGACACGTTTGACGTTCGCCTGTTCAATGCCAGAGGGACAATTAGCTGTATTCAGTCGTTGTGCTCTATTTCGTTGACAACCAACCTATCTAGATATGAAGCCAGAGGAAAGGGAGCAAAGCATGTCCGCCGCGTACGCTGGATGTATATTGTATTGCTCAAGTGTGTGTGCAAACACAGGCGCACTCTCTATACCGTCTTAATTCTATAGGACACCAGTGTGATAAGAGAGATTTAACGCAGGAACAATGGCTGAAAGTGCTTTCTGACACCGTTTAATCCATCTCAGACATGGTATCGGCCATGATGTTTTCCCTGACGATAAAGACGAATCATTGGTACAGCACATCTCATAGGGTTCAAAATTTCAACTCCAATAAATACAAGATGGTTACTTTCAGCAAAACGCTGTTTAGAAAATGTTAGCTTAATTAAGTTTCCTTTAAACAAGTCGCTGTTTCAATATTTTTCACTCAGCTCACGGGTATTTATTCCACACTTTGAGGATGAGCCATTGAACCACGGGATTTGCCTCGGAATTGAACACTGCAAGAACTAGGGTAGATCGTAGTATCGATAGTCTATTTCTAAAATATTGAACAGAAACAGAAACAAAAACATTATTTATTTGCATAATGCACAATTGAACTATTGCGAAGGTGAGACCACAGTCGTTCTTTGTAATTAATTACCAGAATCCCGAATCCTGAATCATGGTCTTCGCTTACCCCGGGCTCCAAAGCGACAGCTTTGGACGCATACGGGAATGACACGCTAAGATTAGCATCACTTTAATGGCGAAACCCTCTAATTTATTGGTATCATGAATAAATCTCCTTTTAAATCATGTTAGACTATAAAAAGATGTGAAAAAAATTGCAGCTTCGTACCTTCAGATAATCCGTTTATTCGTCTGCCCTCTATATATATATATATCTGCCCTCTATATATATATATATATATATATATATCTGCCCTCTATATATATATGTATATAAAGGGCAGACGAATAAACGGATATATATATATATATCCTATAGCTGATATTAATTTCATGTGAAATTTCGATAGATCAAACATCGACATTAGTGCCTCTCTATAAAAAGCTTGTTTTAAATTGCACGGTGCACGAGTTTCACAATATCCCGGGGAAACCGTTGTTTAAAGCAGCGGAGATGCAAAGGCGACTTCGAATCTACTGAGTACCCGCTTAAGTTAGATAAACGTTCGCTCACAGATGATTACGTTGATAAACAGAGAAAACAAGCTTGCGAGATTGGGTGCTATTCTTGAAAGTTATTAAATTTTGCTATTAAATGTGTAGAGTCGCAATTTTCTAGAAAATGCACATGAAAACCGGCAAGAAAAAGCGCATGCGGATTTTTCCGTCGAGTAAATTAAGGTACTAGAGGCCTAATGTGGGGGAAGGGGAAAAGGGTTGGCTGCGCACTTGGGACTCTACCGGAGTAGTGGGTGTCTATGAGTGGCGGCAATTGCTTAACATCAGACAATACTTTACTCATCTGCTGATGAGTAGTTATGCTGGTCCATAGTTGAGCAAAGGCTGGACATATGTAGCAACCTATGCCCTGCCTTAATCCAACTATGGACTGCAACAAGCTGATAATGATGATGATAGTGCTTATGAAACTGTGATACGTAGACATTTTACCACGGCATGCGATGCACATCGCTCCCTATCATTTTTATTTTTCATTAGGAAATGGATTTTTTTACTATATTTATCCTATCTGTTTGTCTGCAGATGTCGACGGTAGCAGCGAAGAGAAAGTATCAATAATGCTCAACGGCGAGGAATCAGAATTATATTTCGTCAACTGCACAAGTTCAAAGGTTAGTACGCTTTATATTATATGCTACTTGGATAACGTTAATTTCCTTATTATTAGACCAGCTCGATGGGTCAGTCACCAAATGCCCCATGAGGCCACCACCAACCCATGATCCTTCTTACCGTCTCGGCATACGGACAGAATCTTGAGAAACGGTCACCAATTACTTACTTGCTTAGGGCTCTTTCCTCCCGCTGAGGCAGTTCCACATCAACTCTATCCATCATTGAGTCTTTTGTGTGCGAATGTCATTCAGCATCTGTTGCCGCTCCTCTTCATACAAATGACCTTCCCAAAGCACATGGTCCCGAGTTTCGTGAGCTTCTTTGCTGGTACATACAGGTGACTCACAAAGAGTCATCGCGTGTAGTCTGCTGTTGACTGACTCCCATTGGACCAGTAAAGTTAACTCCCTTTGGCACTCGGCGATACTCGACGCAATCGCTGCTTCATGCTGGTTGTATGAGAGATCATGCATCCGTTCAAGCCATCCCATTTACCTATACCGAAGCGTAACCACGCTTTGGCATGAATGGGAGCCTTCTCCACTATATAGAAGAAACTACGTGCATTACACAGAGAACATTCTGTATTCTATTGAAATCTTGTTAGTTTACACTCATGTATTTTGCATGAGGGGATTTCGCTAACATATTACTATAGTGACGCGACTTCCATATATTTTCGATTCGATTGTTTAGGTAGGAAATAGTAGTTTAATACACAAGTGAGACTTTCAAAAACGAGTCTTGGCGAGTATTTAATAGCAGTCGCGAATGTAACACTAGTCTATCTATGTCCATGTTCTGTAAAATCTGAAAGTATCTTCAAACACGATGAATATCTATATATGGTACCCATAGCACGGTGTAACTCTGAAAACTAGTTATATTGTTGTTTAACTGACATCACACATCATGTCACTACAACTATTAAAATTTCCTTATGAATATCAATATTCAACACACAGTATTTGACAGTAAGATGAGAGTTAGTTGAAGAAATTTGGCAGTTTTGTATACTTTGATGTGTAACTCATTCTCAACTCATTTACTCTAAAGTTTTTTTAACTGGCCGATGTCACTCCATCGCGTGACTCGAGTCTCATCTCTTGGCATACAAACTTTCCAGAATAACGAGCCTTCGGTGTCTTTTAACAAGTTTAGGGAACTCCCAAACATTTCGCCAGGTTCGTGCGGTTTCGTATGAAAAACGATACGCATCGCGGAGTTGGAAACTTCTTGAGGAAGTGAGGTAAATAACTTTTATCGCACGTGTCTGTGGATTTAATAGGGATTATTTATTTCAAGACCATAAGGAAAAAGAACAGAATTGGATTGTGTAATTTCAGATAGTCCTGAGATAATGCTATTAAAACATAAAAACTACATAGGGCATAGCTACAGACGGGACGTTTTGATGAACACCACCCTAGTGGTAAATTTGTTTACAATACAGTGATTGATCGTCACTTGGCGTAAGTTACATCAGATGTGCGAGTACTATGATCAAATAGCTCACACAGGATACAAAATTGATGTGATAAACAGATTATATTATTTATCGATAACACCTTTTTTAAGTTAGCTTAGTTATCACAAACTGACCATCATGCCTAATGAAGATTATTAATTTCATATATTTATCATCATCCTCTTCCATTGATTTTTAAGCAATCTGCCTTCTACGTTTTTTTTTTATATATAAGATGGGTTTGCACTTGACCTTATCTCACCTGATGGAGAGTGACAATGAGGTCTAAGATGTAGCGTGCTTTCCCAGAAGAAGCCTATTCACTCTCACGTCACGTCTAAGTAATCTTTGAGCTGCAGAATAAACTGAAGGCGTATTACAAAACCAACTAGACTGGGGCGTAGCTGGGGCTGGGGCGTCCAAAATAAGCCTTGGCCTAGACGCCTTAGGATCAAAATACTAAGACTCTCCATCTAGGTCCCTCAACCCATCTTTATTACAGTACTAAAAGCCTCCTTTTCAATTCAACAGGAAGAAATCGAACGACACGAGCCCCCAGACGCATTCGTGGTCATCTACTCCGTGGTGGACAAGGCCTCCTTCCAGAAGGCGGAGCAGGAGTTGGCGCGGCTGATGGACTGCGACATGCTGCGGTCGCGGCCGGCGCTGCTGGTAGCAAACAAGATAGACCTGGCCAGGAGCCGTGCTGTCTCCACGCAAGGTGAATTGAACTGAAGGTTCTTTAGCGTAAGGGTGATTTTGCAGGTCCATGATCTGCTTACGATTGTCACAGTTGGTGGCGAAGAAAATAGATCTGGCCAGCAGCCGTGCTGTTTCCACGCAAGGTGAATTGAACTGAAGGTTCTTCAGCATAAGAGTGATTTTGCAAGTCCATGATCTGCTTACGATTGCCACAGTTGGTGGCGAAGAAAATAGATCTGGCCAGCAGCCGTGCTGTTTTCACGCAAGGTGAATTGAACTGAAGGTTCTTTAGCATAAGGGTGACTTTGCAACTCCAAGATGTGCTGACGACTGCAACCGCTGGTGGCTAATGAAATAGGTCTGGCTAATAGCCGTGCTGACTCCACGTAAGGTGGGTTAAAAACTCTAGGTCCTACATCAGTAGGGTCATTTTGAAACTCCATTATCTACGAACGACTGTGACTGGGTAGCTAATAAACATCTGGCCAGAAACCGTGCTATCTCCGCGCAAGATGAAATAAACTTGGGGTTTTTCAGCGCAAAAGTGATTTTGCAGGTCCATGACCTACTAACAACTGCGTCAGCTGTGGCGAATAAGTAGATCTGTTCAGAGGGCCTAATTTGAAGTGGACGTTACGACCGAATCGGAGTTACCCTCTCTTTCACACGCGCTGTGCGCGCTTTTGTTTGAATGTGACAGGTATATTCTCATTCGTTACGGGACGTCTTCGTTATAAGCCACCAGGTACCGCGCTGCTAGTTGAAATTAACTCAAGGTTCTTCATTTGTATCTTTCCCCAACTATTATTTAGATACTACACAATATCCTAGCCAATTATGGGACACGTCACAATCCATACTAAAACTATAAATGAGAAAGTGTGTCTAACCCCCCCATTTTAGGGTAAGTGGGGAGAGCGCGACTGAAGCTGCGAGCAAAATCTAGTCATTTTATATACTCAATCACTAAACAAAGCCTAAACTTTTCCACGATCTCCATGACAAGTCCTGTCTTCTCTTCTGTTCATTATGCCCTATTACGTGCCGTCTGATTTCCCTGGTGACGCGCGACCAATGACGTCGACCACGCTCCTAATTTTATCGCCAAATTGCTTTAGGGTAATAATATGACGCAATTCTAGAGTGGGGCTGCCATGCGTCAAGATGGAGGGGGATATAATCTTGGGTGTGGATAAACTCCAGAACTTTGGGTTTGGCATGATTAGTTTTTGTTTGAGGAAAATAGATTGTTTTTAACTTTGTTAAGATTTTATTAAGTGATCATATTGAGTTTATAAGATAGTGTTTGGCCTCATACAATAAACGGCTTACACTTCAGTGTACTGATCTTGTGCACATGTTGATAAAATAAATAAATTCCCACAACATCTCATACATTGACCTGACTCCGTATTAAGTAGCTTAAGCACTTGTGTTACAGATATCAGACAACAGAGGATCACAAATACTTAAATACATATTTAACATCCAGAAACTGAACAAACACAAGTGTTCATCACACGAATATTTGTCCAGATTGGGGATCAAACCCATGACCTTTGGCGTATGAGGCAGGGTCACTACCAAATGCGCCATCCGGCCAGTCGTCATGACTATCCTATCGAATTCACAACCGTTTCTGAATCCGGATTTATCCTTGTAAACCTGAACGAGTAGATACTCTACGTCTCGTCTCAGATTACAAGCGGTAATCAGGGATTTGTTACCAGTCATTTTCCAGACATAATTGAGCTTCCAGGAAACGGTACAGTCTATTAAATAACGCTCACTGTACCGAGTTTCGAGGTAATGGTTAATTTCGACAAGACATCACAACAACTAGATGATCCTGTAAATGGGTTATTTGAGCTTTTCCTCGACAAATGCTGACTAAACAATGTAATTGAGTTAAGTGGATTACTGACTGGCTTAGTTTTAATAGTATCTTTACCAGCGAATTTCTTTGCAATAAAATTAATCCTCCAACCAGCTACGGCGGCCAATCTTAACGATCAGCCACGTACGCTGAATATATTATAGTGCTCAAGTGTGTGCGCAAACACAGGTACACTTATTCCCTTACCCTCATAATTCAGACACTAGTGTGACATGACCGAAGAGAGATCGGGCGCAGGACCAACTTCTTAGGCTGCTTTTCTTCCAGAGCGGTGCGAGTAAAATGTGTCATACGATGAAGTGTAGCGGAGAATGACCATGTAATGAGAAGAGAGGAGGAACATGTTACCAAAAGAGTGATGGGTATGAATGTAAGTGGGTGGAGGAACAGAGGACGGCCGAAAAAGAAATGGATGGATTGTGTGAAGAATGACATGACTGAAAAGGGGGTGGATGATTCGATGACGAATGACAGGGACGAATGGAAGAAGAGGACATACTGCGCCGACCCCAGATAACCTGGGAACAGGGCGAGTAAAATGTGTCATACGATGAAGTGTAGCGGAGCTCTCAAAATGCGCATTAATGTGCGGTGCGAGGATGCGTTGTGATTGCGAAGCTGTGAAATGTATGAGCGGGAATCGTCGCAAACTTCGCAACATATTCCTCGCACCACATCTTCTTTCTTCTTCTTTCGTACGGGCTTTTCCGCAATTAGGCTGCAAATGTGCCCATTTCGCGTCTTCCTCGCACCACATTTCTCGCAACGTATTTCACGCAATACATCTTCACACACATTTTTCGCTTGTTTTGTATGTAAAATGAAATCGCTTCGCTTAACCCTTTTTCACCGGAGCTGAGCTGAGCGAGGCTAGGAAAATGAAGTGATTCTATTGGTGATTTTTATTCCTGAAACACCGCTTAGCTACCTCGCACAGCTCTGGTGGAAAAGTTTCGAAGAAATTTAGCAGAGCCAGGGTAGAAGATACGAGTTTGGACAGTTCAGTCATTACCGAGTAACAACGTTGCTAGGTAACCAATAGGGTCACTCTGCAACACTTCCCCTCAAACGACTATCTTTCACCCAGGCTCTGCTAAATTTCTTCGAAAGGTTATGGGCCCAGATAGTCGTTTGAGGGGAAGTCTTGCAGAGTGACCCTATTGGTTACTCTGCAACAAAAAGCAGCCTAAACGATCTTTCCGAGGCACGGGAGTACAAGACCGCCAACTTCCAGAATCGGGTTGACACTGAGAATTTTTGTCACGATGTTACACCGAGTTACGCGGTGTGCCAGGACTGTTTTTATCTAAAAACTCCCTTCCCCCACAGACGGCAAATGCCTAGCGTGCACCTACAAGGCGAAGTTCATCGAGGTATCCGTGGGCATCAACCACAACGTGGACGAGCTGGTGGTGGGCATCCTCAACCAGATCCGGCTGAAGAAGCAGCAGTACTCCGCGGAGGGGGGGCGGGAGTCCTCACCCGCGCACTGGTAATATAACTCTTTCTTAACGTAACTTTACATATCGCAAATAGCGCAAAACAGTGAGGAGGTAGTTCAGACCATGAAACTGAGGGACTGATGAGGGAGGGAACATGAGCTATTAGGACCAACACAGAAATAGCGAAAAAAAATCGTCTTTGCTAATCGACAAAAAAAGTAAACGGCGCACTTGGGACACCCCGTGTTGCAGGTGGCAGTATTCTGTGGGCGGTGGTAATTGCTAACCTATATGAAACACTTTATATGAAACAGCTATTCATCTACCATCTTACATAATCATATATCTTACGTACCGAACCCGATGGGTGACTTGCACTTTTTTGTATATTGTGTTTTCTAATTTTGCATGCAGTTTTACTAAACGCTTTGTGCGCAAGTCCTAATCTCACATGGCCGAGGAGTATAATATAATTATGTCACCACAAAGTATCCCGAACCTTAAGTTGATCAACTTTCCGAAAATCACAAACGGCTACACAGCCACAGCCCGCCAGCCGATGTGAGGGGGCCACAAATTCGAACCTAACACGAAAAATAGTATAAGCGATGACTTGATTTCCATGCCCTGCAGTGGGACAGTATATAGGCTGATACGACGACCCGTTTAGTTCAGTGGTAGTGAATGCTGCGTCTGGGCCAAGGGTTGCGGGTTCGATCCCCGCACAGTACAAACATTTGTGTGCATGATCATGTTTGTTTGTATTGGTCTGGGTGTTTTCTATGTATTATAAGTATGTATTTACAAAAGAAAAGTATTATACGTATATATTTGTAATTCCACTGTTGGTTCTGATATCTGTAACACAGGTGCTTGAGCTACCTATCTCAGAGTCAGACCAATGTTTTTTTTTTTAATGTTATAGGTAGCAGACGAGCAGGCGGATCACCTGATGGTAAGCGATTGCCGCCGCTCATGGACATTTGCAACACCAGTGGAGTTACAAGTGCGCTGCCAACCTTTTATCCCCTTCCCCCCGGGTGGGCCTCCGGTACCCTCACTCACTCGGCGAAACACAGCACGGCTGCTTCACGCCGGTTTTCTGTGAGGCAGTGGTATCACTGCGGTCGAGCCGGCCCATTCATGCCGAAGCGTGGCTCTCCCACAGTTAAATGTATGTAATGTAGTGAAATATTATTATTATTATTGAAACTTATGTTAATTTTTAGGTACAAGTCACGGGGCGTGGTCCGAGCCAGCATGAAGGCGCGCCAGATGCTGACCTGGATCTTCGGCAAAGAGGACTCCAAGTTCAAAAATTGTGAGAACCTGCACGTGCTGTGAGTGGAGAGCGACGGACCGGTGTTCGTCTAAACGGTGACTTTGTCCAATGAAGTGTTCGTTATCAGAGTGCGAAGTGTTGTTGTCTGTGTTCTGAGGTTTTATATCTTTATTTTTTATGACACCAAAAATTTGGCAGCTCATATTTCTGCAGTACAAAGAAAATGGAACCTTGTGCCGACGCATTTTTGTTTCCTCCAGCCTATAGGATCTTCAAATCAAGCGTGACGAAGCATCTCGCCAGCCAGTACGGATGTGACGCCCTGTCATCGCGTCCGTTGTAATTATATTGTGAGCTTACTTATTAGATTAAGGTGACCCAATGCTGTAGAACTATAAAAAAAATGCAAACGACTAACGTTACTAATCAAGCAGGTATTTGTTTCCTACACCGTATAAGAAAATTCTGTATTAAAAATACTCTCAGGAAATACAAATCTGTTACGCGACTTTATGACTCTTTCTTCTTATCGTCTAATTTAAAAAATATAAAGATTAATAATACCACTGCCTTTTTTAACTGACACTACAAAAGGACGATATTCTCAATTTGTCTCTATGTTTAATATTTTCTATTTTTGACGTCCAATCTTCTCAATCAATCTTTCAATCTTTTTTTTCCTAGTCAGCCATGATACTTTTCTTTTGCTAGATTCCATTACACTATTTTGACTTTAATTGGTCCAAACCTTTAAAGTTACTCTACCCCAAATATGACAAGCAAGTCCATTTTTAAGGAAAATTTAGTATTCTTTAACAATATAAGATCGTAGAACATACATAACGACACTCAGTAAAGATGTAGGTAGCAATTTAATTAAGGCAAAATTAGGGTACCTATCACTGTGCTAACTATATTTATTATAAAAATATATTAAAAGCCAAATAATAACTTGGTATTTATCAATGTTACATCCTTTTGTGCCAATTTTGAGAGAATTTAACATACGTACTTAAGGCTAGTTTGTATTAAGTATCTTAGTCTATAAGTAAAGCAGTATTTTTCCCGAAAAATAATTATCATTGAAATCGACGTATCAGCAATATGTTGTGTAAGGCAATTTATCTCGTAGAATCGTACTAAATAGTGTAATAGATGTTTTATTGGACCACGTGTGTAATATAATATTGTACTAACAGTGTGATAATATCAACATTATAATAGTTCTGTAAATTTTCGCGTTGCTTTATAACTAATTCTCCTGTACTTTGCTGGTATTGTCCAAGTTTTCCAGCTCTACAAATGTATTCTACTTTATTAATACTCTGCACATTTAGCAATGATAATAACAAGATATCCATTTCTGAAACTCTAACTTAATACATAGCTACACGTTATATACTTACCTAACTCAATGTTACCTACTATTATGGAATAATTAACCCTATTTGTATTAGTTACAAACCTACATTATTGGGGCCACATTACTCCTTCCATCCTATACCTAATTCAGACCATAAAAATAAAATCAATAACTTTTTGACCCACTTAAAAAATATATAAATACAACTTTATATACATAGAAAATTGCACAAAAAGCACAAATACAATATTCGTTGGTTTAAGACTTTAGTACAGTCGACCAACTTTTCGGTGTCTGAAACACTAAGGCGATTATCGTTTGCACACGTATCCACAATTTTGTCTGTACAGTCCAAATCAAAAACTTAAAACACTACCATAACTTTACTAACGAATTTGAACCTCGCTCGAACGCTCAAACGATTTGAGATCTGCTCAAACATGTTGCGTCTACTGTAAAATTAACTATCCTTATATATATTTTTTTATTTAATTTTCAGTCTAACTCTGGGTCTGTGCCTTTTCCGACTCAATTTTCTTGTTTGTTACAAACAGCGAAATTAAAACATAATTTGTAGAGACGCGCACAAAAAAGAAACTTAAATTAGGTGTGCTCACTTTCCTGTAAGTGTCACTCTTAAATTTCAACCTATTTCAGCACCTCTCAAAATTGAAAATCGTTTGAGTTGAATTGCTATCGATTGCAGCTGTCGCCCTACGAATTATTTAATCGCTATGTGCTTACGTCCGGTACAAAATTCTTCCCACTTTATATGAATATATCGTAAGTAATAGATAAGTAAATAATGAAAGTGTACATAAGCGATGCGCATGCACCTAAGGATTTGATGTTGTATTTAAACATGTACTTATTAATAGTTTTATTTAAACATAAGTGTATTGATAGTGATATTATGTGTTGTATTTATTGAACATTTCTGCGGTTTATGTTTTTTACTACATCCTAAAATTATACGGTACTATTGAAAGATCTTCCAGACGTGTAATTCTCATACAAACATGCTCACTAAAGTGCTTACTTTTAAACAGTAGATTACATTGCTTCAATTGCTTGATTCTGCAAGCAAGAAAAAATAAAATCTAATGTAAAATACGTTTCTATTGTGTATGAAAAACCGAAATCGGGTTGTAATAGTGATGTAAGTTGTGACAAAACCGATTTACATTCGATAAAAATGATTTCGTATCTTCTGAGCTGAAGAACGAGAACCGAACGAAGAACGTACTGGCGTTCCTATGTGAATTGCCATCTCACTCTGTGTTTGTGAGCAATGAAAGCAATAGAAATTGTTTGTTACAATTACAACTCATCTTTGTCATTAATTTGTTTGTGTGAAAATTACAAACGCTGGATTGACTCCTTGCATATTTTTTTTAAACATAGATCAATTTTTCTCTAATATTTTCCCTGAAAACACAGTATTCTTTAGGGCCAAAAACAACAATAGTATTAACTTAATAACTTTTGTATTGACATAATTTAATAGCTCTGGCTGAACCAATGGTTTTTTTTTCAGTTTCATAAGTTCATATTTACCTACGGTGCATAAATGACTAATTTTAATGATATTGTATAGTATTAACGAATACGATTCTTATTAATTGTATTCATCATTAGTAGATTTCCGTATTAAGACAATCAGCACCAAAAACCACTGCACAATTTTTGAAATGTAAAGTGTACAGTTTAGTTTATGGCTAACTATACCTACCTAATACTTACCAAAAATAATAAAGACCAAAGAAATATAAATCGTATTGTGTATGTACTTAAATGTGTTAAATCATAGTTATTAAATAAGTTAACTCCTTTCTTCCTATAAAGTTGATAACCCTTTGTATTACGATTAAAGTCAGTGCCTTTTTATTGTTAATGTTGTATTATATACCAATGTATTTCGGTTAGTTGTTTATGAGAATTTCCTAGATTTGTATACATTTGTGATGCAGTCGGTTGACGAAAATGGCAAGAAAGAATTACTCCTTATAAAATTCAAAATTTTTAGTCATTGTAATACCTATCTACGGCTTGCTCGATTCCTCCGTAAAAAATCTAAGAAATCCAAGAATTTTAATACTTCTTCGTTTAAAAAAAAACAATTTGATTTTAATCATGAAAGTATGAATTAAACCCATTAACCATCATTAAACGGAAGTGCGAAATTTTTGGTATGTACTCATAATTTGCATGGATTTTTTTAAGTTGCAACGCCTAGCCTCAATGATAGATACCTACGAGTATGTGGAGATGAGGTCTACATTACGTAGGAACTCATAAAAAACTACGATATTTCGTCAGCTGACTGTACTTAAGTCCCAATAATTTCTAAGGTGATTGTCCTCGTGTTTACTCCTAATTTAATTAGCCAAGCTATAAGTAGGATTTATAGCTTAAGATTGATAATATTCAATAATTGTAATTATTTTATCACGTGAGCTAGAAGCGCTCCGAATATTGAAATGTAAGCTTTTTCTTAACTCATATCTTTTAAATAAAAAATGCGTCTTTTCATAGTTGTTCAGTCTCTCTCGTTGACTACGTACGGGTAAAGACTGGTTTACTTAGTGCGAGCTAGCGTAGGAGTCAGGCTGCCAAGTAGCTGCGCTAGTGTTGCTAAACTACTTACTATCGATAGTATTACTGAGTGCAATAGTATCGATACTAACGATAGTATTCATAGGGAATTGGTTGTTTAACGTCTGATACTATCTATATTATTGCTGATTTCTAACATCATTGAATATAATTTAAGGAAAACTGACAATCGATACTAAAAAACGATCCATAGTATCGAATACTTATGCTTGATACTGTTATAAATCATAATAGTATCGACAGTATCGGACGTCAAACTATAATAGCGCCAATATCATTTAACGTTATCAATAGTGTTGCACAAATTTCCCTACCGATACTACCGATAACATCGATAGTATTGATTGACACATAGCAACATTATCGATAAACAATCGACACTATTGATTTTTCTTTTATATAGCAACCACTAAGCAGCACTGTTTGGACATCACGAGAGAAAGACATAGCATGATGTTTGAGCATGTACCTGTCAAAGTTAACATTTAACCAGGCTATGTTACATATGAGACCAGCAGATTTTGAACTTTATACAGTTATGATAAGGTTGAAAACCAATGAAAAAAAATATGTCTAGTTGCCTGGTTAAGGGTTAAAGTATATTAGGAAATAACCTGACAAGTGAAGGTTCCCTGATCGCTTCTAGCCTACGTGTTGATGTTTAAAGATAGTTAGATTTTGTTATGTCGACATTACTATAAAGCATTTTTACGAGCTTGCGTCGCTAGTGGCCTGTGCGGTGCGATGGTATCGGATAGAGGTGTGACACGAACATCGATAAAATCTCTCGATACACAACTCCATACTGAAAGTGATCTCAACAGCGCTGGCAGTTATACAGCTGTAGATATTTTGAATTTCGAACATGCCGTCGAAGTCGAAATAAAATGTAGTATTAAAATACGACCATAATCCTTAATTTTAAATTGCGAAAAATGCCAAATTTGGGGCCGTTATTGGCGGCGACACTTTTAACGCCATCACGCTGGGCTAGGAGTTTCTGTGATCAAAGACATAAACGAATCATTTACAAACAATCCGTCAGATTACTGCAATATCTGTAAAACTTTCTTCAATTGCTATTGGACCTAACGTTGACATGGGAGAATCGACGGAAGAAATCTCACACATGGTAACATTGTTGTATTGCTTTTCTTTGAAATAGATTTCTTAACTTTAACTTAAAGGAAAAATTTATTAAAAATAAAACAATTGATTGGTTTCTTGCTACAAAAAGCTATTTTTTTATTTGGATTTTATCTCACTTCTTAGAGGATTTTTTTTTTCAAAGAGCACCTGACCCAGGCCAGGCTTCCCATGTTCTTCGCTACTCTGATAATATTCCTCATCAGCATCAAAATGTTAGATGATGAAAGAGCCAGTATTCTTTCGGTATGAGTAAGCTTCTACTAGAAGACACAACCTGTCCGTTTTCGATAACTTTTTCACATCTCTAGTATCGGCAGATAACCATTAAAGATAGAGCTACATGGAACAAGATTTTATTGGGCGGAAGATTTCAATATTCGTTTACTGGCGTTTTGATAATAGATTCCGATAAGAACAATATCAGAAACAATGCGTGTTTGACAATAGGGAGGAACAAAATAGGAGTAAACTTTTGCTGTCTTTTAACTAAGTAAACGTTAAAAAGTCTCTACATGAACTTCCAATATCAATACAAGATTAAAGTCATACCTAGGCATTAAAATTTTCTGACTGAAAATTTCTAACTTGGGCAATGGTTGACTGAAACACTGAAAAAATCACGATCCGGTGCCCTCCGCGCACCCCGAGTGGACTTCGCCAAATAAATATCACGCAGGCTGGCACCGACTCCAAACGAAACTGATTATAGTTAATATTCAAATAATTAATAAACAAATTAAATCACTATAACCTACATGTACGTATTTAACTTTTGAATAACAAAAACTTATTTTTAACTTTTTAGTGTGGGATTACTTTAAAGGCGGTTTTATTTTTTGTTAAAATTTTTAATTATAATAGCATTTATCAACTTATCACTTTTGTATCAGAAGGCTTTTATTTTTTATGTTCAGCCTATGTTTCTTAGAGATTTTTTTTCATATACTTATCTATACGTTTATAGTAAAGTAGCATGTGTGATCCCGGGGCTGCAGATGTCCATAGACTGCGATCACTTACCATCAGTCAAATCATTCGACCGTAAAAAAGGGTAAATAGATGGCTGGTTTGACAATTCGTCCCAAAAAACCTTTCTTTTGGTTACTGTTCTAGCCTAATGTCATCAAATTTTGTTGGTTTTGTATAATATTATCACCACAATAATATTGGTTAGGTTAGAATAGAAAACAAGTCTTGAAGTTCTGGAACGAGTATTTTTTTTATCAGACTATAGGCCAACGCTTGACCACAATCGCATCTGATGGAAAGTGACGATGAGGTCTAGGATGACACGCGATTGCCTAGAAGATGCCTGTTCACTCTTGCCTTAAAGATATCCAATTTTTGGGAAGAATTGCCACCTAAACCAAATAGATATTCTTTGTCGCACCAAAACAAAATACAGGTGTTTAGGTAATTTATTTACAATTAATTATACAAATTTATGGTCATTTAAAACACCTTTTACACCTTTTGGTGTTGGTACCGCGACAGGTGTCGTTGAAAATCACTCAATCAACTACTTCAAAGTTTGTTTACAAACCAATGCATTATCTCCAGAGCTGGAACAAAAGTCATTAATATTCACGCCGCAGCCGCAAAGCTGGCTAATTTGTAAGGCAAATGATTCTGGTCTCATCTCAAATAAACAAATAATAACTAGAACATTCGTTCTCTGATTCAATTTGAATCGTAAACGCCTTGAGTCCCTTAGGGTGTAGGGTTGCTACACGAACAGAAAATAATTGAACAAGGAGACGCTGATGAAGAGTATTATCACAGTAATAAAAATAATTGGCCACATTCAGCTAGGCAGCCAATCTTGACGATCAGTCACGTACGCAGGATATATTATAGTGCTCAAGTATGTGCGCAAACACAGGTGCAATCTCCCTTACTCTCCTAATTAACACAGTAGTAGTGTAAAAAATATGGGAAGCATAACGGCTTCAATGGATCGATGCAATCGGTTGAATAGAACTTTTGGCATACCATAAATAATAATAGATTTTTTTGAAAAGTGTTCAAATAAACACGTTGCCAAAAAATCGACTGGAGTTGGTATTGACGAGAACCACAAAGGCTTAGATAAGTTACCTGAAAGGACTAGATAATTTATTTATCTATGTCTATCATTTGCCCGCGGCTTCGCTCGCGCCCCCCACTTCCCTAAAATGGGGGTTTAGAAAGGGCCAAAAAGTAGCCTATGTTACTCTCCATCCCTTCAACTATCCTAAAAAAAACACGTCAATTCGTTGCGGTGAAAGAAGGACAAACATACAGACAGACAGCAGACAGACACACTTTCACATTTATAATATTAGTAAGTATGGATTCTATCGCGACAAAAACGAATGTCACAAAGCACTTTAATAACGAGGAAAAAATACTTTTTGAAATTGTGAACAGCCCGTTGACAACCCTACTTTAAACTGATTTGTAAATCGCTAGCTCCCTGACGTAAAGTTACATGTTCTATTAGCTCGTAAAATGAACGAAAAGTGGTCGCTGGAAACGCGAATATATGATGAACGTTGCTACTTATACCACAGAATACTTAATAGTACAAGGTACAGAAGACCCACTTCTAAAAACCGTTTATGGAAATAAAGACTCAGACTACTATAATCTAACGTTGAATTTCCGACCGCCCAGCGTTCAATGCCTACCATTATTCATACCTAGAAGTGCGTTCTCTTTCTATCGCAAGCAACTGTCGCGCGTGTGTCGCCGCTCGTTCGTGATTTTCTACTAATTTGGCCCTCCGGAGGGGACGCCGCATGTACTTGCAAGTTCGATACCTACACGCGGAGTGGGACAGGCCTGCTTATACTTAGATTTAACTTGCAAAAATTTGTTATTTTCTTTGAGTTGTAATTTTTAATCTGAATGCTTGGAAACTCAAATAGTATGACTGTACAATGTACCTTGATACTTTATGTTTGTCATGAGACGAGCGATAATACGGCAAGAAAGTTTTGAAAACGGATTTTAGGGAACTAATGGAGTTCCCATCCTAACTAATATTGTAAATGCGAAAGTAACTCTGTCTGCCTGTCTGTTACTCTTTCACGCCAAAACTACTAAACGGATTTAAATGAAATTTGGTATACAGATGATCTAGACCCTGAGAATGAACATAGGCTACTTTGTCGTAAGGGGTTAAAAAGGGGGTAAAAAGTTACTTTTCCACGCGGAGGAAGTCGCGGGCGGCCGCTAGTGTTATATAAGTACCAACCTTACCCTATGACATAGGTAAGCGTAGTGGGCGCCATCAATTAATTTCACGACTTTATTGGCACACTAGTGGTCCGCTTCACTTCGCTTCGGGACATTAGTTACTGAACCAATAGATGGCGCTGGACGTCGATTAGATCGCGCTTGTGTTTCGTATTTTCGGTTTACCTATAAGCCTTGTCGTTGTCTCAAGAAGTTATCTCTTTATAAATAGTAAGTATAGATAGAAGATACTTCTTCCTAATGCCGGCAACGTATCAGAGACTCCTCCGATGACGCAGCTGGCTATTAGTACGGACAGACACAGGTCCGTACAAATAACTTAAACTTTTAAATCGATTCTCACTCTAATGTCAAACACGTTTGGATCATTATCAATTGAGAAATAAGACAGATTTTCGTAATCGTTAATTAAGTTCGATTATCGATTGAAGATTCGATTAAAGATATTCGTTTATAGTTGTATTGAAGATATTATGTT
The DNA here is from genome assembly GCA_014851415.1 of Cnaphalocrocis medinalis. Lineage (NCBI taxonomy): Eukaryota > Metazoa > Arthropoda > Insecta > Lepidoptera > Crambidae > Cnaphalocrocis > Cnaphalocrocis medinalis. Next base: position 13,669,893 of record CM026287.1, on the reverse strand, counting down.
ATCATACTGCCAGTGTAACGTTACTTTGTTAATTCTTATTGCAATTAACAGTAAATCTTCCGATACCATCGTATTACAGAGCGCTGTATACTATCACTATGTATCATAATGTACTTAGTATTTACTGTAAATATATTGATTGACAATAAATTTGATTACTTTATGTGGTTAAATCTATTTTCCTTCATATCTGTCCATTTTTCCAATCCTTTGAATATACAGGGTGTACCTGTGAACATTTACATCCCTTGAACCACGTGTTTCTATCGAACATTCTGAACAACATTTGTTCAAGAACTTTCCAAAATTCATCGAACATTTTTTCGACTCCCCATATAAAATGCCAAGTTGAATGCGAATTTCCATAGAACAAATGTTGTGGTTAAAGGGATGTAAATGTTTTTGTACACGAAGCGCAAGTAAATTGTCCAAGTAGGTATGCGCAAGGTGAAGCTACGCGTATACAGGGTGTATCTGTGAACATTTACATCCCTTTAATCACGTGTTCTATCAACCATACTGAACAACATTTGTTCAACAACTTTTCCAAATTCTTCGAAAAAAATTTCGCCTCCCCATACAAAATGACCAAATCACGTGACCGACTTTGTATGGAAAGATGACATTTTTTTATGCGAATTTTCAAAAGTCATAGAACAAAATGTTGTTCAAACACGTGTAGAACACGTGGTTAAAGGGATGTAAATGTTCACAGAAACACCCTGTATATTATATTCGTTACGCATTCACTAAACGAGGCGCGACATGGTGTCTTACGTATTTAATGTGTAGCGTTACACATTTTTTCTAAGGCAGCATCCGCGCCGAGCCACGTGACAATCACGTCACACAGCTTGCCATGCCGCTACGACGTCTCCTTCCGCTGCTACGACAGCCGTCGTCGTAGCCATTTCGTAGCAGAGTGGGATTGTCGTAGCCGCCAGCCAACCTTTTATAGCTGTACACGATGCCAATCGACGTCAGTTTATATTCGATATTCGTAAGGTAACTCTGCCCGAACACTGCGAAAAAAGTTAATAAAGTGTTACTATGCCCGTTTGTTTTTCAGGTTTCAACTTGTTTTTCTTCTGTGTGATTGCATATAGGTTATGTACCTATGTGTGTCATGTTGTTACAAATAGGTAAACGATTTGTCTAATTACCGTCACGAGGAGGTTAGTACCTATTTTTAAACTGGATAGACATAGAAATCCTACAATACCGGCAACCATGGACATTTATGGCATTGTAATATATTTGTCTCCCTTTGCTAAAAAAATCTGTCGAAAATCTGTCGAAATACATAACAACATTAAATTAACTAGACATTTTAGTAGGTAAGTAAGCACTTTACCAACGCATTAATACCAATGTACATAACACGAATATACTCGTGTGTCGAGTGGCCCACTCATGAATACGACAAAACGGCGAAAACATAAGCCCATCCATTATTTATTGCCCATACATTAGTGCCTACAGGGATGGCAAACCTTTTAGCCCAGACTAATTTGGTTTGGAAAACATTTCGCTTCGGAATGAGAAATATTTTAGGTTTTGTGCTACGTCGAAATAAAAGTCACTTAGTATACCTATATAATAACCTATATCACTTAGTATACCTAATCGTAATTATTACTATACCAATATCATATAAAGTAAAGTATCAGCCAGTATACTGGCACACTGCAGGGGATTGGCAAAAGCCTCCATCATAGAAATCGATCCATCGCTACTATGATGGGATGGGTAGGTATATCTTGCGTAGGTAAACTTATAAAAAAAATACACAACTTTCATACCTGATTCTATAATATGTACCTACCTGACACTCGTACCTATGAACGAATGAACAAAACCTTACACATTTATAGATCCCCTGCCCGCCTGAGAATGCTCTTTTTCTAAGTCTAATTATTATGGGATATCTTACGGAATATACTCCTACTAGCTTTGCCTTCCACTTCCCTAAATTGGGGGGTTAGAAAGGGGCAAAAAGTAGCCTATGTTATTTTCCATCCCTTCAACTATCTTCCCTTAAAAATTACGTCAATTCGTCGCTCCGTTTTGCCGTGAAAGAAAGACAAACATACACACACACACACTTTTCCAATTATATTAGTATAGATGTCCTTTACCAATTTTTTGTTTTTTTTTTATTATTTAAAATTTTTATTTGACAAACCCGGATTCAAATATCTCATTAATGTTATGAATAAACGTCGCTCTCGCAAGAACGAAATAAAACAGTCACAGCGTAATACAGTGTTTACTCAAGCAGCTTTCAAAGCAAATGTATGATTTTATACACACAATGTGAATTCCGTTTGTTTGTCACATAATGTTATGTACCCCTGACTTTCTACGAGTATGGGGTTCGGTATCTCTGGGAAATGCTTTTAATTCTAAATGTATACTGTTTGTGGCGCCTATGGTGTTCATGGGCCACGAATAAAATGGCTTGAACTTGACATGCAACTGTGCTATTTATGTTATAGGTAGCAGACGGTCAGACGGCTTACCTGAGGGCAATTGCCGCCGCCCATAGACACCCGCAATACCAGACGAGTCGCTGCCAACTTTTCCTCCCAATTCATAGGTAGCAAACGAGCAGACGGCTTACCTGAGGGCAATTGCCGCCGCCCATAGACACCCGCAATACCAGACGAGTCGCTGCCAACTTTTCCTCCCAATTTATAGGTAGCAGACGAGCAGACGGCTTACCTGAGGGCAATTGCCGCCGCCCATAAACACCTGCAATACCAGATGAGTCGCTGCCAACTTTTCCTCCCAATTTATAGGTAGCAGACGAGCAGACGGCTTACCTGAGGGCAATTGCCGCCGCCCATAGACACACGCAATACCAGACGAGTCGTTGCCAACTTTTCCTCCCAATTGAGCCTGTAGGCCTCAGTGGGTATAGTTACACATCTTTCAACGGACATTTGATTTAAATTATTTCATTATGACTTTCCATACAAATTAAATTAATGTCCATATTGGACGGGCAGCGAAGCGATATCCCATCAGTATTTAGGTCAGCCTGCAGTTGTTGAAGCATGGATTAATCATGCATGATGTGCGATATCAGATCATACAGTATACCTAGTAACTATACACTATGAAGCAGCCCCTGTGCTGTGTTTCGCTGAGTGAGTGAGGGTGAGAAGGGGATAAAAGGTTGGCAGCGCACTTGTAACTCCACTGATGTTGCAAGTGTCCTTGAGCGGCGGCAATTGCTTACCATCAGGTGATCCGCATGCTCGTCTGCCACCTATCACATAAAAAAAAACCATGTTTACTAGTGGCAAGACAGTGTACAGTTCTTCAAATCGAGGTCCTGGTGGCATATGAAGCCGTCCCGTAACGAATGAGTATACCTGTCGCATTTAAACAAAAGCGTGTACAGCGCGTGTGAAAGAAAGGGTCCGATTCGGTCCTAAAGCTCGCTTCAAATTAGACCATCAGAGTGCATTTCGACTGGCCCGATAACGCATTTGGTAATGACCATGCCTATATGTCTGTAGTTAGTGTAGAGGTGTTTTTCTCAGTAGAAATCGACATTCCGAACCAGTGGTGATTATTATGTTTTGACATTCATAAGTGTTCTGTATGAACCTAACTTGAATAAAGATTTTTTCTTTTTTCTATATCTATAAACTGCCTATATGTATAGGTTCAATTCCCCCACCAACACAAATGTTGTTGATGAAACAGATATTTGTGTTGGGTCTGGGTGTTTGTGGTTCCATCGTTGTTTCCTTATCCATAGCGCAAGGGAAAACCTTAGTCAACAACATCACATACTGTCCTGGTCCCAAGCATAATGTATGTGATATTGAAATAACTTATTTATTCTAAGTACAGAATACTTGTTTGTATGAATGCTAGCTGGTGAGTGAACAGCCTGGAAGTCGATATGCCAGCGCAAACAGTCGGCTCTCAAATTATTTGCCCTCGTGGCGCCGCGTCTGATAATTGTTAGAAATCCAGCGAATCATTCTATCCCGCTATCAATTTACATGCTCCGTATTGAAGATGCGGTTAGGGATGGCGACTTACTGTGGACGCATTCTGTCCCCATCTAGGGGACATAGGACATTAAGTCAAGTAGATGCTACGCTGCCGTCCGGGGGAGGATCGTGGAGTAAGGTTCCGTACCACTGCCCCACGATCCTCTCCCACTTAAGGACGATGAGTGAGAGTCCCAGGAGTCGGTATACCCCCGCCTTCTGCGGGGGGGAGTCCGACATAACCCATCCGTTTACAGACGGATGGGTATGCGTAACGCATTTCTCCTGGGTCACCAAAAAAAAAAAGTAGATGCTACGCTACGATGCTAAACGCAAAGACTCTAGGAAGAGGGTTTCCCACTTCAGACTCGCCATTTTTGTGTGACAGACACTTGTGTTATTTCAGTGGCTGGGTTATTGTCATATCTTTTCACCATAAATAGCATTATTCTGTAATCAGAAGAGTAGTACTCCACTATAAAATAAATGGACACTAAAAGTCGGCTGCCTACATCACGAGATAAACAGGCTTCGTACACAATACTTCGGCTCTCTCAAACTCAGTACGGTTCGGCACAAATGACAAAGGCAGACTATTCGAGGCCTTAACTGAATGCTATGGCCATTGACGACCCGTTTAGCGCAATAGTTTGAGCGCCGGTTGAGACGTAAGGGTCGCGAGTTCGATTCCCGCACCGACACAAATGTTTGGTGATGAAACAGATATTTGTCTGGGGTCTGGGTGTTTGTGATACCTTCGTTGTTTCTAGTTTCCATAGCACAAGGGAAAACCTTAGTTTGGGACCAGGACAAATGTATGTGATGTTGTCTCAATTTAATTTATTTTATTTTTATTTATAAATACAGTAGGCGGTCTTATCGCTAATAATGATCTCTTCCAGACAAACTTAGGGGTAGTGGAAAAATAATGCAAATTAACAAGGGGGTAAGGCTGTATAAATCTGTTAAGTAGGTATCTACCTAAGTAATAAGATAAAAATAATAATATTGATAATGTAATAATTTGGATACGAGATACTTACTGATATATTTTATGCTTTGCTTTAATAAATAAACATATATAATAAATACACATCTACTTTTGAAATATGTATAGGTAGGTCAATGAACTCTTCGATATCTACATGAGATCCAATTCTGCGTCTATTTATTTTGTGGCTCTCTTCGCCAAGAGTTCTTTGGTTTCGCTTAATCCGCTGACTGGCGCGGTGCTTAATTAAAAAGCTCGCTCGTTACCTTAGGGTCGAGATACACAACGTTGTACACCGTGTGCTAATAATCTTCAAGATAACAAACATTGTAAATAAATAAATTAAATATTTCACTACATCACATACATTGATCTGACTCTGAGATAGGTAGCTCAAGAACCTGTGTTACAGATATCAGAACCAACAGTGGGATTACAAATATATCCATATAATACTTTTCTTTTGTAAATACATACTTATAATACATAGCAAACACCCAGACCAATACAAACAGACATGTTTATGCACACAATTATTTGTACTGTGCGGGAATCGAACCCGCAACCCTTGGCCTAGACGCAGCATTCACTACCACTGAACCAACCGGGTCGTCAAAAGTTGTAAGTAATGTTGTCACAACATCATTAGCGCGCTAGGCTTAATACCATGCCTGATACCTTTTATAACACCTACGTATCAACACTGTATTATGCAAATAAATAATGTTTCTGTTTCTGTGCTTTTTAAACAACTTACTCACTTTTCAAGGGATCATACTGATGAAAACAAAATTTTAGGGTCTAATCTAAAAAAAGCCTTCCCATACAATTGCAACTATCAGTTGATCACTTTTGTACGGGATGATGAGTTTTTTTTTAAACTGGACCCAATGTTAAAAAAAATACTTTTAGTTTTCATGAACAAAAAACAAAAATACAAAACCTAATTCCTCCCTAATCCACCGTTTATCTGTAACCACGTCTTCTACCAATAATTATAAACAACATTAATTCTACGACTTTTGGATATTCGCTTAAAAAAAACAACTTTTCATACAAAGTCGGTCATGACGTGACATGGCCGTTTTGTATGAGGAGTCGAAAAAATTCGATGAATTTCGAAAAGTCATAGAACCAATGTTGTTCACAATGGTTGATAGAAGACGTCGTTTAAGGGCTGTAAATGTCCACAGATACACCCTGTACAATTTAGCAGTCATCTTTCTACAATGCTCCTGGTGTGGCTCTGGCCTTCCGTTCATAAAATATGCAAGCAGTTAGGCCGCCAGCAAGCGGCAAGGTGTTGACAAATTCCCTTTGAGATGAGACCTGGAGTGGCGTGCTGCACTGTGACGTCACGGGACAACATTTTGTGTTTAGCAGCTATTTTTATACAACATTGGTGAATCGGATCATAATAATTTCGTGCATCATCTCAGATATTGACCTGATTCCATGCTAAGGGTCAGTTTCACAATGTAATAATAAAGCGTCATATAGCTGTGTTGCATACCCATAAATGATCTCACGACCTTTAGCAAATGAAGCAGGCTCACTACCAAATGCGTCGCCGGACCCGTCAATCGTTCAAGTAGTTACTTTTTTTATATTAAACTAGTGCCCCGCCCTCACTTCGTTTCGGGACAGTAGTTCCACTGTCTACCGATAGATGGCGCTGCACGTTGATTGTATCACGTAAGTGTTTCGTGTTTTCGGTTCACCTATAAGCCCTGGTGTGGAATATGAGATTAACCTCTTTATAAATAGTATAGAAGGTATAGATGGGTTTGCACTTGACCTCATCTCACCTGACGATGAGTAAGATGTAGCGTGCTTTTCGAAAATAAGCCTATTCACTCTCGACTTAAAGACACCCAAATTGTAGCTCTCTGGGAATATACAGAAGCCGGCAAATTGGCAACTAAATGTTGCAGACCTTTTAAAAAAAATCATACCTTTTTTGAAGCTGAATAGGTACAGGGAACGTGCACATCTGAACGATGTTTTAATTAGTCAAAGTGTTGCAATAGTTACATCAAGCGCGCTGCGCGTTATCCATTCCGAGCCAATTTTCTCTCTCTCGAAGCATTAATATACTGCTTCATGAAAACGGTAAAATATTGTTAAAAGCTCAATTTTGTACGTGATTAATATTTTCAATTTATTTTGTCAATCAGGGGTCCTTTTGCCTTCACACCCTTCCCCCATCTCATTATCTGAACAGTACATGTCGTTTTTATTTATCACCCTTTCGGTATTGTCCAGGATTGTTATTGTATGTTTTTATGACCTGTTTTTAATGGTAGGTATGCAGAGATTGGAATAGGTAGACTGTACTAACCTTTTGTTCTCAATGGGACACAACAGGGAGTTGTTAATACCACCGAATTTGAATTTTGGATAACTCGTATTTCGGAAGTAAATTAACACGATTACCCCGCTATAATGAACTAAAGAATACTAAAGTTTTTGGAAATTAAAAATCGATGGTATTAACAGCTCTATGTTATGTCCCATCGAGAATTATAGGCGTATTCATATAGTCTACAGTTCCGATTTGCGATTCGTGAATATTTACCTTTTACATTCCGAACCAGCGGTAGGTGTGTGCCTATTTTAACATTCATAAGTGTTCCGTTTGGACCTAGCTTGAATAAAAAAATTGCTATTTCTATCTCCCCCGTATTTCACTCAAGGATTGTTCCTATAATCCCTGACACTCAGATTCCCGTCACTTGTCAGTTTGCCTCCCTATTGAGCGAGTAAAGCCGCGCTGTCGCACTAGTGTTAACAAGCGAGTTGTCAACATAAAAGCGACGAGGATTATGTTATATGGCCAAGTTGGATTCTGGGTAAGGCATAAACGATAGATACTCAAACTTTTAAATGTGAGATAGAGAAAAGAGACGAGCACTTGTGAAAAGGACAGAGATAAAGATTCGGTTATATTTATTTTCCTTGTAAGCCTTTTGGATAAATCAATAGGCAGAAGAAGGTACCAGTGGCGTATCGTGGGTGTCAACTGCTTGGGGTAGAAAATTGTAAGGCAATATTTTCTTACTTGACCCTTCCCCTCCCCGTCCCCCATAACATGAGCCGAGAGCTGCCCCACACCCCCGCTACCATTACGCTGGCGGTGTGTGGGTGTATCCAAAAGTGTCATTTCCAAGTCACTACCCCCTTCAAGCTACGCCACTGGGAATGGCTTGTCGTGTTGTGCTCTATTGGCCACTAATTGGCGTGATGGCTTGGACGGCTTGGACCACTTCTCCAACAATTGACAAACCACAGCTATAAATAGAGTGCAATGGTGTCATTTGGGGGAGTTGGCCCAGCAGTGGGACAAAGTAGGCTAAATAAAAAAGTGATCTATTAACTGTGGGAGAGCCACGCTTCGGCATGAATGGGCCGGCTCGACCGGAGTGATACCACTGCCTCACAGAAAACCGGCGTGAAGCAGCCCCTGTGCTGTGTTTCGCCGAGTGAGTGAGGGTACCGGAGGCCCACCCGGGGGGGAAGGGGATAAAAGGTTGCAAGTGCAACACCAGTGGAGTCACAAGTGGACACTTGTCCATGAGCGGCGGCAATTGCTTACCATCAGGTGATCCGCCTGCTCGTCTGCTACCTATAATGTAAAAAAAAAAAATCTATCTGTCGAATCCACCGTGAGTAACGAGAGCTTCAATGAAGTAGCAGGTGTCTACGCGACGAGAGCGCAAGCAAAATGGGGTGTTTCACACGATTTTATATTCGCCCACCCGGTCGAATTGGATCCCGACCCCTGGCCCTCATTAGGTAATGATGGTGAGCATGTGCGACAGCTAATTTGTATGGCCGTTCAAAAATAACCTTTTGAAACACTATAGGCTTTTAAAAATAATTTTTACCCTTCCAAGAACATAAAATTAAAGGTTAACTGGTAGAGAATGCCCCTGGGCATTAAGTTCGCCTATTGTTACAAATTTTGTGCAATAAAGTTTAAATAAATAAATAAATAAAATTATTAGTCTTTAAGTAACAACAAGTCGTCGTCATTGGTTGTTTTGTTTAGTGACATATTGACATCTCACAATCAAAAATAACCAATCACCGTGTAGTTGGACCTCAGTTCTCAAGGACGCCATCTAGGGGATTTTTCACACGCAATTCCATTCCATTGGTTTTGGCCAAGACTTGTGCTTGTGCTAAGACTGTTGTTGCGTTTCACGACTGTCAAATAGCATTATAATGTCATATACTTTACGTCCATGAGTTTAACAAATAGAAATCGCAACGTTTATTTAGCCTCAAAATGATCTATGTGTTGCTTATCTATGTGACGCTATATCTTCACATTGTCAAAAGGACCCAATAAATGTCACACTATCCTAAACCTATTTATATCGATTAGTGGCTAAGTAGGAGTGGAGTGAAATCTACAAATAGAAGAAGCTTTGTATGTGGGAGAGCCATGCTTCGGCATGAATGGGCCGGCTCGACCAGAGTGATACCACTGCCTCACAGAAAACCGGCGTGAAGCAGCTCCTCTGCTGTGTTTCGCCGAGTGAGTGAGGGTACCGGAGGCCCATCGGGGGGAAGGGGATAAAAGGTTAGCAGCGCACTTGTTGCATGTGTTCATGGGCGACGGCAATTGCTTACCATCAGGTGATCTGCCTGCTCGTCTGCTACCTATCACATAAAAAAAAAAGCTTGCTCGTTGAAAAGTGGAATTTTTATGCAATTCTAGGTGGATTTCACTCCGCTCCACCTTGCAGCCGCAGTTATTTTCATAAACAATAAAAAAAATTTTTGACGTTACATTCCTACCTCATCCCTAACGATACGATCAAAGTATTAGGTCGTCATATCGATTTCAAATCCTTAATCACATACCAGAGATCCAATGAATGACAAATAATTCCGCCCCAAGAGGAAAAAATATCCCTACAAATCAAATTCGTCTGGTTTATAATATAGAGTAAATAATTCCACGTCCCTTTGAAGTTCACACCGGCTATCAGTTTACACAAAACATCCAAGGCCATACTGAATGTTTAAAATTAATCTCAATTTATGCTTCAAGTTTGCTCCACCAAAACACATTTTTTTTCCTTAAAAACTTTCCGCTATATTTTTCCTCGGGTATCTTTAAAATATCCAGTTTAGCAAGACCTCTCTCGCCATTTTGATTCGGTACTCTTTCTGTGTTTAAACCGGTTAAAACAAGACTTATGAGGGTCAATTAATAATGGACATATTTTACTTGGAGAAGCGGATTTATAGGCAAACTTCAGTTCGATGCACTGAAGGTAGCAAGCATTTAACTAACCCATTTGCGAAAATGTCAAAACTTGGCAGGACTGTCTAAAAGGACGAGCGAAACCACGGCGGATAATACTTTTGTAAAGTACACATACCTTTAAGCCCCTAGAGTAAAAAACTTATCTTTAAATGGAATATGGTCCGATTTGACAAATCTTTATCTTCTATTTATACCATTTTCATTTATTTACGAAGAGATAGACCACCAGAAGGCGTATGTATGTTATCAAGACGAAACACTTGCGCGTTGTTATCGACACTCAGCGCCATCTATTGGCAAAGATTGGAATTAAAAAACTAAGTCCCGAAACAAAGTGAGGGCGGCTAATAGTCCTAAAATAAATCTATGGTATATCGCTGGCATACCATACAACTCGTAGCGCGATACGTGGCTATATCATGTTATACTCGTACCATAGACAAAGTTAGGTCGTATCTGGACTTAATGAAAAACTGTTTTTCTAAAAAAGTGAAGTAAACTATCAGCCTATATACTGTCCCACTGCGGGGCAAAGGCCTCCATCATTAGAAATCAAGTTATCACTACTATGATGGGATTAGGCGTAATCATCACGCTTGCTTGATGCGGCATTGGTGATCACAAACCCGAGCTATGTTCTACAAATTCGAAAAATACTTTTGCTCGACCCAGGAATCGAACCCGGGACCCCGAGATCAGGGCCCGATTCTTAAACCACTAGACCTACGGGGCATTACTAAAACTATGAATTCGTAAATATTCCGAAGGTATTCTTGAATTTTTCCCAGCTCACACAAAGGTTAAATCTTAGGTTTCCATCGTCGCGTCTCTCGTTAAAAAATTAAAACCATTACAGCCACAAAAAAAAATTAAAAAATTAACATTAAGCCCGTCTTTCCTTTATTAGGCTCCAGAATAAATTTGTCTACTCCCTGAGTGAATAGTACAAGACCATTATTTTCACTCACTCCTCCTTGTCCTGTGTAGTTCACTAGTTCATTTAGCTCAGTTGATACTTAGTGAACATTTGGAGAGGTCTATCCAGCAGTGGACTGGTTGATTGACTGGTGGTGAAGTGTTGGTAGATAGACTCATGTAGATGGACTGACGTTTTACGCAAAAAGGCTCGATATGAATGGTGGAGTGGGGTTTTACGCAAGATGGCTGGATGTGAGTAGTTGCACACCGATGGGCTCCGGCAATAAAGTCAGAAATGCGGTGCCAACCTTTAAACTCCCTTGTACCCAAATCCGAAACGAGGTGATCCGGCAGAGAACCAAAGTTATCAACATAGCTCACCGGATTAGCAAGCTGAAGTGGCAGTGGGCTGGCCATATCTGCCGCAGAACTGACAACCGTTGGGGTAAACGAGTTCTGGAGTGGAGACCGCGTCTCGGTAAACGTAGTGTAGGACGACCTCAGGTCAGATGGAGTGATGATCTGCGCAAGAGGGCTGGCTGGAGCTGGATGCGAGTAGCCGAAGATCGATTAAAGTGGCGGCTGTGGACTGCAACAGGCTGATGATGATGATGATGTACCCAAATATATTTATAAACTGCCACGTTTTGCCTGCCTGTAAGTAATGCTTTAATTCGTAAATATCTTTTTTTGTTATGGTTTCGTTTTTTTGTCAATTATTTATATTTATAAATTGATGTTTTATTTTAATTAATCCTATGTCTTCTGAGTTTTGTGTTACGTAAATATTGTTTTGTTTTCTTTTCTTCTGTTATTCTTGATGTGTAGGTGAACAAAAAGTGTTATAATATGAAAAGTTCAACTTTGTAGTTCACGTTTTTAGAAGACGATCCATTTTTTTCAGTGGAGTGAACTGTTTTGCTTCAGTCTATTCCGGATCGCCACCGTCAGGGCGCAAGAAAAGCGCCTCACAAGATTGTGATATTTTATTCCCTTGGGCGCCTAAATTACTCCTCAAACACTTCCCTGGAGAGCCCCGACAACTTTTATGAAACGAAATGGAACTGAATAATATCGGAATAAATGCAGCTAAATAAAAGTCCTGAGTACATTTTTATTGAATATCAAATTTATATTAGGATGAATGGAAAAGCTAAAGTAGCGTCAATTTTTATAGGTGTCAGATGAGCTGACGGATCACCTAATGGTAAGCGATTGCCCCGCCCATTGACGCCAGAAACACCAGTGGAGACACAAGTGTGCTGCCCTTTAACCCCCTTGTGACAAGTGCCTTTTCTCCCGATTAAGGCTCCGACACCCTCACTCACTCAGCAAGACACAGCTAGTAGCGAATTCACACATTTGCCACCTCTAAGTAAGTAAGTATCAGCCTATATACTGTCCCAGGGCAAAGGCTTCCACCATAGAAATCGAGTCATCGCTACTTTGATGGGATCAGGCATAATCACCACGCTGGCCTAATGCGGATTGGTGATAACAAACCCGAGCCAAACAATTGAAATTTTGCCGCTCTATGTACCTTACTAAAATAGTAATTTAGGTACCTACCCCAAAGACGCTGCCGCCTTAAGGCCGCGGCCTATACGGCCTATTGACAAATCCGGGTACCCCAGGCGCTGCCTTTAGGCCGATTTTCTTGAGGCCGTAGTATCCGGTCAGGGTTGAGTAATTTAAAAAGCCACATTTGAAACTTCATCAAAATTCGACAAAGTATTTATAGTTTTTCTAACGTTAAAACTGCACATTTGTTTAACTTTTTGAATTATATATTCGCTAGTTGAACTCCAAACATTAGCTTTCTTTATAGCAACCGCAAATTAATTCTTAATTCCAGATTTCAACAGCGTTATCCAGAATGTAGGTCAGGGACCCAACTAGCTGGTGCATTAAGAACGGGTGCCGTAAAGGGTTCCTTACCTAATTATGTTAAGGACTGCGGACTGGAGCATAGTTTAATGAAGAAAGCAGTAACGAAAGTACGTTGGTTTGAGGGAAAGATTTAGAAACTAACTTTGTAAGTATATGCACTTCCAATGTTATAAGAGTTATCTCTTCTTTCTCATTAAGATGTCATAAATCTATATTCCTCCGAAATTGACATCAGATTCTATAATATTACATTTTGAATAGAAAAGGCCATAAACTTCTGTAGATATAGGTAGGTACTTACACTAAAAACAAACAACACATTGATAAAAGCGTACTATAAAAAATATGAGAAAATATTAAAACGGACTGTAGATTTGGCAAAAAAACTAAACTATAAAAATAATACGAGCGATTGGAAATTTTAAAGATTCTGATGTCAAATGTTCTGATGACATAATTACCTACTTTGCTTCACTGGTATAAGTATGATTAAATTGACTATGCCAAAGGCAAGTCGTGAGATCAATTACCGTAAGATCTTAACTCCAATTAGAACCATCTGCTAGTTTGTCATTTGCACCAGAAAACAGAATCAGCTACATAAATTTATTATCATCTTATTATTAACTTAATTTTATTTAACAAACCCTACTCGTGGTTGTGTTTGCTGAGAAAATTCTATTCTTTTGAGTAAATCTCAAGTTTTTTTTATATTAGAGGCGACAATCGAGCACGCTGGTCGGTCACCCCAATGGGTGACTAAATACCAATGTATTTGGTAATTAATCACCGCCACCCATGAACACTACGATATCAGAGATATATCGCAATATCAGAACTCAAAAATATGTTAGGAATCCCGTTCCGTTACAAATTACTATTCTACGTATAGGTACGTTTAATAAGAATAATTAATAATATATGTATTTTTAAGTGAAGTACTTTTGTATTAAAACTGCTTATTCAATAATCTGGCCTCGGAGAAATATGCACCAATTTTCTCTGCACAATGTTTTGGTGAAAATTAAGTGCGATTTTCCATAATACAATATTCAAATCTGAAGCAAATATTCCAATCAGAGCCGTTTATTGAGGAAATGAAAACAAGTCTTGGATTCGACAAAGGCGCGCTCTAATCACCGACGACAATTCATCAAAGTGGGAGGGGGGTGGGGGTTGGAGCCCAATAAACAAACTTCTTTATCCTCTCCAATTAACAATTAATAACATGCAAAAATTTAAATTGGAATTCTACCGGCAGTCCTGGCGGATGAGGGGTTTCGCGATTGAATTTTACATAACTACCTGTAAACTATTACCTACCTAATACCAGCCCGCAACGCGCAACGCAGACATTCTTAGCACGGTTTCGGCGTACGGGGATTAACTTTTGGCTGTACTCACACGTGGCGCGGTGTAAGTACTCCAGGAGAGAAGGCTTCACGACACAGTGCAGGCGGTCTTGAACCCTGTGGGGGTCTGCAGACACAGTGCAGTTAAGGCGGTCTTCGACCCTGTGGGGTCTGTCTGCGACCCTGTCGCAAGTGTCTGTCAGGGAAGGAGGGCATACTAGGCCGATGTAATCGATACCCAACGCCATCTGTTGGTATAATATGAAACTAAAGTTCCTAAAGAAAATTACCGAAGCGTATGTGCATTTTCAATAAAGATTAATCGATGCGATACGATGCGAGGCATGAATTCAGAATGTCAGTTGTCAGTGCATGCCGCTCGTCGAGGCGACTTCAAATATAGTGCGATGTAATCGACACGAATCGCCATCTTGTAGTGCAAAGTGCAAGTGTAGTGTAGGGTAAACGCTACCATATAATAGCACCCTAAAAGAGTGTGTGCAGGCTCCAATTGCACGGGAAATGTAGCATGGCATGTACGCATTCAGATGCCATGTCAGTGCAATTACTGCTCGGCTGTCATGCGCTCACGGCGATTGGATTAATTTCAGCCTGAAAGCTGAATTGTCCGCGTTTCCATCTGCAAATGCTCTTTATCGCATGATACCATGGACTCGTGATAGGTAGAGCGATGGTAGCTCAGTGGATAAGCCTTCCTTAAGGTTGTAGGTTCGAATCCGAGGTTGCACGTCGACGCTCCTCCTAAGTGGATTTTTTCTAAAAAAATTTTTTTTTCGTCTACCTAAATAAATAAAAAGACTGATTGATGGGTATCTGCACGGGATGAATAGATGAGAACATGTTGGGATCTTTTCATTTTTATTCTGTTAATTTGAAAAAGATAGCCAATCCATCAAATGGCTGAATGACGCCAATGTTGATACATATACTTCCCCTTCTTATCGCGATCCTATGAATATTACAATTTGTAAACATTTAATTTCCATAAGCAACAACAACAAGACATAGTAAAAATGTGAAATATCAGCCTACATACTGTCCCACGGCGGGGCAAAAGCCTCCATGATAGAAATCAAGTCATAGCTACGAGTACTATGATGGGATTAGCTTGCAATGCGATCACAAACTAGAGTTTGTGATCACCAATCTGCATTAGGCGAGTATTGGAGCTAAAAGAAAAATAAGTAAGCACGGGCTTATTTAGTTTTTATAATAGTTCCAATCATTGTCAATAGATGGCGCTGGGTATCGATGACATCGCGCAAGTGTTCCTTTCGTCTTTTCGGAATCCTAATCCTATCCTAACTAATATTATAAATGCGAAAGTAACTCTGTCTGTCTGTCTGTCTGTTACTCTTTCACGCCAAAACTACTAAATGGATTTAAATGAAATTTGGTATACAGATGATCTAGACCCTGAGAAAGAACATAGGCTACTTTTTATTGCGAAAAGGGGGGTAAAAAGTTACTTTTCCACGCGGACGAAGTCGCGGGCGGCCGCTAGTACATAATATAAGCGTTATGGTGGTTTTCCAGAAATTATCTCCTTAATAAATGGTGTAGAAGATTGTAACAAAGTAAAAAATATTCGTTCGGATGTTTATCAGTTCGAAATAAAATGTTTACAATTTCCTTTTTCCATCCAAGCGAGTTTACAAAATGGACATCAAAAAGCGCACGGGGATGAGTCCTTTGTGCTCGGAAACTAATTTCATAACCGTGCCGGCATGCAACAGGGTGGTAATGTGTTTGACAAACAATATGGTAGATTAATAACGGCACCGTACCGGTATGTACAGTTATTTTTACAGTGTTTTGTCAAAGTGAAAGTGTTTATTGCGTTTCATGAATGTGATACTAGATGGGGAATTATAAGATACAGTACATCATGTTATCCGTTTACTAAACGGATGTTTAGGTATACCGACATTACTAAAGTTAAGAATGTGAGACGGATCAATTTATTGCAGTAATAATACCTTTATCATTATTAGAACTCATTTAGACTATAAGTACCTACCCAATACATTTTTTTATCAAATACCTATTTGTCTACGTTCCTTTAAGAACATTAACTTTTATTCGCAATTCCTAAGGAAGTCATTGTGTATTTATTTTGTTAACATTGGTAACATGCTTTATTGCATGGCTTTATTCATGAAATCTGTCATAGGTAACATACTGGCTGCGTCGATAGCGCTTTGTATTATTGACACAGACAGACAGACACATACAGATTGTATTATTAGGTCCAATTAGGTTTAATGGCCGGTGACATTGGCTGGTGACGTTCTACAAATGTTATACACTAAGAAATGTCAGAAAATAACCTAAATACACATCGTAGGGTTTCCCCTATAACGCCTATGTAGGTTCTGAGACAAATTACGAAAGATGGGTATCTCGAATCCCAAGATTCCTACCATAACTTCGTTTGAACTGGATTAGTTTTGTTTGAACAATCCATAGGTTTAGGTTAGGTTAGCCCTAACATAACCTAACCTAATCTTAGAAAAGGTTAGGTTAGATTTGGTTCGCTCACAAGAACGGAAATAAGACATTTAGCTAAACCTTGTTTATCGACGTCTTCCGGTAGCATGGTTCCATTTCGGGTTTCCGCAGAGCGTGTTTTTGAGAAGTAAGCGTTATTTAATAAGCGAACAACCCTCGCGGGGCGTATCGATGTGATCAAAGCAATCTAACTCGTATGCAGGGTTACCGCCTTCTAGATAATTTAATATAAAGGCCTGTTTCACAATCTTCTTATATACTATTTATAAAGAGGTAAATTGTATACAACGCCCCGTTGGTCTAATGATTGAGGTACCGGAGCGTGATTTCGGGGTCCCGTGTTCGATTCCCGGGTCGACCAAAAGTAATAATTACCTACCTTTTCTAAACATTGGAAGCACTTATCATTAAGTAGGTCGTATTGGATTAGACATTAATTTTCATTGCTTGTTTGATAAAATTTATATTTTATTGAACTTAAATCATTTTTATCAATGTATTTATTTGTAACATCTTGATTTAAGTAATGCAACTGGCAATAAACTAGATATCTGTACTTATTTATATACGTGAACGGCGAAACATGTAGAACTAAGTTGAAAATTTCCATCTGTATTTTTGTACACATGTTTTCACAAAAAATCTTTATCTTTACTATTTGAATTGAATTATTGTAAAAAAAGGTATGGCCCAAGAGTGACTATTAGTTTACAACTATTACTCCTCGTTGGCAACCCTATTGCGTCACCGCAAAGCACCCGAGTGTACATTCTTCAAAGAATTCCCGAGCTTACTTACAGTAGGTACACTTTTCGTTTATTAATACTAAGGGGACACATCATATTTTCATATTGAAAGTAGCATTCCAATGTTTTTTAATCTGCTTCTTCGGTTGTGCCAGATACGAGTATGCTCAAAAAAAAAGATTGCTCTCTTGTCGCCCCGACCTGATACCATTATTTCAACGTGGCCGAGCCATCGGAGTCAATGTGCCTTCGTCTCTCCAATTATATTGAGTCCTCTACCAGTTCTTCAATATCTTTACCATAATATAATAAAATGTTAAAAATTAACTGTAACCTAAGTTTATACTCAGCTGATTTAAAATACCTACATTAAAACACATAACGTAAAATACAGTAGGAGAGCCACGCTTCGGCATGAATGGGTCGGCTTCACCGGAGTTATACCACGTCCTCGCAGAAAACTGGCGTGTAGCAGTGCATGCCCTGTGTTTCGCTGCGTGAGGGTACCGGGGGCCCAATCCAGAAGAAGGAGGGTTAAAAGGTTAGCAACGCACTTGTGTCATCACTGGTGTTGCAAATGTCCATGGGCGGCGGTAATCGCTTACCATCAGTTGATCCGTCGACTTGTCTGCCTCCTATATCTTTAAAACAAACATTAGTTCGCGACGCAGTGTCTCCCACGTTGGGCGCCAAAGTTGAAGCAAGGGATCGTTTAATTAGTGATTTCCAAGAATTTGGTAATTTAAATCAGTCCTAACTAAACTGGGATTACCCTCGTTGGAATTTGACCTACAACCTCCCTTGTTTCATCAAGAACGGCTTCCAATAAATCTCTTCAAAGATACGCAGGCATCAATTACCATAAAACATGGCCCAAATATAATTATGTTTGAAGTGGGATTATAAATTCAGTAACTTATTCCTAATTCTTATTTGAGAGAGCCTAATTAACATCTATAGACCGCTCGGAATTAAGTATTTATTGGGTTACTGGGTTTCTGAAGTCGGATTCATGAAATCATTTTCATTTGAAAGCTTCATTACGTAAAGGTTACCTATGTAGAGGTTTTACTAAACGGAAGCTTTGCTTTAAACAGACTCATTGGAACAGTATTAACAATGTTTATATCATTTTAAGATCATCAGTACAAATAATTACCATGTAATGACATATCTATCACAAACTCTGTCTATGATTTCCATCCCTTCATTATATTATTATAATATGTGTACTGCAATTATAAGGTGGAGGAGATGTATCTTTAAATATATCTTTATTGCTTTCCTGAAAATAATTAATTCGTTAGCACTCCAAAGCCTAGGATAACTTGTGAGGTCTGGACCCTCCTTACTTCTATATCTTCGCGATTTCGCGTTCACATTCGAAGTCCGCTCCCGAGAGTGAATCTGTTTATTTTTCAATGCATGACAGATTCTCTTTATAAAATCAGCCATAAACGGCGGCCAGTATCAAAGGAGTTTACCATCCTTAAAGTACTTACTAAGACATGATAAGGAAAAGTGATTTTTGCTAGATTTGAAAAGATTAAGTTCTACTGAGTTTCTTGCTGATTCTTCTCGGTAGAAATTGACCTTCCGAATCAGCAGTAGATTATAAAATTTGACATTCATATGTTCTGTAAAGGACTTAAATTGAATAAAGATATTTTGATTTTGATTTTTGATTATAAAATCTTACATAACACGGAGGTTACATTAATTTGTTTCGAAGCGCAAAGTCGCTACACGGTGGGCGCCAAATTAAGAAATGAATAATTCCACGATATTAACATTTACTTGGTGTCTTAATTTAGATCACTGCTTCCAATTTTTTTTCTATAGATTAAGTAAGTACCTATTGAAAAAATAGCCACTCCCATGGATGTAATTAAATGAAATACATGTGTAATACTTTATTAGTAGTCAGATAAATAAGATAAAGATCCGATTTGGATAACTTTCTCCCAAAACTAAGCCTAATACTCGTTAATTTTAGTATCAGGACAAGCAAATGTAATCACCACCTTTATTACAGCAATTTGGCGCCGTATAACGACTGTATTGTATACATGATGGCGGCAAATTAACTCCATCTTCGGCCTTCGGATTAAGGTTTTAAGGTCTTAAATCCCCCGGCAATTTCAAGTAAACCCGGCAAGCTTCCAATAAACGCTTAATAGTTCCTGCACTGTCAAAATCGCTTTTAGTTAGAATTTGTAGGGATGAGAAAATGTCGATACATTGTTGTAGCGATGGTTTTATTTCGAACAACTATTGGACTTCCTTTATATTGTCGTCTTATTCGTGGTTTGGAGGGGGACACACAAAATTCTCATTACTTTGGTATGGTAGCTTAATCCAACCACGTCTGTTCCATGGTAAATCTATGGACTTACAGTGTTTTGAAACTAAAGACCATAATGGTAACAGTCATCAAGATAACAAAGGTAAATAACTTACATGAAAGAAAATGCACTTGTAGCAATAAGAAGACGCTGAAATGATAAACCGCAAAAACACAAGAGTTCAATAATGTGTGACCACGGCAATGGAATATAACAATCCATAGATCGTAAGACAGAGTCACTGTCAAACGCACCATCAGGCCAGCCAAGCTAATTAAAGTTTTTTAAGTGACTTCAACTAGGTACTGCAAGATAACAAGAAGGGCATGATTTCACCATAATGTGGAAATTATAATAGGCATATAATTAAATAAATAAATAAAATTACACAACTTAATGACCTGACTCCGTACTAAGTAGCTTAAGCACTTGTGTTACAGATATCAGACAACAGAGCATCAAATATAATACTTAAATACATAATTATTACGATTAAATGATTAGTTATGTAAAAATATCGATCTTTTTAGCCAGCCCTAAGAATTCAGCCTTCGGTACTTTTGTCTAGTTTAGTTCCGGAGGTTTGAATAAACTCTGTCATCGTGAAATCGGCTTTATCTTCTGCTTCTTAAATCTGAAATTCTAACACCGTCCTTTGACTAGTTACCTTTTACCCGATATGTCAGAATGTACTTTATTTTCTACGTTAAAACTTCGATGTTAATGTGAAACTTACTGAAAGAGTAATAAAGTTTAAAGTCCCAAATGACTATTAAATAGGTAGATATTTTAACCATGGGAGAGCCTTATAGAAGACCAGCGTAAAGCGCCAGCGCCTGCGCCGCGCTGTTTTGTCGAGTGAGCTTAGTGAGTAAATATAGGCCTCGGCATTTAAAAAGTCGAGCGTTTCCATAATATATCACATGTACTAGGTATTTTAGTTTCTAGTGAATCCCACGCTTAAGAATGATATCAGCTCAAAACTAGAACGGAAGTCGAATTGGCAGCGGCATGTTGGCACTGGCTTAATGAGTCCCATTTGTGCCAACCGTACAGACCTCAAAACATGAGCCTGCCCTTGTGTATCGAAATTCCCAAATTGAAATTGAACTCTATGTTTGACGAGCTAGGTCGATAATAGCTTGAAGGGATTATGATAAGGACGGTGCAACTGTTGACCTGCACTACATATTGCAGTGGCTATGGGACTCTTGCGATGAGTGTATCGTCCTTGACATCTACAATTGTGCCGAATGTGCATTTTAGTCAAATGTAGTTACTTTTTAGTATGCCATAAGTACCTACCTAGCTTTTTGGGGAAGGCATATGACAGCTAACTTCCAAAACAAATGAGTCATACGTACTATAACTTTCAAACTTAGCATAAGTATATCAATTGGCCCTACCCGGGGAACGAACCCCAAAAATGTGTACCTGAGTTTTTCTTTTCAGAAAATTTGTGTCAGGCCTTGTGGCAGTGTGGCATATAATTACAATAGAATAAGTAGAAAAACAGGAAAAAAATTACTTACATGAAAACAGCAGAACGAAAAAGTGACATAACCGCAAATGTCAAGAGGAAACATAAAAAAACTAAATTCATATAGAGAAACCAAGGAGTCTGTCCTCAACAGGCCTAAAGTCTGGAAGTTGGTGGTCTTGAGCCCCCGTGCCTCGCTGTTGTTCCTGCACATCCCACCCAATTAAGAGGGTAAGGGAAATAGAAAGTGCACCTGTGTTTACGCACACACTTGAGCACTATATCCAGCGTACTTACATGGCTGTTAAGATTAGCTGCCGTAGCCGAATATCGGTTGGATTTAAGTACCTATATTACCTAAGTGAATGATGCAATCAACTGAATCTTGAACTTTAGATTTCAATAGAAAATTCCGATAGAAAGGAAATAAATCCAGCGTAGCACAATTGCTGCCATTCTTTACTCCCAGTTAACAAAGTAAATAACGATAAAATACGACAAGAACCTCGATAGTTCATTCCTCGTACAATCGCCAAGGCTTCTAGCTTTCAGTCTAAGTAGGTTACCTACATTTCAGTTCCAATCACTTACAGCTGTAGGTAACCAGAGGAACCAAAACGAACCGACCGTCACGACCGAATAGAATTCCCCTCCCTTTCACTCGTGCTGTGTGTCACCTTGTTTGGGTGCGACAGGTATGTTCTCTTTCGTTACGGGACGTCTTCGTTATAGGCCTACAGACAGGGCCGTATCTACCTATGGGCTGCAGCACAGGGCCCAGGGGTTACAAGGGGCCCTTCAGATCCCGCAAAAATCCCTAAACGCTAAACCCTAAAGATCTCGCTACACAGCAATAAGCTTTGTACATCCAATACTTGCGTAGGTTTAAGTAATATATTTTACATGGCTATTGTTGAGTAGGTACTTAGATAGGCCCCCATTAAATTCCAGCCCAGGGCCCCCCAAATTCACGATCCGGCCCTGCCTACAGATGTCAAAGGCTGCATTGAGGATTAATTTGTTAATACTGATAGCCGGACAAAATTGATCGCCTAGAACATCACTAGGCGTAACACATCCCTAGGGGCGTTTCTGATACTAGAACTGTCATTCCTCTGAGATAGATTCGCGCACTCTATGATTTGAAAGTGTGTACCTACACCTAAGTGTACACTTAGCGGATACTAACTCTTATTATTTTCATTGTATTATCCATGTTTGATTGCAATTCTACGCTTGACGGCTTAAATCTTACTTTGTGCGGATAATGGCAAACAGTGTAATCTACGTGAGCTTTAAGCCAAATTATGAATTACGAAAAATTCTTTTGAAGTTAAAAAAGCGGCCAAGTACGAGTCGGATATTTTCCATGAAGGGTTCCGAAGCAGCAAGGAACACTTATTTTCATATTATTGCTGGATATTCAGTCGATTGGTCTAGATTGGACCACCTTGGAAGGTATCTCAGGCAAACCATTCACTTTAAAAAAAATGTAACTGTAAGAAAAAAAAAGTAAAATGTAAATGTAAAAACCTCAATATATTTTTAAAGCGTATCCAAGTATCAATATACCCACACACTTATTATTTGGATAAAAGAAAATTTTGTTAGTTAAGTAACCATACTTTTAAACTAGCTAGAACTCAATTTTATTTTGTTATTATTTTTGTATGAAAATCTTAGTGGGATTCACTAAAATACCTACATCTACTTACTTACTAAGTTTCTACTACCAATATACGAGTAGGTAAATATTGCACTTAAAAAAATCCTCGGAGGGTTCAGGTGGGACTCTCCGAAGAATTTTTTAAGTGCAATATTTAAGTACTTAAGAATAAATTGCAAAGAATTGCTATATGTACCAAAAATAAAAATTATACGAGTAGGTAGTTCTTATACTTAGGGCCTCGTTCACCACCTCCGAGTAAAGTGTCAAGTAATTTGTCAATTATAGTGAGTTCAGAGAAAATTGGCCCCAGGTATTTGTATTGAAAAAAATATTTAAATTAAACTAAGCCGCGGACCAGGGGCCAATTTTCTCCGAACCCAATATAATTGACAAGTAAATTAATTGACACTTTACTCGGAGGTGGTGAACGAGGCACACGGGTCTGTCCGTCGGACGTCGGTCGTGTGTCTGTCTTAGGCATGACTAATCTATTAAGGGTTTCGTGTTTTTCCATTTGACTACAGAACCATAAAAATGCGAAATAATACTGCTATTATTACAGAGACATTAATATTCATGGATTAGCTTGTTGTCTGTTTGAAGTGGACCTTCATTCCTCCGGTATTATTCTAGAACCGGATAAGACGAGACAAAAAAGTAGGAAGAGGGGTTCCGTAGAACTTTTTTAAATGAAAATTAAATTAATTCATAAAACATCTCATACATTGATCTAATACCATAGGTACCTACTTCTTAAATAGGTAGTTTAGCTTGTGTGTAGTATAACGCCCCGTTGGTCTAATGGTTCGATTCCCTGGACGAGGAATAAGTATGTTTCGTACTTTACGAACATAGCTCGGGTTTATGATTTGATCACCAATGCCTAATGCGGATGATGTGATTAGGCATAGTAGCGATGACTTATTTTCTAGATGGAGGCTTTTGCCCTTCAATGAGACTTTATTCTGTAGAAAATCACAGGGCTTATAATAATATGTGACTCGTCAACACGAAACACTTGCACTGGTGCTATTTAAACGACATCCAGCGCCATCTATTGGCAAAGATCCGAACTGCATCGAAAATAGCAAAACTCGAAACAAAGTGAGGGTAAATAAATAAAATCCAGTAACAATTTATATCAACGGACACAAAATGTTCTAGCGTATTTTCGCCATAGGGAGATTCAATAAATTTCATGAAACATCGTTTTCAAAACTGAAGAACTCTAATATTCCCATAGAAATTTTAATTTCCTCTCATAAAGTAAGTAAGCAAACAGATATAACGGTTAGGTAATAAATATTAGTTCTTCGCTTGATTTCAATATCATGCTTTCAATGTCAGCATGCATGGTGAATTAAGATTTTATTTCCAACCACTATGTTTATGGTTTAAGGGGCTATACGAATGAAACTAGCGCCGCCAACCTATTTACACTGATTGTGGCGAAAATACGATATTTTTTAAGAAAGCAAAACATTACAGACTTAGTTAAGAGTAAATTGAATTTTTCAAGATGCAATACAATATATAAAACACGCGACAAGTAACAATAATGTCAATTATTGCTAAAAGTGGCCGTTTTTAGCAATAATTAACATTATTGTTACTTGTGGCGTGTTAGAAATATTGTATTGCATCTTGAAAAATCCAATTTACTTGTATCTAAGTCTGTAATGTTTTATTTTCTTTAAAAATATCATATTTTCGCCACAATCAGTGTAAATAGGTTGGCGGCGCTAGTTTCATTCGTATAGCCCCTTAAGGGGCTACATGGGGGCTATAATGACGAAACTAGCGCCTAGGCGTTTTCCTTTTCGTTTACTTTGCTTGTTTCGACTTCTTACGATGACACTTAATACCTAACTATCCGTATTCCGTACCTACTTTATTTGCAAAAATACTTTTTAAGTAAGTAGTTAACGAACTAAGTACCTACTTATATACAGTTCGGACTGCAATGTCGCATTAATTTATTCATTTATGGACTCGCAATTATTGTAGACGGACTCATTATCGTCATACAATGCAATAATAAATAAACAGTTCATTATAATTAAAAACCAATACATTTTGTATAATCAATTGTGGAAATTTAACTTGTAAATGCATCCATTTTGCATTAAGGTCAGAGGTTGTTATGCATGTTAGGTACAGTCAACAGCAAAAGTAGATGATCAAAATCGAAAACTCTATGCTCACTATAATATTGAACTTGGTTGTACTTAGGTAAACTATCGATCGATTATTTTGTGCAATAAAGAGTATCTATCTATCTAGGTATATCCACTGCTAACCTTCATGCTCCGCAAAATCTTTCTATCCCAGAATTTCCTAGTCCGTTGACTGCCAGCTAGATTGTGTGAGGTGGTCTGAATGTAACCCAATAAATGAAAAACCAAACGTCCCAACGGTAAATACTTTTTACTTTTTTTAACGACTTTCGGTGACAAAACAGACGAAAGAATAATTCCTATTTTTAACTGCATTATAGTCACTCAATTACACGCGTCACTTCTTCCAAGATGGCGTCTCCAAACCACAAAATGGCGGCTAACTTGATTAAAAACGTTTATTGAGTGAAGGGCCGCTTAAAAGCAATCGCGGAGTTTTAACCCGGGAAACGAGGTAAATCGGGATTGCGCGCATGGCTGCATCGGCCCGAAGTGGTTAGGTTTGTTAATAAATACTGCTATGAAAGGCAATGCAAGGGAGAAATTTCTGGAAAAGGGGCCCGTATTATATAGTAGGTTAGGTGCTCTGTGCAAAGGGGCTTTGCATGTAATACAAGTAATAGTTAAACATATATTTTGTACACAGTTATAGCAATAAAGATTATTCTATTCTATTCTATTCATACAATGTAGGTATATTTTACCGGGAGACTGCGACTCGGTAAGCGTAGTATTGGACGCCCTGCGACAAGTTGGGATGATGACATTCGAAGGCTGGCTAAAGTGGGCTGGATGCGTGTGGCCGAAAATCGGGAGCAGTGACGAGCATTAGGGGAGACCTATATCCAGCAGTGGACGAGTGTGGGTTGCTGATGATGATGATGTTTTACCTGCATACGAGTAAGCTTCTTCCCACTGCAACACATCTCGTCTGCTGAACTTAGGTCTCCCTCATAGAGAGGCATTGTGCCGAGCATCTATAAAAAAATTAATCTCAATGATCAGACATTGATGCAGGACATATTTCATCATCACCTTACCGTTAAGTCCCCTTAGGTAAGAGAAACACCCAAAAGCGGTTTACTAACTGAGACACAGTCTTGTCGGTACAAACGCGGCAAAAATACTTTCATCAACGCTGTTATACCTAATAGTTATTTACCTCCTGGGGTTAAACTTATGTAGTTTGATGAATTTAATGATCATCAATAAGTGGGACATTGGATAAAACTGCCAATTAACTATTGACTAGCCACTCATTTTCTTTACAGACATTTACAATAGTCGTTTTTAGTCACAATATAATTAAAGAGAATTATTGACGACAATATAAGTTCCTAAGTCTGTGCCTAAGTGTAAAAATGTTTCAGGCAACGCCGTTGACAAAACTATGTTGAGCAAAATGACGTAAAAGGTCAGCTATCCTGAACTTGAACTCTGTATCTACATGCATTTTTTACAGAAAAAAAACAGTCTTGAATTCAATACCGTGGGTTGCAGTTGCATATGGAACGAAGTTGCATCATGTCTGGATTATTTGTTCTTTACCAAATTAATTACAACAAATATTTTAGGGCTTAAAAAATCGTTAGTTTATATCAAAGGACTCGTTAAAAGATATAAAAATGGCGGTGAATTTGGAAAAAGGATTGGAAGAACATTCTTTCTGGGATTTTAAAGGACAAAGTAAGTAAAATGGGAATGGAAAGAGTCACTTCCATGGAGGGCAATTTTTTCTGTAGGTAATTGATGATGCATTTTAATAAATTTGGTATCAGCGGTCATGGGAGAAGTACTCGCTGAGCTCGCAATATTTTGAAATTCGTAATTATAAGGGTTGAAAAAAAGTTGCCCTCCATGGAAGTGACTTTTTCTTTTTGGAAAATGAGAATTACCCAAATAATACCTACTTATTAACGACTGTATGTACATATTAGGAGTTCTTAACAGTTTTTCTACCAAAAAAGTCAAATTCAGATCAGCTCCATTTCAGAAAACTACTTACAAGCAAGTTGTAAGTAAGTAGGTATAGTGGTTCCATAGTTTTTAAGGCTATTTTCCAAAAGCAGTGGAGTTGTGGACTATAATTACCTTTTCCTCTATTCCTAATACAACGCCGTTAGTCTAGTGGTTTAACTACCGGGCCATGACCTTGGGAGTCCCGGGTTTCGATTCCCGCGTCGAATTTTTTGAACATAGCTCGGGTTTGTGGAGCACAATCCTCATTACGCAAGCGTGGTGATTAAGCCTAATCCCATCATAGTAGCGATGATTTGATTTGTATTATGGAGGCATTTGCCCTGCAGTGGGACAGGCTGGTACTTCTTTACTTTTTACTCCATTTTTAGTTACAAACTGTTTGCTTTTATTTAAGAGTAAGAGTAAGAAAAAAATCATTTACTTATTTCTTTTCACAAATAGGTCTTATGAGCTAGGTCTTAGTGTCTAATTTTAGATGCAACCTTAGATAATCTAAGGATGCAACTTTGTGAGACTGTTGCCTGATATAGGTTTCAAAAAGAACCTGTAAAATGTGGTATGGCCACAACACGTGCTGGACAGCGATGCCATCCGCATACCATTCAGACAATGCCGACGCGCACCAAGAGGTTTAGCTCCTCATTCCTGCAAGCCATCAAGTCATGGAATGCCCACGTTTGAGTTTATCCAGTTCAAGTTTTAACTGTGGGAGAGCCACGCTTCGGCATGAATGGGCCGGCTCGACCGGAGTGATGCCACTGCCTCACAGAAAACCGGCGTAAAGCAGCCCCTGTGCTGTGTTTCGCCGAGTGAGTGAGGGTACCGGAGGCCCACTCGGGGGGGAAGGGGATAAAAGGTTGGCAGCGCACTAATTGTAACTCCACTGGTGTTGCAAGTGTTCATGGGCGGCGGCAATTGCTTACCATCAGGTGATCCGCCTGCTCGCCTGCTATCTATCACATAAAAAAGTTAGGTCATATTCTGCTCGTTTTCCAGCTGACTACGTCGACAGTTGGTTCCTCATGGGCAAGCCGTACTTGCCCCTGCTGATC
The DNA here is from genome assembly GCA_014851415.1 of Cnaphalocrocis medinalis. Classification (NCBI taxonomy): domain Eukaryota; kingdom Metazoa; phylum Arthropoda; class Insecta; order Lepidoptera; family Crambidae; genus Cnaphalocrocis; species Cnaphalocrocis medinalis. The sequence continues at coordinate 13,641,467 of CM026287.1, read as the reverse complement.
GTGGTCTCCTACCTCGTGTTTGTGCTGAGGGTAGGCCCGGCCTACATGAGGCGTCGGCCTCCGGTCGACCTCCAGAACGTGTTGTTGGTCTACAATGGGTGGCAGGTTCTGATGTCGTCATACTTGTTCAGTCTGGTAAGTTTCTGTGTGAAATGTGATGTGAAGAGAGTGACGAGCAAACGGATCACCTAATGGTCATCTAATAGTAAAACGAAAACGCGTTTGCGCGATATAATCGACACCCAACGCCATCTATTGTTATTTTTGGAACTAATACAGGTGAACCCGAAACAAAGTGAGGGCGGGCTACTAGTTCAGGCTACTAGTACTAGTTTAACTTCAGTAAATCTGTAGTATGATGTAAGTAGGTACATCGTACTACTTACATACTATTTTATTGAGATTTATAAATTTGCTGTATCATCATGACACCACGTATTGTTTTAATGAGAAGGTAAATATGTAGTAAGTTAATGTTCTCTATGATTAGTACGGTTAGACCATCCATAGCATGTTGATATAGTTAACTTCCTACTATGTCATGATTACAATTATTAACTACATACACTAACCGCAACTTTGTAATTAGGCGGTTGTCGTCGTCGTCGATTATAAACCCGGTATTAAGTTAATGCTAGGGCCAAGTTCAAAACATAAAACTAGTCTTATCGTGTAATCCCTGTTGCGTTCAAAACTGTAGTTTTAAAGCCCGGTGTACGCTAAGACTATGATTCAGAATTTGGGGACCCTTTATCAGTGGAACTAGACCACAGTGAAACTGTGGAACCAGCTGCCAACAAACCAACGATGGTGTTTCCGAGCAGATAGGTACAACGTGATCTTCAAGAAAAGGGCTCATTCCTTCCTTCAAAGCCGGCAACGCAGGTGCTGCAGATGTCCATAGGCGGCGGCGACTTACCATCCGGTGAGCCGTCTGCTCGTTTGTCCGCTATAATGTAAAAAAACTGAATCGCTGAACTGAATGGTTACGCGTTTCAGAAACTATCCGAAATGTGCAGGATTCGTCGCGGTATTTTCATTGCCCACCGCCAAGCTATTGCTAGATTAAATAATGAAAGCATACTTAGGTAGATTTGATAAATCCAGCACTGCACGCTCGAATTCGAACCACAACTACATGGAAGGCACCTTCCTATCCACTGAGCCATCGCTCTTTTTTAAGTTCATAACATAACGTCGAGTGAGTGTACCAGAGGCCTGGCCAGAGGGGGGAAAGGGAGTTAAAAGGTTGGCGGCGCACTGGTGTTCTGCAGAACTCTACCGGTGGTGGCCTTGCCATCAGGTGATCTGTCTACTTGTCTACCACCTACCTACTATTTCTCATCAAATACGCAACACCGTTTTATACCTATTTTAAAATGTATTAATTGCTATAATATTCTTGCGTTTTTTTTTATATATAGGGGTATATTTTATTTTTAATTTGAATCGTGTAATTTAAATTAAATTATTTAACTTTCAGGGCATAAGAAACATAATGCGTTATGGACTGTTTCACAAAACGTGTTTGTTCCATCAAGAAGATATTCGTAAAGATGTAAGTACCTACTAATACTATAATATGTTATATTATAATATGTATATAAATTCGTACATTACATATTATACATATAAATTCACAACTATACTTGCGCCCCTTTTTGTTTATAAAAAACTAAAATTGACAGTGAGCATTTTTAAACATATTTAGCTCATTTCAACTTTGAATTTTTAAACGTTTGACAATGGAGCTTAAGACCTGAGGGTCTAATTTGAAGTGGACGTTACGACCGAATCGGAGCTCCCCTCTCTTTCACACGCGCTGTACGCGCTTTTGTTTGAATGTGACAGGTATATTCTCATTCGTTACGGGACGTCTTCGTTATAAGCCACCTGAGCCTGATGGCTCATTTGGACGGCTCACGAGCTGAATAAAGAGCTAAAGCCTTTTAAAAAGGACTTAAAGAATTGCATTATTTAATAGAGCACTTTGCATCGTAAATAAATTAAGACAGCAATGGATTAATAGGGTCTCTCTTGTCAACTTGTGGATCGGACAACGCATAAAGAGACTAAATTGTTAATTAATATTTTTTAGATATAACTTCCGTTTAGGGCCTGCCCTTATTGGAAGTTATCATGAAATAGGTTTTTTAATGTAAAGATAAAGTGTCACATAGCTAGCTATGCAACGCATAGACAACAACATTATTTTGAGGATTAACGTCCTAAGGACCAGAGTCTGGTCCTTACGACGAAAAAAAATTAATTGTTTTTTGCCTGGTATGAGGCTTTTTAGTCTTACGACGAAAGTTGCGATTTCTTCTTAGATAGAATCTAATCTGACGCACGTTATGTTAGTGTTAAGCTCTGATAGTACGTCTAATAAAATTCTAAGCTAGTGTGTAATGTATTCAATAAATAAATAGAAATTTACCACGGTATTTCTTTTTAAATTCCAGATTTTAACTGGCAGTTACTGGTACATCATTGCCAAGGTGACCGAGCTGCTGGAGACCGTATTCTTCGTCCTCCGCAAGAAGCAGAGCCAGGTGTCCTTCCTCCACGTCTACCACCACACCTTCGTGGTCGTCATGAGCTGGCTCATGGTCAAATACGCCAAGACTGACGACCTGGTCTTTGTGGGGACCTTGAACTCCTTCGTCCATATCTGGATGTATGTGTACTATGGACTGTCGGTGTTCCCACAGATGGCGAGGTTTTTGTGGTGGAAGAAGTATTTGACGTCTTTGCAATTGGTGAGTAAGCGGCAGTATTTCCTTAAGGCTATTAAGGGACCTTCGAGAAAAGAGCGAACTTCTTAAAAGGCCGGCGATGGGTGACTTCTCTGATCTCGCAGATGTTCATGGGCAGCGGTGATTCCGACTTGCTCGTTTGCCGCTGGCCTCTAGTATATATAAAAGATAGTGGTTCAAATGCTTACTCTGGCTCAATAGCACACTGGTTGAATGTCTGGTTGTGTTAGATTTTTAAATGTTAGTAGGAAGGTACCTTCAGATATATGTGATAGCTTCCTTTTATTACCTAACCATAACAAAAGTGTTACTTTCTATGTAAACTATGTTACTTTCACACAAACCTACACAACTAAAAACAACATTTCATACATTGACCTGACTCCGTACTAAGTAGCTTAATCACTTGTGTTAAAGATAGCAGACAACAGAGGGTCACAAAATATAATAGGTGCCAACTTAAACTTTGGGGTGAAGTTGATGTGACTTTGTAATTTCATATATTATATGTTGTGTATATTTTAGGCCAAAGGTCATTGCCCATACTCAAAGTTATGATGTTCCATGTAAAAATAATTCCAAAGGGAAATCAGAGGTCCTAAACCACTTGTTAAAAGTTTTCATCTCTTGCGCACTCCGCATTGAAGAGCTCTGAAACTAACTCATGGCCTATTTTACTTTTATTAAAACTTGGTGCCGGTTTCTAACTGAAATTAACTAGTTTCTTATCGTGCGCGCCGAGTTTGTCTGGAGGATGGTACTTTCGTGAACTTATGCTAAAAAGTTACATAGTGCAAAGGCCAACTTTGTCACATACACCGAACTTTGTCTTCTTCTTATACTGTCTCTACGACTAGCAAAGGTGGCATTGAAGTATAGATCTTTCGATCTGTACATACAAGAATGGACAGAGAGGATTTTATTTTACGAGTTCACAGTGTACCTACCTATCTAAGGTTTCTCAGATCGATGGGTTCGCCACTTCGATCGATCTTTGGCTACTCGCAGCCATATCCAACCACCAACCAGCCATTTTGCACAAATAGTCGCTCCATCTGGCTCGACGGCGTCCTTTACCAAGGCACGGTATCTACTCGGTCTCTCTAGCAGTCTTTAAATGAATCTTATTTTCAATGATAGATGATATACCTAAAAAGTTTTTTTTCTTAATTGAGTAGCCGGATGGCGCATTTGGCAGTGACCCTGCATCATACGCCGAAGGTTGTGGGTTAGATCCCCACCCTGGACATTGGTGAACATTTGTGTTTGTTCAGTGTCTGGGTGTTATATATGTACTTAAGTATTACGAGTATATTGGTGATCCCTCTGTTGTCTGATATCTGTAAAACAAGAGCTCAAGCTACTTAGTACCGGAGTCAAGTCAACATCGGTTATGTACCATACCTGCTATCTAACAATGTTAAGGTCATTGACATAACAAAGTGATTTTCCTCGAAAATCTTATGTTAGATAGCAGCTATTCGCACTAAACCAGTATGAGGTGTTGTGTGAATTTATTAATTTTTATATATTTATTCCAGATACAATTCGTGCTGGTTATGATCCAGATCTCCATAAACACAGTGACTTCCAAATGTCCACCTTCAAGCATGGTGATCGGCATGGCTCTCTTCAACGGCTTCTTGTTCCTGTATCTCTTCTCAGATTTCTACAAGAAGGCCTATGTGAAGAAAGGAAAAACTGAAGCCAAGGCGTACAAAAAGAATGACCCGCATATTAATGGACTTGACAGTGCGTGCAATAACTTCCTCAAAAATAGTAGAAATAAGTGGAAAAGATAAGTTTTTGTTAAATTTAAAACTAAATAAGGGACTTAACGGTTTCAAAATAGTCATAGTCATAAATTAACGTTTTCAATTCCTACTTTTTAATTCTTTAACATTATTTATTATATTTAGATAAGAAAACTTGAAGACATGTTTAAAAATCAGTTACGCAAGATCTCGGATGAAAATTATTTAATTTAAATATATATTTTTTAATCTTTGATAGTTTTCTATTAATTTTGTTAGGTATACGAGTATTGTTAAATTGTGTGTAATTTGTTAGTATTGTCAATGGATAAGTATGTACCTTTACCTTTGCATAATATATTTTAAATAAATCATATTTTATCAAAATACTTGTTTAAAATAGACCAAAATTTTCAAATGTTTATAAACTTCATAACAGATACTTTAAACACCATTTTTATCGTTACTTTCTAATATTAATAATAAGAATTCACGTTACTGAATAGATTATAATTGTTTATAATAAAATAACAGTTCTTCTGACAAAATACAACCTACATTGGTTTGTAACTTGGCACTTGCACTACCGTGCGACCCAGTACCCAGTTAATAGTTGGGAATGACCCTTGGAGCAAGACCCATCAATCAATATATCTGAATCTGAATTAAATTGAATCGTGTGATTCGCGCTCATTTCAATAAAATCTCAATACCTACTTATTGTTCTTCAACTATTATTTACAGTTGCCACAAATAACAGTGAAACATACCTAAACAAGATTCCCATCGTCATAAAGTAGGACTGTATCAAATCCCCCAACTCTCGTGATTTTCGATAGTTTATATGAAAAACTATACTTAAGGATGTCACGCGAAAACTGTTATGCCAAAACGCAGAAGCCCCTGGGTCCAATACCGGTCCGTGATAATAATTCCATACTAATATTATAAATGCGAAAGTAACCCTGTCTGTCTGCTACTCTTTCACGCCAAAACTACTCAACGGATTTAAACGAAATTTGGTATACAGATAATCTAGAACCTGAGAAAGGATATAGGCTACTTTTTATTGCGAAAAGAGGGTTGTAAGGGATTGAAAGGGGGGTAAAAAGTTACTTTTCCACGCGGACGGAGTCGCGGGCGGCCGCTAGTAATTTATAAAACGAGCTAGGTAGGAAGCGACAAACAAGCAAGCGGGTCACCTTCTTTCGGCCAAAGCAGCCATATTGCCCTGCAGGTGGGTCTGTCTAATCCTGCAATTAAACTTAGATCTTCGCCTCTCCGGCTCCGTTCACAATCAATCTCCGAATGCTCAAATTGAATTAATACCAAGCCAGTTCCGCCAGAACGGTGCGCCGCACTATAGGCTAGAATAGAATTTTAGCGGGAATTAAGTCTAATTGTCAACTATGCCCAATATTGACTAACTTAATTTTATTCGACAGTTTATGAGTTGGACTATATTTACTAATAAAAATTGGAAGTATAGATAAAAAAATTCTTAGTTAAATTGATGCTCAAAATGTAAGTACCCACAAATTTACTTACAACGGCTATTTTATCTGCGGATAGTTATTCGCATTTTGTGAGTGTTTTAAAAGATTCATTATGATAAATTTAGTGTTTTCGCAATGAATGACGTATCCCAAAGTAAGTTCTGTTATTGTTATTTGTTATTATGAAATGGTTTAGTGTAATTTTATTTTTTAGTTTGATATTATCGCAAAATAGTCATACTACGATTGTTTCTAAGGTTTTAAAAAATGGCAGATGTTTGCATACTTTGATTTTGCTTTTTACTTGATTAAGTGACTACCTAAATTTATTTTAAATGATGATTTAGAACAGCCCCATGTAGCCTACATTTTATACAAATTATTTTCAGTAATTACCCGTATGAAGCTATGATATCTATTCTATACTATTTATAAAGAGATAACTTCTATGGACAACGACAAGGCTTATAGGTAAACTGAAAACACGAAACGCTTGCGCGATGTAATTGGACACAGCGCCATCTATTATTTCATTTCTGAATTACGGTCCCGAAGCGAAGTGAGGGCGGGCCAAGGAAACGTTTAATTAAATACCAATTTAAAAGAGAACTAGGAATTCTTGTTGACCACCCAAAACCTGGATACGGATCCACTAATTGCAATACTGGAAATGCAGCCAGAGTGTTTTTTCAAAATGCAGGAAAATCTGCAGAAATAACTGGGGTGGACCATATCATTATTCATAGACTTCACGTAATACTGCAAACAATATCTTGTGGATATGCAGTCGATCTTGAATTATTTAAAACTTATGCCATGGTAACAGCAAAAAAGTTTATTTCCTTATATCCTTGGTTTTATATACCCACTAGTGTACACAAGGCTAATACACGGTTCAGAAATCATAAAACACGCAGTACTTCCTATAAGCCAGTTAGGAGCTCAAGAAGCAAAGAACAAAGATTTTAAGTATGTAAGAGAAGGAGAACCGACGATCTGGTGAAAGTCGCGGGAGTCCATTGGATGCGGGTGGAACAGGACCGATCTGTGTGGAGAACTTTGGGGGAGGCCTATGTCCAGCAGTGGACGTCTATTGGCTGAAATGATTATGATGTAAGATAACATCGTATTAGGAAAGATTCAGCGATTCATACAAATGAAGATTTATTTAACTACTTTTTATTGACATCAGATCCTGTTATATCACACATTTCCTTCAATGAAAATTTATCAATAAAAAAAACTGGATATTGAAGCCCTAAATCTGCTAAAAGCACTTTTCAGTTCCGTCCGATTCCGACACTGAATAATATTATTTATTTATTTAAATAATCATCCAGATTGAACTTATTCTAAGTATTCTATGAGTTTTTTCTTGATTAAAATTATGCCTACGTATGCATTGTTTCCTTGTTATATCATCTCACAGCTATTTATTACTTCAGTAATAGTTACGGTAAGTTAAACATAGCGGAATAATTAATTCCCTCTAAAAATCGGTTCTAGCCCATAGTGCGCCGGATCAATTAGAAGATTGCTGAATGTGAGCTAGAGTCAAATATCCAATCGGCTTAAATACCAACTAAAGCAATCTAACAGTTCGGTTAAAACGTCTTTGTCAAGTGATAGTGTAGTTTTATGATATTTGGCATGTGGCAGACAAGCCGACGGATCACGTGATAGTAGACGATTACCGCCGCCCATGGACACATGCAACACCAGTAGTGTTACAAGTGCACTGCTTCCAGGATTGGGCCTTCGGTACCCTCACTCATGCAGTGAAACACAGCGCATTCTGTAGGGACGTGGTATTACGCCGGTCGACCCATTCATTCCTTAGCGTGGCTCTCCCACTGTTGAAGCCTTCATTCCTAAAAGCGTAGCTAGGTTAAGTAAAGTAGTGAACAGTATCCTTACTATGAGTTTGAAATACTATCCTCGTTATCGAAAACTATCGCTTTGTCGCTTTCATTGTGATGCATTTGAAAGAGACAGAGCAATAGTTTACGTTATGTCAGTTTTAGATGTCAACTCATGGTAGCGCTACAGAACAAGTAAGTAAGTTAGTTGACTAAGTAGGTACTTTAGTCACCCGTAGAACATATTTAGCGAGAACATTGCTTGAGAGAGCAACTGAAAAGCGTTTTAATATGTACCTACTGCTGAAATTCAGTTTGCAATCCTGAATATGTCGAGTGCAGCCGCAACAAACTAGCAAGCGAGACTTTAAGTAACTACCTTGGAAACTGTAGCGCATTTTTTTTCAAGCTTAGGTAATGATTTTACCAACGTGCTTGCTTTAAGTTCTTTTACCCCTACTACTTATCTTCTACACTATTTATAAAGAGATTACTTCTATAGACAACGACAAGGCTTATAGGTAAACCGAAAACACGAAACGCTTGCGCGATGTAATTGGACACAGCGCCATCTATTGGTTCATTTCTGAATTACGGTCCCGAAGCGAAGTGAGGGCGGGCCACTAGTTTATCTACAAAGTATACCTACTATTTACAATTTATCTGAAAAATCAATACGCATTGGCAGCCAGCAGGACGCCGTCTAAGAGGCAGGCCCAAAAAGAGATGGCGTGATGACTTGGACCACTTCTCACTACATATTGGCAAACAACCACTACTTAAATACAATGGCGGCATATTTTGGGGACTGAAACTGAAGTGGCAGTGGGCTGGTCACATTAGCCGCAGAACTGACAACCGTTGGAGCCATAAAGTCCTTGAGTGGAGACCGCGACTCGGTAAACGTAGTGTTGGACGCCCTGCTACAAGATAGGATGATGACAGCTGAAGGCTGGCTGGAGTGAGCTGGATGAAAGTGGCCGAAAATCGGGAGCGGTGGCATGCATTGGGGGAGACCTATGTCCAGCAGTGGACGAGCGTGGGTTGCTGATGATATTTTTGGGAGAGGCTTTGCGCTGGGCGCTGTGGGAAAACGTAGGCTAAATGATAAAAAAATATCTATTTTTACTTCAATGATCTGTTTAAAGCCAGCGCTTGCCAGTGCTGATTTTTGGTGGTCTGTCACGCCATCTTTTCCTGGCTCTCCGGTGAGATCCTATCGAGCCACTTCAGTAGTAGCAACTTCAGTTAACTCACCGTGATTTTAATTACCGCCTGTCCTTTACCCCCGCTGATGAAATTGCTCCGTTTAATGGCGAAAATTACCATTCCGTACATTATGCATTCGATGCAGCCAGTTTTCAAAAGTCGTAGAATAAATGTTGTTCAGAATGGTTGGTAGAAGAGAAAGAAATTGAAATTGAAATAGAAATTGAGACAACATCACATACATTGTCCTGGTCCCAAACTAAGGTTTTCCCTTTACTACTACTCTTTTCACGCCAAAACTACTTAACGGATTTGAAGGAAATTTGGTATACAGATAATCTAGACCCTGAGAAAGGACATAGGCTACTTTTTATTGCGAAAAGGGGTTGTAAGGGGTTGAAAGGGGGGTAAAAAGTTACTTTTCCACGCGGACGGAGTCGCGGGCAGCCGCTAGTTTTTTAATAATTTTCACCCCCCTTTTAATACCTCACAACGCCCTCTTCTCGCAAAAAAAAGTAGCCTATGTTCTTTCTCAGGGTCTACTCTAGACCATCTGTAATACAAAATTTCATTCAGATCCATTCAGGAGTTTTGACGTGAAAGAGTAGGTAACAGACAGAGTTACTATATTATTATTGTATAGTTAAGACTAGTTACGTCAGCTTCCATAGTAAATCATTCAGCAGTCAGTTGAGGCAGTCGCCTCAGTGGTGCAGTGAGTAGTCTGTAGGTCGCACGTTATAGCTACGGCTGCGCTTGAGTTCTCGGGTTCGATCCCCGGATCAGGCCAAAATTTGTACCTGAGTTTTTCCATTTCAGAATTCTCATTATCAGCCCGAAGTCTGGAAGATGGCGGTCTTATACCTCATGCCTCGGAAAGCACGTTAAGCTGTTGGTCGTGCACTTGATCCTTCTCCGGCCGTGTCTCTCTGGTGTCCAATCGAAATATAAGGAAATAAAGAGTGCCCTTGTGTCTGCGGGACACACTTGTGCACTATAAATGTCCTGCGTCGATGGCAGATTGTTGAGACTGGCCGCCATAGCCGTATTATCGGTTAGGAGGACCACTATGGATTAACTATAGCCTATTGTGGCCTATAGGCAATACTTGCTCATGCGTTAACTTTATGCTGCGTTCAAACAATACCTTTATTAACCCTAAAATGAGCGCCGGTCGTAAATGCAGCAGATAACGCGGTTAGAGGCAGTAACGCGCGGTCGCGCGTAAATGGCAGTTTAAATGTCACTGGAGCGGAATGTGATCGAAACCTGCGGTAAATGCTTTCATTTATGACTAGCGAGCCGCGGCTGATGGTCATAAACGCGCTATACCTCGGGTGTAAGGGAAAATAGGATCTATTAGAATATCTTATGTCAAGCTCAGTTTTTCAGTTAACTTTAACATCGTACTAACTACCTACGCCCCGCGGTTTCACCCACGTGGTGAAATAATATCATTACATATGTTTTAAATTTTCATTATGATCAAAGACATTACACTGATTGAAAAAAATATTTTTAAAAAAGCAAAATAGGTCTTTTTTTTATATTGAGGACAATCAAGGTGACCCCACTCCGCCTGATGGTAAGCGGCCGTGAGACCCAAATGTGAGATTGACAGGCACAAAAGAACAGACAAAGTGTCCATTGAGTCTGTCACTCTCACCCTGAAGGTCTGCTGAGATGCCGTTTCACGCCCCGCCTAAAAACCCAAGATTGTAAGAAGGAGGAAACATTTGAACTGGAAGAGCATTCCACGACTTCTATGCCTTCACATACATATAATATGGGTAGGGGTATGCAAAACTAGAAACAACACAGAAAAAGTTACTTTCGAGATAATTCAGCTTTTGATGTAGAAAACGTAGTACTAAACTACTTTTTCTACAGCAAAAGCTATTTCAAATATTACCTAACTCTATTTCATCTGAAATGAGTGGTGGAGAACTATGTCAAGCAGTGGACGAGTGTGGGTTGCTGATGATGATGAACTGAAAATTGCATGGTTTAATAATGACTTACAGTTATTTGCTGAATGTGTTGTGACAAATGACAATTCCAAAGCAGACCTTCTTAAGTTTTAGTAGTAGTAATTGCTTCTAGGGCTAATTACATTACTAAGATATTATTATTGATATCTTAGTAATGTAATAAGTCTTAGAAGCAATTTGACCAATCTTAATCCAACAGTAAAGCTATGGTATAAAACTGTCATTCCATACGAACCAGAGTGTTATACCAAAGATTTATCCTCAGATCAAGATTGGTCGAATGGGCCTTAATATTCAAGTGTGTGAGTGTAGAAATCAATATGACATGACGTCATTTTAACATCATTAAATTTATTTACATCTAATTCTATTAAATTACATAGGTACTAACAATCTATTTCTTTGCCAAAGCCTTTCCTTTGGGTTTCAGTCTGTTATCTATAACCCTCTGCTTCTCGTCTGCCGCTGCCTTTAGCATCTTCTGGTGCCGGTCTTTAGCAAACTGTAGCTCGGAGCAGAACTCAACAATTTTAGGAGGCATACTCTCTTGTTGAAGCATTCTTTTCTTTTGCTTATGCTGAAAATAAAATAAATCAAGGCTGTAATTTTTGTAACAGTCAAAAGTTGGAATTAAAAAATATTTGTATAAAGTTAAAATGAATGTGCTATTTAAGGCTATATCGACGAAACTAACGCCGCCAACCTATTTACACTGATTGTGACGACAATATATTTTTTTAAGAAAGTAAGACTCTTCAAACTTAGATGCAAGTAAATTGGATTTTTCAAAATGCAATACAATATTTTTATACAACAACAATATGTCAATACAACTCTCTGTATGTCATTCAGTATACACCTGCATTTTTTTTTTTCTAGAACAAACTAAACTTCACCATAAGGTATGAAGCTACAATTGATTTTTGTCAAGTGCTCAGATATTCTTGGTAGGTTTAAACACTAAAATTATTTGAACCTAAGTCTCCTGACCACTATAGATTACATAAAAAGACATGTATTGGATGCTGTGATGCATGGGAAGTCTATTTAGTATAGGGTTGCCGTCCGTCCAGGTTTCCCCGGATTTGTCCTAGATTAGAGGGCATCCGGGGAGCATCCTGGGAATGGTTTCATTTATAGATCGGTTTAAAAATTAAATAACATTGAATATGTTTAAAAGATCTTGTTGACATGTCTGGCTTTCGGACTCTAAAATCCGGGATTTTCACGTATCTTGTCCTGTTTTCCAAATTGGAGATGGCAACCCTAATTAAGTATAATAGCTGTGTAGGTACAAAGTAATCTGGTTAGATCATTACCAATAAAGGTGTTGGTCTTCCATCTAAGAAGGTGTAATCTGGTCCATCAGTGAGAATGCCTTCAGCAGTCCGGTTTGCAGATAATCCACGGGTCACACGCCAGTCTTTTGTATTTGCAACAGTTGTGCAACTAAATGCTCTGCTTAGTACTGGAAGTTACGAAAAAAGATTTCTTACAGTAGTAGTTATAGTACCTACTGTATACACTATGGATGCAATAAAGATATTGAGTATTGACTGTCATGCCTTAAATATAATAGAATAGAAAATGTGTATTTAGAACACAACAGTAAGTTGCATGCAAATTTTACTTGATTAATAATATTTTAACAGCCTAGAATGCTAAAAAGTACTACATCTATTTTGTATCAGTTGAACTTACTTTTTGAGTGCAAATGAATAGTACCCCTGAATAAGCTCATTGTTTCACAATTTTAACGATAATAGCAATTACTCTTGAATAAAACCAAAGAACATTTGAAAACACTTGATTCTGAATTAATAAAATCAACAATTTTGAGGTTATTTAGTTATTTTGAGTTTTGAGTAGATAATCAAAGACAAACTGTTTTGACACATTTTACTTTTAATTAACCTACATGTCACCAGATCAAACTGTCGGGTATATAACCGTCGCATTAACAATATCTTTCCGTCAAAGAAAACATATTGATATGAACGGGAAGCTTTTCATTGGTTCAATCATATGTCAAATAAAAATGTCCAATTAGAGAGCCGCATTAAATTAGTCCACCAATCATAAACCAGATGACGGATAGAACTGTCAAGTGCTACCAACATTGTGGTAGTAAACGAGAGCGAAGTCGTCAATTCGTCATTTTCAAAGAAAATTTTGTGAAAATCGAAAGTAAGCTGATGTGCTCGAATTTAATTCAGTGCTAAAAGTGTTTATTTGCTATAAGGAATCGGTGTGTTTAATTGCGTTCAGTGCAGGTAAGAAAAAAGTAGAAATGTGATATTAGAACTATATTTTGTAAACAGATCGATTGTTTGTTGCGCCATTTATCTAGTACTTTCCATCGATGTTTCCATGGATTTCTCTTGACTATTTACGTAGAACAACTAACAATAGTTATCAATATTGGTCTTCCGTGCATAATTGCTAAAAAAATTAAGAAATACTGAGATAGAACTTGCATCATATTTTCTATATAAACAGCTGCCAAGCGAGAAAAGAACTTTATGGAAAGGGGGAATTACCTACTCTATAATAAAGGAACAATTTTGTATTTTTTTATATAAAACATACTTACAACTATTAATCTTTATTTGATGAGACTAAGTTAACTATGAGTCATGGGTTGCTTGATTATGATAACCTTGAAATGAAGCTATTTTTGCATTGCAAGTACCTATAATCTATTGATTTCGGAATTGTTTACAAGTTTTCGAATAATTTCTAGGAATACGGTAGTTGTAAGTAAAGTACAGTATCTGAAACGTAAAAATGGAATGATTACATACATTTGTTATTTTTTTCTTTTCTAGCTTGCCAGTGACTCCGTGTAAGTTTAACCGTAAAAACGGCTACCGAAAAGCTTAACACCTCGGAGCAGCCTAACTACAGCACAATGTGTATGTATACCTTTTTTCTTGATCTATTCTAATTTTGAATATTTTTTTGCACAGTTGATACTAACTAAGGATGTGGCAGAATCCAGGAGTGTATCCGGGAGGTCTTTATATTCAAATATTTTTCATTGTTACCCTGTCTGTTATGTTCAATCCTATTGGATAATCAAAGATTCACTTGGGAAAATTAAATAATTTCAACTTTTAAAGACTGGTTAAATAGATGTTGACTGGTAAAAGTAAAATAAACTTGAAGGTTCATCCAATTTGGTTTATGATTTCCTTCCTCATTTTCCATATTTGGACAATTAACATAAATTAGGCATTATATTACACTTATTGAGCTATTGTTGTCACAGCTGTGAATAATGATTCGAATAAGTCTGCATATTTTTATTGCACTGTCTTGACTTGCTTTAAAATAAGTAGGTAATAACTTTTTCTTCAATATTGTGTCTAATTGTTTCTCTCTTCAAGTGTATATATTTTATTTTATTATTGTCTTATAAGACAGTATCACAACTTAAATCTTTTATTATCCAATAAAAACTGTGTCCACAGCACCAGCACGACTGGTATTTATGTTGTACCAAGCAAAGCTTCCAATACACTTCCAAAACATTTAGTATACAAGTGACCTGTAACATTTGCGATGGCCACTGACATGAGGCAAAATGTTACAGGTCAGTCACACCACCTGTACCAAACCTGTCACTATCTTATGAGACTGAAACACCTGCAGAAACAGCACACTATCCATTTAACACATTATAATATAAACTTTAACTTATCTCCAATTTACCAAACTACAGTCATAAGTCTTTTTAAGGTCTAAGTAACTAAAGTTTAGTAACAGCCGTTAGTCAAATGTAACTATTTACACAGTGAGTTTTACATTATGTAAAATATTCTCATATTTTACTTTCTAGTGTTCTAGTTATTTAGGTGCTAATTTCTAGTGTTCTCCATTATTCATTATTGACATCATATTTTTTACTTCACAATACAACTTTTATGAAGCTGCAGTGGTTTATAAAATTACAGCTACTCCTCAAATATAGGTAGATTGTGTAAGTCTTTCTCAAAACTGTTTTCTTCTTTGCGCCTGGCCTGTATGACGGGTATGGCGCTCAAATTCAAGACGAGGCGTCGCGGTGCATTTACAAAACTAGGTCAAGGAATGACGAACCAGTCTGCGAAACGGGAATTTGAAGATGACATCACCTTTATGTAAAATACCCCGAAAGTATAAAAACAAAAGTTATAAACATTCCGGACTGGAAATTGATATAGAAAACGTTTATTGGCCACAAAAAACAAAAAGAAATTAAAAATAATAATCACAGCATACGTAATATTACTTTTTGAGGCCAACAAGGCACAACCTCAGCATTAGCTGCTGCAACTAGAAGCCGCTGCGGCGCTAATTTTCAGGCTGAGCCTTGAAATATACTCCAATCTTTAGAAATCTCGAGAATTACGAATACGTAGTTTCGTTTCGCTAAGATGATTTGTTGATCACCTACGAAGCGCGTTACGAGGTAAATACCTAGTCACCTCACTTGATAACAATACCCTGAATATTTAATATCATTACGATAACGTTGATATTGTTCTTCGCGTATCTACCGACGCGGCTACTTCTAGAAATTTTGTTGTTTTAAACAATACGATAGAAATATTGCTTTTTGTCAATACTGATCTTAAGATAATTTAATGAATCGTCTCAATATAATTCTTACTGTCCTTTCTATATCTATACGTTTTGAAGCGCCCTTGTGTAAGTTACGAGTGTGGGTTGCTGATGATGATGATGTGTAAGTAAGGCACCATCAACAAAGTAAAAAAAAGGCTAAAGAAATTCTGTATAACTGAAAATGATTTTTTATACTAAATTGACGTATGATCTAGTCATTATTCCCCTAATAAAACCCTGTAAGGTGCCCAGTCACCTGGCATGTCCTACAGCGAAACCATGAGAATCTACCTGGCCGGCCGCATCCAAACAAAAGAGCGCGGGTATGAGACGGGGATAATTCGATCGTGAATTCCTTTTCGTTGTAGGGCTCCTTCGGAATCAGTATATTTCCGCGTGTTTCCACCACGGTCAAGAACTGAATCAACCAATGAGGTTTAATTATTCAATAACACAGATTTTCTACATCAAAACGCGTTCCGTTAGTTGCTTTGCATTCTTTGAATAAATTAACGAACTTTACCTTAAAACCTTTAAAAATACCTTTGAATAATCACGTTTGAGATGAATCACGCATTATGTTGAGCACATTGCAATTCGCAATACAAATAAAGTCATGACCATTGTATTTCTACACGTGTCCGAAATTAGTCGCTTTTTACGCTGTACTTTAATTATTAAGTCTACTTACATGTTGCTTTCATACTATTCGTATATTATGTTGTATGTGGATATGTACGTTGTAACGTCACGTCGCGTCGTCTCGAACTATCACTTTCGTTGATTTGTCGTCAGAGTCAAACTAAAATTTCGTTTTATTGATGTCTATAAACGCTGTCCTGAAATCAGTTTCTTATACGTTACTTATAAATGTATTTACACGTTTGATTATGGATTTGGTCTCATTGGGATTTACACATCCTTGGCACCCCATGTTCTTTATTAAACCATCGATCTATTACGACCCTGACCTTTGTGCCCTGGCTCGCCAATCATGGCTCGGGGTAAGTGAAAGAAAACATGTCATATGCTGCTCGATTGCGTAAACTGTAAAGAAATAAACTTGGGTCATTTGACGGTTCACACACCATGCGATGCAATGTCAGAGGCCTAATGATGACATCCGCTAAAGACAACTTTTTTGATGATTCGTGGAAGTCTTCTTTGGTCTTAAACTATGGAGTCGGGCTAGTTTCTATTTCCACCATTGTAATTATATACAATGCGGCTGCCCGTGAGATTGTACGCGTGGAGTTATACATCCCCCGTTTCTCCCCCTTAGGGGTGCGGTGGAGTTTCGTAAAATCCATTCTTAGCATTCTTCCTTGCAAATCTTCCAAAATAGGGCGTATTCCTTTTTAAAAATATCCTGTTTCCGCATTAGACTCCATGTATTAATAGTTCTAGCTAGAATGCAACGCAAAAATCTAAAGATTTTATTTATTTTCTTAATGAATCGTGAGTGGTACAAAATGTCTGTTCTAATGGTTTTTTGTACAAGCATAAAGTGCAGATGTTATCGACGACTGACCTTGACATTCGTTATGATATATCCTGTATGTCTGATAATATCTAGATGGGAAATCCCTAGTTTAAGACCAGTACGGAGAAAATGGCCACCAACGTGCAAACCATATTCGCTGTGCATTGAATTTGATCGCTGTAGTAACGTTATTGAAGCCTAATGGCTAATAAAGTCCCACTGTGACTCATTGGCTGAATGCTTATGATGTCAATGATGCCAAAGAGGATAACCTACGTCAGGGGAAGTCACTACTATAATAGTTAGATAGTGCATTATGCTTGTTTTAGTTGTTAGACTACATTGACAGTTTGACACAGCATTTGTGTAGGGAAATGTCCAGTGTCCTTAAGACCCTAATAAGCCCTTAATGTGATACCTAAGACTTCCTAAGAAGTCTACAACTGATTCATTTTTGCCAACAACTAAAACTGACTTGTCCCTATACCTCTATAATTGAAGACAATTCCAAATCGAATTTTCAATCCAAACCTTCAAGATAATAATACACGTGTCATTTCCTTCCCAATGCTATTTCACAACGTTGCATTGCTTCTAATTCGAGTATCAGACAAAAATGTCGTTAAAAAACCACAAGTATGTACCCACCCGAATCATGAACGTAACGTAACTGACCTCACACAGGTTTGATGTAGTTGTATGTGACGTGACATAATAGCTTCTAATGGCGGCAAATGAGCGGGTTAATCTCATCGTCTGATGCACATTACCATCATTGTTCAGCATTTTGCACCTACGCAACTTGTAGAGAATGCCCTTGCATTAATGTTTTCTTAATTTCAAGAGAAATAACATTATATCCTTGCATTATTTTCCTTGGCAAGTTTGCCGCGAAGGCTCTGAAGGACCCTAATCCCCTGCCTTACCCAAGTATCTTAACAACCCGTATGTCGTACGTCTACTTTGACCATTGGACTATAATTACAACTCACTGACTTTACCTAGCTTCTCCAGATTTGAGTCTAGTCTGATTGAGGTCGCAAGACCCAAAGTATTTATAAAAGCATTTTATTTTATACTAGTGGTCCGCCCTCACTTCGTTTCGGGGCAGTAGTTCCACTGCTAGATGGCGGTGGGCGTTGATTGTATCGCGCAAGTATTTCGTGTTTTCGGGATAGCTATAAGCCCTGGCGTAGAATTTGTGATTAACCTCTTAATAAATTGTATAGATACCTGTCGGTTGTCTGTGCCTTTTATGACGCAAACAGGGTGGTCCTATGCAACTTCAAGTAGTTCTTTGGTCAAGTGTATTTGATTTGGTCTTTATCAATGTTTTATTCATTCATTCATCAATACAAAAGCTTTATTCATTCTTCAGAAAATAAATATTTTCGCTATTGTAACGGCTTTGTACTGGGGACGCGGAGTTGAGATGAAAAGTCCTTAGATTTTCAACTAATAAACGTTTAATTATTTAGGAAGCAATAAAATACAAATTGTATTTTATACAAGTTATCAATATCTTCCTTGTAAAGACGACTAAAGTGAAATCGTTTGATGTGACCTTTATCCATTCAAGATGTTTAAGTGATGTTGTTAATTTATTATTAATTGCCACCTTCATCAACCCAACAATAACATTATGTACGTATTTTGTATACTTATGTGCATGATGAGTAATTTTTCCAGGTTTTTACTGGATTTTCCTTATTGTCGCGCGATCGAGCTACCTATTGCCGCTGCTGCGATTTTCCTTGTGCGCCTACACATAATTATGAATAGAAATTATTAGTGATATCAATCAACGTGTTATTGATCGCGAAATTTCCAGTGCACCAGTATGCGATCGATTTGAGAAACCCTACAGCGGTTGTTAACAAGTAACGATTAGTTGCTATGACTCTCATCATAATTTAATTTGTGTAGTAAATTATTAGGTAGCCTTTTTATATCGTTCAAGGTGTTGTCTAAGGCTAACAAAGAGTAGTCTTAAAAGACACGCACACATACAAGCCTTCATTATTTGTTCGAATCGTGTGTCGATGTAGGTAACAAGTTATATGACTGACTATAGTCCCGTCGTCACTTCGTTTCGGGACATATTAGTTCCACTCCCGTACCAATAGATGGGGCTGGGCGTCGATTGCATCGCGCTAGTGTTTCGCGGGAAAGATCCTGAGGAAACCTGCACGTGTTCGATTGTTTCTGAGTCTGACCATGACACTGCAACCATGTTTCAGTTGATCTGGTTCCCCTGTCTATAGGTTGCGAAAGTCAGACGGCAGTCACTTCATTGTAATGAGTGATCAATCTAAGAGTAACCAGAGCACAATCTATACTATTATAGACAACGATAATCTTTTAGGTTATCCCGAAAAAGCGAAAGGCTTGCACAATATAATCGACGCCTAGCTCTATCTATTAGTACAATGTGAAACTAAAATGGGTGATAACAATGACAAATATTTTTATTCTAGATTATTAAACATAATTATCTGTTTCCTTTCCATTAGTCGAAATGGAAATGCAAATACTGCCCGGCAATATCATGATTGTAACTTAATAAGTCATCGAGATATGACGAATGTTTAATCGATCAATACTTATCACTTGATTGGATAGCGCAGACAATAAATTCGATTGTTGATGTACTGTATTTATGATCAAAGGTAGTGGTTATACGTCAAGAATTAATCTCTTAATGGTTATACGTAGTACAATTTAAGTATTATCTTATATGCTACCACTAGTCCGAGATCTTTAATTCCTAATTACTTAGTATGTCGTTTCTTCCTACCAAAGAAGAAACTATAGATACCTACTCAGAAAATACTATTACCATCGTTTTCAATCATCACTTGACCAAAATTTGGTAAAAGGCAATTGTTTATAAATCTTCTTCTATACTATTTATAAAGAGACTAGCGGCCGCCCGCGACGTCGTCCGCGTGGAAAAGTAACTTTTTACCCCACTTTTAACCCCTTACAACCCCTTTTTCGCAATTAAAAGTAGCCTATGTCCTTTCTCAGGGTCCTAGACCATCTGTATACCAAATTTCATTTAAATCCGTTCAGTAGTTTTGGCGTGAAAGAGTAAAGACGACAGATGACGACAGACAACGAGTTACTTTGCTTTAATTAGAAAAGTATCTGATTTAGTATGGTAACTTCTAAGAATCCCCAGCTTATATGTAACCCGATAGGACGAAACGCTGGTGTGAATTAATCGACACCCAGCGCATCTATTGAAAAATATTTGAACTACTAAGATAATAGCAAAATTTATTATGTCCCGAAAGAAAGTGAGGGCGGGCCGCTAGTATAGCCAATAAACAGAGGTCAGAGGTTCAAATACCAGAAACGACATTGCTTGATTTTGTGCATTAAAACCGCATAGACGAGTATAATTATTGGCTAGACACGTAGAACACCTTTAGCTATTTGGCATGAATTCAAATGAAAAAAATCAATAAGAAGTGTGGCGCTAAAGAATGGCGGTATGAGATCATCCCGTCGTTTTTTGTAAACAATAAATGCAGCTCGTATTAACCGTGTAAGTAGTTCCACTGTCTATCAATAGATGGCGCTGGGTTGTTGATTGATTGTTTTCGGTTTACCTATAAGCCCTGGCGTGGGATATGAGATTAACCTCTTTATTAATAGTATAGATGATGTCTTTTATCAAACAACGTCTTTTAAAATAAACAACTGACACATGACCTCGAGAGGCAACCCCACACTGTCAGCAAAAATGATCGAAAACAATATTTTTTCTTCCTATAAATTTACAGAACAAAGCAGAGCTAAGACCTGCCTTTTTATCGATTTGGTAGACGTGAGTTTTGCTAAGAGAGAAGAGCATCCTCATCTTAAGTGCTTATTAGTTCTAGCTTCCGAGACCCACTTGTGATATGTCATCATCGTGAGCATGGTACCTTGGGAAAAGATTCGTGGTGATTGCTTTGAACTTGTAAGTTCAATTAATTTTAAAACTGGTAATTAACTACAATGAAGCTACGAACGTCAGATCTTCTCAACCCTTTAGCATGGGAACCAAACCAACTGACCCATAGTTACACGTTTCAAAAACTAAGCAGGAAACGTGCAGGTTTTCCCGCGATGTTTTCTCTCACTCCTGAGCTAATGGTAGAAATACCTACGCAGACATAGACATTTGATAAATCCAGGGGTACATGCTTTGAAACGAACCACGAACCCCTGTATGAATCCACTGAACCACCATCGCTCCTAAACTACTAAGTACTACTCTTTAAAACCCTCTATGTGTGGTGTGTCAAATCCCCACTAAGATAGTACGGTTTATGCACCTGCCGATTTGCTCCCAAAATGATTTCGATCTTCGATCGACTTCAGTACTGAACGTTTTCAAAATTGCAATTACCCAGGCGTAAATGACACACATTTTCTATTTCCACCGCATGTAAATCGGCCTCCACTTGTGATTATCGGTTCTTGACTTCTCCTTCACGCGTATTTGTGCGCAGTGACGTCAAGAACTGCACATGTTCATTCACTTAAGTCAATCCAATAAGGTTCAAATTTGCTTATTTCTTCATTCTTGTTTGATCATCCATCTACATAGTGTTTTACATAAAAAAGTCATAGAACTTTTGTCGGAATATTTCATTAGTCAGAATATTTGGAAGACATGTTAAAAAATATGTAAATGTACCGTTCTCTGTATGAATTATTCTTATTTTGGAAAAGTAAAAGTTTATAGGTTATTTTGCTCGATGTAAATAGCAATAATAGCAAGATTAGTTATTTCTTGAATTGAAATCATGACTATTACCTACTATCGATAAGGGTATTAACATTATCGGTATCTACAATTTACTCACTGGCATATCCGTTAGAACTGAGTATATAAGAGCATATGAATATGCCTCGATCTTTACTCCAACATGTTAAAGCTCAAATTCGAATGCGGTTGTATATTATTGCAAATACTGTACGCACATGGATGATCGATGCGTATTTTTGTATGGGAATTTGCAACGAGAACGACCAAGGTCGACGCGGTGACAGACAGAGATATGTTTTTTATAACTCACCCAGTTATTTTTGGCTACTATTCATCAAGTTTTCGAATTATAAAAATTAAAAAAAATATATTAAAGTTGCTACTGATAATTCTATATTAAGAGGTATGTTAAAGCAGGTCTAAACGAAACGAACATAAACAATTACCTGCTAATTACTATTAGTGCTTGACGATTAGACATTTGTATACTTAATGCAATGAGAAAGATAAAATATAAAATCTCATGCTGTTTTCGATACCATTAAAATGTATGGAAAATTACTGAGAGTTGGTGAGGTGTGACCCAAATCGCCATCCCGCTGAATTGTAAAAACCGGCATCACGTAGGTATATATCACGCATATCACGTCATGAGATTATATCGTGAAAAGCCTTTCACATTTGCAGTAAATTAGAATAAATTGCAAAAAAAAATTAAGATATTTTGTTTTTAGTAAACAAAAGCATACAATTTCCGTGCCAATTCTTTTGTTTGAATAAATCGAATGACGTAGACGTTAGGCGGTGAATTGCGAAGAGTGTGGGATCGTTGCGTGTCCACAGCAGCTAACAAAAGCCAATTAACAAGTTAGCATTGTAAATATGCTACTCGTACGCAGGTATTCGTGTTTATACGTATGTATCGAGGTGTAAATGACAACGTTTTAATTATCTCTCCAGTAACAAAGATGTTTCAGTTTATTAGTGCTCTAGTGGCCCGCCCTCAATTCGTTTCGGGACAGTGTTCCGCTGTCTACAAATAGATGGCGCTTGGCGTCGATTGCAACGCGCTAATGTTTCGCGTTTTCGGTTTATATATAAAGTTTATCGATGTCTATGGAGTTTATCTGTTTATAAATAGTATAGATTGCTGAAACTATGCGGCCTATCAAACTCATCAATAAGTGTAGATTGTATGATCAAACGTACCCAGAATCAAGTGATAAATAAAAGTAAATCTACTTCTTTCGATGGATCAGTTACCCAAAACGAGTCGTGGCCTCCAATACGAGATGACGCCAAAAGAAAATTTGCAATACAAAATTTGTGCAGGAGCGAGTGAATTTAAATTCGTATTTACGATGTAGGTAACTTTTTTCCTTCGTTCTCTCGACTCAAATCAAGATAATAGTGAATTTTCCGCATCTCAGGTTAATAATGGTTAGGTACACTCTATTATTAATGATAATGACATAATTTCAGTATCATTGAGGAACGATCCATGTACACGGATGTTTTGATATAAAACTTCATCGTATGCGAAACAATAATGAATGATACTTACGACATACCATTACTGTGTTTTGATATGTCACTTCTAAAAGATTACCACGTAAAGTGCACTAGCTAGCAACATATATCACTTAATTGCTTTTTTAAAATTCAATTGGGATTGCGTCGTTCAAGGAACGATTTGAGGTAAAAACTGATTTTGTACTAGTGGTATTTGTAAATAAATATTAAAATTCGGACCACGGGCACAAATGCAATTCTTAAGACAACGAAAAGGCTTATAGGTAAACCGAAAACACGAAACCCTGGCGCGTTGCAATCGACACCCAGCGCCATCTGTTGGGTATAGTTTGGAACTACTACAGAGTGGAAGCCGGGACTCGAAACAAAACAAAGTGAGAGGTGGACCTCTAGTCTGATATAAAACCGAAACTTCCGAGTTAAAAACTAAAAGCGGCATTGTTTACCTTCGACCACTATTATCAATTATGTCGTAATATAGCGACAAGTTCTCAATGACACCGACTCTACAGGTGTACAATTGTATATGACTCGTTATAATTTCCCTGTACGGAGACTGAGTCATTCTCATACGAGTCTAGGTTGTCCATGACGTGTCTTTTCTAAATAAAACATTGCGGCGGCTGATAATTTCTTAAAGATAATGTACGAATAATGTAAATATTGATATGCATTCGAATGTGAAATACTTTAATTCTTCTTTGAAACTTCACTCAATCATTGTGTGAAGTATTACTAATCTTAAAAATCCCAACTTAACACATATGACTTAATGCCCGGTTTGCCTCAATCAATACCGTAAAATACTTCTCAACGATATATAACCGTGGTGTGGATGTTGTCTTAATGTGTTCGATGTTTGTGTACAACCTTTGTTAGTTCTGTTACTATTTTAGCCACTATTCTACTATACGAATACCTACCACCTATAAACGACATTTTCATCGTCTTAGCACTTCAACATGTACACATAGTTCAAAAGCCTGTTTCAGATCTGCCTCCATTTTTTGCATTCTAGGTTGTGTTTGCATTCGGAATGACACAAAATTTACCTAGCATTTTATGTCTTGCAGAATTTCGTCAAAATCGGTTATATCTATTTATAATATTAGTAGATTATTGTTTATCTTTCTGTCCAAGATGAATGCTACATTTAACCTCAACATGTCGTCAACCTATGTAATGAACACATTATACTCATCGTAGGCAATCTGTCCCAGACTTTTGACCTAAATCTAAGCAACACGAATAAACAATCTCCAACTGAGAAAGCAACCACCCACCGATATGTCCATAGTTGTTTCTTTTCAAAATTGTC
Source organism: Cnaphalocrocis medinalis (assembly GCA_014851415.1). NCBI lineage: Eukaryota > Metazoa > Arthropoda > Insecta > Lepidoptera > Crambidae > Cnaphalocrocis > Cnaphalocrocis medinalis. The sequence continues at coordinate 13,616,695 of CM026287.1, read as the reverse complement.
TGCTTGCATCTTGTCCTTTTGACATTCGTTATTCCTAACAGAAATTTATCTACAGTTCTTGGACATTGAACTCGTTCTTTAATTTATACTAAGAAGAAAAACATAGTATTATTCTCATTCCGTACTCCAAGTCTCGTAAAGTATCAACAGCTACCTTCTGAAAACCTTCTGCTGCATTAGGTCCAATTTTTGCCATCGACTAAAACATACTTGTCCTGCTGCATATTGAAGACCTTTCCCTCTTAACGTTGTAAGGCCCAGACAGCAGACACAAGGAAAAATCAATTGATTTTATGCCTTTTAAAAGGCTTTTGGGTCTTACGACGCTAAACGCGTCACGAAGCACAAGTGTGATCCCTTTTTTCACCATATCCATTAGTTGTTTTCTTTACGAAACCAAATGAAAAGATTAAAGATGTTCGTATGAAATTTCTGTTAGTAAATAACGATGTTGAATTGCACTGTATGTACAGCTCCTTCTACATGTGCTTGTTGTATCTTAGAAGCCGTACGATTATATACTGAGTATTGGAAAATAAAATTAATTGCTACTAGTTAATTAATTAACAAATGTAACATTATCTTATCACATCCGGAGGGAGATGTGATAATATAATCTCAATACCATATACCTACTGTTCCATTAACACCAGCAATTTTACACATTAATTGCACCCGTACGGCTTCTAATAAAGAACTGCGAAACTTTCCCATAATATTAATAAATCATTTGTTTCTAATATTCAGATCAAAATCAAGGCGGCTACCCGCAAGGTGGCGGCTACCCCCAGGGCGGTGGGTATCCCCCTCAGGGGGGTTATCCCCAACAAGGGGGCTACCCACCCCCGGGAGGGTATCCCCAGGGCGGCGGGTACCCCCCACAGGGCTACCCGCAGGGGGGCTATGGAGCGCCCCCTCAGCCAGGGTTTCAGCCTGGTGGATACCAGCCGGGATATGGTGGGGTACCAGGATATGGTGAGGTAAGGATATTTACTATTCTTTTTTAATTTTTTGGCGTAGCGATGTCTCAAACCTTTTCATTCAACCCCTGAACACTAAAGACTTATTTTCTTTATTAAAATTAATTGAATCTAGTAAGCCATGATAATTATGTCATTAAGTTTTAATGCAGTCAGTGTCAAATTCTCAGGAAGAAATTATTTTCATTGCAATGCATACTCTTAGGAGTTCGCAGGTTCGCTTCTAGAAAATTAAGTCAACATGAATGACGTATTTTAAGTTCTGTTGAAAGTGACTTTATTGCATTTTAGTTATCAAAGTAGTTGAGAAATTATACAGGTGTGACATTCCTCAAAATAATTATTTTTACTCATTCTTTCAGTAAGTTAGTGAAAAAGTCACTACGTTATGGTAGCTTAGTAATATTGAAATGGACAGAACTAAAATAAGAAAGCTGGGTTAAAATATGTTAATTAATACTACTAAAACTACTTCTAAATCAGGAAATTTGAAGTGAAATTGTCAAAGTAAACGATGTTTTTTTTTAAGTTTTTAATGAATAATGGACAATACTTGACCAGGAAACAATCTTATCAATCACTAATCACCGCCTGATAGTTATTTTGAAATATATATTTAATGTACAGAACTGACCTCTCTACAGATTTATTACAAGTAATAATAATATTTATTTGCTAATTGAACTCTGGTTTTCCCTCGAGGATAAAAGTGATAAATTAACTTTGATAATGGGAATGTATGTATGATGCTGTGGTAGTAACATGACTGCAGTATAGTCTCGCTCTGAGTGCTTAGTACGAGTTTGCTCACGTTCGATTGCGACCGCGTTTGTGTTTTCTATGGGAAACAAAATGCGCCACCTAGCGGTCACTAGGGGTAAACCAAATTTCTGAGTACGAGTAATTTACGCGTTCGGTATCGAGTAGTGACAATCGAGTCACATTCACGAGTGAGCGCGTTTGAAGCATTATCCGAGTACGAGTCGTCTTTTTGACAGCTATTGTCACAAACTTGATCGAGTGAAACGTTAACGCGAGTGAAAACTTCTCACTAGAGTTTTTGTCGTGAAAACTTAATAATTTGGTCGAATTATGTTGTAAATCATTGCAAACACGATGTCGGGACGTTTATTTTTTATGTGGAGTATGCTCTCCAGAAGAACTTTATAACAAAAAGCTTAAGAAGGATAATTATTGAAAATACATTTTCAAGATTATAGAACAAGCATTTGCCCTTATTTTAGAAGTAGTACATATTAGATATACATTTATTGACAAATTGTTGCTAAAAGTTACACTTCTAAGTTGTAAAGAAATTCCACATTATAAAAACTTTATATTAAGTAGTAGCTACAGTATCAAAAATAACTTACTGCTCCATAAAAGTAATCATTCATTAGTTCAAATTGAGCCGCACTCACACACACACACATCATAATGCACTTTTTGCTAAAACTTATAACCACAAACTATTTTATAAATAAAACACTAAAACCGGTTACACGAAGGTCGAGGGGGGGTCGTAGGCTACGTACGAAAAAAGTCCAACTGGACGCTGAGGGTCGAGCGTTTGGAGTCTCGCCACAAAGTGAGCTTCAACTCGTTTGTGGTGCGAGTCCCGACGCATTCTCTGGCGACTTTTATGAAGGAGTACTTCTTACAGAGGTGTTGTGATTACGGTGAATTGTAGTTAATCAATATATTGTGGTTGTGAACGAGTTACGGGTGTGAAAAAAAAAACATGAATGATGTGGTGAGTGTAATATTTTTGTGACTAGGTCAAATATGTCGCCAATTTTTTTTTTTTTTATGGTAGATAGCAGACGAGTAGGCGGATCACCTGATGGCAAGCAATTGCTGCTGCTCATGGACACTTGCAACACCAGTGGAGTCACAAGTACGCTGCCACCTTTTATGAACTCAGAATAAAATCAGTTTAAAAAAGAAATAATATTTTTTATGTGCTCACATTTTGTGATGTGTTAATCTCTAGTTTAATTTCAAACTGCAATCTAAACATGTCGATACATAAATAAATCCGTATTTCGATAGCGTTATTAACATACCAGCCTGTTATCTGGTGTTATCGCCCCTATCGCCCATGTGCACATGTGTGCCAGTGTTAAATGTGCTTGTGGTTTTTACACGGAAACATGTCTCAAACACAGGTAACGTTGAGATCTGATCCTATAATGAATTTCTGCGTACATGTGTGTCGCAAAGTGAAAGTAAAAAGGTAAATGAAAGTGCTGTGAGTGTGTGTGTAACGAGCCAACCGATGTAACCTAGGGTGATACGAGACCACTCAAATGATACAAAAAGACAGTTTGACATGATACAAAAAGAAAGACAGACAAGCCCAAAATTGTTACAAAATCTTGACCTATCCAAAAGTTGATCAGTTGCATTGGATAACTTCAAATGTTTGTGCATTAAGTTTTGATTGCATTTCTATGTCAACGTTTTTAACACATATTTTTGATATCAAAGAGGACCTATTAAACTGTTATTGCATTAATTCATTACTTAACTCATGAGTAAAGGTTCATGTTGTTTACTATATTAGAAAACCGACAACGATTTTTTTAGAGCACTTAAATGCTTATGCATTTGGTCTACTAAATGTTTTCTTAATATTAGGCATAACTGCAAAAATTATTTTTACAATTTATACCTACTTGTATAAAATATGTTTATTGTTCATGGTAAAAACTGTAACATGTGTTCTTTCTTAAAAATAGTAATAGAAAAATTCTTTATCGATAATCTTCTTTTCTTATCATATTACCTGACCGCGCAGTTACTGAGTTTAACACTCCTACATTGCACACATGGGTATTGTATAGACCCATGCGAGTTGTTCCATTAGTCATTGTTCTAGTGTTAGAGCTGGTTAGTGCTCACATCACAAGTTGTGTTGTGGCCGGTTTATGTAATTTTAAAATCTAAAATCGCTTGCTTATTACCTGTTACTCCGAGTAATTTAACTCCCGTTTTCATATACAATGACGTCCCAAGAGGTAGGTGATCATTTACAAGTTATTAATAATTTACAAGCATTTTAACAAGTGACGCTTAAACACATATTTGATTAGGGTTTTTTTTACTAACAAGATAATAATAATAAATAACTTACTTGCTCTGAAATACATAGGTGCTAGGGGACCAAAACAAATGTAATTAGGTCTACATACCAAATAGATTATAGTCTGCATGTGGCATACTAATTAAAAAAATGTACCTGTGTTATCGTTTGTCGCTCCGCACGAGTATAGACAATTTTAGATAGAGACTTCTTACGCCTGTATTTTTCTACCATAGCTCAGCGGTTAGATAAATCATGATGAGGAAACCTACACATTACAAATATCTTTTGAAACGTGTATCCGTGATTCAGTTTTTCTGGTTCTGCTGTTAATGAGTTAGAAAGGTCAGAAGGTCGCTTTAGTGTAAATACCAGACGCCAAATCATGAACCATGATCTAAGCCCGTGGTCGTCAAACTGCGGCCCGCGGACGTTATTTGTGCGGCCCCCGATAAAGTAGATTTCTTTTTAATTAAAAGCTCTTGAAACACATTTACATATACTGCGGCCCAGGCCCTGGTGCTCACATTGTTATATGTGGCCCTTGAACAGTAAAGTGTGACGACCGCTGATCTAAGCGTACCTTTGGATCCGAGGCGACAAGCCTTAACGCAGCCTTTCCGGTTGCGTTTAAGGCTGTGTGTGTTGTGTGTAATACTTGTATTACGTAAGCAGTTTTTTTGGGAAATTTAACCCCCCTCCCCCCTTTGTCAGCAAAAACGGTCGATAAAATCTTACTGAATTTATCAAAAGTAAGCAGAGCCCTACTTTTGCTCGACCCAGGACCCCAAGATCACGGCCTGGCCCGGACAATCAAGACGTCAAAAATTAAATAATAATATTTTTTTTGTATTTTTTCCAGCCACCGGGCTACGGCCCGCCAGGCAGCGTGGGCGAAGATGGCGACGTCAAGGGATTCGACTTCAACGAACAGTCGATCAGAAAGTCCTTCATTCGCAAGGTACATAATTGCATGTATTTTGTCTGAATAATCTAGGATAAAATAATAGGTTCCGTGCCATGGTCCCTCGATATCCTCCGCCATAGACGATGAGAGAGTCTCAGGAGCTTTAGTCGGTATAGGTGACGACCCGTTTAGCGCAATGGTTTGAGCGCCGGTTGAGACGCAAAGGTCGCGGGTTCGATTCCCGTACCACTGTTTGTTGATGAAACAGATATTTGTGTTGGGTCTGGGTGTTCGTGGTTCCTTCGTGGTTTCTGGTGTCCATAGTACAAGGGAAAACCTTAGTTTGGGACAAGGACAGTGTACATGATGTAGTCTCAATTTAGGTATCATCGTCATCATCAGCAACCCGCACTCGTCCACTGCTGGACTGGATAGGTCTCCCCTAATACAAGCCACCGCTTCAGATGTTCGGCCACTCATCCAGCCCACACCACCCAGCCATCGAATGTCATCATCCCATCTTGTCGCAGGGCGTCCAACACTACGCTTACTTACTTATGTATGCGTTATGCATTTCTCCTGGTTTACCAAAAAAAATTTAACGAATTCCTACAAGTGTAGTTTGTTGATTGCAGGTGTACTCGATCCTGATGTGCCAGCTCCTCGTGACGATGGGCTTCATCGCGCTGTTCCTGTTCGAGCAGCGCACGCGGCTGTGGGTGGCGAGGAACTCCTACGTATTGTAAGTTTGCTATTGTAACACCTTCCTTATCGTGGACCTATTTCTACCATAGCTCAGCGGTTAGATAAATCATGATGAGGAAACCTACACATTACAAATATCTTTTGAAACGTGTATCCGTGATTCAGTTTTTCTGGTTCTGCTGTTAAAAAAGGTCAGAAGGCCGTCGCTTTAGTGTAAATACCAGACGCCAAATCATGAACCATGATCTAAGCCCGTGGTCGTCAAACTGCGGCCCGCGGACGTTATTTGTGCGGCCCCCGATAAAGTAGATTTCTTTTTAATTAAAAGCTCTTGAAACACATTTACATATACTGCGGCCCAGGCCCTGGTGCTCACATTGTTATATGTGGCCCTTGAACAGTAAAGTGTGACGACCGCTGATCTAAGCGTACCTTTGGATCCGAGGCGACAGCCTTAAACGCAACCGGAAAGGGACCATTCAAGTATTACGTAAGCAGTTTTTTTGGGAAATTTAACCGCCCCTCCTTCTTTGTCAGCAAAAACGGTCGATAAAGTGTACTTTACCTTACTGAATTTATCAAAAGTAAGCAGAGCCCTACTTTTGCTCGACCCAGGACCCCAAGATCACGGCCTGGCCCGGACAATCAAGGCGTCAAAAATTAAATAATAATATTTTTTTTGTATTCTTTCCAGCCACCGGGCTATGGCCCGCCAGGCAGCGTGGGCGAAGATGGCGACGTCAAGGGATTCGACTTCAACGAACAGTCGATCAGAAAGTCCTTCATTCGCAAGGTACATAATTGCATGTATTTTGTCTGAATAATCTAGGAAGAATATCCTTTTCTTCAGTATGCATTTCATGCCCATTGAACTACTGTTATGGTGCTAGGTTCCGTGCCATGGTCCCTCGATATCCTCCGCAATAGACGATGAGAAGAGTCTCAGGAGCTTTAGTCGGTATAGGTGACGACCGTCGTTTTAGCGGTTGAGACGCAAAGGTCGCGGGTTCGATTCCCGTACCAACACAAATGTTTGTTGATGGAACAGATATTTGTGTTGGGTCTGGGTGTTCGTGGTTCCTTCGTGGTTTCTGGTTTCCATAGTACAAGGGAAAACCTTAGTTTGGGACAAGGACAGTGAACATGATGTAGTCTCAATTTAGGTATCATCGTCATCATCAGCAACCCGCACTCGTCCACTGCTGGACATAGGTCTCCCCTAATACATGCCACCGCTTCCGATTTTCGGCCACTCTCATCCAGCCCACACCACCCAGCCTTCGAATGTCATCATCACATCTTGTCGCAGGGCGTCCAACACTATGCTTACTAACTTATGTATGCATTTTGTTGATTGCAGGTGTACTCGATCCTGATGTGCCAGCTTCTCGTGACGATGGGCTTCATCGCGCTGTTTCTGTTCGAGCAGCGCACGCGGCTGTGGGTGGCGAGGAACTCCTACGTATTGTAAGTTTGCTATTGTAACACCTTCCTTATCGTGGACCTATTTCTACCATAACCATAATAATAATAAAGAACCATAATTACCGATAACACTACACACTTTAACAGACCAGACGTAATAGTATTATAGTAGACAAAAACAACAAAACAGTATATCTAATAGACATTGCCATATTACGTAACACACACAACCTACAAACTACACACACAGAAAAACTAGCCAAATACAGAGATCTTGCTATAGAAATTAAAACACAATGGAGAGTCACAGCAGTTAAAATAGTAGGTACCTATAGTAATATATTCTACGGGAGTAATTCCTAGAGAATTACACACAAGTGTTTACACGTTAAACATCCTTTCACCTACATACAAACTTTTACAAAAAGCAGTAATTTTAAAACTTGCAGGATAGTCCGTAAGTTTTTAAATATAGATTGACTTTAAGATGCGTTTGGCTAAACCCGTTCTCTTAAATATTTGCCAATATTGATCCAATGGTTGTTCCCAGCTGGATAGCCCTGGCAACGGTGTTCGTGTGCCTGATCGCGATGGCGTGCTGCGAGAACGTGCGGCGAACATTCCCCATGAACTTCATCTTCCTCACTATATTCACCTTCGCGCAAAGCTTCCTCCTCGGCGTCTCGTCCAGCGTCTATGATACCAAATCTGTAAGTATACTTAGTTCATAAGTTTTGCTGCATCAGTATGTCCTTACTATAACGATTAAGGGACCTTCAAGGGGCGAGCGTACTCCTTTCTAAAAGACCTGGTCTCACAGATTTACATAGGCAGCAGTGATGTGATGACCATGTGAGCTGCTTTTTTGTCGCCTCTAGAAGTAAAAAAGTAACATATGTATTATGTTAATTCTGTAATTCCAAATATTCGGATATAAACTACTAAAATGGTTTACTTATTTAAACTGTACTGATTAATACTGTCAGTATTTGACATTTTGGGGCTAATTTCACAAACAGATGTTAATTGCAATTTACTAGCAGCTAATTTCAAATGAATAATACTTAGCCCATGTGAAAACACTTAAACAAATCTATTTATAACTTTTATTTATACCTCTTTCAGGTGATGTTAGCGATCGGTATAACAGCAGCGATTTGTCTAGCACTGACTCTATTTGCATTTCAAACCAAGTGGGATTTCACGACTATGGGCGGCGTTCTGCTCTGCGTCACTGTCGTCTTCCTGCTTTTTGGTAAGTTAATTACATAATAAAATCTGGTTAAAGTATGTTTTGATACCGTAGTAACCTTTTTTATTTCATTAAAAGCAATGGGCCCAATATTGAGCCTTGCAGTACCCCCATGGCTTAAAAGTATTATAGCAGTTTTATAAAAACTTCTAGTTGTTAGCTCTCACTAATTTATGTATTAATATTAATATCTAAAGCAAAATAGAAATTAATTATAGTGAAATTATTTACTTGTATGTATAATGTTATTTTAATCTACGATCATTGGTATCGTACGCTTTGCACATATCCTTAAAACTTTGTTCATTATCCGTTTTATGTTTCGGTTCGAACGTAGCTCGGGTTTGTGATCACCAATTCGCATTAGGCAAGCGTGATGATTAAGCCCAATCCCATCATAATAGCGATCAGCGATTTCTATGATGGCTTTTACCCTGTAGTGGGACAGTAGGGTAACATCTAGTTCTCAATATGTGTGTACGTTCCAGGCATCATCGCCATCTTCTTCCGCGAGGTGAAGATCCTGCAACTGGTGTACGCGTCGATCGGCGCGCTGCTGTTCTCGTTCTACCTGGTGTACGACACGCAGCTGATGATGGGCGGCAAGCACAAGTACTCCATCTCGCCTGAGGAGTACATCTTCGCGGCTCTCAACCTCTACCTCGACATCATCAACATCTTTATGTACATCCTCGCCATCATCGGCGCCAGTCGCGACTAGGCAGCTGGAGTAGAGCGGTACGAGCGGTATTCACGAGTCCATTTTGTTTTTTAAGCATTCCCACTGGTTTGATGAGGCAGATTTGGATTTTTTTTAAATTCGATTCCTGGGGTCCAATTTTTGTGCAATCGACATTGAAGCAGTGATGGGACAACTGACCCGAGAATTTCAAGTTTTTTTTTCGCTCGTCACTGCTCTAACCTAACTTCACCAATATTTTTTCGATTTGTTGATTTAGTCAGTATTATTATCACATTCACATAAATATTGGTTAGGATAGGTTAGTTAGAACAGTGACCGGTCAAAAAATATTTAAATTCTCGGACGAGTTGTCCCATAACCCCATTGAAGTCTGGTTAGAGATTTATTTATTTAAGATGAAATGTAACATGCAATGAAATCTTCAAAATTCGATTTACATGTTGAGTGCACTAGAATTGTCCTCCTGAACCACTATAGAAGACGACCCGTTTGGTTCAGTGGTAGTGAATGCTGCGTCTGGGCCAAGGGTTGCGGGTTCGATCCCCGCACAGTACAAACATTTGTGTGCATGAACATGTTTGTTTGTATTGGTCTGGGTGTTTTCTATGTATTATAAGTATGTATTTACAAAAGAAAAGTATTATACGTATATATTTGTAATACCACTGTTGGTTCTGATATCTGTAACAGGTGCTTGAGCTACCTATCTCAGAGTCAGACCAATGTATGTGATGTAGTGAAATATTATATTATTATATTAGAACAGCTAAAATATCCATTGTCAACATGGAACTAGTGGAAATGGCGACCTTTTGTTTCTACGATATAAAGTCGCGGGTAGAGTTGTGTGTATGCAGCATTCCTTTTTTACTGTACCCCTTGGCGTGGTTCTAGAAGTAGAGACGAGTGGAGATGATGACAATAATATTCACTAATAGCAAGTTAAATAGTTTGAGGAAACCAGCTAGTACTCTCACGTCTTCACGGTAAGATCACGCCCAAATCGTCCCGTAGATCTAATCTACGTAGCGGCTAACGAAATTACTACTGATACTTCTTTAGTTATGTTTTATGACAAGTAGGGTTTAGCTTTTAAATGTTTTTAATATATTTCTTTTGAATGTATTAGTAAGACTTCATAAGATTTCTTCTTTGTATTGGTCTAAACAAGAGAAAAAAAATCATTAATATCTATGTATAAAAGTCATTATTCATTGATACCTTCATATTTAATAATGGGAAAGTAAGGATAGTAATCGTTTAGTGTTTTATTTTGTTGATAATTTTCTTCCTTGGGTTGATGTTGATTTCAATTAATATGCATTTATTTGGTAGTACAGTCTTATTCAACAACATAATGTCCTTCAAGGCTGTTACTTTTACAGACACGTGACTGTACAGTCGAGTTCAAAAATATGTATACACTTTAGGACCTTGTCACAGTACATATGTATAAGAAAACGACTTCCACTTTCTTATAAATATGTATTGTGAAAAGGTCCTAAAGTGTATACATATTTTTGAACTCGACTGTACATTTTAGTTGTGACCGTCGCCTTTACTAAACAAAACAAGGTAATAACAAAAGGCTTAAAAAAACTACTTAAAATTACATTACTTTTTATAACATAGAAATTAACAAGACCAGGAGACCTTTCCTCTTCTCGCAATAAATACATAGCTAATGTTACTCGTAGGTATAAACAATGATTAACCAAAAAAATCGCACTTAAACTGCAGTATGTGTGTGTGTGTTTGGTCTATTCGTGGTTTGACCAGAAGTACGTCATTATTTTTAAATCCAAGGATAAATAAACATAAAGGTTCCTTAGTTCTACCTTAAATAGAAATGTTAGTTTATTTTATGTTTGATATATCATATTCCCACATATTTAATCTCATGCTTATTTCAATAGTTTATTGTTGATTAGTTTTAGACGATGACTGGTCAAACTATAAGGGAGAAAACTTGCTCGTATCATATCCGGCGTGATCAATATTACCGCACGCGTTATAAAACGCTACATAGAGAACACTTAGGGCAGTCGGGCAAACTCGTAGAACTTTTATTTTATCTTTATCTTCATCAGATATTGAATCACGAGTTTGGCTAAACTAGTGGGAAAATAATTCCCATTATTACAATCCCCAAGAGATTTGTCATCGACATGAAGTTTTCCCATGTGTTGTGGATTTATAACTCGTGTGGTAATACTTGTTTCTTCATTGTAGGTACTATTTGTTGTTATATTTCAGTATAGTGTGGTATTTGCGAATTGATAAAATATTAATTTCTCGGGATAATTTCTTGTGTACTTCATGCATTTAGCAGATGGCTTTGTATGAAAAGAGTTAAAGAGTGAGCATCTGAGAGTTCAAAGTGTAGCAACAGTGATTTTCAAAGTGATCCCTTATGAGGGGGAACTTCTATCAATTCGCACATATCATATTATGTATAAAGTCTTAATTATAGTTGATTTATCGATCATGAACCTTGAAGCTTGGGATTACAGTCCAATTTTCGTTGACCGAAAGTATTGACTGCTTTAATGTAATATTTACCAATAGTTGATGAAATGAGTTGATGTACAAATCTCCCGACTTGCTCGACTATTAATGAGAGTATTTATTATTCGTTAAGATTTCATTATGAAGTGTCAATTTCGTTCATTTATTAATATAAAAATCATTTACCTAATCAAGATATCACAATTTGTTGTAATTTATTTGCTAGTTACATAGCTTAACGTAAAGGTGTACTTGATTTAGTTATTTCGAAATTATATCGTATTAGTGTTGCCAGTCCATAGCCCAAATCCTCAAAAATGTGAATATTATTTGGATGACCTTAATATTTATGTATGGTAAACTATCGTCTGACTGCTTTATCCTTTCTTGATACTTTCCAGTAAGATAAATAATCCACGGGATATCAAGTAAAAGTCGGACCGTAAACAAGGACATTTCATAGACAATTTACCGGTGTCATTCATAAAAGGGTTGGTCTATGGTTTACCAAATATTTTTTTTTTTCAATAAATTTTGGACCTTTATACATTTAGAACTGAAAGTTCTAACCTATTGAAAAAAATACATTGTTGTGCGATCTATGTAAAAACAACATTTAATATTAGATTTTCCTACGCCCACTATATTAATTGTATCACAAGTATAATTACGCTGTATAATGTGAAGCTGCTTCGATGTGCTTTAAACTTTAATGTTCTATACGTTAGATGTAAGAAACCAATTAAACAACAATACAATAAATTAATGATGCCTTTTTATTATCTGTGTACTAAAACTCATAGGCTAAAAACACCTGATAGTAGATAGAGGTTTACAGCACTTTTGGCTAGTTAATTTTGTATAAAAATCCAGAAATAAGTATAAAACTGTGATTATACAGGATGTATCTGTAAACATTTAAGTTCCTTTAACCACGTGTTTTAGCAAACTGCAATGACTTTTGAAAATACGAATAAAAAACTTTTCAGACAAAGTGGTTCACGCGACATCGTCATTTTGTATGGGGAGTAGCAAACATTTTCAAAGAATTTCCAAAAGTTCTAGAACAAAAATGTTGTTCAGAATGGTTGGGAGAAGACATGTTAAAAGAATGTAAACGTCTACTATTATAATTCACCCTCTAAGGAAATACAAGCACAATTTGAAATGATTTTATGAAACTAAAAATACCAACTTAAAAATCGGATATTTTTACCCGACTACGGCAAAGCAAAAGGAGAGTTATGATTTTGACAGGCTATGTATGTATGTATGTATGTATGTATGTATGTATGTTCATCTGTTTCCACGTAACTTCTAAACTACTTATCAGAATTCGACAAATGACATATCATTATAAGCGTCTTAATTGTCCGCTGGTTATAGGCTATATGGCGCCCTCTAGCGGACAAAACATACAGAGTAAAAAAATAAAGTTATGATAAATATGCCGTGTTTGGTATCATTTGAAAGCGCTTGACTTGTACATTTTGAATATATATATATTACTAGCACTTGGACACCAAAATAGTACAAATAAAAAAAAACTAAAACCCAACTACGACAAAAAACGACGCTGAAAAAGCATAAAACAAGCCTAGTATGCAATATTCACTATGTAGAGATAAATTTTCATGTTTGGAAAGGCGTAGTCACACGTTACATATACTCGTACTACCTTTTGACAACGTGTGACTACGCCTTTCCAAACATGAAAATTTATCTCTTATGCTTTTTCAGCGTCGTTTTTTGTCGTAGTTGGGTTTTAGTTTTTTTACTTTTTGCACGTTGAACCGTCTTTATGTCTGAGATACAAGAGCTAGTTTTGCACTGCGGAGGGGTACTAGTGGAGAAAGTGATTATTGCTTTAAAATCCATAGTCTCTAAGTAAAGTATCTTTAGTACGAAAAAAAGCTGAATTAATGTGTTAAATATTAAAAATGTCTGTCGCCCCGTTTTTCCAATATACTTGTAGAAACTTAAAATAACTTGTTGGTTCCCTTATAACTGGTTTCGAAATTCAGATGGCAGTCGCTTCATTGTCAGACTCACCAAATCTATAGGATCATGGACAAAGCTGGGCTTCGACTTGTTATCCCAGTTGCATCCAAAGCCATCCCTTTGGACTCCGGGGTACCTACTCTTGGACTTAAGGGTCTGGTAATTCCAATAAAGTGACTGCCGTCTGTCTTTCGCAACCCTTAAACAGGGGAATGTAAGTAGTTATGAAACTTCAAAGCTACATGCTCGGATTTGAACCTACGCCCTCCCATTCAGAAGACGCGCGTTATACACTGACCTACCACCCCTTACTACGGTTTATTACTGGCTACTTTTACCTCTATTGATATATTTGTGATGTGTAAGAATTATGCTTGTCCTTGGCCGTTACGGGAGTTATCGGTAACACGTGAAATAAAAGTAAAGATGTTTATCGCCTAGCCAACCCACATTATGCGTCAACTTCACGCCGCTACAAGGACGGTATTTAACACGCCTTTTACGTACACAGATTAGGTTTAAAACTAGACACCTGCAGAGCCTAAGTAGGAGCTTACGTAAATTAATCAGAGACGATCCTAATTCAATTAGTAGGTTCGTTCATTAGCAAAATGATTACCGTGCAACAATGAGCGATGTTATTATCACTCCGTACACATAAAACACCGGTTATCGCCTTATAAATATATCTAGGTACATACTTACCTATACGTTATTAATTTCGTGGAGTGCTGATATCTGTTAGTGTCAATAAAATGTCTGCGTCGCTGGCTGCCATCGGACTTATTACATGCTTCATTATTTACTGGAGGAAATGTAAAGATAGACAGCCCATTTTTGGAGTCTATGCAGTGCCTGGGAAGTGGTATTACTTGAAATATGCGGTCTTCGCCCTTATGTACTACTTTAGAAAGGTAAGACTTACTTTGTACCTAAGTAAATAATGTATGTAAATAGCTTTTGTAGTTTGTACAAATAAATTGTTACATTGTCTCGTAATCAAACGGTTGCATTACTTATGTACATACTTAGGGTACATGTAATTTGTACGGACATTAGATGTAGGTAAGCATAGTGTCGTCAAATACTGGTAAGTATTTATAAGTAGGTAAGTATGTAGTTAAAATAGATAAAAATATACATAGTGATACAGAACCAGTGGGTTTCTATCTGGCTGGCTACTGCTTTTACATACATATATTGTATTTGTATAGCTAGTACTTAAGTTCATTGCCCTGTTTTATCGCTCTTGTAAACCTGCAATTTACTGCTCTATTTTTGTGTACCTTTTCCGGTGTTTATTGCAATCAATGTATCTTTTTTTAACGGCCATTTCGAAACATGTAAGGTAATGAATGGCGTTTTCAAAGACTAGATTCAGTTAGAGTTCTACTTCAATGTACATTTAGGGCATAAACTTAGATAAATACCTATACAGGTAGGTACGTACAGCCACACATCAAATATATAAGTACTAAAACTGTCAAATTTCTTCAATAGACTCTCATCTTAGCTGTCAAACACATAGGTGAATTGAGGAAATTTGACAGATTGTGGTAACCTGATGTGTATCTACATACTTACAGCCAAGGTCAGCTATCATCCTACATTTTAGTTGATTGCCAATGTG
Organism: Cnaphalocrocis medinalis; assembly: GCA_014851415.1. Lineage (NCBI taxonomy): Eukaryota > Metazoa > Arthropoda > Insecta > Lepidoptera > Crambidae > Cnaphalocrocis > Cnaphalocrocis medinalis. The sequence goes on along the minus strand of CM026287.1, from coordinate 13,601,499 downwards.
ATTACGTGTCGGCTTTCTTCGTCAGCTGACCTTGACTGATAACAATTAACTCGTTTTCTGTTAATTACTATGATGTCCTCTCGTCTAAGCGCAAGGGTATCTCGTTTATGTAGTCTGTGGCGTGGTAGCTGAGTATCGAAAGTGCATGTTCTAGGGAGTCTTTTTTTATAATATGATAGGTGGCTGACGAGCAGACGGATCACCTGATGGTAAGCGATTACCACCGCCCATAGACATTAGAAACAGAGGGTCCATAGAATTGATAACCGAATCTTAATTGCCCTCCCTTTCACACGCGCTATATGCTTGTGCGTGCGCTTGGCTGCGACAGAATATTCTTAATTTGTTACGGTACCATTTCGTTGTAGGCACACTGGATTAAAAGCTAGTACCTATATAGAAAGATTGCTGTTTTCTTGAGTCTTATAGTACGAGTATCGATTCATGAAATAACGGACTGAACTATTACGGAGTTCCATAGTATTATAACCGCTGGGGCTACCATACTCGTATGACGTCAACAGCAGTGGCGCTATCAAATTAATTCTTTTTCTTGATGCATTACTTAAACGTTAGCTGCTCCGGTTATCGCCTAACCCTCTAGATAACTACTTAATCTTGGGTTAGATAACATTATCTAACTGACCTGTCTAAAAACACGTTATCTATTTAATTCATAAGCTATTATGTTGATATTAAAATGTAGTTAGGTAAATCAAGGTGAATGTCAAGAGATTGGGATTAATACGGCGGCAGTAGATAAATACGAGTAGGTTATTGTAAAAATCAAACTTCATTTTAACTTTACAACAAATAAAATTTTACTATACCTACCTCTCATTTTACTTATAAATGAATTATTTATAATCACAAAACACTGAGTGAGGGTACCGGAAGTACATTTGGGGGGAAAGGGGGTTGAACAAGGCAACGCACTTATGACTTCACTGGTGTTGCAGGTGTCTATGGGCGGCTGCAATGGCTTACCATCAGGTGATCCGTCTGCTCGTCTGACAAATGTGTCTCATAAAGGCATCCGCAGAATACCAGTGGCTTCGCGTGGCACTGTGTGACTCGCAAAGTCGTATGAGCGGAGACCATTTTGGTTCCAATTTTTATCATAAGTTTAAATGTTGTTTTTTTTTTGTTATGTTGGTACCAAATAAACATTTCTTCTTTCTTTCTTTCTATAAAAAAAATAAAGAATATCTGTATGTATCAATGAATATTTTCCTACTCCACAGTATTCCAGCAAGCACAAGGCGGCAGGCTCGGACGGGCGCGCCGGGCAGGGCGTCAAGGCCATCTCTGACCCGGCAGCCATGGACCGCGCGCAGCCCCTCAGCGACCACCACAAGGTTTACCACTTTCATCAGTCAAGAGAATACCCTATTGACTTCCAGGTTTCCCCATAGTAAACTGTGTTGAACGGCCTATTTTGCTCTGCCTCCACCCACAAGTTTTGGCATTCATACATAGAAAAGTATGCGCACAATCACCAACTGTCATCTATTAAAATCTTTGTAGTTTATTGAGAGTAAAATAGTCTTCGCTCAAGGCATACCCTACTCACCATTAATTTCCGATTTCTGAGTTACATTGGCTCCCGATGATAGCTATGATGTATGATATAATTCGCTATGGTTTGGTAATCAGAACCACTATTGTATATGTAGCTCCTTGGAGAACACCCATGAGAAAATAATGCTACTGCCTCTGATGGTTAGAATTGTTCTAAGCTTTTAATTTTGATTTCTACCTACGACCCATTCAATAGTTTATGGCTACAAGCTTATCAAAACTACTTCTAATCGTCTTTAATCTCTCACAGGCTTTCGATGCAGTGTTCTTCATTTCTGCAACTAAGAACGAAGCTGACAAAGGAATTTACATAATATCAGGGTGCGAGCGGCGACCCATGGGCATTTGCAATGGATTGTTCTATATTGGGGTAAGTTATTAAAACTATTTTTATTTCTTACATTTTATTGTTAACCTACAAAGTTATTAAATTGATTTTATAATGCAAAACATGTGAATCGTAGCTGCCTCTTATTTGCACAACTGCAGAGTGAAAATAATACACACTTTAAGTCATCCAGAAATAAATAACGAGTATGTTTGTTTAAACTATAAAAGGAGTTCGACAAAGGTCTATTTTGAGACCCGTTTTATTTGTTTCTTTTTACAATTTTGTTTTAGCTACCCGGAAAAGGGCTTCTATGTAGCAAAAAGCTTCCCGACACAGTTCTGTTTGGTGCTAAGATAGGTGAATTTGGTACAGAAGGACTTAAAATGACACCGGTAGAGCCCATGCGGAAATGGACCACTAGTTACAAGGGTCAAATGTGGTACGTTGATTTGAATATGTCGTGGCTATTAAAAATATAAAAGATAAATTGAACTTATTATTAAGATAACTTTCAGGTACCAGAATGAACCAAATAAGTTAGTAGACGTAGATTTTGAAGGAGAATGGACAGCTTCCAGCGATTATTTCGACTATGACACAGATCTGTACCCTGCCACTGTTATCCGCTCCATTGCTAAGGAAAAGTGGACTAGGGAATATTTTGAGGGGCTGAAGACGTAAGTTATTGTTTTGATTAATGTGGGAATTGAATGTTAATTTGGTTTTATTATGCAGTGGGATCAAGATAATGAAGATGAGGATCTTTTAGTCAATAGGTCAAATGTCAATAGTACGAGAACTTTAATTTACTGTCGTCGGCGCACTATGTGTTATTCATTCCATTCAATGTATTCCATTACCTATATCCCACTCATTCGTAATCGTATCGTATTTTGTATCACCGCCTATTTCTAATTACAGAGCTCACCAATCTCACTACGAACAGTTTGGCGTCATGACATGTAAATTCAAGATTGACAACGAGAGCTTCGAATATTCGTTACCATCGTTCAGAGATCACAGCTTTGGTAAGAATGTTGTTATATTAGGTAACTACAACATTAATAAAATCTAAGTACACTTTAAATAAAGTAGCACTATTTTGTAACAATACTTAATGTCCGGTCATCCGGTGCGTGATTCACATACAAATTTGTCTAAATAATTAAAAATTAAAATGTTATAGGTCACAAACGCGACTGGAGTCTGATGCACCGGTATGCTTTCCATCACATCTTCCTAGAGAACGGCACCAACATGAGCGTTGGAGTCATCTGTCAGCCTTCCACTGCTTCCGTGTAAGTTAGCGATGTTCTCTTATTAGATTATTTTCCAATTTCGTAGAAATTCCATCCTTGATTTTTTACGAGGTAAGAGGAATGAATGATAATGTCATTGAATTTTCAAATTAGATAGGTATGTAAGTAATTGCAAGAGACAGACAGAGGAAAGCAGAGACAGTACCGCGATTCTGATTCTCTACTTTTTCCTATCACTGTCGGAGTCCTCCAGGGTTTCAACCTTGGTCCCTTTTCGTTAAGCGTGTATGTTGATTGATGATATCGCCAGTGTATTCGGATGTGGAGGGCAAGTTAGTGAAAAGAGTAGGACTTGCTTGCAACTTTGGAGAACGGTGACCTGCAGCTCAATTTATCGAAGACTTAACGATCTTAACTTACTTCAGTGGGGTAATTTTCATGTTGGCGATGCTTTAGATTTGAAGCTGGCGTGGTGGGATTGGCGGACGGGTCAGTGCTGCCGGTGCAGTGGATCGACTTGCAGCTGTACCAGCACGGGGAGGGCGGCCAGGCACCCAGGGACTACGCCTTCGCCCTCCAAGCTGGCGATGAAGTCTACACTATTCATGTAAGTTTTAGAAGAACTGATGACTGATGAGGCTATAAAGTTTTAGAGTGTTAGACCAAGAAAAGAAACGTATAACAGATGCTGTCACTTTTATGAAAGTCACAAATAAAAGTGACAGCATCGGTGTTAAATGAAGACTAACTTTGGACCATGTTTTGTAATAAGTGGGTTATATGTAGTGTGTTGGAAATCCTTGATCACTATAAGTAGTAACTCATACACAAAAAAAGCCGTTCTAGAGTACCTACTGCAGACAGTCTGCAAGGTTTTGCCCTTTAATTTCCTGCCCTAAATGGTTTGGCTTCTTTTTCATTCAAACCATTCTGTTGTCTGTATTCCTGCACTAGGTCGTAATGAGAATGGTCTGTCTGCATTTCTTCCACTCCTGACTGCTCCATTCACCTCTTCAACATAGATGTATTACGCCACACTCACTTTGCTTACTTTTTGGGTAAAGGTGGGATAGATGCTGTAGTAGGATAGATGCCCCAAACAAATGTACCGACCTGTGAATGAGGGGGGGATACGCTTGTTTTTAAACGAAAGAATATGAGTGTAGTGTGCGCACTCAAAATCAGATACTTTATTGCTCATACTCACACTCATACTCATAGTCTTTCGTTATTAACTAAAAGGTTATTTTATCCTTCAGGTACAAGTAGAGTACGAAGCAATTCACTACGTATCAGAGGAGTGGGAGGCTCGCATGGTGGAGCGCTTCTGCAAGTTCACCGTGAACGGCGTCCCGGGGCGCGGCGTGTCCGAGTTCCACTACCGGCACACGGCCGGCCGCCCCGAGAGCGCGGCGCAGACTGACCCCGAGTGGTTCCGGAAGGCCTGCCATAGAGTCTGAGGCCAGTTCCCAAAATCTGGCAAAATAGTGTGACACCATTAAAAAATGTACTTGCAGAGTGACCCCGCAGTAGCGTCCTTTGAGCGTTGGCGTCTTGCCAGCGGCCTCCCCGCTGCAGCGTCCTTAGGGCTTAGCGTCTTCCTGGCGACCTCCCCACACTAGCGTTTTCGGACGCCTCCTTGATGACAACGCTCAAAGGACGCTAGTGTAGGGTCACTCTTAAACATTTCAATTAATTAAAGGCTACGTAATCCGCACGTCACGTTATAAGAATTTCACGTTTTCAGCAATTGACGATTGTTTGCAGCTAGATCCACGGTGCGGTAACGTCGGGTCTGCCTCTCGTCATGCGTTCGACAGTTTCGTTTATTTGTATATGGACACAAATCAGTCTATATCAATTGACGAAAGCGTATCCGTGACGCGCGATTTTGGTAGGATAATACGTGGACTAATAAGATATTTCTAAAAGTGTAAAACGAGCTTATTTATTATCTTTGAAAATAATGTCTTATTTCTTGTAGACTACACAGACGTTAATTTGAAAAGGTTGTTATTTATTTTAATTTGCCATTTGTAAATGTTAGATATAAATGTAAAGTAATGATTACGTACGGACTTCCACATGTTATTCTACATACGTGAACGTTTGTTTGGCTGTCTGTACGTAGGTACCTACGTAGATACGGTTCGACCCCTTACCTACGAAATATGTTGGTAGACATCTGCATTTAAACTGTAATACTGTATGTTGTACCTATTCATAAGTGAACTAGTTAATACAGTGTTTACCTACCTTTGACTTTTATTGAACTAGCGGCCCACCCACACTTCGTTACAGAGCATTAGTAAAAAAACCAATAGATGGCGCTGCGGGTCAATTGCATCGTACAAGTGTTTCAGTTTACCTCATACAGCTGGTAATATTAGTGGTTTACCTACTCTGTCATTGTATAAGAACCTCTTTTAAACTCTCTTTAAAATAGTCTCTTATTAGATACCCTATAAACATTGTAGCCGACAGTAGGTACGTAAATCCTAGAAAGACAGGCAGGCCCAATTTTAGCAGTTTCGTTTTTTTTTTTCAGGAAATTCTTTCATCGTTTAAGACATCAGGTATCAAACTAACAAGTGTTCGTATTGGGTTAGATACCCAAACATTAAATAATGCATGCAATTAATGCACTGCATTCAACACAAATGTAAATATAGATCGCCTTCGACTGTCCAGTTTTCACACACCAATAGATCCATCAAAACATATTTTGATTGGTTAATCAAATAAATACCAAATCTGACCATGACAGAACCTTGCTGGTCTTCATTATCGTTTGATCGTTTCTATTTCCACGTCTTCCATTGCTGCCTAACTACATGTCATCCTCTCGGAAGTTAGTACATAGTTGTCAATGGATGGTGTGGCCGGGTATTGTGTTGGGGTCCGACCTTGAGTGAGCAAAGCAGGGAGTTGTCCTTTCGCAGGTCCAATTAGACCGCTAATCGAATTGACTGACTGCGCACAACGAATGGGATAATTGCGCACGCGCATCCCATTTGTGTATACTGGCTGATATATTTATAGAGGAAAATATTGATGGTAACTGTAGCACCGGACTAAATTAAATCATCATCTTAGCTTGTCATTTTCGGTTGCTTTCTGAGCCAACGCAACGGTAGGTTACGCACATAGATTGAAAAATCCAATGGCGAATTCCGAACCCACTACCTCCCGTTCTGCAGGGGCGCATCTCCACTACAAACTACCATCTCTTAAAATTGTTTATCTATGATCGCGTGTAAAACATCCGCTAGATGGCGTATTGTAAAACTGAGGTGTTTTTGATGTGAGATGTCAAAATGTCACTAGCGTTGATCCTCGGTCTAACAGTACGCTACAAGGTGCATGTGCTCTACTTAATATTATTTATTTTCTAACTTTGTAATAAACCAAACTAATATCTCTGTAATGAAATAAACTATTTGAGATTGAGTACGCTATCTTAAAGATTTTTCACACGCGATAGGCCTCATTGCATTCCATAAAAATGTAGGTATGTGCTTCGTCAGAGTAAATCTGGAATCATCCTGTAGAAGCCCGGTAGAGTTAAGGGTCCCTTGAATAGGTCGGTACAGCGGTTCTCTACAAGCAGGCAGTCGATCGAGTCCCGTTGGGCTGGCAGGAGCACGGGAGTACCAAAGTTAATTGGTAAGTAACTTGACGTAGTTTTTTTTGGCTTGTATGAAAACTATTTTTCGTGAAAAAAATCATGTTAATTACCTAAATTATTAGTTTTTGTATGCGTCACATTTTTAGACGCCTCAAAATACACTCAGGTAGGTACAACCTTCCCATTGTTTTTTGATGTAGGACTGAGTGTTCAGGTTATCAACCGCAGAGGCTTCTAGCTGCTGCAGCAAATGCTGAGGCTGTGCCTTGTTGGCCATAAAATGTAATATTACGTATGCTGGATTTTTTTCATCATACCAATCTGGTACTCATAGTACAGGGCTTGTCCTAGGTCTCAAACTAGGACAACCCCTGTACTATGAGTACCAGATGACGATAATTAACTGGGGGCGTCAACCTAGAACCCAGACCCATGACAACTTAGAAAATGTAGTTTTTTAAATTGACTTGACCAGGAATCGAACCCGGGACCTTTCGAACTTCGGGCGAACACCTTAGCCACTGCGCCATCGAGGCCGTCTCATCGTCTTTTTGTGGCCAATAAACATTTATTTTTAAACAGTATCCAAATTTTTAAGATCGGCTTAGAATCTGCGGTATTTCCGGACCACTACGACCTACAAACCTTCAAGAAAAGGGCATATCTCGCTCTGAAAGGCCGGCAGCGCACCTGTGAAGCCCCTGGAGTTGCAGGTGTTCATGGGCGACGGTAATCGCTTAACATCAGGTGATCCGTCTGCTCGTCTGCCCCCTATCCTATAAAAAAAAAAGAATCTGTAAGTGAACCGCTTTCTCCTAGAAACATGGGTCGAATTATGACAATTTTTTTTTACTCTTCATACAAACCAGATTGATTTTTTGTCGTATTTCGACTAATGTTTCTTGGAGAGAGTTGTACCCTTACAAATTCTGAGTGTAGTAGTAGTGTTTAAAAATTCACCTTGTATACGAGTTACCTAAGTGTCCGCTACAACAGGAGTCACGATGGACTTCGACGCGATCCTCGAAGACGTGGGCGAGTTCGGCCGCTACCAGAAGCTGGTGTTATACCTGATGCTGCTGCCGGCGGTGCTGCCGTGCGGCTTCCATGCGTACGCGCAGCTGTTCATGGCGGCCGACGTCGCGCACTGGTGCCGCGTGCCCGAGCTGGACCACGAGCCCGACGTGGCGCTGGTTAAGAACCTCAGGTAATTAACTACTCAACTAATGGTGACAGCTCTGCTGAGTGCTGTCGTGCGGCTTCCATGCGTACGCGCAGCTGTTCATGGCGGCCGACGTCGCGCACTGGTGCCGCGTGCCCGAGCTGGACCACGAGCCCGACGTGGCGCTGGTTAAGAACCTCAGGTAATTAACTACTCAACTAATGGTGACAGCTCTGCTGATGCTGTCGTGCGGCTTCCCATGCGTACGCGCAGCTTGTTTCATGGTGGCCGGACAGTCCGCGCCATGGTGCCGCGTGCCCGAGCTGGGACTCACGACCCGACGTGGCGCTGGTTAAGAACCTGAGTATGCTACTCAAATTGTGACAGCTCTGCTGAGTGCTGTCGTGCGCTTCCATGCGTACGCGCAGCGTCTCATGGCGGCCGATTCACGCTCGTGCTTGGGCCGCGTCGCCCGAGCAAAATCACGAGCTCGACGTACGCTGCGATGACCTGGTACCCGATAGATGTTAACAACTCATGTACTTACTAAAATATCTGACTCTCTAGTCACTTCCTTATCGCGTTACTTTAGATAAATATAGTAGCCTGCCACCTTTAATCCCCTTCCCCCCCCCCCTCCCCGGTGGGCCTCCGGTACCCCCACTCACTCGGCGAAACCCAGCACAGGAGCTGCTTCACGCCGGTTTTCTGTGAGGCAGTGGTATCACTCCGGTCGAGCCGGCCCATTCATGCCGAAGCGTGGCTCTCCCACAGTTCGTTATAAAACTAAAACAAAAAAAAAGAAATGTTAATTTGGAAACTTACAATATAACAATTTGGTACCTACCAAAATGGTTTTCGCTCAGTACCTATACCTACAAATTTGCGTGTCACACTGGTAGGTTTGCGGATGCCCAACAATCGAGCGCCCTAGTCAGAGTACTAAATGTTCCAATATACATATAGGTACTTTTAGCACCAGCATTTCGCAACCTTTTTTTTTTTTTACAGCATACCGTTGGAGCTTAAAAATGGGAATCTTCAGTATTCCGGGTGCACCATGTACAATCTGAACTACAGCGACGTGTTGAAGAACTATCAGAGCCTGGAGGAGGCCATAGCCAAGGAGACGCCCGCGGAGATCATACCCTGCAGGAACGGGTGGACTTACGACAGGAGCATTTACAGAAACACTGTTGTAACTGAGGTAAGTTAAATACAAAATGTTATAACTACCTAATCTATACTATTTATAAATCCATAGACATCGACAAACCTTATTTACAAACCGAAAAGACGAAACACTAGCGCGATGCAATAGACGCCTAGCGCCATCTATTGGAAAATAGTGGAACTTCGCGAAACGAAGTGAGGGCGGGCCACTAGTCTATCTACTTAAATAGGTGGAAAGTCATTGACTTAAATAAGGACAGTGAAAGTAAAGCACCACTATTCTTTGGTTGTAGGTGTATACCTACCCCACTGCAAGGCACAGCCCTCCATCACACAACTCAAGTTATTAACCACGCGCGATTACAAACCTGAACGTCATGATTTTTGCTCGATCCGGGATTCGAACCCACGACCCTTGAGATCAGCCCGGTGCTTAAACCCTAGACCGAACGGGGCGTCCATTGCATTCAGAGCATTAAATAAATAAATAAGTAACTTTGTATTGTAAAATTGTACAATTTTCTGTTGAACAGTGGAACCTGGTCTGCAACAACGACTTCCTGCCCACCCTCGGGCTGGTCCTCCTGGCCGCGGGGGGCATCATCGGCAACTACATCTTCGGCTACCTGCAGGACACCATCGGGCGGAAGCCGTCGTTCTTCATCTACCTCCTCATCGAGTGCATCTTCGGCGTGGCCACGGCCTTCGCGCAGAACTACGTCGTGTGGATCATTTATAGGATCGGCGTGGGGTTCACCGTACCAGCTATTATGGCGACCCCTTATGTTTTGGGTACTTTGCTATTTCAACAAAAGTTTCCTTTCTCTTTCTGTTTCTGTTTCTCTTTTCACCATCAGGTACCGCCCATCCCTGCCCCATTTGCGCTGTAAGTACAGGTCGTTTTATAGGACGTCATGTGAGTTTACTACTGTGTTGCCAGCCATTTAGATAGTGAGGTAGATACCTGTATAAATTAGTCTCTTATAATTTTCTACTTTAATTTAGGATTTCTTTTTTGTCTTCCTAACTAATATTATAAATTTTGTGAAAGTAACTTTGTCTGTCTGTCTGTCTGTTACTCTTTTACGCCAAAACTACTGAACGGATTTGAATGAAAGGTATACCTACAGATGGTCTAGAGTTAGACCCTGAGAAAGAACATAGTCTACTTTTTATTGCGAAACAGGACCTATGTCCTGCAGTGGACGTCTATTGGCTGAAATGCAGGGGGAGGCATATGCCTCCCCCAATGTTCTCCGCACAGATCGTTCCTGTGCCACCCGCATCCAAGGAATTCCCGAGACCTAAATCCGATCACTGTTACAACATATACCGTGTTGATATTCCAGCCATAGAACTAGTGGGTCCCCGCTGCCGCACACTCTGCACCATCCTCTCCAACATCGCGTACTCGACGGGGCTGATCCTCCTGGCCGGGGTGTTCTACCTGGTGCGGGACTGGCGGCACCTGGCGCTCGCCACCACGCTGCCCTTCGTGTGCTTCTTCCTCTGCCTGTGGCCGATGCCGGAGAGCCCCCGCTGGCTGCTGGCGAGGGGGCACTTCCAGAGGGCTGAGGCGATTCTGAAGAATATGGCCAGGTAAGCCGTCTACTTAACAAATACTTTCATTTACTACTACTTTTTTATGGTTATACGTATATTTAATTATAATTTCACATAGGTACTTAATATGCTGACGGTACCGGCTCAATGGTCCGCCATTTCTAATCCCAATGTTTATCCGCACGGGTCAAATGTGATTACTAGTTACTTAGTAGCCATCATGGTCTTTTTTTTTCAGTATAAATGGCAAATCACTACCAGCCAACTACATGGTGCAGCTGCGCCGCAAATACGAGTCGGACAAACTGAAGCAAGACATAGAGAAAGAGAAGACCCGCAAGTACGGCATCCTGGATCTGTTCAGAACGCCCAACTTGAGGAAGAAGACCATCATCATCACCTTTATATGGTTCACGAATACCAGCGTGTATGTGGGCCTGTCTTACTACGCTCCTGTGTTGGGAGGGGACGAGTTTCTGAACTTCTTCCTAGCTGGAGTGGTGGAACTCCCGACTTATTTGTTCCTCTGGCCGTCTATGGAGCGCCTCGGGAGGCGGTGGACGTTGTGCATGAGCATGGTGGTCGGAGGGATCGCTTGTTTGACCACTTTTTTGGTGCAACATGGTAAGTAAACCCTCCTTTACCATAATCCTTTTTTTTTCTTTGACCTAACATCTTTTGTTTCATCTAAAACCTTTCTTATACTCTTCCGGGATGTTTATTCCGTATCATGCCCATTAACAGCGCATATGTAAAACCTCTGTGAATTATTTATTTTCTGTTGCTTTTCATAACGAGTCATCCAAGAAAGAGTTTAGCAGTAGGAAGCTTACCAATGCGCAAATAGTTCTTAATCACAAAACTTTTTTTTCAGAGACTAATGTGACCTTAGCGTTGTACTGCGTCGGCAAGATGGGCATATCCTCATCATTTGTCGTGTTGCCCCTGATGGCTTCAGAGCTATACCCGACAGTGGTGCGGGGGCTCGGCATGAGTCTCAGCTCCGTACTGGGAATGCTGGGCCCCATATTTATACCTCTTGTCAATTACTTGGTAAGAACTTGAAATTTATGAACATGGCATATCTTCAAGATATTACAAATCTAATTACTGGTTTTTATCTTTAGGGTTCTGACATCATGGTGCTCCCTCTAATTATCATGGGCGCACTATTAGTCGCTGGAGGAATCGCCAGTTTGCTTCTGCCAGAGACCTTGAACCAACATTTACCACAAACGCTGGAAGACGGTGAACTAATGGGCCTTGACACCGACTTCTGCTGTAGTCCTCCAGTGAAAGAAACCAGGCAGAATAGTCTAGAATCAAAAGATATAACACTAAACCGGCCAAGTTGTAATGCTTGCAGTACTTTGTGTTCATGCCAATTAGTAAATGTGCCGTTAGTTGAAAATGTATCAGCTATTATTGAAAAAGACAGTGAAAAAGTCGAGTTTATTCTAGTAAAATAAATAAATTTAAGCAGATATTTCGATTTTCTTTTTCCCAACAAGCAATAAAAGTTATAGGACTGTGTTGTATAAAAAAGTTTCTTCGTCTGTATGAAAAAAAATCCGATGAATTGTCTATGGAAAAGATTGACGGTTCCATTGAAACACAGACTATAAAAAAATTACTTGTCAATTGTCATTTGACATCTGTCATCTAATCATATGTTCGGCTTTTACGGATTATGAAATAAATAATTTCATGAATAAATCCAAACAAACTATAGTATTTATTCAAATCTAACTATGGCATTATCGTTTTTGCGAACTAATGTAATAGCGCGACATGTGAAAAACCAATTTTACCAGAACAAACGCAACGCGGGTTATGTCGTCTTGTAAGTATGATTGATTTTCCGACCCATCCTAAGGTGTTTATTTCATTAAGATCACCTTCTATTTATTTATTCACTGCACGAGTTCTGTTATTATGGATGTTTAATAATTCTGTGCTTCACTGATTATCTGTCCATCGCGAAAGTTTATGAATTCATAGAATTTTAGATTCAAAATTATAATGAGTGAAGGTTATTCTCATTTCATACCAAAATCACTGATTCATACATAATATTTGTTATTTAATTTTAATTTTTTTTCATAATGTTACCTTTTTTAAATGTATATAAAACCGACATGTTTAGAAATAGATTGCCCTACAGACCTCTTAATCAATAGGTAGATAAAGATTAAATTTTATCAGCATTAATGTGTCTGCAACAGTTTCCTTAGGCAGTTGACAGAATCGTTAATAAAATGGTATCAAATGGGCCTTCATTACTATGCATATTAAATAATTGTTTTAAAGGCCAAAATGTAAATTCTTGATTAATTTTATTAAAATAATATTTTAGGCATATTATTGTTTTCCTAATGTTTTTTATATGTAAGTAATGCTTTGAAAAAGAGATATAATGAACAAATCTTATTCTTTTACTACCCTAACTTTATACTGTGTGTTACTTTCAGAATCCCAGAAATTGGTGAAGATGCAGACAAGAATTTGCTCCTTTCAGAAAACGGCCTCCCAGAGTTTAGTGACATCTCGATTGAAAAATGCATCGCAGCAATCAGCAAACAAAGCTTAGAGTATGAAAATGGTGTGAAACAAATAGAAAAATCATCAGCTAACTGCAAAAATGCTTTTGTTGAAATATTTCAACCTCTGGAAAAGCTGGATGGACAGTTGGAGTTGACATGGGGTATGGCTAAGACTCTTTATTTAGGTAACAGTTCGCTTATGCCCACCAAATCATACATCCAAATACACGAGAGAGCACACAAAGCAAGATCTACCAAATTTAACAGTGTACCTATATTTCAATCAGCTGTAAATGAAAAAAATCGTCTCAAAAAACTGACAGATGAAGAACAGAGGCTTTTAGACAAATATATATTAGAAGGTAGGCTGAATGGTCTAGATATAAAAGGCGTCAAACGGGAGCGATTGAACAATATCCTTACTGGATTGCAGAAGGAAAGACAAGTATTTAGAGACAAAGTCAACATTGCAAATAAGCTTTTCAAGAGCACCATTGATGACGGTTCAATAGTACGAGAGTTTCCTGAGAGTCTACTCCAGGCCATGGCTGTGAACAACAGTGACCCCCACAGGGGCCCATGGAGAGTCACATTACAACCCCACATTTATGAACCCTTCATGCAGTACTGCCCAGACAGGGAGCTCCGCTGGAACACATGGCAGGCCCATGAGCAACGTTGTTCAAACTATGTCAATAAGGAAATAGAAACAAGTACCAATCTAGAAAAAATTCGCAGTCTACGACATGAACAGGCCACAATACTGGGTTTTGATTCATTTGTGGACATGAGCATGGAAACGAAAATGGCTGGTTCCATTGACAATGTCTACAATATTCTTGATAGTTTGCTAGAAAGTGCAAAACCGATGCAAGAGGTAGAAATCGAAATGCTTCAAAGATTTGCAAAGGAAAGGGGTTTTGACTCAAAACTACAATACTGGGACATCCCTTACTGGCAAAGGAAACAAAAGTGGTCATTGTACAACTTTGAAGAAGAGAAAATCCGCGAATATTTCCCTCTACCCAGAGTCATCACCAGCCTCTTCAATCTTTGCAGCACTCTTTTCAAAATTCAAATAGTTGAAAAAACTGATATGCATACTTGGCATAAGGATGTCAGGTTTTACGATGTATATGACAGTTCCAGTAACATTCCCATTGCTGGATTTTACCTCGACCCTTACGCACGACAAGACGAAAAGATCCGCGTTCATGACGATGCTGGTTGGCATATTTCAATCCGTAACAAGTCATCAGTCATTAATGCCACACCTCTCTCAGCTTTAATATTCAATTTCCAACCACCAGTTGAAGATACGCCATCATTACTGACCTTCAAGGAAGTAGGCATTCTGTTCCAAAGATTTGGTCACTCACTGCGCCATTTACTCACCAAAGCAAACTACTCGGAGGTTGCTGGTCTATCAAATGTTGAATGGGACTCTGCTGAAGTATGCGGACAGGTCATGACGCACTGGCTTTACGACCCTCACACAATCCAAGCAATCAGCGGGCACTACAAAACCGACGACCCATTGCCAGAAGACGTCGTGAAAAACCTCCAAAATGTCAGAGGGCACATGGCTGGGTACAACTTGTGCAAAGAACTGTACCTGTCCAAACTAGATTTGGAGTTGCACTCGAAAAAGACGTTCTGGAGAGATCTCGTCCGAGACCTCTGGCCAGACTACCACGTCCTGCCGTTTGACAAATATGACTCGCACCCATTGTCGTTCACAAAAATCTTTTCGGAAGAATGGGGGGCGGCGTACTACTGCCACTTGTGGTCCAAGATGATCGCGGCTGACATTTACAGTGCATTTGAGGAGGCCAGACAGGGCGGGGAAGACGTAGTAAGCGTGGGGAAGAGATATCGCGACACGTTCTTGGCGTACGGAGGCAGCTGCCACCCCAGCGAGGTGTTTCGGAGGTTTCGCGGCAGGGACCCGTCGCCTCACGCGCTGCTTAACAACCTCGGACTCTCCAATAAGATTATTGAGGAATGAACGACATTTATTAGATTAGCTGTATTGTAATTTTATTTCTATAAATATAAAATTATAATGTTTCTGTTAGTTTCGTGTTTATTTTTAAATTAAGTCAGGCTAATGTATTGCTATTTTTTCGTCGTGATTTATCTTATAATAAAATTAACGTCGGGATTCGGAAGCTATTATCAGGTTTCATCTAGTAAAAAAGTAGCTAAACTCTACATTATGATGATAACAGTAGGTGCAAAATTTATTTATTCGACAAAACATCTTATTTGGACACACTAAAGTTACACAACTCATTGTAGCTCTAAATAAGTTCTGCTTTAGTCAGAATCCGGGTTTTGCTCCCATGCTCTCTCCATATCGTACACGTCTTTCTTGATGTTCTCGTCGTCGGGCAGCAGCTTGGAAGCCGCCTTCATCTCGTCGATGGCCTTGCTGAGGTACCCGACGCGGGCGAGCGCAGCCGCGCGGCGCGCGATGCACTTGGCTCGGCTTTTACGGTTGCCCTCGCAAGGGGGCACCATTAGCTCTAGGGCTGAGGAGCAATCCGTTACCTGGGAATTGTTATGTCGATGATTATTGTGTAAATAAAGGACTGATAGATGACCATATCCTAATAGGGCAGACTAAGTCGCATAGACATCAATAGCTCGGGCACGTATGAGGGAATGGTATCGAATCTGGGGGAATCATGATTAGTCATTAGCGCCCGCATGTGGAATTTGGGAAACGAACGCACAGGGTCGAACGGAGGAGGCCCGCAATCCAGCTAGATATCGACTTATCGACTCAATGGAAATGCCCCCTTAGCGTTTATTATTTGGGCACGATGATTGGAATCGTTACTCACGCATTTGTTGAAGTTCCCCAATGCGAAATGCGTAGCAGCTCTGTTGGCGAACAAGCTCGGCAGCTTGTCCGAGAGCAGCAGCCCGTGCGTATATGCGCTGATGGCACCCAGGAAGTTTCCGCTGCGGAAGAACTCGTCGCCCTTCTCCTTGCACCACTGAGGGTCTTGCTCCTCGGGCCGAAGGTCCTCTGATACAAATCCTGACGGAAGATACAGAATTCGCTTGTTGTTACTTCATGTAGACTGAAGTTTACGGCTTAGTTTGATATTCCAACTTCTCAGTAATGATTCAAACGTAGGGGATAAGGTGTACCTACCTACTAAAGTTCCTACTTACCTGTAGCCCTTCTAGCTAAAGTGATATTTTTGATCCACGCTTCCTCCTCTTGCGCAGTTGACTCTCGACTAGGAGTCGGGAAGGTTCTCTTTGTATGTGTAATTTCCAGTTCCGCCGTCTCTCTCATCTTTGGAATAACCCTAGTAGCTACCTCTTTCTTTTTCTTCTCGACATATTCAGACTTTAAAGGAGTTTTAGGGGCGGGTTTAGATAGTTTCACTTGTGATTTTTTCGTGACTGTTCCATTTACTTTATCTTCATCTTTATCCTTCTCATCATCAGATGGAGGCAATTCGACTATTTTTACTCCAGAATTAGGCCTATTGCTTGTCTTGGTAAGTTTATAATTTTTATCATTAATTTTATTAGACCTTATTACACCTAGCTCTTTATTTCCGTAGTTAGTGTCATCATTTTTAAGTCGCCACTCTTCCAGCGAATCCATGGCTAATTTCGTTTGAGCATTTCTTCTGGCATCCATCAAATCATGTTGTTTACCATCAATTTCCATTGCACGCTGAACTGTAAATCTGTCCATCTGACTCTTCTTAATTTTTTATCCTCAGCGTCTTGCTTCGCTTTTTCAATGCATTTGTCTAGAATTTCTTGCTTTAGCTTGACTTTTTCTGCCTTAGACAAATCTTTTTCTAGACTTTCCCATTCCCGTTCTTCTTTTTTAATCAAATCCATGAGGATTTCGTCTTCCTTGACGATGCATTTGCTTTTGTCGTTATCTACGTCGTATAATGGAAACAGTTCAAAGAGGAAAGGGTTGTAACTTGCCTTGATATAGGAATCTGTTGTGAAAATATCTACTTTCTCGTGTTTCACAGGGTTCACAGGTATCTTTATTTGTAGCGCCTGTGCCGTTTGAGTCCACGTGAAATCGTTCACAATTATTGGCATTATGAATATTCACAATATCCTCAGCCAATATAATAAAGTATTATTCTCCTTATTATTCTACGTTGCAAATTGCAATGTTTTTATTGACAGTTATGACATTTTCACATCGATCGCATCAAACTGTTACAAGTAACCATAGAAACGAACAAAGTCGTTAAAAGTTTTAAGAAATATTTTAGCAATGGTAGTTGAGTTTAGTCTGCAGCAGAAGTCACTATACACTCCTAAATATTCTAAAAGTTATTGACAAACATAATAGTATTTACCTAACCTGATTATGAGCGCTCAATGAGACTTATTAATATCTTAACAGTTGATATTCATATAGTATTTTTAACTCACAAATAATATGTCATGATGTGGTAAAGACCTCTCAAATGTTAAGTTGTTTATGTGACAAATTTAACGTCTACTTACGTAAAAATTACCACTTACCTAATAAGTATCTTTGTGACGATCGAAGTGTATTTTTTCTTGGATACCTACCTTGCCAGTTCAGGTTTGTCTGCTACTGACTTTACTAGGTAAAATTCGTGTTGGTAATGCGTTGTTTTCCTAATAAAAGCAGGTTAACAAGTTCGGGCTGATGTAGGTATGCCTTGCCTACCCATGACCCACACCCATAAGCTATCACCTACCTAGATATAGGTAGGTAGGTACTCGTATCTTAGAGAGACATAGTCGCAAGCATTTATAATACGTAAGATGAATAAAATTATAAATACCTAACACACAATAACTCAAAAAAGTTAATCTTTGTTTATAACAGTTTTAAATTTTCATCGATGGATTAAAAAGTCAAATATTGCCGCTATTGGAAAAGTCTGCGTTCAGTGAACATTATATTTACATCTTGTAGTATCTGCGTTAGACTCATCTCTACAATAAAATTCATAGTAAAGCCGAATGGCCTCGAGTTGATTACCTAATATCAATGTTTATTCTCGTGCCGCTGCCTCTATAACACGGTCGTGTTGTTTACAAGCATTTACTTATCTACCCATTTTCTTATCAATTCATCACACTACTAAATAGCGAATACATTTATAGACTTAACTATTTATGTGAAAATATCTACTTTCTCATGTTTCACAGGGTTCACAGGTATCTTTATTTGTAGCGCCTGTGCCGTTTGAGTCCACGTGAAATCGTTCACAATTATTGGCATTATGAATATTCACAATATCCTCATCCAATATAATAAAGTATTATTCTCCTTATTATTCTACGTTCGCAATTGCAATGTTTTTTTGACAGTTATGACATTTTCACATCGATCGCATCAAACTGTTACAAGTAACCATAGAAACGAACAAAGTCGTTAAAAGTTTTAAGAACTATTTTAGCAATGGTAGTTGAGTTTAGTCTGCAGCAGAAGTCACTATACACACCTAAATATTCTAAAAGTTATTGACAAACATAATAGTATTTACCTAACATGATTATGAGCGCTCAATGAGACATTATAATATCTTAACAGTTGATATTCATATACCTATGTATTTTTAACTCACAATATGTCATGATGTGGTAAAGACCCCTCAAAAGTTAAGTTGTTTATGAGACAAATTTAACGTCTACTTACGTAAAAATTACCACTTACCTAATAAGTATCTTTAGTATCTTTGTGACGATCGAAGTGTATTTTTTCTTGGATACCTACCTTGCCAGTTCAGGTATGTCTGCTACTGACTGTACTAGGTAAAATTCGTGTTGGTAATGCGTTGTTTTCCTAATAAAAGCAGGTTAACACGTTCGGGCTGATGTAGGTATGCCTTGCCTACCCATGACCCACACCCATAAGCTATCACCTACCTAGATATAGGTAGGTAGGTACTCGTATCTTAGAGAGACATAGTCGCAAGCATTTATAATACGTAAGATGAATAAAATTATAAATACCTAACACACAATAACTCAAAACAGTTAATCTCTGTTTTTAACAGTTTTAAATTTTCATCGATGGATTAAAAAGTCAAATATTGCCGCTATTGGAAAAGTCTGCGTTCAGTGAACATTATATTTACATCTTGTAGTATCTGCGTTAGACTCATCTCTACAATAAAATTCATAGTAAAGCCGAATGGCCTCGAGTTGATTACCTAATATCAATGTTTATTCTCGTGCCGCTGCCTCTATAACACGGTCGTGTTGTTTACAAGCATTTACTTATCTACCCATTTGTTATCAATTCATCACACTACTAAATAGCGAATACATTTATAGACTTAACTATTTATGTGAGAGAACCTATCTGAGAGTTTGTTTGTGGTGTTTTTTATAATTTATGTTGAGTGATGTACAAAAATACCTATAGCTATTACCTACCTAATGAAAGAGTGATAAAAAGTATTTAGTATCGCAATTAGCTTGTTCTTCTTACCGACGCGTCGTGATAAGACAGACATTGTTATTTTTTAGTGCTTAATATTTGATTATTTCAACCATGAGCAACCCCAGGGTACAAACCGGTAAGTTTATTATTTACTAGTGGCCGCCCGCAACTTCGTTTGCGTGAACTTTATGACTCTTGCCTTAAAGATGATTATTTAAATAGTAGATTGGGCCAAGGAATCACGTAGTCCCATCACCAAACTTGGAACCCCCTTTAAGTTCGAAATATCCTTCCTTATCGTATCTCATCCAATAATGCTCATCACATTTGAAAATTTTGCACTCCATATCATCCCATATTTGGTTATAGTGTAGCTGGGCTCTTAGAGTTCCACACCAGCTGTTCCATGATCTTGGATTTTTTTCATGGCATCAAAAAATGCTCATTAATCTGAACAACTTTTGTTAAGGTGCCATTGACGTACCTCTTATAGTTTAGCTGGGCTGTTGTGGTTCTACATCAAGGAGCCTGGTCTTCAAAATATAATATATACTATAAGTTGCCCTGATATTACAGCTATACAATAAAAAAAGTTTCATTCGAATTGGTTTAGTAGTTTCCGAGATTAGCGCGAACAAACAGACAAACAGACAAACAGACAAACAGACAAACAGACAGACAAAAATTTTTAAAAATCATTGATTCATGTTCTGTTACTGTTTTTTTAGTCGTCCTAAGTTATTTTGAGATAAATATCTTCAATGTACAGACACAGCTTTTTTACATTTTTATTATATGTATAGATATTTTATTTAATGACTAGCGGCCGCCCGCGACTTCGTCCGCGTGGAAAAGTAACTTTTTACCCCCCTTTTAACCCCTTACAACCCCCTTAATATTATTATGTTGATAAAACTTAAACAAATTATTTCGACCAAATTTGGTACCATAAAAACGGTCATTGTGACTAAACCTTAAAAGATAGACATATGCCGTCGCGGACTTTTTTTTAGATCATGTATAGAGGAATAATTCTTTCATACATATTTTTTGTGTATCTTGAACCGTTTTCGCAGCGCACGCAAAGAAAGCCTTCAAAAATGAATAATTTTCCCCGTTTTTTACACATTTACCGCTCTGTCTTTGCTCCTATTGGTCATAGCGTAATGTTATTTAGCCTATAGCCTTCCTCGATAAATGGACTATCCAACAAAAAAAGAATTATTCAAATCGCACCAGTAGTTTTCGGAGATTAGCGCGTTCAAACAAACAAACAAACAAACAAACTCTTCAGCTTTATTATATTAGTATAGAAGATTGTAAATAATACCTACTTTATACTAAAGTTTATACTTTATACTAAAGTTTTTAGTCTTCATTTGTAAATGAATAGAAAGAATAGAATAGAAAAATATTTATTCAGTGTAATAACAGACAAAATAGGTTATTTAGAGTATTACATAAACAAAACACCGAAAAGGCATACACTCAGCATGTGTCAGGGAGTCGGTGACTCCTTGACGCTGGTCTTCCGTGTGTGCCTGAGGAAGAGGACTACTGCACGCAGGCAGCAATAAGCAAAATACAATCAACATGGAATAACAAGTTAATACTAAATAACATTATACACGAGTTAGGAAACTAACTAATAAAATTGTCGTTTAAGTTAAGTAGGTACAGTATGGTGATGAAACGGAAACACTGGCTGTAATTATTGAAGCGAGACGAAATTATGAAGTATATTTGAATATAATATAAGTAATAGCATATAATAAATAAAATAAAATGTTATATTTGTAAGATAAGTAATAATAAAATGAACGATTTATAAAAATAAATAATAATTAAGTATATGTATAAGGTCGTATTTAAAATATAGGTATCTTATCTACGTTGACCACACATTGCTAATTTGTTCTTCAAGAAGAAACTTATGTAAATTAGACTTAAAAGATCCAACAGTGTTTGAATTTCTGATAGGCGGTGGCAGATTGTTCCAACACTTCGTGGCAGCATAACGAAAGCTGCCACGAAATGCAGCCGTGTTGTATTGTGGACATCGTAAACGAGATGCAATTCTTCAAAAATGACATCATTTTTTGAATACGAAATCAAACTGATCAATTCATAAAGGTCTACCATTGTAAAATAAGGTCAAACTATAATCGATTCATAAGAAGTGTGCCACAAGGGAGCAATTTAGGACCACATCAGAAACATTGAGGAAAAACCAATACCTATACTTAAGTACCTACCTAACAACGTCGATAGCCAACTGGAGGAGATGTGTCGCCCAGGCGATGAAAGTTCCAGGTTCTAATCCCGATATTTTTTATTGCCTATACACCTATTAAGATGCGGAGATGTCCTTGATTAGTTGTTAGGTACAGGCAATGGGAGCCCTAGTCTGACTATCAATCTCGACTTGATAAATTAGCTAATCGCCATTCACTCAGAACTTAGCCTTCCTCCGTATAAGATAGATATATCTATCTAGATAGATATTCTTTATTGCACAGAATTAGCATACACGAGTGAAACAACAGTAGGTAGTACCTAACCTACAATATGGCGGTCTAATCGAATATGAATAAGGCGCAGGACATAATATAGGTAGGTGCAGTGCAGTTACGACGGGCACCCCTCTTCCCCGTATGTCTTACGCCTCACCACTTCTATACATTTTGTATCAGATATCATTGAAACGGCGCCCTCACCACTTCTATACATTTTGTATCAGATATCATTGAAACGGCGCCACGCCAGCGCTTCTACGCCTCTTGCATTTGTCCTGCGTCTAAAGTACTTACTTACCTATGAATTATCCTTCCTACCATCCATTTCCAGTTCTAGGAGCCATCAGCCCCGACTTGCTCGGGCGCACGCTCACCCACGAGCACCTCGCGATGGAGTTCACCCACTTCTACCGCAAGCCGCC
This sequence comes from Cnaphalocrocis medinalis, assembly GCA_014851415.1. Taxonomy (NCBI): domain Eukaryota; kingdom Metazoa; phylum Arthropoda; class Insecta; order Lepidoptera; family Crambidae; genus Cnaphalocrocis; species Cnaphalocrocis medinalis. The sequence goes on along the minus strand of CM026287.1, from coordinate 13,578,894 downwards.
GAAGCACCTCGCCGACCAGTTCGCCGGCCTCACGCTGCAGCGCGCCGGCTTCGTGCGCCAGTACCCCTACAGCTCGCACTTCAACCTGCTTCTCAATGACCCCCCGGCGGAGGCCGCCGTCTTGAACGATGTGGCCATGTACAAGAAGTATGGTGGAGGTAGGCGCTGTTGATTCAAGTCTTGACTTTATATTATGACATGGATCTGGTGATGGATCTGGAAGGTGGTCACTCACTAATGAAACGACACAACTCCGTCATGTTTAGGGCTCGTTTGATTAGTCTTGACGAGTTCTTTGATGTTATATACAGGGTGTATCTGTGAACATTTACATCCCTTTAACTATGTGTTCTATCAACCATTCTGAACAACATTTGTTCAACAACTTTTCTAAATTCTTTGAAAAAATTTTCGACTCCCCATACAAAATGACCAAGTCACGTGACCGACTTCGTATGGAAAGATAAAAAAAAATTATGCGAATTTTCAAAAGTCATAGAACAAAATTTGCTATGAATGGTTGGTAGAGCACGTGGTTAAAGGGATGTAAATGTTCACAGATACACCCTGTACCTATAGTAACCAGATGATGGAGCTGGAAGATGGCTAAAATGGTCTTATAAATACCATACTTACTTAATTACTTTTTTGAAAGTAAATGCGACTAGGGGACAGGATGAGTCTTCTAGAAGGATTACGTAAGCAGTGCAAACTGCAAAGGCTAGGGGTGGTACAAATATCCTATAGGGTCGCAAAACTTGGTCAGCCCAGTCTCATCAACTCCTACTCTTCCAGGCACCATAGTGGAAAACTCTACGGAAGGTCTGGAGCGCAACCTGGACTTCTGCAAGCGGGTGTCTCTGGAGACGGGCGTCCACATCGTGGGCGGCACGGGGTTTTACATCGCGGACCTGCAGCCCGCAGACAACTTGCACCGCTCCGGAGAAGAGCTGTACGATCATATGGTTAAGGAGCTGACGGTAGGCTGCGTTGACAACCCTGAGATCAAGGCTGGGTTCATGGGAGAGATCGCCAGCGTATGGCCAATTAGAGGTAAGAATTTTATTGACTAAGACAGCAGCATTTCGAGAATAGATTGATAGTTATGTGCTTTGCTGGCTGTCCTAATAAAATACCTCTATCTAGGTACCTATACTTGATTTTTACATGGTGTATCGGGAAACCAACATTACATTACCAAATATTTACATTACATACCTTTTATTTTTATGTGTAGCAGACGAGCAGGCGGATCACCTGATGGTAAGCAATCCTTCCGCCCCCGATGGGCCTCCGGTACCCTCACTCACTCGGCGAAACACAGCACAGGAGCTGCTTCACGCCGGTTTTCTGTGAGGCAGTGGGATCACTCCGGTCGAGCCGGCCCATTCATGCCGAAGCATGGCTCTCCCACAGTTAAAAACTTTATAATATAAAGACTTTATAAAATTCGTCAAAATAAGTCACCATACAAAATGATTTTGTATAGGTAGGTACCTAAAGTTGATTTTTTAAGCAAATTTTGAAAGGCCATAAATCAAATTAATGTTCAAAAAAAAATCAATTTAACACATCGCGGTATGTCGTTCGCAGAGTTCGAGGCCAAAGCAATAAAGGCGTGCGGGGAGGCGCAGGCGCAGCTGGGCTGCGGCGCGAGCTTCCACCCGCACCGCGCCGCCGCCGCGCCCTTCGAGATCATGCGCCTGTACCTGGAGGCCGGCGGGGCCGCGGACAAAGCCGTCATGTCGCATCTAGACAGTTAGTATCTAGCTTTTTATAATAAGAGGTAGGTAGGGTTACCATTACATAGGTGGTGTTGTACGGTGGCCAGCACATCATGTTACTACAATCTGTCAAATTTCTTCAATCGAACCTCACTTTTATGTCAAACGTGTTTGGTTCAATATCAACCAAAGATTTTACACTATTATCCAATATCTTTGATATCAACTGAGGAAATTTGACACATTGTAGTAACTTGATGTGCTGGCCACTGTACCTAAGTTTCTTGAGACTGGCGGAGCCAGGCGCGGATCCACTTGTGGGCACTGTTTTTTTTATGTTAAATGGGTTAGCACTTGACCTCATCTCACCGGATGGAGAGTGACAATGAGGTGACTGTGGACATGCCCATAACTTTAAATTTATTTGAGACGTCACACTTTCTTCTATCAACTTTTGATCAGCAGTTTCCAGTCTAAGAGAGGAGGGGGTTGGCGGGGGAGGCTGTACCCTCAACTATGGGCGTGGCTAGTGGGGACCAGCTGCTAGGACACCCCTTCGACGATGCCCCATGTCGGAAAATCCTTAGTTGCTTACAATCATGGACGTAGCTAGGGGGACCGAGCCGCTAGAATCCCCCCTTCCACTATTTCTCAAGTAAGAAAATCCTTAGATGCCCACAACCATTTTTGAGGTCTGGGATCCGCGCCTGAGCTAAACGCAGCTCAGCTAGTGATATTGGCAGAGGGGCGTTGTACAGTCAACTACAAATAGATGTATGCATGTTAGTTTCACAAAAATGTACTTATTCTTATACATATATTTTTTTCATGCCACAAAAAACATAAATATTTACTTATACCTACGCAAGTACCCATTAGCTGTAGAAAGGGCGACCTCATTGCTGTGTAATGGGATCTTTAGCGTTTAGGGATTTTTAGCGGGATCTGGGGACCATGGGCTGCAACTCACGCAGCCCATAGGTAGATCCGGGCCTGTCCCCAAAAGCAGCCAATTCACTCAAACTTAAAAAAATACAAAAAAATTTTCTTCCAGGAACTCTGCTTGACACGGAGAAGCTTCTAGAATTCTCCGAGCTCGGCGGCTACTGCCAGTTCGACCTGTTCGGCACGGAAGTCTCGTACTACCAGCTGAACATCGACACGGACATGCCGTCGGACGCGCAGCGGCTGGCCCTGGTCCAGGCCCTGGTAGACGAGGGCAAGGCAGACCGCATCCTCATGTCGCACGATATACACACCAAGCATAGATTGGTAAGCGACATTGCGTACCTGTTTGAGTTTTTGGTATTTTTTTTTATAATACAGGCTGTATCTGTGAACTTTTACATCCTTTTAACCACGTGTTCTATCAAGCATTTTGAATAACATTTGTTCAAAAATTTTTCCAAATTCTTCGAAAAATTTTTCGACTAAAATGACCAAATCACGTGACCGACTTTGTATGGAAAGATGAAATTTTTTTATGCGAATTTTCATGTCATACCTAGAACAAATGTTGTTCAGAATGGTTGGTAGAACATGTGGTTAGAGGGATGTAAATGTTCACAGACACCCTGTATGTGTTTCACCGAGTGAATGAGGGTATCGGCAGTAGGTATATATACAATTAATTGGTTTTGGACCTTATCTCCAACACATAAGGTTCAAAATGTGGTGTCTAACATATAGATAGAGCCCCATAAAGGGTTAATACCTTAGGCGTATCCAGGTGAGGGTTTTGGGGGGTGGTGAGGCAGATTCCACTGCTAAATTACTTGTAGGCCGCCCTCCCTTAAATTCCTTTCGGGATATTAGTTCCACTTTGTACCTATAGATGGCGCTAGGCGTCGATGGCATCGCGATAAATAAATAAATAAAGTGTTTCGCATTTTCGGTTTGTAAGTCGATGTGCCGATGTCTACATAATTTGCCTTCTTTAAAATAGTATTAGTGGAATAAATCGATTATATATTATAAGCGGCCGCCCGCGACTTCGTCCGCGTGGAAAAATAACTTTTTACCCCCCTTTTAACCCCTTACAACCCCCTTTTCGCAATAAAAAGTAGCCTATGTTCTTTCTCAGGGTCTAGATCATCTGTATACCAAATTTCATTTAAATCCGTTGAGTAGTTTTGGCGTGAAAGAGTAACAGACAGACAGACAGACAGACAGACAGACAGACAGACAGACAGAGTTACTTTCGCATTTATAATATTAGTATGGATTAGTGGAATAAATCGAGTGTGAGTGGTGAAGAAGACGAGTTACGGTAACAGGATGTTGAAGAAAATAAAAGGTTGCTTTCCAAGTAAATTTTTGCGTGAAACTAGATTTCTCTGAATTTTTAATTAGACACTTAAGTTATATTTTATTCCATTCTATTCTAGATGAGTTCTCAGCGTACGAGACAGTATTTTTAGTTGTTTAATTTTTTTACATTTGTTTGATTCTAGGCGGATTTCGGCGGCCACGGGTACTCTCATATCATAAACAACATTCTGCCGCGAATGAAAAGCAAGGGAATCCCGCAGGACACCATAGACAAAATCACCATTGAAAATCCCGCCAGGTGGCTGACCATAGATAAAGACTAAACTTTTATTTTACTTTAGTTTCTTTTCCATAACACTTTCAAAAAAGGCTCTGTGATAAAAAGCTGCAAACAGATGTGCCAAATATATTAAAATCATTTAATTTTATTCTAAGGTAGTCTGTATTAACTATTTTAAATTATAAGCCTAAAATGTAACTATTTTTCAAAATTTAAAATAAAATACAGATCAAGTCTAACATTATTTATTATATTTACATTTTCGTATTACCTTTTTATTTATAAATAGATATGGACGATTGTTAAAAAAATAGGTATTTTTGATGGAAGATAATATTTCGTAAATCTCACTTACAACAGTGACATCTTTTGGAGAACCATTTATTTTTAATGGGGAAATGGGTTATATTCGTCGTTAAGACTAACTTTTGATGGGAAAATGGATATTATATCTCGGTAGACTACAATCAACAATATAGAACTAGATTAAAATGCCAAAAAACCCAATGCCCAGGAAGACCATTTTACATAGTTCTTATCCCATGAGGAATAACGCTTCAAATCGCTTGGCAAAAATAAATACTCATAGAGTGGTTGGTGGAAAGTGACTTTTTTTTTTTAAATCCCGCCGTCCCATACACATTTGTGTCAAACAATATGTAAGCGGATATAAGCCGTTATTTTCACAATCATTCCAACAGATACTTAGTTCTATATTGTTGATTGTTAACAGTAGGGAAAGATAGATAAACGTTCAGTTTATTATAATTGATGCTTATTCCTAAATTTACATCAAAACCTCGTATTTGTATTTCTCAACTGGTTCTTGGTCATTATAAATAATATTAGATTAGTATTTTTCCCAAATACAAGGTTTTGAAGTAACACTGCGTAGGATCTTTTTAACGTAAACACTTGCAGTCACTGTCTACACACCACGTAACAACCTTATGCTCGAAGCGCAAGTTATTTCTACTTTTTAAACGTACAGTAGCGCTACCATGAGTTGACATCTAAAACTGACATAACGTAAACTATTGCTCTGTCTCTTTCAAATGCATCACAATGAAAGAGACAAAGCGATAGGTTTCGATAGCGAGAATAGTATTTCAAACTCATGGTAAGGCTACAGTAGGCCTAACAAGCGTACCGCGCAAAAATTTTGTCGACTGTCGTTCGCGAGAGCGCATCCTTCTATCCCGCTCATCGCTCAGTCAGGTGAGCGAGAAGCAACTTGCGCCGACACAATACGAGTGTCGACAAATTATGATCTCGCGGCGCGCATGTTAGCGCGGCTGGTGTACGTATAAAGTACGTACACTGCGCCATTGGGACGAACTGTCAGTCGCTCCGACTTGTGATAAACCGAGAATTGGCTTCCTGATTACCAGAATCCTTAAACAGTAGGTTTCCCGGAGTAATTTACCTAGCTTACTAGCCGAGGCAAAACAAATTTGCAATAATAGTTTTTACCTGAATCAACCTGCATGTTTCAGATAGTTTAGCGCACGTACTCTACTGGTGTTGCAGGTGTCTATGGGTGGCAGCAATCGCGTACCATCAGGTGATCCGTCTGCTTATCTGCCACTTATCACATAAAAAAAAAAGTCGGATTCGACGAGCAGTGTACGCTTACGCTGGATGCATAAGCCGCTCGAACGCGGATTATAGGACCACTCGCCCAAGAATTTCAAGATTGTTTTGTATGTTCACTGTTCTAACCTAACCTAACCAATATTTTTTCGTTCAGTTGAGTTTAGTCAGTATTATTGTTCCTGAAAAGCTTGAACTACGTTACCGTAGTACCATCATCACAAAAATATTGGTTAGGCTAGGTTAGAAAAAATCTTGAAATTATCTTATTTTCAGAATTACTTACATTTCCCAACTCATGTCGGTAAATCATAAGTTTACACTTAAATCTTAAGATTTTTGGTTCGAGGTTTTACAGTAACATTATCATCACAAAAATATTGGCTACGTTAAGTTAAAATAGTGACCAGATAAAAATACTTGAAATTCTTGGGAGTTTTTTTTCGAGCGAGTTGTCACACTAACCCTCGCGCGTGGCACACTAGTCCTCCAAGTCGAGGTTCTGCAGCTCCTCATCCAAGTCTTCGTCGAGGAACAGGTTCTCGTTGATGGGCACGGCGGCGTCGGCGTTGTCGGTGTCGGCGTTGTTGTCGGCGTCGGCGTCGGCGTGTCGGCCGTCGCCGTTGGGCAGCCCCGCGCTGAGCTGCTGCAGGCGGTCCTCGGCTGCTTTCGTGCCGGAATCGTCCACCTGGAAATGTTCAAGTGTCCAAGTATTATAAACATTATTATACGACATTGATGAATAGGTATTACGAGAGTTAAAGACGATCATTCCAACGACCACACGCAAGCGGCTGTCATTCCATCCTCATCGTCTTTGTGGTTGGCGATCTAGCACTGTGCGTTTCGAGGAATTTTCTTCCGTGAAACTCAGTCTTGCGGAATAGTTTAGCTGTGGCAGTATTTCCTGACGGCTATGACTTAGGAACCTTCAAGAAACGAGCGTACTCTTTAAAAGGCCGGCAACACAACAGCGACGTGGTCGATTCAGGACCACTCAGAGGTAAGGCTCGATTCCTATATTACAAAAAAATGACAAAAAGTCCCTAACTCTCCCTTCATGCCGACGAGGTCCCTCGATGTCGCGGTAGTCGGCGTCTTTTTTCTTCCTATATTATAAAAAATGACAAAACAATGGCAGTCCCTACCTCTCCCTCCATGCCGACGAGGTCCCGCTCGATGTCGCGGTAGTCTTCGTCGTCGCCGACGCCGTAGGTCATGAGGTCGACGGCCTCGTCGTCGGCGTCGTCGGCGTCGGCGGCCAGCGCGGGGTCGAACGAGAACATCTCGCGCCCCGACAGCCCCACCGCGCGGCCCGCCTTGTAGTCGCTGCGGCGCGACTCCTCCGCGCGAGCCAGCGCCTCCTGCCATACAAGCAAATTACAAATATAATGTATTTATCCATTTCTGCACAAGACCGAGACAAATAGCGATATCTCATATCGGAGGCCAACTCTCTCGTTGCCAAAGCTACTTAGTACGGAGTCAGGTAATATGAATAGGCATGACGAATTATTTTTAACTAGCGGCCGCCCGCGATTTCGTCCGCGTGGAAAAGTAACTTTTTACCCCACTTTTAACCCCTTACAACCCCTTTTTCGCAATAAAAAGTAGCCTATGTCCTTTCTCAGGGTCTAGACCATCTGTATACCAAATTTCATTTTAATCCGTTCAGTAGTTTTGACGTGAAAGAGTAACAGACAGACAGACTTACACACTTCTGCACAAGACCGAGACAAATGGCGATATATCATATCGGAGGCCAACTCTTTCGTCGCCAAAGCTACTTAGTACGGAGTCAGGTAATATGAATAGGCATGACGAATTATTTTTAATTTGTTGTGCCATCGTTAAGATTCCTCAATCACAAAAACATTGGTAAAATATTAACTTTGATATCATAAAAACTTCTCGAGATATCACGATATGAAAATCACAGTTTTGAACTTGACCAAAAACGCTTTATATAAAATTGCTACATATCCGTGACGTCACCGTATTGTATTTGCTACGCGTGGCGTATGCATTTTGTATGATAGCTATGTGAAATGTTGCGTTTAGACAACTACTTTCTTATTATGTTACTTTAAATTTGACGGGCTATCCAATGATAACCGGATTTTTCGATAATTTAACACTTTAAAATCAACTTTCAACGTTCACACCTCGACGATCATACAGACAGACACACGAAATATTTTTAGGACAGAGTTATTTACGATTTCAAATCAATTCAAAACAATTTCATAAAATTTTAGGACCAGTAGTCACGCTTTTTGTATGATCCATACTATTTATAAAGAGATAACTTCTACAGACAACGACAAGGCTTATAGGTAAACCGAAAACACGAAACGCTTGCGCGATGTAATTGGACACAGCGCCATCTATTGGTTCATTTCAGAATTACGGTCTCGAAGCGAAGTGAGGGCGGGCCACTAGTTCTTTTATAAAGTAGTTAATTTAAATGAGCCGTACCTTCTTCTCCTTAATCTTCTTCTTCTTCCACGCGAGGAAGGTCTCGAGCGTGATCTTGGTCTGGTTGGCGCCCAGCGCGGCGCGCTCGCGCTCGATGAGGTCGACGAGCGAGATCTCCTCGCGCTTCTCCTCGGCCTTCTTCTTGTCGCGCTTCAGCACGAAGCCCGGCGGCAGCGCGTGCCGGTAGATGCACTTCGTGCCCGACGGACACTCCCAGAACCAACCGTACTTTGACTTCTCGACTGCTTCTAGGAAGTGTTTGCATATCTGCGGAGGAAAGAGGTATGAGTAAAATAAAAAGAATAATCTTTTTGTCTTAAGTTACACAAAACAAAACAATAGCTACTAAAAAGGTACATGTTTTTGAATATAATAAGAAACTAAAACTAATAATTCTTTATGTTTCTATGTTGAAAGTGAATTTCAATGTAACTTCTATGGTTGCCAATTACAAGAACAAGATTTGGAAAAAAAATTAAGTCCCCGTAATAAAATAAAACGACAGCCCCTTTGATACATAACCATTCCCTATTGTTTTTAAAGTGAGCAGGTCAATCAGAAAAAGTCTTCTAACTCGAAAAAATTTACTTAATATTCATTCTCATATTAATACAACGCAAGGCCTTTTTGCACAAATCATAAATTTTAAAAACAAACTCACAATATCAGTAGTGGGCCTCTGTTTGTCGCCTTCACCGTGTTTCTTCTCCACAACTTCCTTTAGTTTATCCTCGTCCCAATTGTCCATGTTGTCGTCATCATCCCTCATATCAACATACAGAGACCGTTTCTCAGCCTAAAAAAAAAATAAAGAATAAAATTCATATTCATTGACTTTTATCTAGAATACATTTTATAGACAAGTCAACACAATCTCATAACAGATAACAAGCGTAATTTGAAATTACCTTTCTCTCAATAGTCAAGTCGTGAGAAAACTTGCATTTGTCTCCCTTGAAGCACTGGCCTTGTTTGAAGTATGCACAAACCACTGATTTAGGGTCAGTACCTAAAAACAATATATTTAGAGATTAGGTAAGCAGGAAAAATACTTAAATAAATAAATTTAAAAAAAACTGGTACAGATGCCATTAATAAGAGAGCCAAGCTGAGACTCAGTGGTGGGGCAGTACCGAACAGTTGAGAAAATGTAGATTGGGTTAAAAACAGACAGTGGTTGTGATTTGAAATCGCCAATACTGCCATACTCCAATAATGGATCTTATGGTTGCAAGATTTGTGAAGAGACCCACTCCCTGAAGACTTACTTAATAAATTATAATATTTTTTTACCCAATATGTATAGAATATAGAAATATTAGTTACCCTATCTTATTACCGCCCTTCTAAGGAGAATGGCACAAAACATTACCTTTCTCCACCTTCTGCGTCTGGACGGGCTTGAACAGCAGCGCCAGCTCCTTCTGTTCCTTGAGTTTCTGCTCCTTGTCCTTCTTCTTGTCCTCCATGGGCTTGGCGGGGTGGATGCCGCCGCTCTTCACCTGCTTCTCTACCTGCTGGATGAACTTCTGCTGCTTGGCGCCCTTCTTGTTCTTCAGTCCAAATGTCTTATCCTGGAATGTAAGCATTTTGCATTAAAATGTAAGAATATTTTTAAGTAAAAACATATCACGTAGAATGGACCGAAAGATAATTTAAGTGCGGAAAATGGAATCCAATTTACATTACATTGCAAGTTAAAATATTATCATCCTAAAAAATAATAAGACAAAATTTCATAATTATATTTGAAGGCCTAGGAAAACTGATAACACCAAGTGAAAATGTGCAAGATACTGGTGATTAAATGTATGTAATTATGTGATAAGTAAGGACTTACCAACACCTGTAGCTAGAAGAATAAAGTCTATTTCATCAGCTTACCCCTCGTACTAATCTATTCTTATAGACTGCCAACTAGGTCTTAGACGAGTATTTGTGTAAAAGTAGTTGTATGCATCTACATAAAAAGTAAATTGTACATTCGGTCAAGCTACTAGCAAAGGCTCACAGACACCAGCAAAGGTCAGAAGTATACCTACTTACTTTATTAAAAAAAGCAAAACATAAGGTGAAATAGAATAGGTAGGATAGTTGGTTAAATATTTGGCTAAAGATAGAGCATAGCCTCTTTAAATGTACATAACGTAAATAAATTATTTTTACTTTATCAAATAAATGGGATGTTTTGTACGATTTCTAGGGTTATTATTAGGAATCATGCAGAAAATTATGTGCTCTATGCAGCTTCGGAAAACAAAGATGGGCAGCTGTATATTATTGTTTATACAGATGTAAGTAAAATGTTATATACCTCAATAACTTTCTCCTTTTTCTTCGACTCCGTCTTCTTGCTCGGGGCTCCTGGTGCTTTCTTCGGCGGCATGGTTACAGAATGTGGAACTTCAACCCGAATAAATAAAGATACCTCGACTATTACACTCACTCTTAATAAGGAAATAATTTATGTATAATGGTGTACCATCTACTTTCGATTTTATTCAACTTCAATCCGTTTTAGTTTGTAATTTAGTTACGATTAAATTGTGAAATCAGATGAAAAAATGCTGAAGGAATCGTCGTGGATAAAAATGACAGACAGCTGTCAAATAATTTAAGCCATAAACCATAGAAGATAGTGTGCTTTCATTGGTCAAAACATAGGTATTTAATAAAATGCAATGGACTTTTATGCGACTGAAATATAACAATCCAACCGGAACATGTTTGTCTATGGTTATCAGTATGGCCACTTTGAAGAAAATTGTCATGCTGTCAAATTGACGTTATTTGACATCTAACCTTTAGTCTATGGATCGATGTCATGTCATGCTGTCATAAGTGTCATGACCGTTTTGTATTTGTCAGTCCAGTCAGTTGTATTTCTTGAATTTAGCCCCGCTGCCTCTGGATTGATCGAAGTCCTAGCGCTGTGCGTGTAATAAACAGACGTTGAAAGTAGGCCATGGCGAGTGCCAACCTGTATGAAATTATACCGTGTATTCTAAAATAGATAGTGTTTAATTTTTATAAATAATTTTACAATGGAAATAGTGAACGTAGAAGAGTGCCAGAGTGACCCTACCGCGGTCACAAGAAAGAAAAGTATATGGGCTAAAATTAACAATAGGACGACGTACGGCTATTTGTTTAATACTGTTATTTTAATTTTATTGCTCACGTGTCTAGTTTTAATACTGTATTTCTTCAAAGGGTACTTGAGAGCGGTATTGTTTTGGGTGAACCATCAAGACCCGTGGGTGATATTTTTGTTGTTCGTCGGATTGTTTTTGATAGTGAGTTTCCCGGTGACTATTGGGTACTTGGTGTTGATAATAACGAGTGGATATTTGTTGGGGATTCTCCGTGGGTTGGGGACTGTGTTGGTGTGTGCGAACTTCGGGGTGGCGGTGGCCCACTACACGCTGCGGGCGCTCCGGACGCAGCTGCCGCTGGACAGGCTCCTCAAGAACGACACGGCGCGGGCGCTGCTCAAGGTCATCGCAGGCCCTCAGGCTTTCAAGATCGTATTTTTTGCAAGACTCACTCCAATACCGTTTGGGCTGCAGAATACGATTTTTGCTGTAAGTACCACATGATCTCTTATGGAAAATTTCCAGCGTCGATAAATATTGCAGAAATAAGTACCTAATATTTATATGTAAACAATTGATAAAACTGTTAGTAAACTTCCTACCTGAAGCAGGAGTGAAAACAATAAAAAAAAACGAGTTTTCTATGTTACACTTTTTACCATAAAATGTGATTCTTATTACTTAATGGGACTCTAAATAAGAATATTATCAATAATTGATAATGTTATCATAGTCCTAAATTAAATTCAAAATTATTTTGTACAATAATATTTTATTGGAGCTGTTTAGTTATTATTTTTTAAAAAACCATGTGGTTTTTAAATCTTAAATAGTAGGTACCTAAATACGTAACTTAATAATACATAAGTAGTTCAAAAAGTTAACCTAGTGCTACTAGATTTCATACATCATACATTTCTCCCATCTAGTCCCTAAAAAAACAGTATCTGTATTTACTATAAAAAAGGACACAGGTATCATATTTTTAATATTCAAATTATTTATTGTTAAACTTGCATAGAATTTATACATACCTAACAGATTTATTATATGTACATGTATGTATTTACCTATGTATACCTAATAAAAGCTTTGATCTAGGTTAGAATCAAATTATAAAAAACAACAAACATGAAAAAATATGTGTATGTATGTATTTTATATTCAAGGGTAGATAAAGGTAATAAACTTTGCTATCATTATTGAACAAATAGAAATTCATTGATACTGGATTGAATTTTTATCAATAAATTGATGGCGTTTTATGTTTGGCTTATCTCCAAGATTACAGTACCTAAGCTTATTAAAATATGTCTTTGATAAGATGTGGTTTTCAGATCTTTAAAGTAAGTTTTTTTTTCAATCTGAAATTGAAAACCTACATTAATTTAATTTGATATTATTTAAAATTATTTTTAGGTTTTTACTAAGTAGGTTTTTACATGTTTATTTGTTCATAAAAATCTAAAGTTGTCTATTAAATGTGATATTATTTATTAATATGTCTCTACAGTGTTGCCACATGGACAACGTTGAGAAAAAGATAATGTAGGAACTAATTTTATGTAACACCCTGTTGGTTGAGATAGTGGTTTAAGTACCAGGCAGTGATATCGGAGTCCTGAGTTCAAATCCCAAGTCAAGCAAAAAGTATGTTTCAAATTTTTCGAACATAGCTTGGGTTTGTGATCGCCAATACGCATTTGGCAAGTATGGTGATTAAGCCTAATCCTAAAGATTTCTATGATGTAGGCTGTTGCCCTGCAGTGGGACAGTATATAAGCTAATACTTTAATTTTATATGTACCTAGGTAGCTGTACCTAGGTATTTGTTCATTTTCTCTTGGCATGTCATCTCAGACACACAATAGATTAAATTATTTAATTGAGACTATAGAATACACATGATAAAATGGCATGTGAAAGGATATAAACAATAATTGAATATCTGCTGTAAAACTTTGATAAATAGAGGAAAAATTACATTAAATACCATATACATTAAATTGCCAACTAAAATAACTGAATTATAAGTATATATGTATCTTAAACTCTTTTTAATCATATTACACAATAATGCCAGAAAATATATCCATTGTTAAATTGATTAAGTAATTTTAACACTTATTTCAACAATGATGATAAGCGGCTGTCTCAATTAACCCGATTAATGGGTCAGGACAATTGCTCAATTTGATGAGCAGTGATAAAACCACTATTGTTGGCAGGTACAGTCATACAAAAATTACAATGGTGACTGGCCCACTTATTACAATAGAAGAAGGTTCATAATTGTTCCATAGCTTTTTTCAGTCATGTTCATTATAAACTCATGTTTAGTGTGATTACAGGATAATGACTGCAATCACTATAAATGGTGTCTAGTCTAGTGTTTTTTATTTATCATGTAATTTTTTGTTCAATATTGATACTAAATTAATATTATCATCACCATCAAGATTAACAGCCTAATAACTAATTGAGTAGTTTGTGACTCTTATATATCTTTATGACTCTTATAAATTTTATTTGCTATTTTCAAAACAATAAAAGTCATAATAGACACTTGTAAACAATGTCTTATCTGTAACTTCTTTTGCTAGCATCAATTCTACTAAAAGGATCGTTTTTACTAACATAGTATGTGGCTTAGTTGTCATTGTAGTCCATTCTCTAGCAGTGAAATCTTATTGTAATCCTATTGACGCAGTATTTTTATTACTACGACAAATACTATTGCGACCGAGCCCGACTGCATAACGTATTAATTTATCGTTCGTATGGGAGAGCAGAGTGGATGCCCTGATTTCAGACAAGCAATATCTACGTACATATTTGTTTTATTATACAAAATTTCATACTAGCGACTACTGCCTAACCTTCGCAACCAGGGCCGGATCTACCCTTGGGCTGCCCATGGGTAGATCCGGCCCCTGGGTTACAATGGGCCCCCAGATCCCCCTAAAAATCCCAAAACGCAAAAGATCCCGCTACACAGGAATAAGTTCGCCCTTTGTACAATTAATACTTGCGTAGGTTAAATATATGTAAATATGTATAATAATAATATATCATTGAGTATATAAACAGTTTTTGACATGGTTAGTAGTTGTGTACTTAGATAGGCCCCCAAGTAGTTTCGGCTTGGTGGGGGCAATGACGAATTGCCATCTAACCCGTAGTTTCAGCCCAGGGCCCCACAAATTCACGATCCGGCCCTGTTCGCAACCCTTTAACAGGGGAACCAGACCAACTGAATCTTGGTTACACGTTTTAGAAACTATACGAAACGTGCAAGTCTCCTCATGATATTTTCCGTCACCGCCGAGCTAATCCTATAAGTAGCATACGCATATACCTACCTAGTTTTGAAAAATCTAAACTGACGGAAACGCATTTGAGTTACGCCAAACAACACACGTCAAACTTAATAAAAGGCATTCTGCTCTACCTGATAACCTTTAGCAGAAAGGACACACAAGGCAGGAGGACAAAAGGCGAATGGAAAAGACGTATAGGTACCTTAGGTTAAGCAGTCTACTTCAGTCAGATAGCTTCAGGAAAAGGCTGGAGTGTTTCACTAAATAACCTGCCATGGTCCACCCGCCATGCTTATTAGTACTTACATAATCGACAATCATAAACTTCATACAATACAATTCAATACCAACTCACTTTCTACAATCACCATTTATTTTGAAATTCGCTATTCAACAAAGCATTCAACTAAGTACGTCGCTTCACTCTTTATCCTAAATTAGTTGGTCATGTTTTCAAATTAGTGAACGTGTTTTAAAATTAGCCGAGAGGCCTCCAAGTTATATGCGCATGATTTAAATTAGTTACAGACATTTATTCTTCTTTAGCATTTCCTTGAATAAAGATTCTTGGAAACTATGTCTATTATACTTACGACACTCATACGCCATTGGGTCGTTCATCAGTATCTTTTTACTTAAAAAACGTCTCATCCTTATGGGAAAATATTATTTATGTAGGTACGCCACGTGGGTAAAGCCGTGACCAAAAAGCTACTCATTATGCCTATTAGCTTTCACTCCACCATCCCTTCATATTAATCAACTAGCTTTTGCCCGCGGCTTCGCTCGCGCCCCCCACTTCCCTAAAATGGGGAGTTAGAATGGAGCAAAAAGTAGCCTATGTTACTCTCCATCCCTTCAACTATCTCCACTTAAAAATCACGTCAATTCGTCGCTCCGTTTTGCCATTGAAAAAAAAATAGACAGACACACTTTCATTTAAAATATTAATATGAATATGTAGGCCTACTGTAGCAATTTGAAAATCCTCCACTGGCCTTTACATACATTGAGACAAAAATGACGCAGATTGCCTGCTGCCAAATATTTTAGTGTCAAGGATCTCTAATATTTAGATTCAGACAAAATAAGGGTTTATCGTTAAACTGAGATAAATTAATACAATACCCATGTTGGTTCTTGACACTGCACACTGTCAGCAGATTTTTCTCACTGCTATCTAGTGCACTGGTGCCAGAAGACCGTCAAGTGCAGTCTTTATTTGGTCGGTCCAGCTCAATACTAATCTGCCGCGTGTTCTTTTCCCTTTAACTTTTTGTGAACTCTGCGGAGCAAAGGTGCTTCTTGGCTGTTACACAAGACCAACGAGAGAAACCAACTCTGAACCTAGCTAATAGAAGACCACTTCTGCTTGATACACAGCTCTTACAGTACGAAGAATGTAGTAACTATGTAGCAGTCAGAAGTTAACTAAGAATAAGGAATATTTATTTGCATAACACAAGACACACCACATTACAGACAATAACAATACGAAACACTGAGACATAAAATGAATGATGTTCAATTGTCATATTTATAAAACAAAACCCTTCTTTTCAGAAGAGCCAAAAAACTATTATCGGTATACTTTTAAGAATAATTGAGAATGAATAATTAAAAAAAATACAAAGATACCTGATATTACTGATGTCACTGTACAGTACGTACTTTAATAATCGACGTGACTTGATGACGGCAGGTTGAAAAGTACCTACTCACTTTTTCGTTTTAGACAAATCATTCTTTCAATAAGCTATGACAGGGCAAATCTGTCGTTTTTCCAGTTAGTAGTTCAGTAGGACAGAATGGACAGTCTTTGCAATGTAGGTAGGTATTATAATGAGCTAAACGAAGCTGTATGCATTACCTAATACAGCTGTTGCCTGTAATTAGCTCACCACGCGTCATCTCGCGATAAGCCAATAATATCTGGTGGTGGTCTCTATGTACTTAATTAAAGATAACTCATTGGGAACAAGTGCGAAACCACGGTACCGCACACAGTCACGTAGCAATGCCACGCGATTCGCATATATCTTAATTACATTGTATTTAGCAAAACAATGGAGATTATTGTTTGGAACGGACAGTTTTTCCCACTGCCTCATCGACCGTTGACCTCATCATATTCACTGTTATGTTGAATAATAATTTTATTGGACATTTTTGTTGGTCCTTCGAAGTTTCATTTGACATTCATACCGGAGAGAATCGGGTATAAGTGAAATGAGACCTAATACTCGTAATAATATTTTTCTATTTTGTAGCTTTCCTGTTATGTACCAGTATCCTAGTTTTTAAGTCACTACGTAGCTACTCATAACTTTTTACAAAGTTAGGGACTTTGTAAAACAAGTTGATAAATTTCAGATTTATTCCAAGATCTTCTGTTACCATCAGGTGATGCGTCTGCTGTCTGCCACCTATCACATAGAAAAAGATCAAATCTACACTTCATGATTTTGCTGAAACTGTCTAAAATATAAAAAAAGTAAATAAGTAATTTACGAGTATTAGCGTAATATACAAGACGTTATTGTGGCGACATTATCAGAACAGTGGTATTCTTATATCTTTCAAGTGCCTAGCGACAGAAATGTCAGGGTAAACCGATATAAATGCAAATGTAGATTATCTTAGTACCTAAGACAATGACTAAGGCAAGGCATACTTTCCGTTTTAGTGGTTGGTTTCTACGCTCGGTAGCTTGCATCGCTCTAACGACTGCGTTTGACATTCGTGCGTACTCGATGCGACGTCCGACTTGCCATAGTGCCCTAAATAGGTGCTCCCATATTTTTTTTATGCCCCGCTTCACACTTTTTGTAGCCCAATCTGATAGATTTGAAAGGTGTTGCCTTCTTACTTCAAACTTTAAAGAGTTGTTCTTCTTTAGAGTCAACTTTTGGTGTTGTAAAATGAGATCCTGCTAATGTGCTTCATGAAGATCTGTGGAAGAAGCATCTTATGTCTCTTAGTAAATTGATAAATAACTAACTAGACCCAATTCTGTACGATAAAATTATGTTTGAATAGATAGACAAAACTCCAAAACAAATAAAAAGAAATTAACTACTATGCCGTAACAGCAAATGCTGAGGTCGGGACCTGATTGATCACACACACTTACATCTTCTTTTCTTGTATTGTTACCTTCTCTGCATCTGTGTCGCGTCTTATGTATTAAATTATTCTTTTCACGTTTTTAATGTATTTGCAGTATGTAAAGCTGTTCTCTGTTGTTTTCTGTGCTATGAATTTTGTGGTGGTCAATAAGTGTCTCTTCTATCTTTCTTTCTACTATTACTTAGGTTTGAACTAGCTCGACGCGAAGGCGGTGAGCCGGCGCGAACTGGAGGCAAAGGCCACGCATTGACACTGAACCAGTTGGTGACGCTGGTCGCGACGGGTCACCGAACAAACTGCTAAAAACATGTTCAGACGTCAGTAGATAAAATACGCTAAAGTTGTTTATCTTCAACCCTAAACTCCTTATTACAAAACGGAGAATGAAGTTAGTCATGGCTGTGGTCATGGTTTAAAAATGGTGTTGGCAAAAATGAAAGTGACAGCATCAGTAAACCAAGTTATGAAAGTCACAAATGAATGTGATGGCATCAGTAAACCAAAACTAATAATAGAATATAATATCGTTTATTCAAGAAATAGACCACGTTTAATAATTGGGTAAGGATTGCCACTGGCTGAAAATATGAATGAAACATTTAAAGTTTTCCGCCTGGTCTCCTACAGCCTTTTTCTAAAAGGAAGGTACATATGGAAATAATCAGACATTGATATTTAAAAAAGTAAAAGTATACAACAAAACACAAAGAATTCAAATTCCATAAAATATCCCATGGTCTGAGTGAATTTAATGTTTTGCGATCAAAAAGCCGAGCGGTGTTTTAA
Organism: Cnaphalocrocis medinalis; assembly: GCA_014851415.1. Taxonomy (NCBI): domain Eukaryota; kingdom Metazoa; phylum Arthropoda; class Insecta; order Lepidoptera; family Crambidae; genus Cnaphalocrocis; species Cnaphalocrocis medinalis. Next base: position 13,560,218 of record CM026287.1, on the reverse strand, counting down.
AGTTTTACTAAAATCGGGACAAGAATGCATAAAGCAGAACATTTATTACTTTCACACAATTTCCATCCAAACTTTATAACTGGCGCATGCTATCTCTGCACTAACAATAAATTGTTCAGTTAGCGGCTAACACGAAATATAGTTTTGAAATACCTAACTGATAGCTTACTGGGTAGTTCACTTCAATGTGGATAACATGGCTTATGTAAATAACGCATATTATACATAAAACGGGAGTTTTATCATATTAAACTTCAAGGCGACTAATTTATCAGCTATTTTGTGCAATTTTTTTACATCAAATGTCACACGAATTAATTATTATTAGGTCTAAGGTCACGATACCCGGTCACAAATAGATAATGATCATTACGACAAGGCGTGATATTATTATGACACATAAAAGATCCCAGTTTACGTTGCGGCGATAAAACAATGCGTCATGAACTGAACGAGCTAACTAATTCGGCTATTTTCCTCGGTTCCCTATAGAAAAGGTTTCTCTTTGATATATCGGATTACTTCGAAGACAGAGCCCAAATTCTGAGTGTACCTATTTGGTAGGTTGTGTTTTGTTTAACCATGTTTCTCACAAATACTCGTACCTGAAAATACTTTAGCTCGCAATGCAGTTTCTTTGCAAATTCTTAGAATTGCGTAGGATATATTTAAAGAAACTCCTTTTTCTATTAACGATACTTTTTTCATAGACAAATTATGCTCCAAGATTACTCTGTATAATACAGCTAAAATAAAAATCACAATAATTTTGTCACATGTTAAAGAAGAAACGTACATCGTACATAATGCACACGACATTTTGAACTTTGAGTGAGACTATTATTGTGTCTCGTAACTAGATTCTTATTTATTATCCTCTTAGAAGAAGTATGCCTTACCTATACAGTCCGATTAATCGAACTAGATTGCATATTTTCATCGCACTCAAACAAAATCTCGACCTCTGACCGGGCAACAAACTATTTTTTTTATCCGGAGCAAAGCCAAAAATCTAAGAAGTTAAAGCATTTGATAGCGGTGAATTAAAAAGGGATTTCCCGATTCGTAACCTTCATTAAACGCCCACCTTATTTACTTCCATATCAAAAAGATTACGCTGTCCATGACGTGTCCATACAAGGTAGGCCCTGATAAAGCGCCGAGTCCCTTGCGATCCTTATCTAATCGATCCCAATTTTCTTCCAAATATCTAATTAAGTTAGATATCGAAAGTGACTGATAATATCTATCAGAGATACCAGGGGGCGATCCTCCTGCACTCGACATGAGGCTTTTAAGCATCCTCAAGTATCAAAATGGATAACCTTAAAATGTCACTGTAACAATTATGAAACCGAATGAAATGCTTAGTAAATAAAATTGCTAATACAGAAACTTTTACTACATTTCAATGAATCTTCATTAGCCTAGTTCTCTTTTCTACATGAGGTACGCCATGATTCAAGATATAGATATTTTGTTACATTAAACTACCCGAGAGAATTCTATAGTTGCGCGGACTTGCGCGATCCTATTCGAATCTACAACTTCCAGTTCATAAGTGCTCCTTCTTCCCCTGAGCTCCCATCGGACAATTTCAACGTTTTTTCTTTATGAATCATAAGTCTTGGCTTCACAAGAAGAAGCCTAAGATGTAGGGAGATTTCGCAGAAGTAATCTGTTAACTCTATCTTCAACTTTTTGGATTAATTTTCGCAAGTATACCTAGACGACTACTTGTCGAATGCGCAAGAGTGGCCGCCAAACTTTCTGCGAATGTCGTCGCTATCTCACATCGATGTGTATTCCACGAACCATAAAGATGTCAGATAAACTCGACGGAATCGGTTGTTAACGACAGCTTATGACCTGCGTGCTCGTTATCTAACGTAGGAAGCGATTGGCAAACGACTTCAAATTCAAGGGTGCATCAAATAAATAGATTGAGACAACATCATTTACATTGTACTTCTCCCAAACTAAGGTTTTCCCTTGTGCTATGGAAACCAGAAACAACGAAGGAACCACAAATACCCAGAACCAGTACAAATATCTGTTTCATCAATAAACATTTGTGTTGATCATGACATTATCTCCATGATATTGATGTTGAACTAACACTTGCACAAGTCGACACAGCTCTTTGATAACGTGAATTAGATACAGTTTATTGTTTTTGAGGAGTGGTTTTCTGCCAGTATCATATTAGGATTGATACATCATAAAACCTTGCAATAAACAATCTATTGCAATAAATAATGTACTATTGTTCTATTGATTAGATATATTATCGATTTGATTCCGTATACGTTCAGAAGAGTGTTAAAGATATTCGCTTTTTAAGTAATATTAAAATATACGTAAATACATACTTCTTTATGTAGGTAGGTAGTTTAAGCTTTAATACTGTTAGGATTATTATTATTATAGTCTTTTTTGAAACTTTTGATTACTGCCACAGCGGGTTGATGATCAGAGCTAATATTTGTATTTGCTGTCTGAAGGTTAAAGTTTGTCATGTTGATCACCATTAGTATTCTCTGTCACTGCAAAGGAAACTAGTTCCACCGTGCGTATCAGGAAGATCCTTGTCCAGATAAATCGTCTGCGCACGCGACTCTAATGCCCCATAACAGGAAGTTGATGAGGTGATATCATTTATAATCGATCATGGTGTGATAGTTGTTTGATAACGTTAGTATTCACTTACACTTTCCTTTGTAAGAAATTATAAATATTTTCTTTAACGTCGCTGGTAATAATTAAGTGCCAAATGTAAGTAGCTTTGATGTGCACATGCTCGAGTGTTAATAGCTTCACAAAAGCTTCAGCTTCAAAAAAGGGTTATAAAACATGTCATTTTGTTTATTAATTCCAATTTTAATTTATTGATTGTCCAAATATTTAATTAATCTAATCAAAAAGGAACTTTCAGGATAACTTTATCCTCAAAACCGAGACCCTAAAATTTACAGGCGGCATTATACTCTTATTACATCACTGAGTTAATAAAAGCTCGAAAAAGATGGGATAACATTTTCCCCTCTAGTTAGTATAATCTTATGTTTGAATACATAATACATCGCGTAATTATCCATGACGTCTGACCTTCAGTTTATTTCAGTGTTGATTGTACACATCCTTTTGGGGAAAATAGTAGATACTTTGTTAAAACTGTTTCTCCTCTCTGTCTGCCTTTGCCTCCGCCCTTGAGACGAGAGGTCGTTCCATTGTACAGTATTGTAACGTTATGAACATACAGCATGTGCTAAAGTTGCAACACGACACTACTATTGTTACAAATACAATATCATACAACGAGGTCGGCGAATTCCGCGCCTTCGCTTTCGCTCCGATCGGTGACAATTACTATGGAAAATCCTTTGTAGAAAGTTTTGATCGCAATTCAAAGTGTGGCGACTTCCTTTGGAAAGATAGGTGCATGGTTTAACGCCAACTTTATGTTCTATTGTTTATTCCCAAATCCTACATCCGGTTTATTTTTGTATATTTTTTTTTGTCAACCGTGTAAAAGCAAACTTTTCTGGGACACTGTAGGTACTCTTATTAACAAATATTTTTCCTTGAAGAACATAGGATAATATCACAAAATCTAATATTTACAAATAGACGATTTTGTATAAGGTGTTTTTTTTTAGATTCTCAAGAACAGAGTATTTGAAGAAAAAAATTGTTTTTGTAATCAAAATCTTTCGGAAAGTTTATAAGACGAATTAAAAGCGTGTGTGTTAAGTGATATCCATAGCTTCAAGGTAATATCACAGCGAATGCGATTCGAATTATTTTCCTGTTCAAACTTACGAAACGGTTTATAAAAACAAACTCATTTTATGCACATTAATATGTTTAAAGAGAACCTGCTTGCGATTGAGAGTCGTTACTAAGAGTCTATTAATCTTCACGTGTTATAGCTGCGTCATCAAAATATTATTGTTATTGCGATAACACGTTTTCGTATGCACGTGTTTTGTCCCTATTCCTGGTTTAACATTTTTCTCCGAATTTTCGCGAATGCTTATTTGTGTGAGCGGGCATCGCTCAGGTTGTTTGGTTGAACATGGATGTTACGTCGTGCCTCCGATGCCAAATATACCCGGCTAAGTTTACAAATAAAATGTTTACTTTACACCGAGGAATATTTACATTCCGCCGGCGAGGACGCTGCGTGCAGTCAACTAAAAATAACCGCGTCAATAGCACCGATGGGTAATGAAAACAGATTAAACGTTTGCCTTCTGAGTTTGAATCTTATAGCAGGAAAGTTCACTGCTAAATCACGCTAACTTTGTATATCGTCCTTCGGCGTCGTAGGATTTAAAAATTGCTTTCTGTCGCTCTTCATTTGTTGGCGCCGTTTCAATTTCAAATAAATTTTAGTTATTGTTGTGCGTTTTCATTTTAAACTTCCAATATGGTCTCGGTTTTTTATTTAAATCTTGGGTTTTTTTGATCCATCAGAATTGATTTATCATGTTTAAACGTTTGTTACCGAATTACTCATCTACAGTCTTTATACTGCAAGGACAACACCGAAACAGCTTCTTTTGCTGCTATAGAGCCAATTAAATTATTTCTTAGTCAACCTTCTAACTCTCGTAAATAGCCTGGGTAAATAAAGAGCTTCACGCTTTTCAGCGTCGAAGATTATGACATCTCCGAATAAATATGACATATTCGAAATGCTAATGCGTTTGGACTACCAAACGTAAATATTGGAAATATACGCGTAGCGATCGTATCCTCAAGTCGGAGCAATTCGCTTCAGCGAAAGACAAGAATGAATTAGCATACACGAAGACACGTAGTTGGCGCGTTTTGCATTACAAATGCCCCCATAATATTCAGTTGGAATAATTTATTTCGGTACAAAATGGTTCGTGGTTTCCTTTTCAAGTTTTTTTCCGCGAATAGTTTGATTGTTTCGCTGCTGTGATCTATCATGTTCACTGTAGTAAAAGGCTTTAATGGGGAGGAGGTTCAGGGCCACGCCAAAGTTTCTAACACTAGTTTTTTGCTATTTCTATTCAAAGAGGTAAAACTGTTCAAAACTTTTCCTTTCACCTCAATATTGATGGGGTTGATAGGGGTTGCTTTTTGTCAAAAATGGGACCATTTATTCAAGCTACGAGTATATGTATGAGTATATCATACTATACGTAGGTGAAGTTAGCTCAAGGCATTAAAACTCATCTAAAGTTATAGGTACATATTTGTGCCACCATTTACGTAAACAGACTAAAAGTTTAAAGTCACTAAAATTGTAACACATTATTTCACAGACAATTTTTTACATGCATTCTAATTTTAACTCTATGAGCTTGGTAGACAGGAAAAAATATAGTAATAATAGTGTCTGTAGAAATAACAGTTTAGCTGGGCGCCTCGTTTGCTTGAAACATTGCTATCCTTGAGCTTGAGACGAGCCAAGGTCGGGTAAGGAATTATGCTTAAAGATTGCCGTCCACTGCTGTCCGCTGCCGTTATAAGGGTGTACTAGACCAATCGATCGATCGGAGGGCATCAACATCGATTGTAGTTCTTTGACTGATCTGGTGAAGCTTTAATTTGATCGACGGATACCGTTCGACTAACCAATTGATCGATTCCATTGGTCAATGTTGATAGATCTAGTAACTATAAATGATAGACGGATACCGTTCGGCCGGTAGAACATACAAAATTATATCGATCGATGTCGAGTAATCCATTTTTACCATCGCGCGATTAATAGGTCTGGTAAAAACTACTGATCGATGATAAATCGATTAAATTGATAACGCCCTCGCCTCGCGAGGAACAATCAGTACGTGGTTTCCACATCGCAAGAGTATTTTTCCTGACATGCGGATGTCAACTGCGTGCGGCGGACTTGCGGCCATGTTTTGCCGAAAATATTTCCATATATTTTTACTCGGCGCGCACGCAGGCGGATAAAATTCCGCATTACAGGAAAACTATGAAGTGGACCTTGTAGTCCACTAAACGACACATTATGTGTGATGGATGAAGTGATTGTTGTGATATGATGAATTTTATTATGCATTCTTAACGGATTGCATAGCTTAGTTTATCCTTGTGCGATTACAATAAGTCTCGAGAGGATAGTGGTGGCTTAGTATTCATTAGTATTATAATTAACGGATTCGAGGTCGGAATAATACCGTTTAAATGGGTCCGTAGCCAAACGGCAAAAAACGGAACCCTTATTACATAATGTGATCCAAAGTTCATATTTCATAGTCTGGTAATATTGTACAATCAAGCCACTGCCGTTTACCTTCGTAAACCAGACAAGTAAACCAAACCCCTTGGATCATGGTTTTATGTTCAGATATCAGCTTTCTTTAGAAACTATCCATAAATTTCACGTTTCTTTACGATGTTTTACCGCCGCGCCGTGAATGATAGAAATATGTACGCACATTCGAGTATATTTAAAAAACCAGAGGTGTAGTAGAGACTAGAGATATACGGCCGGTTTCTGAATTGAGAGGCAGAAGCCAGCCCTTAGTTTAGTAGTGGTTCTTATCTACTGAGCTGCCATCGCTTTTCTTTATGATGGACGTCCGGCCTTAACTCCAACCCCCAGAGGTATTTCCGTGGCGCCAGGCTCTGCGTGAGGGCTTAGGGTTAATTGGCAAAACGGCCGTTTATAAAATTCGTTCCTCTGATAAACCTATGTACCCACTTACATAACCTAAATGCTAATGAGCGTTGTGTTCTAGTTTTTATTTCCAGCGTTGTTCGCTTAATTGCCGCTTGAAATAAGTGCTTTCATGTAAGCGACACGCGAACAAGTGGGTAAACGCTAAGCGCATATGGACTTCAGATTAGTTTAGAAGCTGGTTTTTAAGAACTACAGACAAAAGACGACACGCCCGTACGCGTCTTTTCCTAAATTATAGATACTTATTTCACCACATGTGCAACACAAAAATATATTGGCGCGCATTTTTTATCTCCGCCTGATGGTAAGCGGCCGTGAGATCCAAAAATGAGGTTGACAGCCACAAAAGAACATAGTATTATTTGGTCTGTCATCCTCACCCTGAAGGCCTGCTGAGTTGCCGTTTCACGCCCCGCCTAAAAGCCAGGATTGTAAGTAGGAAGAAACACATGAACTGGAAGGGCATTCCATGACCTGATGGCTCGGGGCAGGAATGAGGAGCTAAACCTCTTGGTGCGCGCAGACAGAGTCTGGATGGTATGCGGATGGCAACTTTAACGATTGGATTTAACGCACGTGTAAGCGCTATACTGCTCAAACTAGAATACACTAACCTGAAAGCACCCTTAAAGGTTGAATGTAATACTCTTTTACATTATAAAGGGCTTCCCTGATACTCAACCATAATTTGAAATTCAAATTCGCCACAACCGCTGTGTCGTTTAAACTCTGCCTACAATGCAAAAGTTTAACTCGAATCCATACAAACTTTGTTCATTCAAACAGAAACAGTAAATACAATCATATTGTCTACTTGATTAAATTTCAAATACAAGCAACAGCTTATTTAATTTTCAGCAAACTTTGCTGGAATTACGATTTAAATTTACATTATTTTAAAGCTCTAACTAAATACCAGTGAACTTTGCCAATGGCACTGAAAATATTATTGAAATTAAAATCATAGCTCAAACGAAATCATAAAAAAATACCATGTAGGTACTTCTCCTTCAAAAAAGTTTAGTTCCATAATCAATCTACTTCGGTTGAAATATTATTGTTGGCCACATAATATTATATCGGAATGTTAGCTTTTAATATGTATTTAAGTAATTATATTTGAGGTCCTCTAGTTGTCTGATATCTGTAACACAAGTGCTTAATCTACTTAATACAGAGTCAGGTCAATGTATGAGATGTTGTGAGAATTTATTTATTTATATTTTATTTAATGGGTAAAAACCCACACTTATCATTTAGAGATTTTAGATTGAACCTATACAGTCACGTGCACTAATAAGTACAACCTCATTCAAATATGAACCTTATAGTCCTGGCTTAAGAGTCGAGGTGATTACATTTTATAAGCAGGCGCCTGTATACAGAGTACACATTAAATACTTCTATACTACTTTAATAAAGAAATAATGGTTCACAACTAAATTAACTTAAATAAAACAATAGAATTTTCCTTCAAGAAAGGCTTTTGTTTTGTATGTTAGGTTATACATATTTTACCGTATAATTATACTGTTTATTGGCTAATATTAACTGTTTGTTTATTGTATGTCCGTAATGTCGTACATTTGTATGAAATGTCAAGGATGTAAAGCCTGAATACTGAATCAAGGTCGCTCGGCGATGAATTGAGTTGTCCTTGGTTGACGACTCATTTATTACGAGCTTTATTTGACTACAATGTTCATTTCGCATGTAGTAACTTGTTTGTGTCAAAGGGTTCGATTACGGGATCGCACTGATACAAATGTTTGTTGATATAACTGATATTTGTACAGAAATGAACTTCCCGCTTTTTAGGCCACAAGTAGATGTTCCGCGCTGGACAGCCACACAGTCACGTTTTTCGAGGATATGAGTAGTGACAAGTAATCTTGGTTTAGTTATTTTATACATATATACATTTGTTCATACCACTGCATTGCCATTTGACAATAAGGGTTTTTGCAAATGCAAAATCCGATGGATTGCGTTACGTTGACGTCAGGTCCAACAACGAGTGGATTGGTTACATTATGACGTATCATGTCAAAATTATAAAGTTATGTTATAAAACAACCAATGTCGTCAAAGTTGGACCTGACGTCAACGTAACGCCATCTTTCGGATTTGCGAAACCCTCCTTGCACCACAATCTCACTTGATGAAGAGTGACGGTGTGGTTTTGGATGATACGCTTTTTTCGATAAGATCTGTGTTAAGATACGTTCCGTTTGACAGGTGAGCGACGTCCGCGGCTGCGGGTACCCACCTGACGCTGGCGGCAGTGATGTGTACTGGGCTCCAGCTGCGCGCATCCACGCTGGACCACTCACAAGTCACCGGCTACATCTGTCGCGTTCAGGTCGTGGGGTACCCGTTTGAGGGAGCGTCACGCTGCGGGTCCACTGGCCACGCTGTGGCTTGCGCCGCCCAGGTGCACGTGACCTGGGCTCCACGCTGCGTCCATCACGAGGTGGACCATGCACGTGCTACGTTCGGTTCCAGGTCAGTGGAGGATACGTTCCGTTTGACAGGTGAGCGACGTCCGCGGCTGCGGGTACCACCTGGCCACGCTGCTGGGCCTGCTGCCCGCGCAGGTGATCAACGTGTACCTGGGCTCCACGCTGCGCTCCATCCACGAGGTGCTGGACCACTCGCACGTCACCGGCTACATCGTGTTCGCGTTCCAGGTCAGTGGAGGATACGTTCCGTTTGACAGGTGAGCGACGTCCGCGGCTGCGGGTACCACCTGGCCACGCTGCTGGGCCTGCTGCCCGCGCAGGTGATCAACGTGTACCTGGGCTCCACGCTGCGCTCCATCCACGAGGTGCTGGACCACTCGCACGTCACCGGCTACATCGTGTTCGCGTTCCAGGTCAGTGGAGATACGTTCCGTTTGACAGAAATCTGTAGTTGAGCGTAATCTTTCCTCATAATTTCTTATAATAAATCAATCTCTCTTTTCGGGTCGCTCCCTCTTGTCTGAGGATATCATGGTCATCATTGAAAGTGGATAGGTTTGCACCTCGTGTTATCTGCCTATACAAGGCGTCTCTGACGACCGAGCCAAACTTATTTGCGGATGCTATCGTACTTGATCGGCCCTTCAGCTTTTCAAGGCTCTCATCCCCTCTTCTCATTATGTGGCCGAAATAGGTCAATATGCGCTGCAGACAGATCGCTGAGAGGCGGGTTTTAATACGAAGCTGCTATAGAATCGATGTATTTGTGCGCAAGGCAGTCCAGGGTATCCTCAGCATGCGCCTCCAGCACCACATCTCGAAAGCATCAAACCTTTGCTTTTTTCTGGCTCGTATCGTCCATGTTCCCACACCATACAGAAATATGGGGAATACTAAAAAGCTTTCTAGACGCTTCTTTGTGTAATAAATCAACAATCTCGTTTATATTAGCAAACAGTCCAACGTAAAGCATAGAATGCGCCATGGTGACCAAAATAACCGCAATAATATGAGCTCAGCTGACTCGACACGTGAAACTGCCTTACATCACGACAATAACGAGAAAGTTTCTCAATGCCGACACAATAACAACATCGCATCCTCGAATCTGCGGCCCGAGATCCCACCCACCCTTTTGGTGCTTTTAGTTCTACCTACTTGGTAATTTATCATCTCTCATTCGTCGTTATCGGTTTATAGTACTTGCTTTTGCCCGCGGCTTCGCTCGCGCCCCCCACTTCCCTAAAATGTTGGGGGTTAGAAGGGGGCAAAAATTAGCCTATGTTACTCTCCATCCCTTCAACTATCTCCACATCAAAAATCACGTCAATTAGTCGCTCCGTTTTGCCGTGAATGAAATACAAACATACAGACAGACACGCTTTCCCATTTATAATATTAGTATGGATAAACAAATCAATTGAAAAGTAAAAGTACTGCAATCCTTATAGGACATTCATTATCATCATCTTCTTGTCCTATTCCCAGGTTAAATATATTGAGATAACATCACATTTATATATACATACATTGTCCTGGTCCCAAACTATTTTTCTCTTGTGCTATGGAAATCAGAAACAACGAAGGAACCTCAATCACCCAGACTCAACACAAATATCTGTTTCATCAACAATCATTTGTGTTGGTGCGGGAATCGGACCCGCGACCCTTGCGTCTCAACCGGAGCACAAACCACTGCGCTGTACGGTTCGTCAATTGGGGCCGGTGCAGTATGTTTGCTACTTTCTTCCTAATAGGACATTTACATTGGTCAATTAATCGGTCATTAGTCTCGCCAGCCCCCCCGCTCCTCGTTCCACCGAGTTCCAGCGCGAGTCGCTTGTGCTATCACGCCCCATTTGGGGAGAAGTGACATTGAGATGGCCTAAAGACACAGACTTTGTAGGTAGGGAGTGAAGAAACGCACCGGGGAAAGAGCCTTTAGCAAGTACCTAGTGAGCGTCTCCCAAGATTCGGTCCGTATGCCGAGACGGTAGGAAGGACCATGGGCTGGTGGAGGGACCTGTGTCCTCGTTCCACCCGTCCGGACCATGATGGGAGCGTTGCTCGCACCTCGCATGCAGGAACTAGCGACCAATGTAAACGCCCTATTACAAACAAGGAAATTTTCCAGCCATCTAATACGACCACAAGTACTTTCACAAAGGTACGTTTCGATCTATTTCCGCACCGCCCTTACACAAACAAAGAGAATAAAGGAAAATGTAACGGAATTTTCTTTTTATCCTTCAATCGCAGGTATTGTTTCTTTATAAGAGTTCTTTTCCTTTTGTACTTGTTGCATTCAATCGGAAACGTTATAGAGAAAACTAGATGTTATGTAAGGTTCGTAGTGCAACTGACATGTTGAACTAATATTTTATTTTATTTGTTTGATACACTACAGATTACAATAATTGAAAAGTACATAATGATTTGTTGTAAGGTTAGATTAAATGTTCCAGTAATAATTTAAGGTAATCCCCTTATAACAAATATAGACTATTACAACAAGATATCTTCTAAAGAAAACCATAAGGCTTATGTATAACCCGAAAAGACGAAACACTGGCGCGATGTACCTAATCAACACCAAGCGCCATCTATTGGCAAAGATTCGAAGATACGAAAATAGCAAAACTATGTCCCGAAACAAAGTATACTCTGGTTTTTAAACTGTTGAAAAAACTTATACTCTGATTCGTAATCATGTAAAGTAAACTGACAGATGCAAATGACAAGTTTCTATACATTTTGACATTTTGCATGTGTCAAATTGAGTGATAATGTATGGGGATGACACATTGACATCTGTCAGTTTACTCCACATGATTAAAAACCAGAGTACATTGCAGGCCACTAGTGTAATCTAAAGTCGTCTGGCGCGCTCCGGCCGATGGGGCAACCTCGCTGACACGGATGAGGGGGCTGGCTCCGACGCCACCACACATTGGCTTGATTGGCTTGTACAGCGCTGTTTTATTTACCAGGCGATATTATTTATGGCGCTGGGATTCTAGCTACTGGGACTAGATTATCATTATCACTATTAGCTTGGGGGGCAATTCTCGTGTGCTCGAGCCTACGGCTGATTTCCCACCGGTTGCAACTGGTGAATGTACCTACGTTAGTATTGCTTGACTGCTATAATAAGTTTATTAAGTTCTCCAATAAGGAAGGAATCTTGGATTGTATGACATTATCCTCCTTTGCTTTGTAAGATCAAAGCAAAAAAATTGCCATTTATACTTTGACAATGTCCTACTTGTATTTTAATATCCTCGCGTTTATATATAACTTTTTTGTATAATGCAACGCGAAAGTTTAAACAAATCGATTTCACGCCGCTTGAAAACGAATGAACTGGTTATAATTTGCGGAATGTACTTTTTCCGTAATTCCACGTAATGTGTATTTGTCATGACGACTGTAATCGTGTTACGATGTTGTCGTGTCCTTCGTTGATGAAGGCGAATTCGTGACCGTGCAATAAATCTAAACTGCTTTATATAAGTACAACTAATAATAAATTTTCTGTCGATTCACGTAAAAAGTGTTCTTTAATAGTTTTTTTTTCATCGTTCATCGTAAGTTAAGCAAACAAAGGTGTGATTTTTCTTTAATGTCGACATGAAAGACTTTTCTTTTTTCTTTTTGGTTGATAAATGATGATGAGACACGTTTTTTTTTTTTTCCACTATTATTTATTTCACAAAATGAAAGAGTTAACGCCTGAACTGGTTGTATACCTACTTGGACCATGATTCTTATTTATTCAGCAGACGCCACGATCAATTTTTAAGTGCGTTACTTAAGAATAAATTGCAAGGAATTGCTATAACCAAAATAAAATTATCGGAGACATTGACTTGACTCCATACTAAGGCTTAAAGCACTATCTGTACTATGTAGCGAATCACTATATACATAAAGTAAAGTATCAGCCTATAAACCTACTGTCCTACTGCAGGGCAAAGGTCTCCATCATAGAAAACAAGTCATCGCTACTATGTTGGGATAAGGCTTAATCATACATATACATATACTTTACTTAAATACATAATATAACACCCAGACAACAAACACAGGTGTTCATCATACAAATATACTAAGGTGGAGATCTTTGGCAGGGTCACTACCAAATGCGCCATCGGGCCAGTCAGATGTTAGTGACCTACAGACCGGCTCATACAATTCTAAAACCACATTGACGACCCATTTGGCGTAGTGGTTTGAGCGCCGGTTGAGACGCAAGGGTCGCGGGTTCGATTCCCGCATCAAGACAAATGTTTGTTGATGAAACAGACATTTGTCTTGGGTCTGGGTGTTTGTAGTTCCTTCGTTGTTTCTGGTTTCCATAGTACAAGGGAAAACCTTAGTTTGGGACCAGGACAATGTATGTGATGCTGTCTATTTATTTATAGTGGCCCGCCCTCACTTCGCTTCGGGACCGTAATTCAGAAACGAACCAATAGATGGCGCTGTGCTCAATTACATCGCGCAAGCGTTTCGTGTTTTCGGTTTACCTATAAGCCTTGTCGTTGTCTATAGAAGTTATCTCTTTATAAATAGTATAGATTACATCCATCCATATGTCATTGTCTACATCCGTATGATCGGACTACAATTAGGTACTCGTGGATTGGTTAATTAGCGTCCAACATTGATGTCGGTATTAGTAGAGTTTTAGTCTACTGCGCTGTAATCACCTCGTACAAACATTCTTATCGGGTGATTGGCCACACTAGCAACGTTCAGATAAGCTGAACAAAGGGCTGTTGGCTCAGTCACCGGCTATTTTATACTAACGAGTGAATATACTGCTTCTTATATGTAGAAAGAAATATGCTTCCAGTGCCTTCTCGTGTTAGTCTAACATAACGTAGTATAGTTATTAAACTTTACCAATAATAAACATGATTATTGGTACTAAACCTTTTTATTAATCGTTTTATAGAATATACGAATGTTAATGATCCCATAGGATTCAAGGTCGAAATAGATTGTATTATTCATAAAATGATATTACAAGTGCAGCAAGATGGACTCCATTGCTATATAATTATGTGCAGATTATCATGGGACGAGTTAAAGTTATTTTTGATGTTATCTAACAGTAACTTCCTAATGTTAACCTGGTGGCTTATAATGAAGCCATCCCGTAACAAAGAAGAATATACCTATCGCATTCAAACAAAAGCTTTCGCAGCGCGTGTGAAAGGGAGCAACTCCGGTCGTAACGCCCACTTCAAATTAGGCCATATGATTTGCCAAACCGATATAAATAAAAAAAATCCAAGTAGGGTTGTTAACTAAGACACTGTATATTTCTATTAGGTAGGGCTCCGTAAGAAAACTAAACCTTTAGTTACAATCGTAATCTGGAAACCTTAAATTGAATCAAAAAAGGTAAAAGTGCACTCTCGGGCAGTCAACCCTAGTCCCTAGTGATATGTCGTTGAATACAATACCTGATAAGTGTAATTGTCCGGTATTAGTCTAATTGTTTATCTCTTATCAGCCTGTGTCTATTGCCGGGTAAACGTACTGTGTTAAAACGTTCCCTACGCTATGGTACTTTCAATAGTTACAATTGATAGTTTAATAAACATGTATCCAAGTTTCTATTTGTTGATAAGGGAGCTTACGAGTATTAAACATTTCACTAATTGTGTATAGATTTAGATAAAGTGTCGCGATATAATGTTTTTTTTTTGTGTGGACCTGCATCCCATGCCTATCATCATATTTGAGAGACAGACATGTAAGGGTTCCGTTTTTTGCTACGGAACCTACAAAGGTCATATTAACCATTTTCAGTTACATTATATCTAGATGACTGTCTACATGGTGGGGCGCGAGCGCGGATTCCATACCGCACCAATTTACTCTTTATCATAACAAGATGTGATTGATGGTCTCCTCGATTGCATATCTCTCTCGAACGTGTAATGGTTATGGATATTCATAAATTTTACTACAGCCAACAAGTGGATTTACTCGTAGTTTTATACAACATTACGTACTCGTACAGTCAACGGCAGAAACAGCTTCGCATGTTTTGTAGCTCTTATTCCAAGGTGCATAAGATCAAGAGCCGCCAAAATGGTGCATCAATTCCTGTATGTACAAGGGTTACATGTGCTATTTCAGTTTTATCTTGAAATGCATTATCTTTCACGATAAGAGCATAATAGCCTATGTATAAACATTCATCGTGTTTATTTCCTATTTCGTTTACTGTTATCGTGGTAGTAAAAAACATATCAATTTTACGCGTTTTAATTGGTTTGCGATTGCAAGTACACACGGCGACACGTGTAGTTACCCTTTTCGATTTGAGACATGCTATTTTTCCACTGCAGAGGAGTAATTAAATGTTTCTATGCAATTTTATTGTTTTCTTCGACATATTTCATTGTTATACTGAAATAAGTTAACTTTTAGTTTTTTCTCTAAACTGGTAATCTGTTTCTCTATGCTACATTAATTAAATGCATATTGGATGGAGTGGGTGGGACAAGCTTACTATCATTACAATGCAGTGTATTAATATGACGTTTACTGGGATTTTCCTCTGAGGCAACTCCAATCAAACTATTATATGCTTTTCCTTAGTAAGGTGCCTCTATCTTTGTTAGGTGCTTATAAGTTTTTCCTCATCGACAGCCAAGGAAATAAAATGAATGTAATGTAAGAACAACTTACATTTATCTCAGAATCACTGGTTTTTTAAATGAAACTTGTTCATATGACCTACATAGTATGAATGCATATGACCACATGAATGAATGCACTGTGTCACACACATGCCCCTTATTAAAGTTAATCGTGTTAATTCATTTATGTTATGAGATAATCATGTTTTATAACATGTTGGCTTGATAAGCAATGTACTATCAGCAAAGACCAGTTTTCGACCTTAATGTCAATACATTAAGGTCGAATTGTGGTTTACCGGGAACTTGGCTGTTAGTACATTTAAATGACTGACCTTATGCTGGCAAGAGTGGAAATCCTTGTTCTATCAGTTTTATTGAAATTCCTCATTTTATCGTCAATGATCAATCAAGAGATTTAATTCTAAAACCTCCGCAGATTATGAAGATTATTTTTATACTAATTTTCAATTGTACTAAAGCCAAAAGTCAAGTTGCCATTGTCCCTAATCAACAGTGCATTATCTCATGACTGTGTGTTTGATTGAATGTATATTATTACGTAACAAAATGCATAAAAGTATTCTAAGTTTCTTTTTTCAACTCGATACAAAAACTTAATATAATTTTCATGCGCTAAATATTCGCGCCCTGTGCGAGATTTCTACGGCGCCCTCCAACTACAATTCAAACATACGAAAAAAGGGCCTGTGGCGCCCCTTTTTATCTCGCGCCCTGGGCCTGGATCGCCCAACCGCGCCCTACCCTAAAACTGAGTAGAGTTACTACAATAAATTGCGTTTACATATAAATTCTCCATTGCAGATCCTAATCGGCATATCCCTGATGGTGTGGGTGGTGCAGAAGGCGCGCAAGGAGCTCACCATCGCGATCATGGCGGCGGAGTCCATGTCGACCTCCAGCAGTTCCTCCATCAGCTAGCCGACGGCCCGGGCCTCCACCGACGTGGACAGCGTCTCCGAGGAACGGTCCAGCTAGGGGTTAAGTCTCGACGGGTGCTGCAGACCCGTCCCCGACGCCCGCCAAGAAGAAACGTACGTGTGAATTTAGGGTTGGAAAACCTTGTGATACTAAGTTTAATCGCCAATTTACCTCTAAGAGGATAGTGATATAGGGTTGCCACTTCGGTGTTATTTATGTGTGTAAGTAGCAGCAATGTTGACAGTGATATAGTGAACCAAACAATGTTAAGGTGTTACCCTTAACGGTTATCCTAAAGGGTCTATGCACACTGCTAGTTGTATAAAAAAAATATTGCTCTACTACAAATAGACGAGTGAAACAGACAAATGTTAAAAAATGGCTTCCTTTTTTGACTGACAGCCAGAGGTACCAGACTGTGTAGTGTAAATGAGAACTAGATCTCAGAACGCGAGTCAAGTCAAGTTCAAGTCATGTCTCCCTGGAGGAAACATGATCTGAAACCGTGAAGGTATGCTTATAAATGGAGCTCAATATGTTATGTGTGAAAGAAGCGATTTGCATAGGGTCCCGGACAAGCTCCCCAAGGATCGAGTAAAAACCCAGTTTTAATGACAACAAATTTTCAGTGCCGGTCAGTCTGATTGTTGGTAGTCTTGTTCCTAGTGTCTCGGGAAGCACTAAATCATTGGTACTGCGTGTTACCAAACTTCATAAAAACGGTGACATTTTGATTTCATTGAAATAAAATGTGGCAGCCCTAGTCTTAAGTTGTAAAGGTTTCTCCCGCTAGCGGCTGGAGGAAGGTAAACGTAGAGAAATATTATGTTGTTGCAAATGTTTATACTCTGACCAGTGATGTTAATGTAACAACTAACAAGCTCACGGATTAATGGTTCCGCTGACGTACGACTGTAATCTAATTATCGTGTAGGTTTGTAAATGTTTACTATTGGACACGTGATGGTCTGTCGAACATGTGGTGTGATCACTGTCAAGAAAAGCCAGTCTTGTTGCTGCGCGTATACATCAGTAGGTACCTAGTCCGGTTAGCTTTCTGTCTCTATAGCACCCACTAATGAAGTATTAAAACTGCTTCCAGGTGGAATAGATATCTCCTCAGTGGTAAACGCGCATTTCTTTTAAAGTGCGTGTATGTCTCCTAGAATGACCCATGGATTTGATACAAGTAAAGTTTTGTTAGCGTTAAATTTTTATGGCAAAAATGATAGTTTTAGTTTAACCAAAATATTAGTACTGTAAATCAAATAAATCAAAAGTTCTCCCTTACTCACAGCGAGCACGTAGCATTGTAGTAAATTTATCAAATGTTTAAATATTTTTTCCGATGATCGGCTTGGAAGCTTCCCAAAAACTTCGCATTCCCGCGGAAACAAATAAATTTTCAGCTTTCAGGCGAGACAAACATGTCTCGCCTCGAAAACGTGCACCGTCAATACACGCTGAAAGAACTTTAACTGAAGAAAATGATATATGCCTTAGATGTGAAAACTAGGGTTGCAAGGAAAAACGAAAATAACAACTAGATAAAACTTCTGGGATTACAGCCGAGACTACAATGAACGGATTTAAAAGGTACCTACATGTGCAAAAATACCAGTTCCGAAATTACGCACTTTAAAAAATCATCGAAGTGTTCGGGTAGTACATGTGTTATACACGATTCAGTTTTCTAGTTAGCTGTTTCAGGGAATGACAAGGTGAAATTATTATGATGATGGCACGTGAATATGATTCGATAGGACAATGATCTATGCATAGTATGTTGAATATAATAACGTGCCGTTTCTTACATTTCCTTCATTTGATAGGGGCGGCGTCATGACCTGCTAACGCGGAACGTTCCAGTCTGGTGCGATACGATGGTAACTGGCGGTGAAGTGGTCCGGGCAACTCGATCGGAGTTGCGATCACCCTAAGATCGATACGATGAGATACTAGGGTTTAAGTTTCACCCTCTATCTTGTTCCTATACTATCACTAGTCATAGCATCTTCTAGGTCAACGCGTAACATCCTAGACCCCTGATGGAAAGCATATTGACGCTTTCCATCCGTGCGTGCAGTTGTGGTTAACCTTAGACTATCTACAATAAAAAGAAGTGATGATGGCAATGATGTTTTCTCCTGGGTCACCAAAAGAAGCACTACTAACTCGCCGCTTCATGTGTCATTAGGACAGACTGATCGGTATAAATAGGCATGGCTAGCTAAGTAGGCCTAGCGTCCGGCAACGAGGCTGGAAGTGATGATGTAATTGCATTGTTAAAAGGTCTTTACCTTCCAAGGTGACGCCACGGAAATGACTCTACCATGTCGTTACATGCAATAAACTATCGCATGTTTGCTGCAACTATTTTTATCGGTCATTTTTATACCTCTTGAGGAAGTTGAAGCATTTAATTGTCCGTAAAATGAATTATTTTGCGCAATTAATTATATCTATTATTTTACTTTTGAGTTAACACTGCCAAATGATGTTCACAAAGTAGATAGCTCATTCTGATAGTAAAATTAACGTTGAGTATCCTTTTATTTTGATTGCGCCTTTTGTCAAGTTAAAAGCCTTTATTCTATGTTACATAGATTTTATTTTAAAATGTCTTAAGTGATAGATACATAATACCTTTCTCTTCTTCTTCAGACAGCACGTTAAGCCGGCAGTCCCGTCTTTGTTATATAACTGTGATCGATACTCAACCACGTTAGTTACGAACTAAGAAGAGATTAAGGATTATTGTCCTACAAAATCAGAACATTAATGTCACAATATTATAAACACTGTGACAATATACGTCACAAATACAAACCATAGTTACAAATACGCATTTATTTACCAACAACGTATTTTACGACAACTTTCTACATCGTACGTAATGACTTCATGAGTGTAGACCGGTCTTAAACAGAAATGATAATTAGAATGTTCTGTGACCATTACACATTAATCTGCACGCGACAGCTAGTGAAATGTCATTAAATTGTACCTAATGTTTATTGTAATTTGTTCAGCAATTGCGTTAAAACTGCCGTGTCAACACGTCGTCGAGCGACGCTATCTGCTCGATTGGAGTGCTGGAGTACCTATTAGCGCATAACGCTTAACGATATTGCTCGCGCGGGCTACTTAATGAATAATTTACTTTGCCGAACCCAAATTTAGTTAAGCAAATTCATTGTCCACTATTGAAAACACAGAATTCTCTGGTGGCGCATCTACGGTCAGCGAACGTAGCGGTGTTCTTAAGAGCGTTTATCCGTAAGAGTCACACTTAAGTCAAAATCATTGATTTCCGATGGAGAATAAAATGATAATCTATACAGTTTGTAAATAAGATATTGATGTCAAATTATTGCAGATTTCATAATCTAATGCATAATTTCAAAATATTTTCAAATGATCATTTAGTTTTCTCGTTAGAACAGTTTTAATACAATCCCTTTTTGAAACTTGTGGTCGAAGGTCTACGCAAATGCTCGATAATAGTAAAACTATAAACGACAAACTTATGACAATATTTCTATTAAAAGAACAATAACATATATTAGGGCATGGCTACAAAACAATAGTGATTACTGTAAGTTTTCATACAAGAAAAGTGTACTCAAAAGTATCATTGTTAGTAATTTTTCGAGTTATTACACGTATTAGTTTAGGATGAAATAAAAGGTATTCTTGATTTTTTTTAAACCTAATAAATGAAGAAATTTACGCTTTAAAACGTGGTATTTTTTTAACTTTAATAACTTGTTTTTTTATTTTATTATGAATCATTTAGTACTACTATATAATCGGCGCAGAATCGCACCAGCGCTCAGTGCCGGCCGAGGCCTTTCCGAGGTAGGACCTATGTCGCTCCCGGTCACCGCGTGCTACGTAAAATTTTATTTGAAATTGGAGATTTTTTGACGCGACTGAGACGGATTGATACTTTTTGTTTTAAGAATATTAATTTGTTTTAACCAAACAAAATTTTGGTGAGTACGAAGGTAAAGAAATGCAATTCTAGTAACTTCCATAGATTAATATATTATATTCTTTACATTTTACATAATAATATAAAATGTGATATAAAAGGCGCTATTCGGGGAAGAAAAGGAAAAGTTATGGTACTTAATTTGGCCAAAGCTAATGAAGCTAAAACGTAAGTTACCGCGAATCCACTTTTAATGACATAGCTGGTCATAATCTATTCACATTTTTCTTTTACGATGATTTCATTACGTTTATTGCTAAAGGCAGAAAAGAGAAGGTCAAATACATGAGAATACCACCGAAGAATTGGAAATAGTTGAATCGCAAACTACAGAAACATGACTATGATTTTAAAGTAGAATTTCATCATCATCATCATCAGCAACCCACACTCGTCCACTGCTGTATTGGGTTTTGGGAGTCAATGACAAACTTATTTGTTGGTACTAAACGATATCTTTATTAAATCGTTTTATAGGAGAGTACGCATGTTTACAAATGTACAGTTAGCAGAGTAACAAGACTCACAGACAGAGCAAGACTAACTATCTGAGTCAACAGACTTCCACAAGACGAACCGGCCGAGTCGACAAGACTCGCTGGCATCTCAAGACTTACTAACATCTCAAGACTTACTAACAGAGTGATCCCTCAGGATTCAAGGTCGAAATATGTATTCGTAAAATGAACCTTATTAACAAGTGCAACAAGAGGAACTCTATTACTATGCAATTAAGTGCAGATTAGCATGGGACGAGTTTGAGTTATTTTTGATGTATTCCAACATGCTGGACATAGGTCTCCTCTAATGCACGCCACTGCTCCCGATTTTCAGCCACTCTCATCCAGCCCACACCAGCCAGCCTTCGAATGTCATCATCCCATCTTGTCGCAGGGCGTCCAACACTTAACCGAGTCGCGGTCTCCACTCAAGGTCTTTACGGCTCCAACGGTTGTCAGTTCTGCGGCTAATGTGACCAACCCACTGCCGCTTCAGTTTGCTAATTCGGTGGGCTATGTCGGTGACTCAGGTTCTCTGTCGGATTACATCATTTCTGATGCGGTTCTTCAGAGATACTCCGAGCATAGCCCTTTCCATAGCTTTTTGAGCGACTTTGAACCGGGTGGATTAGTCCAGCCACGTCCACGTCTCGGCACCGTAAGTCATGACCGCGAGGACGCACTGGTCGAAGACTTTCGACTTAAGACTTTGAGGGATGGATGACGAGAAGACTTGACGAAGCCTACCAAATGCTGCCCAGCCTAGCTGAATTCTTCTATTGGCTTCTCTCTCGAAGTTGTTTCTGCCTAATTGGAGCGTTTATCTTAGATAGACATATTCCTGGACAATTTCGAGAGGTACTCCATTAACAGCGACCGGTCCCGGATCAACGAGCTCGTTGAAAATGACCTTGGTTTTATCCAAGTTCATCCGAAGATCGAAGTGATTGGAAGATTCAGCCAGGCTGCTCGCCTGTAGGCCATGTAAGGTTTCCGTCAAGATGACGATGTCGTCTGCGAATCGTAGGTGTGACATGTACCCGCCATTAATATTGATTCCGCGCTCTTTCCAGTTTAGCGTTTTGAACAAGTCCTGCAGCGCAGCGGAGACGAGTTTCGAAGATATAACATCTCTTTGTCTCACACCACGTCGTAGCAGGACAGGCTCGGTTTGGCCATTTTGGATTACTACGGACATATTAGCGACGTTATACAGACACCTCAACACCTCGTGCCAAGTCGATATCGCCAATCGACTTGGCACCTCTGCAAGGCCTCGAGAACAGACCAGGTCTCGACGGAGTTAAAAGCTTTTTCATAGTCCACAAATGCCATGCACAGGGGCTGGTTATATTCTTTGGTCTTCTGTATAACCTGTCTCACTGTGTGAATATGGTCTATGGTGCTAAAACCGTCGGAACCCGGCTTGCTCTGCAGGTTGAGCTTCGTCAAGTCTTCGTGTAAGGCGATTCGAAATGACTCTTGAGAACAACTTATAGACGTGACTTTGGTCGATAGTTCTTCAGTAAGGTTTTGTCGCCTTTCTTGAAGAACAATACGAACAAGCTCCGCGGCCACGCCCTAGGAGTTCTCCCGAAGAAAATAACCGAGTTAAATATACGTCAAAGTTCCTTCAACACCGGCTTGCCGGCAACTTTCAGAAGCTCGGTGTGACTCCGTCTTTTCCCGGAGCTTTTCCATTTTTAAGTTGTCCAAGAGCTGCCTCGATCTCCTCCAAGCTGATGTCGGGTAGATCCTCCGTCGCATGGCGTAAAAGAAGGCAAAAAGTTTCTGGCTTTGATGTGACGACTCCTCGATTTGTTTTGGTTAACTTCGACAGGTGGCTCCTGTCAAGCTGTTGTACGAAGACTTTGGACCCCCCTGGTTCTGCTCAATTGCTCTCTGTATTGAGAGTGAATTGGAGCTTCGGAGGTCACGTCTTAACAGCTTGGAGATGGACTTATTTAGAGCCCGTTGTTCTGCCGAAGTGACTGATGGATCTTTCCGCCTCTTGTCCATTAAATCCAGAGTATAGACCGCTTGCTACTCACAGAACTTTGTGCCCTCGTCCCGAAGGATTTCCACCACTTGGTCGAATTCTTCGTCGATATATACGTCAATTGTGGTTTCCAAGGCAGTGAATCGATTTTCTAATTTCAGTTGGAAGGCATCGGAACCAGCGAGTGATTGGAGCAGATTTGGCCGGAGCGTGGACTTCATCAACCGAGAACGTTCAAGCTTAAAATTGATATTCAAAGTGCCTCTGAGAAGTCGGTGATCACTTCCGGTTTTAAACCTATTGATCACTGAGACATCTCTGAATATTCGCTTAATGTCCGATATATATTATGAAGTCGATCTCATTTTTAGTCATAGTATCTGGGCTCTGCCACGTCCATTTCCTCTGGGGCTGTTTCTTAAAGAATTGATCCCAGAAAGGGATCAAATTGAGGGTTTGCAACTGTTTTATAATGTATAAATACAACTGTTTTATAATGTATAATGTTCTTTTTTATTAAATGATTTATTAAACAAAACATGATATCTTTAAGTATTTAATTGCTTACCTGTCCTGAGTAAAAAAGGTAGGTAGGTATCTAAATGATATACCTATTTTTTTATTTTTCTTAAATCAAAAAATCAAAAGAATAACAATAAATCAACGTTGGATTTATTTTATTTTATTTAACTTGCAATTTAATTTTACAACAATACAGTAATTTACTTTGCTATAAAGCGAAAGGATCAAAATTTGTCAGTCTAACTATAAAGAAAACGTACGCGGCAACTCTATGCAAACAGTAACACATGCTTATGTGTGAGTGAAATTTTGCAAATCAAAACCGAAACATGACATTCCGCACTAACCGAGAACGCTCTTAACCGCCAAAATCGCGTGCACTGCGCTATGCGTTTGCGCAGGAATTAGCTCCGCCTAGCCACATAGAAATGTGTGCAAGCGATTTTCGCCTAGCGCTGATGCACCGGAAAATTCGTCGACTGTACATTTAGGAAGTTTTGGTATATAAGGCACACAAGAACATGTATATTGCTCAAAAATTTTACTAGATTACTCTGCTGAGATAGATTCATTTTCAATCTTTTTGGATAGATTAGTTTCACCCTTTTTCGGATTATTCCATTATAATAATGAGGTCGGCGAATGTGTTAAAATTAATCGCCTAATGGCCAAATGACTGGCAAAAAAGCTTGCTCGTTGTTAAATCCGTTTTGTTTACTTTGGCATCCGTAAATAATATTAGGGCATTCACCCCTTTATAATGCAACAAAGAAGTGACATAAAAACGACGAAATAAAGTATTACCACTTAACGAATGTCTTCCAATAGCATTGTTTTACATGGCCTGGAGAATTCGATGACACAAAAAAACATCTGTTTCTTACAGATTACCTCACCGATTAGGCAATTTGTAGGTAGATACTAGGGTACTACTGGTACTAACTTTTGGCAGTGTGCGATGTATCGAGCATCAGTTTTTTTTTATTTTATATCTAGTTTTGATGTGTACCATTTACTAAACTACTGAAAACTTTACAAATATAAGTCAACTCAGCAGTTGTTAAATGCACATTTGAAGTACGGAACAGGTTAACACCGTGGTCGTCAAACTGCGGCCCGCGACGTTATTTGTGCGGCCCGCGATAAAGTAGATTTCTTTTTAATTAAAAGCTCTTGAAACGCATTTACATATACTGCGGCCCAGGTCCTAGTGCTCACATTGTTATATGTGGCCCTTGAACAGTAAAGTGTGACGACCGCTGGGTTAACACAATCACCTAATAAATGATTTAGTCTGCGGATACCATGAGAATCGTTAAATCACAATGATGGACGGACACATAGTAAATGTTTGTATTCATATTTAATAACGTGATAGTAAGCTAGATGTTAGATAGAATTTAGTTCACTCACGAACTAAACACGTATTGAATTTCAATTGTAAATAATTGTAGATTTTGCAGTGTAGTACCGACAGATGTAAATAAAAATATTTTTCAATAGTTTTTGTTATTTGAAATAAGAACTTTTGGGGATGTATCTAAAATAAATTAAAATAAATTAGTATTAATAATGTTGCCAAATTACGTCGCAGTCATTAAAGCGTACTAGTATTTTTTCACAATTTTGTAGTTCAAATATTATTTTTTTGTAAGTAAGCTTCCACAGTTCAAATAAACCTTTAAACAACTTTTCATTCGTTTTGAACAAATATTCTTGGTACACTTTTTGCGCGAATTGTCTTCACACGAAAAGAAATATGCGAATTAATCTAGTTAGTAAATGTTGATTAATTCACTCCTTAAATATTATATTTTTTAATATTTAACATTATGTGTAGTCCAGAATTAGGATATTTAAATCTCAAAAAAATATATGCATCCTGAGACAAAATTAGTGAGAGATAGCGATGTGAAGTGTGTGTTATCGCGCCATCCACGAAGAGGCTGTCAGCAAGTCTGCTACAGTGCTATTGATGCGTGTTAATTGATCTATGACAGCACACACAAAATTCAACAAAAAAAGACAAATCATGAGAACATGTCCTATTGCGAGCACTGCCTTGGGCGAAAATAAACAAGGCGCGTCTTCGTGGATGGAGAGAATAGTTCACGACAACTAAAAGAGCGCCAGACGATTGTTTATTCAGCGGTCTTTCAGGTGACATTTGGAAGGCAGGTATCGTATCGATGTATAAAATTTAACAGTAAGGAATCGGTCGATGCATAATTCAACAGTATTTGGCATTTATTCTTATGAGATCGAGACTAAAGCGAGTCATAGAGACTAGTGAATATTTTTGTAGCCTTTTTTTAAATTAAAAATATAATCGAGTCACCAACAGGAAGTGCACACGTTTTGATGCTATAGGCATTGATTTGACTAAGCGCAAAAATGCATAATAATGCTGATGCGGACCGAACGCGTAGCAACAGTGTATAATTGTTATTTATTTATTAAACATCGTTATTTATTTATTATTCGAAACAAATACACAAATGTATTTATCACAAAGTTATATGTATTTTACCTGGCTAGGATTCCGTATGTACAAATATTACAAAAGTAAATAGGAATCTTCCAGTACGCTCCCTTTAAATAGTAATTCTTCGCTTTAAGAAATGTTTACGATCTGGCGCTAATCTACCGATTGAAATGTGTTTCAAATCGCTGATAAAAACTGCATTATACCTATTATTAATGTATTATTGTCATGACTAAAAAAGGAAGCCTAGATCTTAGCATGACTTTTTGAAATTTGTAACTAAAATGTTTAGAAACTTTAGTTTTCTTTTGTTCCACTTATTTTATGTGTTTTTATGTATTAATGTTTCCTTAGTGAAATATTTGTATCGTTGAGATCGTGATCTCAGCAGCGTTAAAATTAAAATAGTTTTTTTTTAATAAAAATTGTTCTTCCTTTGTATCTTAAAGACTGATTTTTCGTTGTTGTTAATGATTTCGTTAGTAATTTCTTCCATAGTCCTTTGATAAACTTAGATTTTTTAAATGGTAAATCGTAACTTTCATTTGTTATACGGACCAACCTAAATTTCGAGGTGCACTAAAGTTTTACATTGATGTATTTAATTATTGTAGTATCTACTACACAATATAATATTTCAGATATAGATAATTTCTAAAGACATTTCTAAATATTATAATAACTTTGTACATCTGTATTTGCATAGTTTTTAAGTGAGATGTGTGTTACACTAATTGTTACTTATGCGTTTTTTTATTCGTAGTCATGCACCGCTCATTTTAAAAACATACTAAGTATTATTTGGTATTTGTGGGTCTTTTTACCTTTTGTATAAATTCTTAAATTGTTCAATTTATAAAGAAGCTCCCTGTTGCGATCACTAGGATCGGACGCGACGGTTCACAAAAGTTAAGAGAAATGGAGTATTCGTAAAATTGGACGATTTATATCTATTTCTATTGATTTACCTACATTGTTGAGACCACGGACCTATAAAAAAGATCTTTTTTATAGGTCCGTGGTTAAAGACATTGTTTCTGAAAACCACAAGAATTTATAAATATTTTAAATAGTCTATTCTATACATCGATTTATGTTGTGCCATACGTATTTTTTTTATTTTATTTATTTTATCATTTAGGTGTAATGTAATATTGTAAAATCGGTAAAACACGCGTTTATTTGCCATTTTCTTGTTGTTGCGAAACAAAACTACTAGTGCCAAATTGTTTGGAATTTTCTCTTTAACATCTATTAATATTATCATTTGCGTTTTAAACTTCGATATACTTAACTAATGTGTAAAATATTTTCTCCCATTCATACTCTGTCATCTTATGCCTTTTCCTATTAAGATTGTTGTACCTAATGCTAATTATTAAGTTGATGGATTTACTTCTGCGTTGAAAATACATAGCACAGGGGTATAGGAGACCCTAATGGCGGACGGGCCCCCCATCATAGCCGCTGGGACCCCCCCGGAAACAATGACGCCCACGAGGGGGGGGGGGGGGGGTTCCCCTGTCATTGTACAGTGGCCAGCACATCAAGTTACTACAATCTGTCAAATTTCCTCAGTTGATATTGAACCAAACACGTTTGACATAAAAGTGAGGTTCGATTGAAGAAATTTGACAGATTGTAGTAACTTGATGTGCTGGCCACCGTACGTTCGGGCCGCGATGGTAATTTCGCTTCTGAAAACGGACCCCAACGAAACTAATTGGTGACCCCTGACATACCAGAACTTATTTGAGATGATTTGCACTTTGTTCAGACGTATTTAATAAATAAATAATTTCTGAGTGTGAGTTATCTTATTGTTGTGCTATGTATTTTAAATCGGACGTGTTTATTTTAGCAAAGGTTCAATTCCTCCCTTCGATCGTTACTATTAGCACAATCCCTTTCCTCATGTAAATTAAGAGTACTTACTTATTGATATTGTAATTTGTAACATGTTTCTAAATATTGTTTAGTATTTTGTAATACAGTTATACAATAAAAATCATTCATGCAGACTTTTGTATGCACAATTCAGTTCACAATTATTATTATGTGTAAGTACCTTTATTAGAGATTGTCATTTAGTGCCTATTTTCTTTTGTAAATATTAGTAGGTATGATTAAAAGATTATAAAAATATTTTTTTGACCTTTGAATAATATTTTGAAACATGTTTCCTAAAGTATTCTTCTTCCTATCAAAATTTTGTAACTTAAAGTGATGATGCTTAAATTCTACAATATTATGTATGTATATGCTCAGAATATTAAAATGGTTTCTCTATTTTTATAATACTTAACTTATATAATACCTACCTACTTATTAGAAGTAAAAAGTGCATTTACTGTTAACGAATTTATTTTGTGTTGTTTTATAATAAAAACACCCATTGTTATTATTTTTAAATCGTGTTTAAAACTATCTATTTAGCTAATCACTTTCTGTCAATGTGTACAATACTATTATGTTATTAATTAAGGAACAGTAAAAGGAGCCTTAAATTAAAATACATAATAAATTCTCAATTTAATCTTTGTTTCATTTACCTACATACATTTTTTTAATACTAGAGGCATCAACGAACTAACGGGTCACCTGCTGGTAAGTAATCACCGCCGCCCATGTACATCATAGTACTACATCTGCGAGATCAGACATCCAATACCTAATGGGTCTTGTTGAACGTTTCATTTTGTTTAATATATTTTCTTGCATTTTAGGTACATAGATGTTTTAATTGATATTCTACTACTGGAGGCCAAGACAAGTTTTATAAAAATAAATACCATACATAATACACCCTCATACGTATTTGTAGGTATAACGTATTAGTGCCAACATGGCAAATATCTATTATTAAGCACACTCCTGATATCGATATTATAGATAATAGTTTTAAAGCATTTTCACAATATTATTACACATTTACACCTGCAGGTTCAAAAAACGCGCGCGCGCCTTTAGCGATTTTGTAATGGACCAAGTAGCGACATCTACGTAAAGATTCTCGCAACTGCATACATTTCTTACTCTATGGTTTTTGTTTCCGAACGCTTCTATATGTCGAATGTTTTTAATTCGATTTGTTTTTGAACGAAAGCAAAACTGTCACTTTTCATTATCATGGCGGAGGACGAAGATGGTGTTTCGGATAAGAAAACTCCCCAAAATTCAAATAACGCAGGCCCTTCTCAGGAAAACGAGCAAAATGCGACTAAACCAGACTTAGGGATCGAAGAAGCGAAATATAATAGTAAAGAAAATGGCGAGTCCTCGCCAACAGAGGCGAAAAGTTCCACATCAAGTGAGTGTTTTACGAAGTTGTTTTTTGTCCGCTAAATATAAAGACATTCCTCGAGATTCGTTCGTTTTTGTTTCAGAGTCGACCGGTGCCACTCGAAAAGAGGATAATCCGTTTTCGTTCCGGCATTTCTTGAAGCGCGACCTGTCGTTACCGGGCAACTCGACGTACGAGAACACGGGAGCGCGACCCAAAGTTTACGCGAACACAGTGCAACATTCGCCGACCAAAATAGACGTTCACGCCGAGTCTAGGCGCGAAAAAACCCGCTCGATCGATAATCAAGCCAAAGAAAAGAGTACCGATGCTAGCAGCCATCGTATAAGTGATAATACGTCTTCAAGTAGTTCCGTAGAGATACCCTTTAGTAGTGTAGTGAACAATTCTGAGTCTAAGCATAACTTTTACACGGACAATGCTGATGTGCCCTTCTACCACAGGCCCAGTCTGGCTTCGGAGCCCCTAGGAATGCCGTCGCTACCTGATTTCGTCCAGGACCACATTCTGGTAGAACAGGCATATTTAAACTCTAATGGTCCAATATCAGTTGACTTGGACAATTTACCGGACTTTACGTTTAATACTAGTTTCAATGCGGGTTCAACCTCTTCACTAGGAAGGAGGAATAATAGTGGTTATAGCAGTAATAGAAATTATGATTATGATGCGTATATGGGAGCTGCTTCTACCTCGAATGATTCGGGTCCATCTCGTGGGATCCCGCTGGACCTGCCAGCTGGTGCCGAGGCGGCTGGGCCAGTGCCTCTGGACCTGCCGGCACACCTCAACTTGGACCTCACCGAGTCAGTGAACCCTGCTGACAGGAGAAATACTTCACCTAGAAATACGTTCCCATTGGACTTGCCAGCCAAATGCAGGTATACAACTTATTTTATTTAACAAAAAAATTTATAGCTGTATTCAGTACACATTGTTATTTCATCATTAAGTACATTAAATTGTGATATCTATATACATACTACATTTCCTAAATGCAATTGATACCTATAATTGCATAGTAATTACCAAATACATACTACAGAAAATACACCAGGACTGTAATGAATATACAGAAAATTTATGGGTTTTTAAATATAAGAAAAACATTTGCTTCTATAAAAAAGGAAAACTTACTTTCCTTTTATTTTAATTTTCATTGTGTAGATTGAGGTTTCATTAACATAGCCTTAAAGATTTTACTGTCCAGCAGTAGTTGACTTGAGTATAAAACAATCACATAGCTAATTACCACATAATGCATCTAAAAATAATTGTTGACCTGTGCACAAGTGTAATTAATACCAAATTATAAAACATGAGGTAACAAAGGTGTACTGTTGTATGTATTAACCCATTTGTTTTTTATTGTTACAATCAAATGAATATTAAGTTAATGCTTGTGACCTAAATATTTTAAGTGCTTAAAGACAACACAGTCTGCCATATTGGTTGGTTTTGGGAATTTGTATTAAATATTCAAATACTTTAAAGATCAATGAAGGAATTTATTCTCATATTTGAGTTAATGGAGGAAAATTAAATCAGTTATTTTAAGTTAGTGTTAGTTTTATTGGGCTTAAGTTCGACTGTTAAAACTTTTCACTAGCAACAAAAACTGTTGATTAAAAAATGTTTCAGGGTTGTATATTATGTATTATATTTAGAAATGTAGAAGCTATCATATCTCATAGACAAAACAGTGGACTAACGCCGTTTTCAGATATACATATTATGTGGAAGCCATAGATAAACACAATTACATCCATACCTTAGTTTGATCAAAGGGTGTGACTGGTTCATACCTCAGTTTAATCAGAAGGTGCGCCCCTTTCTTTCTTCCTAAATAATATGGTTTACTGAATATAAGAAATCCCGGGGGGAAGGGGATAAAAGGTTGGCAGCGCACTTGTAACTCTACTGGTGTTGCAGGTGTCCATGAGCGGCGGCATTGCTTACCATCAGGTGATCCGCCTGCTCGTCTGTTACCTATCAAATAAATAAAAAAATCCTCTGTTGGTTTATCCCATGTTAATGCAACTTCAGGTGCGGAGTCAATGCGCTTACCGGACTTCTTGCCTGTGCACCCGGGCAGGACGTCCCCAGAGCCAGAGCACCAAGACGAGCAGCTACAACAAATCATCTCAGAATTAGAACGAACTAGGTGAGAAGCTTAACCTTGTCGAGTAGATATAGTATGTGTACTTGATGATTTTCAGTTAAGAGAATTCAGTGTGGTACTGTAACAACTCAATCTAAAAATATTGTCTAAATTTCTATATTACACCTTTAAAATAAAACACAATAACAAATCACTTCTATATAAAAACTTATACTTAAACTTAAATCTTACTCTCCTAGTTCTTAACACTATAATCTATAATAAAATAATCAATAATACACAATAAGAAAACATCATAAATAATAATTAAGTCCAAGCAAACCCGCGCGTAACCATATGTTCGGGTAGCACGCACCCGCGCACGCAGCGAGCGCGTGCAAGGACACTTTTTTCTATTCGCGAGGATTCTGCGCGATCAGGGACAACACTTGCGAATGGACAGCTTAGAGGTCAGACGCACGGCCCGCTATCCCTAAACACCTACTTAGTTACCTGCCTTACCTACCTTATGGATATTTTCACAAGTGATATTATGTAGATTAACAAATATATGGCATAAAACTTAAGAACTAAGTGTAATAACTTATATACTTCAAAAGTTAATATCTGTGTGTGTGATCCCCCGTGTAATCGGGTAAGTGTTGCAAAGTGTTTTTATTGTAGTTCGTAAGCTTTTAGAAATGTAATAATAAGTGGAATCTAGTTGCGTAAGTGCTTAATTAGTTGTTAGAATCGGGCCGCGAAGGGCATTTGCGATCATCATTTTTCATTTCGATAATAAGTAGGCATTATTTATAATTTGTGATATACAATATTAATAAAAGTCACTGTCGCATTAGCCTTAAAATAAATTAAAGAGGGGGTAGTCGCACTCTGTTGTTCGCTGGTCGGATGTAGATAGTAAATAAGTATGTAGGCCATTACATAAGAGGTTATTCATCATGTACGAGGGGAGGTCCAAAGATTCGCGGAATGGGAGGGAAGAAGGTTGAAATTAAACACCAAACTATTTTTCCTTTTCAATGTATTCGCCCTTACCCTAATACATTTTTCAGATCGCTCAAATAATTTGTTATACCATCGAAAAAAAATGATTTTGTCCTTTGTGTCAAAATAGGCCGAAATTGCCGACTTGACTTCTTCATCATCGCAAAATTTTTTCCACGCAGCTCTTTCTTCTCATTTTTGGAAATAAGTAGTAGTCACTAGGGGCTAAGTCTGGACTGTAGGGCGGGTGGTTCAGTTGTTCGAGCCGCACCGGTGAATGGCAGCCGTCGCACACATGGCACGTGTGAACGGGTGCGTTGTCGTGCAAAAGGAGCACACCTTTTGCAAGTTTTCCTCTTCTTTTTTCCTTGATGGCTTCTTTCAATCTCTCTAGTAGAGAAGCGTAAGTATTGTCCGGTTATAGTAACACCACGTTCTTTATAATCAATGAGTAAATACCTTCTGTATCCCAAAAGACAGTCGCCATGATCTTCCCGGCCGATTGTGACACTTTGAATTTCTTTGGAGGAGGTGTACCTTTTTTGTGCCACTGCACTTCACTGCACTTCGTCCGCGTGGAAAAGTAACTTTTTACCCCCCTTTTAACCCCTTACAACCCCCTTAATATTATTATGTTGATAGCCTATAGCCTTCCTCGATAAATGGACTATCCAACAAA
The DNA here is from genome assembly GCA_014851415.1 of Cnaphalocrocis medinalis. Classification (NCBI taxonomy): domain Eukaryota; kingdom Metazoa; phylum Arthropoda; class Insecta; order Lepidoptera; family Crambidae; genus Cnaphalocrocis; species Cnaphalocrocis medinalis. Next base: position 13,526,872 of record CM026287.1, on the reverse strand, counting down.
AAAAAAAATTATTCAAATCGCACCAGTAGGTTTCGGAGATTAGCGCGTTCAAACAAACAAACAAACAAACAAAACTCTTCAGCTTTATTATATTAGTATTAGTATAGATGAGTAAAATACCTTCTGTATCCCAAAAGACAGTCGCCATGATCTTCCCGGCCGATTGTGACACTTTGAATTCTTTGGAGGAGGTGTACCTTTTTTGTGCCACTGCATCGACTCTTGTTTTCGACTCAGGTTCATAGTGGTGAACCCAGGTTTCATCTTCAGTAACAATCCGGGCCATAACTTCTTCCTTGCCCTCTCCACAGAGCTCTAAAACTGGCGAGAACACTCGACACGCTCGCGTTTTTGAAGTGGGTGTGAGCATTCTCGGAACCCATCTTGCACTGACCTTAGTCATCCCAAGATGATGATGTAGGATGTTTAAAATGCTCGATTCGGATACTCCAACCATTGCTGCTAGCTGCTTCTTCTTCAGGCGGGCATCTTCCAATACAAGTTTTTCTACTTTTTCGACGATTTCAGGTGTGGTGGCCTCAATTGGCCGTCCGGAGCGGGGGTCGTCTTCAATGGAGTCTCTTCCTTGTTTGAAAAGACCATGCCACTTCTAAACCATGGTTTTACCAGGGGCAGAGTCCCCGTAAAACCGCTAACAGCTCTTGAAAAATCGTCTGAGCGGATTTTCCCTTGCTTGGTAAGGAACTTAATAACGGCACGATGTTCAATTTTCTCCATACTGGCTGACTTCTTCCGATTTAGTTGTTTGCAGGTCGATAACTCAAAAGTTAATGACCCGATTAGGTTCAAACTTGATATATATACTATTAATGAGTTCCTCAATTAGTGCCTACCTGGACAAGTAAACCTACCCCACCAACCCCTCCATTCCGCGAACTCTTTGACCTCCACTCGTATGTGTGTGACATATATTGTAATTTCTCCATAATTAGCAAGAATTTAGTAGACAATCCATATCCATCCATACTATCTCATATAGTTAAACAGAAAAACGAAACACATGCGCATTGTAATCGACTCCCAGCGCCATCTATTAGTATTGTGCGGAATTAATGTCCCAAAACGAAGTGAGGGCAGGCAACTAGTAAATACATAAATGTGGAGGAAAGGTTCACTCCCGCATAGGACTTTTGAGCCACAAGTGCAGCTTTAAAGCCACACTACGTGATGCTGCTTGAAACATGATGTATTTTTTTTTATGTATGTATGTCTACTGACAATAATCATTATTCCTTTAGTTTTTATGATAAGACTATGCTAGAATTGATAACAGTTTTTCGGGACAATCGCCCATCGCCCTTTATCGGCTAGCTGGCGCCCATGTAAAACATGCTAATAATTCTACTCTTCAGTATAATAATGAGATACAGTAATTTATAGCGCTTATGCTTCTCTAAATGGTGTTATTACATTTTAATTGAGTATTCAATTCATATTTTGCCATTGTATTGTCTTACTCACGTTCTTAATGCAGGTGAGAATGCGTCATGCGTCCTTTGGTATACTTATTCATTGTGATAATGTTGCCTAGTTTGTCTGTGTGGAAGTATCTGTGGCGGCGCCCGGGCTATAATCTGTTCATTAAATTACTGTACCATTTTAAAACATTGTAGAGTAAATAAAGAGTCGACTACATACATAGTAATATATTTCTACATATGAGGAAGCAATTATGTAGGATGACTGAATCCAGAAAAACAAATCATATGCATGCCTAATGCGGATTGATGATCACAAACCCGAACATTTCGAAATACACTTTCTGCTCCTTCCACAACTTTCCAACAGGTAGGTTTGGTCGTCTGTGCTTAGTGGTGTAGTGTACAACGGAATAATAGACCTTACCCTGATATAGAGAAAAGGTTTATTTCCGTTTGCAGGGGCACATAGTCGTAACAATTTCACTAAAAAGTTCAAGTAAATTGTTCATTTGGCTGGCTGATATAAACGGGTTTCATTTATCCACAATCCAACATGTTTCATGGTTCATGTGACAGGGTCCATATTATACTTACCTATATTGTTTTTTACCACCTTTTGTAACATATGGAGTGCAATAAAGAATATGGACTGGCAGAGAACCTAAGTTATCGACATAGCTCACCGGATTAGCAAGCTGAAGTGGTAGTGGGCTGGCCATATCCGCCGCAGAACTGTCAACCGTTGGGGTAAACGAGTTCTGCAGTGGAGACCGCGTCTCGGTAAACGAAGTGTAGGACGACCTCAGGCCAGATGGAGTGATGATCTGCGCAAGAGGGCCGGCTGGAGTTGGATGCGAGTAGCCGAAGATCCATCAAAGTGGCGAGCATCGGAGAGGCCTATATCCAGCTGTGGACTGCAACGGGCTGATGATGAAAGATGATGAATATACTTACTTACTCCACTGGCTCAGCGACCCGAAACGAGTCTTGGCCTCCGAAACAAGAGAACGCCACTTCGGTCGATCCTGTACCACTTGTTGCCAGTCCTTGGCCTGAAGTTCTCGCAGATCACTCTCGACGACGTCTTTCCAGCGATACCTAGGCCGGCCTACCGGGCGTCGGCCTATCGGTCGGCTTTGGTATGCTTTCTTCACGAGACGATCATCGTCCAGTCTCTGAATATAATGAATATAATGTTGAAGAATGGTTCTATTCATGTGGGGTGTAGGTCGGAGTTGTTCGCGGAGCGCAGCCGGCGCTGCCGCGCGGAGGGCGCGGCGGCGGCGGCGCGCGCGGAGGCGGAGGCGGCGCGCGCGCGGCGCTGCGGGACACGCGCCGCGCCGAGCGCGCCTACGCCGGCCAGCTCGACCACGCCGCGCACCGCCTCGAGGCAGACATCGACAACGCCTCGGTCAGTGACACCCTGCCTTGTCTTTTTTTCCAGGGCAAACCGTCGTGGCCTACACCTGACGACGATGGTTTGAACGCCGGTTGAGATACGAGGGTCGTGCGTCGATTCCCACATCGACTCGAAATGTTTGTTGATGAAACAGATATTTCTTATCAGTTAATTCTATATATTCGTGAAACTGAGCGACCCACTCCCGTTTACTTGCGTCTTACGACAGGCAGTGAATATCTTGGCAGTGTGCTCCTAGTCCCGAATCACGCTGGACGTGGGTCTCCGAATGTTCTCCGTAGATACGAAGCTACTCCATTTGATTTTGCTGCATTTAAAGTTACCCTAACATTGAATGAATATTAAAATTAGTGTTTTTTTTTTAGAGTCGGGCATCCGAGGCAGATTCGACGATTTCCAGTTTAAAAAAACAGATCAAAAAGTTAAAGGTGGGTATACTGATAAGTGATTTTTGAGATAGATTACAATAGGCGATGCCGATTGTATGGAGCAGTAGCGCATTTTTTTTTGTATGTACTCCCACCGAGTATTGTTTTTTAAGTTTACAGTGATGTAATAAATAAGGTTATTTTAAGAACTATATATTCTCAGTTCGAGCTAAGTTATTTTTTTATTTTATGTGATAGATGGCAGACGAGCAGATCGATCACCCGATACTAAGCGATACCCGCCGCCCATAGATACCTGTAACGCCAGTAAAGTCACTAACGCGAGCCAACCTTTAACCCCTTTCTCCCCAATCGGGCCATCAGTACCCTCCCTCACTCAACGAAAGATAACGCAGGTGCCACTTCACGCCGCGGTATTCCAGTCACGACGAAGTGTGGCTCTTCCACGGTAAAATTTTCAGATCACTAATAGTGCAAGTCAGTAGAATAAAGAAATAAATGTACACTTATAACTCGTCAGGAGGAGCTGGCGGCGGCGCAGGAGGAGGCGCGCGGGCTGCGCGCGCGCCAGGCCGCCGCCGCCGGCGACCTGCGCCGCGCCGCCTCCGTCGCAGAGAACTCGTTAAGGTAGGTTCCTAACTATACATTCACTAAAATGTGCGTTTCTTAAGAAACTTTCTGCCTCGTACTATACTCTAAACTGGAATTCTAGACCAAAAAATTTACGACAGATACGTCACTGTCAAATCTGATAAAGTCACTTTTGTCATTTTTAAGTGACGGTTTTAGGTTTCGCCAACCATTTTGGCATTATTTTTCTTATTAAGCAGACTAAACTGTCAAGTTTCCATACATTGTTAAAATATTGTAGGTAGATACCAAATGTTATTAACACCCGAAGTGTTACAAGCGCAATACCATCTTTGAACACTAACATTACGGATGGTTAAGTTTTTATTAAAGGACCTTGTATTATTTTTTTATGTGATAATAGGTAGCAGGCAGAGCTGGTATTTACATGAAAAAAGTTATTTTTTTAAATTATAGAATAAATAAATTATATCAGCGAATGTTGTTAGAAAAAAGGGGTATACTATGGTACGATCATTTTATTGCAGTAGCAACATTGTAGTAGATTTTTTGATCTTGAATTCTAGTTTTGGGTATACAAAACAATGGAATGAACTGTCACCAGCGGTATTTCCGGACCGATACGACCTGCAAACCTTCAAAAAGCGAGTGTAATCCTTCTAGGTCGGAAGCGCACTTGCAACCCCTCTGGTGTGGCAGGTATCCATGGACGGCGGTAATCGCTTACCATCAGGTGATCCGTCTGTTCGTCTGCCCCCTATCTTTTAAAAAAACAAAGTTCACACAATAGCTCATACGTTGACCTGGCTCTGTACTAACTTAAGCACTTGTGTAACAGATATCAGACAACAGAGGAAACATAAATATAATACTTAAATACCTACTCATATTACACCCAGACACTGAACAAACACAAGTATTCATCACACAAATGTTTGTTCAGGGTGGGGATCGAACCCACCCACGTAGCGCATTTAGTAGTGACATACTTCGTAGCCCAATTCGTCCACTGCTGGGTATGCCCAGCAGTGGACGAATTGGGCTATGGCCCTCCCCCAGCGTCCTCCACACATATAAATTGCCATGGGCGTACCCAGGTTCTGAGCCAGAGGGAGGTAAATCAGATTTTTTTTTTATGATAAAGGTGGCAGACGAGCAGACGGATCACCTGATGGTAAGCGATAGACACCTGCAACACCAGTAGAGTTTGCACTTGTGTGCGCTTCACAAAGAAGATTTCTATCGATAAAAGTACTAAGATAAGTTAAATTAGCAGGGACGTCAATATGATCCCTTGTCAGCCGAAAGCTCAAAATATAACCAATGAAATCGAACCTTAATCTCAATTCTTCAGTACGCCGTCAACCGATTAGCGCCTGCTCTCATTTACAAAAAGATTGATGAAAATGAAAAATAAAAATGTTTTATTCAGTAACTTAATGTAAAGTGTGTACGGTTTCCAGGGATTTGCTGACCGGCTTGGACCAGCTCAAGTCTCTGAGCACCTCGCTCAACCCCTCGTGAGGCCGCGCCTCCACACACGACACACCCACGCGTTGAGTTAACTACATTATATAAATCATCTTCATAGGATACCAATCTGGTGGCTTATAATGAAGCCGTCTCTTAACGAATGAAAATGAGACGTCTAAAAAGCAGCTAAACGCTAAGCAAATATGAAAGACCTATACTCTGATTCATAATCATGTAAAGTAAACTGACAGATGTCAATGTGTCATCCCCATACATTAACACTCAATTTGACACATGCAAAATGTCAAAATGCATAGAAACTTGTCATTTTCATCTGTCAGTTTACTTTACATGATTATGAATCAGAGTATAGCTGCTTTTGATTCTATACCTATATGCTTCATAGTATAACGTGTCAAAAAAGTCCTGAAATTAATTGGTGGCGCCACTGCCGCTTATATTGTTGGGTTTGGTAGCCCCATTGGTTATAACATGGGAACACCGTTAGTTCACAAAAAAAAAAAATTCTAGGCTTTCTTGACGCATCATACACTTGTCGCATTCAACCAAAAGCGCGCACAGCGCGAGTGTAAGGAAAGGGAACCGATTCGGTCGTAACGCCAGCTTCAAATTAGGCCATCTGGTTCCAAATATTAAGGTAAATCTAATGAAGAAATTTGACTATTGTATAAACTCAGAGTGTGGCTGTCTGTACCAAATAACAAGCACCATACCACAAAATAATTACACACAGAAAGTAGACTGCCCACTAAGAGCTAAAAACGTGTCATGTACTCACGCATACGCACTAACGGGGAAATACGCCTTTTCGACCACATTAATCCTAACCTATGACATAAGATTGTCGAACTGTCGAGGTCTATGGTATTGGCCGTGCGCTTATGTACTCATGCCGGACAACAACCCTAGCATATGTCAACGAAATCTTCTAAATTCAAAATCAGGCTGAGTCTACCTTCCGTGTGTAATTATTTTGTGACCATACGACACAAGAGACTATATCATTTGTACAACAACAACACCGCACAGGTCGCAGTATAGCCATGTGAAGTTTTATACTTTATTACTTTTGATAACCCAATGGCGTTACGTAAAAATTCAAATTAATCCACAGCACTTTTCGAACAGTATTTTTGAATTTATTAAATATTATGAAATATTTAATCCAATATAAACAGACAAATAATAATTTCTCATAAAAACTTGTAAGATGTTACTTACGCGGTATTGTTGTTTTAAAGCCATATTGGCTGTGTCGTATATGTCATGCGGTGCGGGACGTGAGCAAACCTCTTGTACCGTTCGTACTTCGCTAGCGGAAACGCATCTTGTTTCCAATAAAATTCCTTTCTTACATTAGACCACTGAAGGCAAATGCTTTATGTACAATATTTGTTATTTAGAACGTGGTTTTCGATTCCACAGTTTAATAACGAACATTTAACTCAGTAAAATTATTTATGATGAATGTTTTAATATACAGCAAACATTAAAAATTGTTTCCAAGTATATCTGAGGTTGATCTTATTTCTTAAGAAGAAAGATATAGGAACCAAAATCGAGTGCCGTCTTCTACTTTTGATGCCGTCGGAATATCTGTCCTTAAACACTCTGATCCTTGCGTCTACCTCAATGGTCTAATGCTAAAGAATGAACTTGTAAAACTAATTGTTATTTTCGTATACTTAGATTCTATCCGCGCTCCGAATCGAGGCTGAAACTTACTTTAGAGTTTAGACTCTCACTTAACGTGTAACAAAGTACATCGGATTTAGATTAAGTTTTTATAGTATTATTTAAAAGGGAATAAAGTCTTATATGTTTAACAATAAATAAATAGTTCTTCCTTAAAATATGACAGATTTTGTTTACATATTTTTTATATGTGAAATGTAAATGGGAATATTTGACTTCTATTAAAACTTAAATTACTGCTTAGCACTTATAATATTGGCTTACATTACATAAGACTATGTATTTATAGCTGTACAAATTGTAATGTTATGGCGTATTCCATGTACATACTGTATTTTATGTAACAATCGCTAAATTGTAGTTTTCAAAACTACCTAATTGAAATATATTATTTCCATATTTCTGCGAATAGAATATTATGTTAGAATCATTGGTGTAGAATAATACAAGATACAGAGCTTTTTAAAGTGTATGATTTTGTTTGTACAATTCGCGAAAGGTAATTTAATTTCGACCTTATGCTTATACCTTTAAAGCGTTTTATGGCTAAATGGCGCCAGCTTCGATCATTTGAACATATCAACACTTATAAGAACTGTGTCTTGCATTAATATCAATGGCGTAGTTGTAAAATTAATCGTGTGATCGAAATACTTGAAATCTCTTTCGTAATTATGTTTGTACGTTATTCGTTTAAATTAAATGTTTCCTAGGTATGGTGGAACTGCGTTTGGTTTTGTTATCGAGTTAGCGTTTAAGTTCGTAATATAGGAAGAAGAAATTAAGGCTCGCATACACTTAACCGTAAAAATATAATCATAAATCAGTTCTTAAGATAACAGTTGATTGGTTACTCTAAAATACAAATTAACCGTGATACATAATTTTTCGTGGAATTTTACAGCCAGATGGAAAAAAATATTCTACTTTAGAAAAGCCTACGTTACCGTCTTTATTTACTGTTATAATAAATGCGCCTAAGTGTGTACGAGCCTTAAATATGTAAAATAAAAAAAGCGATTGTTAAAACCGGACGAATGAATGGAGTGAAGTGGGAATGTTACGGTATAGGCTCCTAAGGTAAAGCTAGCCGTGTAAATTAAATGCAACGAACGCAGCATATCGTCCGAATCATGGTGTGTCATCAAATAACTTCATTTATGTCTAATCATCCCGTAATTTATGTACTACAACCCCCTTATTGCAAAATGTGGTCTTAAATTAGTCTTGGTTTGAAACCATTTTTAAACCATGTCTAACTTTTAGTCTCTGTTATTAAGGTTGTAACTGACACAATCGCGCAGACATATTTTTCGCGTCACGTTTAAAGAACGCTGGATTGCATACAACAAATGTGACGCGTACTTAATCGTCTTTTGTTTTGTATACTAAACAACATCTAATAACATTTTTTTTTTGCCTAAAAAATTAAGTGGTTGAACCATTTGGCGTGAAATACTCTTTAGGGAAAGTGGCGCCAAGGAAAGAAATAATTTGAATAACACCGGATGCACAAAATACGCGAAATTCCATAACTTTTACTCAGAGATCGATATAGTCGATCGATGATTTACAGAACGTTGTACATCTATCTCATTCAAATCAATCAAAGCCATCAACACCAATCGACCAACCTGGATCGATGTTATCATGACTTTCGGGTATCATATGAGAGTAAAGAAAGAAAATATGTTGGATATAGGTAACGATGAGGATTGCAATTAGGTACCTAACTAAATCAATCTAAATATATCAATAACATAAACATCTCTCGAATGTTTTGGTATGAATTCCTGAAGCTGATGACTATCGCGCACGCCACTGTAGGGTAGCAATTATCGTGCACTCGGCATTGAAGTCGAATCGGAATTTTGTATAATACGAATGTATGAAATCTCTAAATTCGACTTCAATGTCGAATGCACGAGAATTGGCCCCCAGAACGCCCAATTATAATGTGACTTATGTTGAAAATCATGAAAAATATCAGATAATTTTATTTTTTACATAAAAATTGTTGTCGCTTTCCGCAACAAGGTGAGGTCTTTTATAGTCCTAGTAATATTTAAAATATTTTCGTCATTATGATTGCGACATGTATGATTTCATCAGTTGCACGCGCGATCGTATGAAAATGGGGGTCCGTCCAAGGGGCCTACTCAGAAAACGAATTTACCACACCGAATCTATCCCCCTCCCTTTTACATAAAAGAGAAGCTCAGAGCGTTTAAAAGGGAGGGAGGTCAAGATTCCGTTTAGATTTCGGTTTCAGATTAGACCCCTTAGATCTGAATATTGCGCAGACGCAATAGATATAGCGCGCGTGCGCTTCTGGACGGACCGTGAGAGAAATGGCTGGCGTGGCGAGTTGAGATGTAAATCGTTATTTTTTATACCTTACTCATTCTATATGAATAGAAACGTATGTACTTACGTTTGTTATTAGTGAGAATAGAAGGATACATCAATAATTATCTTTATTCTACGTTTTGAGTCTTCGGCTCTTTTTCTAACACTGTCCTTCTATTTTATAAACGTAATAGATACTATTTTGCGAAGTGACGAGGAAAATAGCAATAAGAGATTTTTTTTCCACTTCGCAAAATTTTATTGCGTTTATGATGTGGAGGGCAGACTGGTGTGTACAGGTTTTCTAGGTTTCGTCCTTCCTTCATGTTAGAATTATTGCTAGGTGTCATTATCATTTTTCAAAGATTTTATGATCTTTGCTTTATGTGTTATATAGATTCACGCAGTTGTTGGACTTGTGATGTATTTTGAATTGTTTCCCGTACATCTGTTATAGCTAAACTTCGAAGCGCGACAATTTGTAGATTGAATTTTCAAAATAGAAGATCATATTAAAAATCATCAATTCATTTTTCATATATCAATCAATGTTGTAACATATTTTAGTTTTCATTGGAATCGGTTAATCCAAAATATTGTGCATGCATGTTTTTCCAAATGTGAAAGGAAAGGATTTCTTCGACTTTTTGTTCTATGAGCCAGTTAACTATTATTATTATGTATGGAGAATATTAAATGATACTAAATGTAACTTATGAGAGCCTGATGAAATAAATAAAATTGATTTTAACATCAGTTTTTATTTTATTTTAGAACTCGGTCCCTTTTATATACTTACCCCGGAATACTCAAGATGCGTCTTACCTGAACTGGCGAAACGTGTTGTCTTTATTCTAAAGTTAACTTAGAAAGGGATAACATGATGTAACTTCTTAAGTCGAAAAGAGTATTCGGGGGGGTCATACATAAAATACGTAATATGTGAAGAGGGGGTGTTGTAGTAGAAGTGTTATATTTTTTTGGCAACGGATGAATCCTAAATTCTGGGATTTCATATATCAAAATCTTAAATGTGTCTATCTAAATACAAAAAAAAATGTTTTAAGTCCGAAGCCTACCATTCAATCATTATTGCCTGGTGAATATAGTTTATTGTATGGAACAGCTGCGAACTGTTTCGCTTATTTTGATGATCTATCTACCTATCATGTTAAAGACGCGTGATACTTAATATGAGGGCTTCGGGATTAAAACGACTTAAAACTTAACGGTGTATTGTTCTGAAGTTTTAGTTAAAACACCTTAAATTAAGGTCCATATGAGGAACTATGTACGAAAACTTCAATAGCTCTCATCCATCAGGAATAACATCAATATCGAAATTGTTATGTTCACACTTTGGCATCTGTGATTTTATGTAGAAAAAAATACAAAATACGTGCGACGCAATTTATGGATAACTTAGTTGAGACAGATAAAACTTACTCAGAAGGTTATGCTAGTTAAATGAAATGAAAAACACATTGTTTACTGGTAACAACATTATTTATTTATTCTTAATTTTATTTGTATAATTGCCTACCTAATGTAGTTTAAAGGAATGTAATATGAATACATTTTTTCTTTAAAATAAATAATTTGGTGCCTAAATTATTATAAAAGTAAATATTATTATTCAGATCAAAGACAACAAAATAGACTACTAAAAATCAAACATGAATATTCGGGAGGGGTAAAGAAGCAGTGTTATCTATATTTGATCAACATTTCAATATAACCTATTTCAAAATAAAATCAACTTATTTACAAACTGTGTTGTGTAAAATCCACCAATATAAGAGAAGCTTGCTCGTTAACAAGCGCAGTTTTTAGCAAAATCCGATAAATGGCGTTACGTTGACGTCAGGTCCAACTTTGACGACATTGATTGTTTCATGACATTACTTCATAATTTTGACATGATACGTCAAAATGTAACCAATCCACTCGTTGGACCTGACGTCAACGTAACGCCATCTATCGGATTTTGCTAAAAAAGATATTTGCATTTGCAAAAACCCTCATTACTGAATGAAATAAAATAGTATAGAAGATTGCATTTTTGGACAAACTCGAGTTGTCGTGTCTACTGCGCGGGGCTCGGAGAGGTGGTCCCAGTGCGCGGGGCACTGCAGGAAGTGCTCGCGGCGCCGGTACTGGGCCGGGGATGCCCAGTGGCTGCCCGGGGCTACTGCGCGAGGTGGTCCCAGTGCGCGGGGCACTGCAGGAAGTACTTGCGCGCGGCGGCGCAGAAGCGGCGCTGGTACTCGTCGGGGGACACGACGGTGGGCTGCCCGGAGCCCAGGTTCTTCTTCACCAGGTGCTCCAGCTTCTTGTCCCACGTGAACGTGCGGATGTAGTCTGAAACCGTAAGTACGACAATTGATACTGCGTATACCGATGCATTGAAGATGACGCCTTAAAGCGTTATTTAAATCTTTTACGTATGGCGTATGACGCCGAATAGCGTCTTAAAGAATTGATATCTGATGTAGGGATGTTACGAATATCAAATCAAATCAAATCAAATCAAAATCAAAATCACTTATTCAATTTAAGTCCTTTACAGAACATTTATGAATGTCAAATTTTATATCTACTGCTGATTCGGAAGGTCAATTTCTACCGAGAAGAATCAGCAAGAAAACTCAGTAGAACTTAATCTTTTCAAATTTGTTATCATAAAATTTTTAAGAATTAAATAAAATTTAAATTTCATAATACATAACACTGGTGTAGGTGAACAGTTTATCATTTCCACAAATTCTTGTCATTTAGGTATTCTTCAATTGTATAATAGGCATTTGCCATCAAATAAGATTTAACTTTAGATTTAAATTTATATATGGGTAAATCAACAAGGGTTTGTGGTAATTTGTTAAAATTTTAATGCTCATTCCGACAAATGAATTACCAATTTTATGAAGTCTGAGATTTGGAACAGCAAGTTTGTGTTTATTTCTGGTGTTTAGGCTATGCTTATCAGATTTCCTTCGGTAATAAATTGAGATTTTATAAACATACATTATACAGTCAAAATATACTGTGATGCTAATGTTAGATGTTGATTTCTTTGAACAAATTTCTAAGCGAGTCTCGTGGTCTAAGTCCGTATATGGCTCTGACGGCTCGCTTCTGTAGCACAAATGTAGCACAAAATTTTCACATCGCGAATGCGAATGTTAAGTACTTAAGACATCAGTCACATCAAATGTAAAAACAAACAACATATAAATCAATCATTTTTATTACTTAAAAGACAAAAATATACATAATGTACTGACTTGACAGACATTAGACATGTCAGTCTAGCAAGATCAAGAGTCGCGAGATCACGCACGCACGGCCTGCACACGTTCGCATAACATTCGCATTGATTTAAGCGAATGCGAATATTCGTAACATCCCTGATCTGATGCCGACTGAATGTAAACATTTATAAAACAAATCAAAATGTGTTCAATGATGGCTGAAGACGCCTAAAGGATTCACTTTACTGTGAGGCGGCTGACGCCAGTAGGCGTCACAGAAGATTTGTTAGCCGACATGGACAAAAGTCCCTAAAAGTGGGCTATAAACCAATGAATCGGTTAATATAGTCGTTAAATTTATTCTTGAGGAACTATTACGGAGTTCCATAGTATTATAACCGATGGGGCCACCATACTCTATAACATAAGCGGCAATGGCGCCATAAATTTTATTAATTTCATGACGTTCTTGATGAGTTTTAATAAGTTTTTAACAATCTGGCAGCAATCGTTGCCAGATTACAGTTGGGGTAAACGAGTTCTGGACTGCGGAGACCGCGTCTCGGTAAACGTAGTGTAGGACGGCCTCAGGCCAGATGGAGTGACGATCTACGCAAGAGGGCTGGCTGGAGCTGGATGCGAGTAGCCGAAGATCGATCAAAGTGGCGAGCATTCGAGAGGCCTATGTCCAGCTGTGGACTGCAACGGGCTGATGATGATGATGATGAATACTACTTATACCCAAAACTGGAATTCAAGACCAAAAAATCTACTACAATGTTGCTACTGCAATAAAATGATCGTACCATAGTATACCTCTTTTTTCTAAAAACACTCGCTGATGTAATTTATTTATTGGTAATTGTGATTCTATAATTTAAAAAAATAATTTTATTTACTTTTTTCATTTAAATACAAGACACTTTAATAAAAACTTAACCATATCCGTAATTTTAGTTTTCAAATATGGTATTGCGCTTGTAACACTTCAGGTGTTAATAACATTTGGTATCTACCCCACAATATTTTAACAATGTAAGTATGGAAACTGGACAATTTAGTCTGCATAATAAGAAAAGAATGCCAAAAGGGTTGGCGAAACCCTGAAAACGTCACTTAAAAATGACATAAGTGACCATTAACCAGATTTGACAGTGACGTATCTGTCGTAGATTTTTTGGTCTCGAATTCCAGTTTGGAGTATAGACACATACCGATGAGCCCCAGGTGCAGGTCCCGGCCGTCGACGCCCAGCAGCAGCGAGTAGTCCATGACGCGGTGCGCGGCCAGGAAGCGCGTGTCGCGCTCCACGCTCGCCCACAGCATCTGCCCGTGTGTTGCCAGGTACAGCGTCTGCCACCTGACACACGGACATAGGTAGAAGACACATACCGATGAGCCCCAGGTGCAGGTCCCGGCCGTCGACGCCCAGCAGCAGCGAGTAGTCCATGACGCGGTGCGCGGCCAGGAAGCGCGTGTCGCGCTCCACGCTCGCCCACAGCACGCTGCCCGTGTGTTGCCAGGTACAGCGTCTGCCACCTGACACACGGACATAGGTAGAAGACACATACCGATGAGCCCCAGGTGCAGGTCCCGGCCGTCGACGCCCAGCAGCAGCGAGTAGTCCATGACGCGGTGCGCGGCCAGGAAGCGCGTGTCGCGCTCCACGCTCGCCCACAGCATCTGCCCGTGTGTTGCCAGGTACAGCGTCTGCCACCTGACACACGGACATAGGTAGAAGACACATACCGATGAGCCCCAGGTGCAGGTCCCGGCCGTCGACGCCCAGCAGCAGCGAGTAGTCCATGACGCGGTGCGCGGCCAGGAAGCGCGTGTCGCGCTCCACGCTCGCCCACAGCATCTGCCCGTGTGTTGCCAGGTACAGCGTCTGCCACCTGACACACGGACATAGGTAGAAGACACATACCGATGAGCCCCAGGTGCAGGTCCCGGCCGTCGACGCCCAGCAGCAGCGAGTAGTCCATGACGCGGTGCGCGGCCAGGAAGCGCGTGTCGCGCTCCACGCTCGCCCACAGCATCTGCCCGTGTGTTGCCAGGTACAGCGTCTGCCACCTGACACACGGACATAGGTAGAAGACACATACCGATGAGCCCCAGGTGCAGGTCCCGGCCGTCGACGCCCAGCAGCAGCGAGTAGTCCATGACGCGGTGCGCGGCCAGGAAGCGCGTGTCGCGCTCCACGCTCGCCCACAGCATCTGCCCGTGTGTTGCCAGGTACAGCGTCTGCCACCTGACACACGGACATAGGTAGAAGACACATACCGATGAGCCCCAGGTGCAGGTCCCGGCCGTCGACGCCCAGCAGCAGCGAGTAGTCCATGACGCGGTGCGCGGCCAGGAAGCGCGTGTCGCGCTCCACGCTCGCCCACAGCATCTGCCCGTGTGTTGCCAGGTACAGCGTCTGCCACCTGACACACGGACATAGGTAGAAGACACATACCGATGAGCCCCAGGTGCAGGTCCGGCCGTCGACGCCCAGCAGCAGCGAGTAGTCCATGACGCGGTGCGCGGCCAGGAAGCGCGTGTCGCGCTCCACGCTCGCCCACAGCATCTGCCCGTGTGTTGCCAGGTACAGCGTCTGCCACCTGACACACGGACATAGGTAGAAGACACATACCGATGAGCCCCAGGTGCAGGTCCCGGCCGTCGACGCCCAGCAGCAGCGAGTAGTCCATGACGCGGTGCGCGGCCAGGAAGCGCGTGTCGCGCTCCACGCTCGCCCACAGCATCTGCCCGTGTGTTGCCAGGTACAGCGTCTGCCACCTGACACACGGACATAGGTAGAAGACACATACCGATGAGCCCCAGGTGCAGGTCCCGGCCGTCGACGCCCAGCAGCAGCGAGTAGTCCATGACGCGGTGCGCGGCCAGGAAGCGCGTGTCGCGCTCCACGCTCGCCCACAGCATCTGCCCGTGTGTTGCCAGGTACAGCGTCTGCCACCTGACACACGGACATAGGTAGAAGACACATACCGATGAGCCCCAGGTGCAGGTCCCGGCCGTCGACGCCCAGCAGCAGCGAGTAGTCCATGACGCGGTGCGCGGCCAGGAAGCGCGTGTCGCGCTCCACGCTCGCCCACAGCATCTGCCCGTGTGTTGCCAGGTACAGCGTCTGCCACCTGACACACGGACATAGGTAGAAGACACATACCGATGAGCCCCAGGTGCAGGTCCCGGCCGTCGACGCCCAGCAGCAGCGAGTAGTCCATGACGCGGTGCGCGGCCAGGAAGCGCGTGTCGCGCTCCACGCTCGCCCACAGCATCTGCCCGTGTGTTGCCAGGTACAGCGTCTGCCACCTGACACACGGACATAGGTAGAAGACACATACCGATGAGCCCCAGGTGCAGGTCCCGGCCGTCGACGCCCAGCAGCAGCGAGTAGTCCATGACGCGGTGCGCGGCCAGGAAGCGCGTGTCGCGCTCCACGCTCGCCCACAGCATCTGCCCGTGTGTTGCCAGGTACAGCGTCTGCCACCTGACACACGGACATAGGTAGAAGACACATACCGATGAGCCCCAGGTGCAGGTCCCGGCCGTCGACGCCCAGCAGCAGCGAGTAGTCCATGACGCGGTGCGCGGCCAGGAAGCGCGTGTCGCGCTCCACGCTCGCCCACAGCATCTGCCCGTGTGTTGCCAGGTACAGCGTCTGCCACCTGACACACGGACATAGGTAGAAGACACATACCGATGAGCCCCAGGTGCAGGTCCCGGCCGTCGACGCCCAGCAGCAGCGAGTAGTCCATGACGCGGTGCGCGGCCAGGAAGCGCGTGTCGCGCTCCACGCTCGCCCACAGCATCTGCCCGTGTGTTGCCAGGTACAGCGTCTGCCACCTGACACACGGACATAGGTAGAAGACACATACCGATGAGCCCCAGGTGCAGGTCCCGGCCGTCGACGCCCAGCAGCAGCGAGTAGTCCATGACGCGGTGCGCGGCCAGGAAGCGCGTGTCGCGCTCCACGCTCGCCCACAGCACTCTGCCCGTGTGTTGCCAGGTACAGCGTCTGCCACCTGACACACGGACATAGGTAGAAGACACATACCGATGAGCCCCAGGTGCAGGTCCCGGCCGTCGACGCCCAGCAGCAGCGAGTAGTCCATGACGCGGTGCGCGGCCAGGAAGCGCGTGTCGCGCTCCACGCTCGCCCACAGCACGCTGCCCGTGTGTTGCCAGGTACAGCGTCTGCCACCTGACACACGGACATAGGTAGAAGACACATACCGATGAGCCCCAGGTGCAGGTCCCGGCCGTCGACGCCCAGCAGCAGCGAGTAGTCCATGACGCGGTGCGCGGCCAGGAAGCGCGTGTCGCGCTCCACGCTCGCCCACAGCACGCTGCCCGTGTGTTGCCAGGTACAGCGTCTGCCACCTGACACACGGACATAGGTAGAAGACACATACCGATGAGCCCCAGGTGCAGGTCCCGGCCGTCGACGCCCAGCAGCAGCGAGTAGTCCATGACGCGGTGCGCGGCCAGGAAGCGCGTGTCGCGCTCCACGCTCGCCCACAGCATCTGCCCGTGTGTTGCCAGGTACAGCGTCTGCCACCTGACACACGGACATAGGTAGAAGACACATACCGATGAGCCCCAGGTGCAGGTCCCGGCCGTCGACGCCCAGCAGCAGCGAGTAGTCCATGACGCGGTGCGCGGCCAGGAAGCGCGTGTCGCGCTCCACGCTCGCCCACAGCACGCTGCCCGTGTGTTGCCAGGTACAGCGTCTGCCACCTGACACACGGACATAGGTAGAAGACACATACCGATGAGCCCCAGGTGCAGGTCCCGGCCGTCGACGCCCAGCAGCAGCGAGTAGTCCATGACGCGGTGCGCGGCCAGGAAGCGCGTGTCGCGCTCCACGCTCGCCCACAGCATCTGCCCGTGTGTTGCCAGGTACAGCGTCTGCCACCTGACACACGGACATAGGTAGAAGACACATACCGATGAGCCCCAGGTGCAGGTCCCGGCCGTCGACGCCCAGCAGCAGCGAGTAGTCCATGACGCGGTGCGCGGCCAGGAAGCGCGTGTCGCGCTCCACGCTCGCCCACAGCACTCTGCCCGTGTGTTGCCAGGTACAGCGTCTGCCACCTGACACACGGACATAGGTAGAAGACACATACCGATGAGCCCCAGGTGCAGGTCCCGGCCGTCGACGCCCAGCAGCAGCGAGTAGTCCATGACGCGGTGCGCGGCCAGGAAGCGCGTGTCGCGCTCCACGCTCGCCCACAGCACGCTGCCCGTGTGTTGCCAGGTACAGCGTCTGCCACCTGACACACGGACATAGGTAGAAGACACATACCGATGAGCCCCAGGTGCAGGTCCCGGCCGTCGACGCCCAGCAGCAGCGAGTAGTCCATGACGCGGTGCGCGGCCAGGAAGCGCGTGTCGCGCTCCACGCTCGCCCACAGCACTCTGCCCGTGTGTTGCCAGGTACAGCGTCTGCCACCTGACACACGGACATAGGTAGAAGACACATACCGATGAGCCCCAGGTGCAGGTCCCGGCCGTCGACGCCCAGCAGCAGCGAGTAGTCCATGACGCGGTGCGCGGCCAGGAAGCGCGTGTCGCGCTCCACGCTCGCCCACAGCACGCTGCCCGTGTGTTGCCAGGTACAGCGTCTGCCACCTGACACACGGACATAGGTAGAAGACACATACCGATGAGCCCCAGGTGCAGGTCCCGGCCGTCGACGCCCAGCAGCAGCGAGTAGTCCATGACGCGGTGCGCGGCCAGGAAGCGCGTGTCGCGCTCCACGCTCGCCCACAGCACGCTGCCCGTGTGTTGCCAGGTACAGCGTCTGCCACCTGACACACGGACATAGGTAGAAGACACATACCGATGAGCCCCAGGTGCAGGTCCCGGCCGTCGACGCCCAGCAGCAGCGAGTAGTCCATGACGCGGTGCGCGGCCAGGAAGCGCGTGTCGCGCTCCACGCTCGCCCACAGCACGCTGCCCGTGTGTTGCCAGGTACAGCGTCTGCCACCTGACACACGGACATAGGTAGAAGACACATACCGATGAGCCCCAGGTGCAGGTCCCGGCCGTCGACGCCCAGCAGCAGCGAGTAGTCCATGACGCGGTGCGCGGCCAGGAAGCGCGTGTCGCGCTCCACGCTCGCCCACAGCACGCTGCCCGTGTGTTGCCAGGTACAGCGTCTGCCACCTGACACACGGACATAGGTAGAAGACACATACCGATGAGCCCCAGGTGCAGGTCCCGGCCGTCGACGCCCAGCAGCAGCGAGTAGTCCATGACGCGGTGCGCGGCCAGGAAGCGCGTGTCGCGCTCCACGCTCGCCCACAGCACGCTGCCCGTGTGTTGCCAGGTACAGCGTCTGCCACCTGACACACGGACATAGGTAGAAGACACATACCGATGAGCCCCAGGTGCAGGTCCCGGCCGTCGACGCCCAGCAGCAGCGAGTAGTCCATGACGCGGTGCGCGGCCAGGAAGCGCGTGTCGCGCTCCACGCTCGCCCACAGCACGCTGCCCGTGTGTTGCCAGGTACAGCGTCTGCCACCTGACACACGGACATAGGTAGAAGACACATACCGATGAGCCCCAGGTGCAGGTCCCGGCCGTCGACGCCCAGCAGCAGCGAGTAGTCCATGACGCGGTGCGCGGCCAGGAAGCGCGTGTCGCGCTCCACGCTCGCCCACAGCACGCTGCCCGTGTGTTGCCAGGTACAGCGTCTGCCACCTGACACACGGACATAGGTAGAAGACACATACCGATGAGCCCCAGGTGCAGGTCCCGGCCGTCGACGCCCAGCAGCAGCGAGTAGTCCATGACGCGGTGCGCGGCCAGGAAGCGCGTGTCGCGCTCCACGCTCGCCCACAGCACGCTGCCCGTGTGTTGCCAGGTACAGCGTCTGCCACCTGACACACGGACATAGGTAGAAGACACATACCGATGAGCCCCAGGTGCAGGTCCCGGCCGTCGACGCCCAGCAGCAGCGAGTAGTCCATGACGCGGTGCGCGGCCAGGAAGCGCGTGTCGCGCTCCACGCTCGCCCACAGCACGCTGCCCGTGTGTTGCCAGGTACAGCGTCTGCCACCTGACACACGGACATAGGTAGAAGACACATACCGATGAGCCCCAGGTGCAGGTCCCGGCCGTCGACGCCCAGCAGCAGCGAGTAGTCCATGACGCGGTGCGCGGCCAGGAAGCGCGTGTCGCGCTCCACGCTCGCCCACAGCACGCTGCCCGTGTGTTGCCAGGTACAGCGTCTGCCACCTGACACACGGACATAGGTAGAAGACACATACCGATGAGCCCCAGGTGCAGGTCCCGGCCGTCGACGCCCAGCAGCAGCGAGTAGTCCATGACGCGGTGCGCGGCCAGGAAGCGCGTGTCGCGCTCCACGCTCGCCCACAGCACGCTGCCCGTGTGTTGCCAGGTACAGCGTCTGCCACCTGACACACGGACATAGGTAGAAGACACATACCGATGAGCCCCAGGTGCAGGTCCCGGCCGTCGACGCCCAGCAGCAGCGAGTAGTCCATGACGCGGTGCGCGGCCAGGAAGCGCGTGTCGCGCTCCACGCTCGCCCACAGCACGCTGCCCGTGCCCGACGCCAGGTACAGCGCCGTCTCCCACCGCACTGCCCACACACACATACACACGTATAGGTGAACTCGTGACAGTCAAATAAATCGACAGTTGGAAGGAAGGAATAAAGTCCGATTTGCAATATGTTTAATATGGAGATCGGACTTTGTTCTTCGGAGGAAGCGATTAGTGTTTGTTAGAGTGCGACCGAAACTGGTTTTCCAGCCGAAAGGGAATATTCAGCCGTGAAACTATTCGTTGTGTGCGCGATGACAGCGCCCCTAGTGGCCGCAACTATTCAGGAAATGTCATCTGTCAAATCATGTCAACTAGATGATAAGATATCT